>CM060912.1:109441492-110641492 GCA_030737875.1 Allium sativum
TCAAGCATTCCCTCCTACTAACCTATGTTGTTAAGAGGAGGGGGTCAGGACAACAATGTTTTGGTGAATGAAAATCACATAAGTTTAAAGATATCTTTATCCTATACATGGTGGAATAAAAATGTTAGGTCATGTCTAGGAGAAAATGGAAGCAGATCCACGAAATAAGGAGATCAGATCTCCATCAGAAAATAGAGACAAACCGCCGGATCCACAAGAACACAGCAGCGATCAAAGGATAGCAACACCATCATAGGCAGATAAAGTAAGATAAGAGAATAACTACAAACTGGGAAAGAACATAAGAAATTATGAGCTGACAGAACGGTGCGTGGTAATGCCAGAAGCTATCATTGATAGATCTAAAGCAAGGTTGAAAAATACGATTATGTGCAAGGTATATGGACCATCACATAATTACTTTCAATTCAAAAGCTATATCGATAGATTCTACAAACAAAAAAATTAGTATAAATTACAAGTACAAGCGGAAAACTTCATGATTCAATTCTCAGATGCAACTGATTTTGAAAACATGACAGATAACGGTCCATACACTTACAATCTCGTTACATTATCATGAATAAATGGCAACAAGGTATGGAAACATTTACAAATAATATTACACAAATGCCTATCTGGATTCAGCTATTCAATTTAAAGCTCGAACACTGGATGATGAAGCTTTAAGCAGGATCGCAGGTGCCATTGGGGAACCAGTGAAACTGGATGCAGTAACAGCAGAGATGACGAGGATGAAGTATGCGTGTATTCTAGTTAACATAAACCCTACAAATGAATACAAAGAAGAAATAATTGTGAAATCACATATGTAAGAAATAACAAAAATCAAGGTGCAGTATGAATACAAGCCATATATATATGCACGCATTGTAATGTTTTTGGGCACAAAACAGAGACATGCATGAATAAACAAAGGCAAGTTGGCAGAAAAAGAAAACACAAGCAGATGGGGAAAATCAACTAAACGACATGCAAGAAAATGATAAAAAAAAGAGAGGCTGAAAATGGAACTGAGAAAGAAATATAGAAAAGCAAGGAAGTACCTCAGCAACAAAAACAAAAAGCACCCATTACAATGGAAGCAATGACAGTAAATGATCCATCCACATCAACTCCTTATGAAGTGCTGAATATTGATGAAGAAGAGGGAGAACCTGACATAAGTGAAGATCTACCACCTGAAAATGAACAATTAATAAATGAAAAAGAGCTCATACAGAATGTTGCTGAAACTATAGAAGAAAATGAACAAATACCAGAGGATCACAACAAAGGAGCTGATATGGTTGAGGACAATCCAGAGTACAATAAAGAGACAATGACTGAAACACCCATACAAGAAAGCAAAAACAAGCCCCCTAAAAGGAAAACAAGGGCTACAAAATCAAGTAAATGACGATTGTGTCCTGGAATGTAAGGAGAATTAATACAGAGTTCAAGATGAATCAAGTATTAAAATTTACCTGATTACAAATTTATGTCTAAGATGAGTAATAAATGGGAATGCTACCACAACAATGACTATGGAACCAAAGGAAGAATAATATATTTATGGGACAAAAGCTGCTGGCAAATGACAGTCATAAAAAAAAGTGCACAACAGATTACATGTAAAGCAGTGAACAAGGGAGGGTTCATCTTATACCCAACAATTGTGTATGCAAAAAAATATTTTCAGACAGGGAATTGTTATGGCAAGAACTGACAGACATACACATGCACATAGATGATGCATGGGTGCTGATAGGTGATTTCAACAATGTGCTAAAACCAAAAGATAAAAACGGGGGACTTCCAGATCCTTTTTCACATATCAGAGGTTTTGCAAACTGTATAGCAGAATGTGAGCTGGCAGAGACCAATATACAAGGATATAATTTTACGTGGAGGAGAAAAGAGATTGCTACACATATTGATAAAGTGCTGATAAACATGGAAATGTTACAAAGATGACCCAAGTTATCAGTTACTGCCTTAACAAATGTCATGAGTGACCACACCACTATCATCATTAAAATGCATACACAAAAGGCACAAGACAAAGGCAAGCCGTTCAAATATATTAACATATGGAATAACCTTGAAGGATATGAAGAACAATTATAGCAGCACTTACTATCAGGCTTGGGGAAATCCAATTTAAAAACTGAGATACAAGCTGAAGCTGGCGAAGGCAAATTTAAAAGCTTGGAACAAAAGAAGATCAAAAAACAATGTAGATGTTATGAGTCTAGAAAGAATTTACTCATAAAAACTATTGTAAGCGGATATGCATCAAGAAGATGTGTCATACTATGAAGATATGATGGAGGCAAATGCTAATTTGAAGAAACAACTACACATATTGTACAATGATGCTATGCAAAAATCAAAAATTGATTGGCTAAATGAAGATGATTACAATACGAGATTTTTCTATGCCAAAATGTCGATGAGAAGACATAGGAACAACATACATGCACTACTGAATGAAGAGGGTAATGTCATCTATGATCCAGAAATTATACGAGAGCAAGCTATTAAATACTATAGAGATATGTATAACAACGAAGGCATGGATTGTGGGCACTTTGAAGAAATTAACTGCAGAAAGCTAGTCAATGAAAAGGCAGAACATACATGAACAAATAAGTGACAGAAAAAGAGATAAAACAAGAAATATACTTAGTGAAAGACAAGAAGTCACTAGGACCCGAATGACTAACAGCTAAGTTTTATAAAGTCCATTGGAATCTAATTAAAAATGATTTTCATGCTGGCATAAATTATTTTCTCAAAAATACTGAAATACCTGAAGGTTTAAATCACACATTCATAACACTTATACCAAAGAAAGATAAACCTTCAAGTATTTCAGATTATAAACCAATAGCATGCTGTAACATGTTATATAAAATTATAAAAAAATTATTAGTAGCTGGATAAAATATGTTCTGTCACATCTAATTTCAAAAGCTCAATCTGCTTTTATACCAGGGAGGAATGTAGCAGAAAATATACTTTTATCACATGAGCTGACCGGAAAATTCAAGAAAAAGGGCATTAAAAAGTTTTGCATAAAAGTAGATCTCTAGAAATACTATGACAGAGTTAACAGGAAATTCATTTGTTATATGATGGAAAAATGGGATTCTCTCATCAACTAATTAAGCTGATAAAGGAATGCATTGATACACCAACGTTTTCTATCAACATAAATGGTATCGCTAGAGATTTTTTACGTCTATAGGAGGGATAAGACAAGGAGACCCTCTATCTCCTTATCTTTTCACAATTGCTATGAAGTTCATGTCTTTGAAACTAGAAGAAGCAGTTAGAAGAAAGCAGATACATCCAATAAACAACATATAACCATGTGTCTCTCACTTACTGTATGCAGATGATGTTATGATTTATGCAAATGCAGACATGAAGAGTGCACAACACATTCATGACATTTCAAAGAAAATGGAGAAATTTGCTGGTCTGAAATTTAATCAACTAAAAAGCAAAGTGTATTTCAGCACAAGATATAGCAATAAGGAGGATATTCTACAGATACTAAAGATACAAAAGGGACAATTACCAGTAAAAAACCTAGGAGTACCAATGTCCAGTGATTATTTACACTATTTCGAATGTTCAAGCCTATTTCAAAGAATAATGGATAAATTTGATAGTTGGGACTCTAATATGCTATCAACGGCAGGAAGAGCAGAATTAATCCACACTGTAATTACACCTATGGTATTATACAGGATACTTGTGTACTACATACCAACAGCAACTATTAATAAAACTGATAGTCTATGCACAGATTTTTTCTGGGGAGGGAAAACATACAAAATAGCTTGGAATAAATTATGTAAACCAAAAGAGGAAGGGGGCATTGGAATTAAAAGTTTTGAGGAATTAAGAAGAGTATCTACCCTTAAACTAATACATAAAATATTCGTTGCAGAGAATCTACGGTCAAAATGGATGAAAGGAAAATATTGTAGTAGAGAGAACTTCTGGACAATGAGTATCAACAATAACATGTCATGTACATTTAAAAATATGTTGAGACATAGAACAGTAGCACTTCAATGCATCAATAAGAAAATTGCCAATAGGAATAACACAAATATATGGACTGACCCATGGATAAATAGTAAATGCCTAGTAGATATTCTTGGATGGGACAGGTTCCATATAAGTGAATGGAAAGATAAGAAGGTGGCTGAAACCATACAGGGAGATCAACGAAATACGGATAAATATACAGAGACAAGGGAAATGGAAGGAACAAATAACCAAATTTATATACATGACAATCAACAGGAAGATTACTAGACATGGCTGGACACACAAATTTTTTCCTTTTCGCAAACTTAGGAAGCAAATCGGCAAAAATATGAAAATGTGTAGTGGTGACCAATCATTTTGAAATCGATTAATAGCATGAAAATATCATGTTGGGCATACAGAATTATTCAACAGAGGGTTAACACAAAAGACAAGCTTATTAATTGGGGAATGAGCATAGATGATAAATGTGTCTTGTGCGAAGAACAATCAGAAAAATTGGACCATATATTTTTTTAATTGCGCATACAACAAATATATTTGGATGTTGATAAAAATAAAAATAAAGATAAGTGAAAACAGTGATACTCCCCCTATATCTTCACAATGAAATCCAGAAACTACAGCTACACTTTAACCCAAAGGATCGAAGCATGTATCAACTTGCAGCAGCAACAGCTATAATCACCACAACATACCACATCTGGCAAGAGAGAAACAACCGAGTTTTTAATCAGAAAAAGATGAATAAAGTTGAAAGATAAAAAATCATACAAGTAGAGATTGATTACCTTATGCGAAAAACAGTGAAGAACAAAAAGGGAAACAACTCGTGAGACCGGATCTTACAATACTGGGGAATCAATTTGCACGATAATGGATGAACAATAAAAACCCTAATTCGAAGCTGACATTTTAGGGTTCCAGGAAAATCAGGAGGATGTTGTGAATAATGAATATAAGGGAGGCCATATTCTCTATTTCGTTCAGCCTATTGGGTCAGGCCTTAATGCATGGAGTGGATTCAGAGAATGGGATGGAAATTTATTTGTTTTTTTGTACATTTTTTCAATTTGTTGATTTTGGAGAAGAATAATTATGTAACTAGTTAATGTCATACACTTTTTCCCCTACTACTCTGGTAGGGTTTTTTAAGGAGACGAATTAACTAGATGTTCTTTAACGTCATTAATAAAGAACCAATTTTCAAAGAATATATATATATATATATATTTGAAAACTGATAAGCCTATTATTAAAATACCAATAAAAAAACCTCCTTTATGTGCCTCGTTATAACCTTGTAACCCCCCTAACCTAGATGGGTGCCTTACAAGGAAAAAGGGTACACTTATATTTGGTATTACAATGTACATTGCCTTATACATATCAGAAAAATAATCAAAATAAACTAAAAGAAGCCCACATAAGAGCCCACGGCCCATATACTACTCAGTTCAAAATTCGAAACAGAACAGAATCAGTCATCCACCATCATTTTACTCTATACCTCCATCGTTGCAAGGTTTCTTCTCAGAGCTGAGTTCTCCTTGTTTTCGATCCATTATTGCAAACAAGAAATACAATCTACTTTTTGATCTGATGCAGTTTGGTGAGAGGTTGTGTTCTTCGACCTTTAAAAATATGGCTGTTTCGTTCAAGCCATATGTGATAAATAGAAGCGGTAATAGACGCAAAAGCCAAGTCTCTGAGTTGATCTTTAGATGGAAAAGATGATAAAAGGAGGAGAATTTCATCATGAAGGCTAGGGAGTAAGGTAGGAGAAAGGGATAGCTTGAGTCTAAAAGAGCACCAGATGAATGATGAGAAATCACAATCAACAAATAAGTCGCGAACAGATTCTGGGTGTTTATTGCATAATACACATAAATTATCTAAGGAAATGCCAAAGTGGACTAAACGATCTTGAGTATTCAATCTACCAATTGCTACTAAATAAGACGTAAACGCTATCCTTTTGCTGTTCTTTGAGTGCCAAATTAGAGTGAAAACTGGATCAATATCATCATGTTCTCGGATTTTGTCCCTTGCTTTGTGAAGAGTGAACGTTCCTCCTTCACACCAGTTGTAGTAATCATGTGTAACATTAGAATCAATTTTTATATTTTGGATGTCAATGGATATTTCTCTAGTCGCAGGATGAAGTAAAGGAGCGAAATGATTATGTCGAATAATATCACTCACTTTGTCAAGTTCCGAGCTTATGATATGGAACCTCAAAATGCCTATCAAATCCACAAGGCAGGAGCAGTTTACCCATGGCTCAAACTAGAGGGATGTATCATGATGTCCATTAGCTATGACTTTCTGGAATAGTTGTTTCGCTAGTGTACGAAGTCAAAGCATGGATTTCTAGGTTGATGATGTGTTATTATCGACAGAGATGTGCCAGAAATATTTTTTAGCACAATACCTTTGTTGCATCCAAGCACTCCACAGATTCGAAGCTGTAAGGTAATTCCACATTAGTTTAATACTGCAAGCTTTTTTTAAATCTGAGAGTGATTTGATATTGATTCCTCCTCTATTTTTCAGTTTGCACAATGTCTTCCAGGCTACCTTATGTGAGGAACCACCCCAGAAATAGTCAGCGCACAAGGTTTGCACTTTGTCCAAAGTCTGTTCAAGGATTTGATAGACAAAAAGCCAATAAAGAACAATAGGAGTAACAACAATGTGTATTAATTCTGCTCTACTCGCGTAACTCAAGAGCTTTACCTCCCATCCTGAACTTGATCAATTAAGTTATGGCACTCGGGGATAGGTTGAAGAGATGTGGACACCCAAGTAGCTCATAAGCAATGAACCCTGAGCGAAACCAAGTGTTTGTAGAATTGTTGTTTGGTTCACAGCCGAAGAGCTAAAATAAACTTTGGTTTTGGAGGAATTTACACTTAAACCTGCAAAATGACTTATCTTTTGGAATATACATGTTAAAGAGTTTGCGGAAGCTAAAGTAGACTTACCAAAAATCATAAGATTATTGGCGTATAAAAGGTGAGTAATCACGGGTTAAAATGAAAATACTGGAGAAAACATATGCAAATGGGTAGCTTCATTTCACAAATATGTAAAGAATTGCATGGAAATGGTAAACAGATACGGAGATAATGGGTCACCCTACCGAAGTCCTCTCAATGATCGTATAAAGCCTTTGGGTATACCCTAAAAGTGGAAAAAAAAAGTAGCAGTGGATATGCACTCAAAAATAAGAATAATAAAGGGGATTGGAAAAACCCATTTTGGACATTATATAGCATGCGAATCCCTGATTCACCATATCGTATGCTTTCTATAGATCAGCTTTTACACAAAATTTAGATACCCCATGTTTTTTGAAGTCATGCAAGAGCTCATGGGCAAGTAATATATTGTCCCCTATATATCTGTTCGGGATGTATGCACACTAATTCAGGGAGATGATACGAGGTAAAAAAAAATCAATCTGTTGAATAAAATTTTGGACAAAATCTTGTACAACATGTTATGTAACAACCCGTATTTTTGAATAACATGTTATAACATAAATGGAGGCAGAATTAAACTGTAAAATCTGAATCAAGGGAAACGGGCTATGCCATTGCGTTCGTCTCGGAAAAATACGCGAAATAGAGTCCGAGTTTTCGAAAATCGGAGTCCGTATGACCAAGATATGGCCTCGCGAAGTTTCACGAAAAATTCCCAAATTAAAGTATACTTAATTAAGGGAAATGGGTTGCGCAAAGAAATATATATATTGATATATATATATATAATTGAAAATTAAATAAATAAATATGCAAAAATGTTCAAAACAGCGAATTGGGAGAGGGGAATAACCGAACCGGCCGATTTTTGAGGTCGACCCGAGCGCGCTGGGTCGACTAGGGGTTAATCCAGGGTGTTTGGCTGTCAACCCGTGGGCCGATTCGCTCAAATGCAGATTTTGCATTTGAATGGTTCTCATGGTTCATCTTTAATCTAAAGGCCCTAGATGGTTCCTACACTTGACTTCTTCCCCAAGACATGCTTTGATGGCTTGGATTGAATCTAGGTTTAATCCTATGGCCTAAAACACTTGCCTAATCTATAAATAAGACCCTAACCTACCCTAAGTCATCATTATTCATTCATACAACTAAACTATGGCAAAATCAATCCTCTCATGGCCTCCACTCTCTTCATAAAATTCCTAAATAAATTCCTAAGTGATTTTCCATGCATACAAGTGTTTTCAAACTTGTATGAGCATCATTAGCTTGCATTCAAGTCAAGTTTATATATTTGCATCATAAAGAAAGATTCTTGATCATTTTGGCTCAAGGGTTTTGCTTGCATTTTGGGTTTAATTGATTTCATAAGGGCTTTGTCATATTTTTGTGACTTCATAAGCATTGTAAGCCCTATTCTACTTTCATACTTAAACTCTAAAGTTAAATGTATGATATGCAAGTTTATATGCAAGTTTATCATGTTGTGATATGCAAGTTTATATGCAAGTTTATCATGTTGTGATATGCAAGTTTATATGCAAGTTTATCATGTTGTGATATGCAAGTATGCCAAGTTATGTTATGCAAGTTTGGGTTGAACATTTTTTTCATGCTATCATGTTATGCAAGCTTATTTTGGGTTTATGAACATAAAGCTTTAAGCTTTATGCCAAAGGTTGCATTTTAGCAACATGTAAGTTATCATATCTCTTATGATAACTTGCATGTGAGGCTAAATGCGAACTTATGGCCATCTCTACATGTCATTTAGCACCATGTATCACCAATATGCTAAGTTTGGTTTTATGCATGCTTTTGAGGCCTAAAAATGTAATATGCAAGTGTATGAACATATGAACATTTCATATGCCACCATGTTAAGCTTGTGGCTTCAATACCTTTATGTCATGATTATGCCAAGTTCCCTCTTTCTATCCTTTATGCGCTATTGCGATATGTAAGCGATGGGATTGCGTTTGGGGTTGGGTAAACTTAAAAGACATAAAACATAAACTTGGGAATTTACCTATTAAGTTAGGTCTACCCATTGGGAATTTACCTATTAAGTTAGGTCTACCCAATTGCTTGAAAACTTGTAACATGTTTTGGAAACATGATGGACATGACACTTAGAAAAGATAAGTGTGGCCAACTCGAGGTTGGGTTGAGTTTGTAGCGTAAACCTACCCGGAACCGACCGGCTTAACTAGTTGCTACAAACAATAGGACCCAATGTGAGAAGTTGGTCATGTTGTACCTTGAACCCGAGGTTAGACCAAGTTGTGGTGTAAAGCTACCCGGACCCGCCCGGCTTAACTAGTAACCACAACAAGGTCTAATGTGAGAGGTTAAGGCGCATTAAATTAATTAATGCCTCGTGATTAGGGTTAAGTCATGGTCCACTTAATACTTAACCAATTTGGGCTTGGTAGATTAATCGGGGTTAAGTCGTGAACTCATCGTTACACTTAACCAAGTTAATCCAGGATTAGCAAGAGGGTTAAACCGTACTTAACCCACTAGAAAAATCCTAGCAATGGGGGCCCACTCCAGCAGTAATCCCAAGTTAGTATCATCATGACCCTAGGGACTAGGCTAGGGTGGGGGCACGATTACTGGACTGGAGGTAAGTGACCAAAAGCGACGACAGAGGGTACGTCGGTGTAGTTCCGGGCGGACTCTGGTCGTGCACATAGTCCATAGCCGGAGAAAACATGCACGGGTACCAGTAGATCGGGACTGTGCACTCATGTTCATGGTGTCCAGGGGTTGACACCCTAGGGCTTGATACACCCGAAGGGTGAACCCGGCACAGTTCGACTACAATTATGATTGGGGCGTATTGACACCAACACGTGACGAGTTAGGCTTAGGGAGCCGATCGACTAGACCGTTTGGTTGGACCTTGTATTAGGGTCATTTCATGTTATTGGGCCAAAGCTTGGGCCAAGGGATCAATACTTGTTTATTCAAGTCATGTTAGTTTGCTAGTACACCTGTGGTGCAAAACCTTAATCCTGATTATGCGATGACACCTTTATCTACCTTGTTAGTTAATCATCATGCTAGTATATTGTTATCCTTATGTTCATCCCTGCTGCTCATGCCAGTTAACTTTATCAGTTTACATTGATTGTAGTAGGGCTTACTCAGTCTTTTTGACTGACCTGTTTTCTTCCGCCTCTTTTCTTCCGTTCCCCCCCCCCCCAGGTTCTCAGGGAGGGAATACTGGAGCTTAGCTTGGATTTCGGATTGCTTGCTTGTGGGATTTCAGCTCATGTACGGTTTCGACATGAAGCTAGCTATGGTTACCACTTAATTGGGGATAGCACTTATTTATTTCAGTTTTTCAGTTGATGTTGTTTTATCTAGACTTGTTTATTTGGAAAGCTATGTTGTACCAGACTTGTTTTGAAATGTTTTGAAATCTTCCGCTGTTTTATCTATGTTATTTACTCTGTTTACATATATACATATGTTCTTGTTCTGCCTTGATATATCATTATGCATGTTTACCTGATTCAAACGCCCCTCCAAAGTCAGAGTGCTTGCAAGAGCCACCCTGGTGGAGGTGGGGTGTTACATTTGGTATCAGAGCATATGGTACGAGAAGGAACAAAAAGGCTTTTAGAAAACTTTTGGAAAACTATTTTCAAAACCAAGTATAAAGTATTTTCCAAAGAAAAGTCTAGTTTATTTTAAAGGCTATTCCCCAAAAAGCCATTAGCAAAATTCCTTCGTTTTTCTCCATTCTGAATCTGTCTTTTTCTTCGTTTTCAGTATGGCCGATAACTTTGCTATTCCGGAGGGAGTACACGTACCTGTTTGGTATAGGAGACTTTTGGAGGCTAGGGCGACCGAAGCCGGCCCCGCAGATGTTCCTCCTCCTCCTCTGGTAGTTAATGTTCCTCCTCCTCCTCCGGTGGTTAATGTTCCTCCTCCTCCTGTCGCTGAGGTTCCTCTTCCTCCTCCCCCTCAGCATCCTCAAGTGGACTTCGCAAAGACTTGCAAAGATTTCAAAGCAATGGGTGGCAAGAACTTTCAAGGCACTGAGACTTTTGTAGAGGCCAGAAATTGGTTGAAAGAGACCGAGGATTTGTTTGCTATCTTTGGGTTAGACGATCAGAGGAAGCTCTTGTTGGCGGTTTGGCTTATGAAGGATGAAGCCGCTTATTGGTGGGAAGTCACCAATGGTACTAGGCCTGTTGAGACTTGGGCCGATTTCAGGGCAAGGTTCATGCTTAAGTTTCTATCTTCTGCTGAGGAGAATCTGCAAATGGAGAGGTTCTTAACTTTGAAACAAGGAGATATGTATGTCAAAGAATATGTGAACAAGTTCAATCAGTTAGCTCGTTTTGGCTTGGATATGGTGAATACTCCTCAGAAGAAGGCTCTTTGTTTTGGTAGAGGATTGAATGAGCCGTTGCAGGGATTGGCTATGTCCCATATTCCCCATGGGGCCACGTTTGAGAGTTTGGTTGATATGGCGTTACTTCAGGGAGATGTCAAGAAAGAAACCAAGATGAATGATACTCAAGCCAAGAAGACTGATTCCCAGGGAAAAGGAAATCAGGGTAATCCAAGTGGTCAGAGCAGTCAAGGCAATCAGAACAAGAACAAGAGTCAAGGCAACAAGGGGAACAACAACAAGGGCAATAACAACAAGGGCAAGAACAACAAGGGGAAGTGCCATTATTGCGGTTCAGTTGGGCATCTTATTAAGGATTGTAAGAAGAGGAAAAGGAAGAATGGTGAATGCTTTTTCTGCGGTGAGACTGGACATTTCAGTAAGGATTGCCCGAGGAAGCAAGGGCAAGGCCAGGGTCAGACTCAGCGTGCTGGACCTTCAGGAGGGCAAGTTCATGCTCTCAATGTCGCTCCAGTTCCCGATCGAGGTAGTATTTCTGTTTAGAGCCTTATATATATTTCTGATTTTCCAGTTCGTACCTTGTTTGATTCTGGTGCATCGCATAGCTTTATCTCATCTGATCTTGTTGATAGTTTGCACCTTAGTACTAGCTTGGTAGATGATCTCGTCTGTGTCTCAAATCCTATTGGGGGTTCCGCCCATTTGTCTATGATATGTGGGGATTTGAGGATCTCTATACTGAGTGTAGAGTTCTTGTGCAGTGCTTATGTTCTTGGTTTTAGGGGATACGGATTGATATTGGGCATGGATTGGCTGTCCAGATATGGAGCCATTCTTGATTGTGAGCATAGGGTTGTGAGGCTCGTGACTCGCCTTGGAAACACCCTAGAGATTTCTTGTGATCCGAGAGGTCCCGTCATGTTGTGCTATCTGGAATCACTCGACTCGTCAATGGAAACTCTTCAGTCTGTGAGAGTGGTTCGAGAGTATCCGGATGTTTTCGATGAAGTTAGGGGGTTGCCCCCTAAGCGAGAGATTGATTTCCGCATTTATCTGGTGGATAATGCAAAGCCTGTTTCTTTGCCCGTTCGGCACATGGCTCCGCGTGAAAGGCGGGAGCTATGTAAGCAAGTGAAAGAGTTGCTTGAGAAGAACTTCATTAGACGAAGTATATCTGAATGGGGAGCGCCTGTGGTATTTGCTACCAAGGCGGATGGTTCTCTCCGACTTTGCGTTGACTATCGAGAGTTGAATAAGCTGACTAAGAAGAACAGACACCCGTTACCGAGGATTGATGATCTCTTTGACCAGCTTGTCGGTGCTTCTGTTTTCTCTCAGCTTGATCTTGCTACGGGGTTCCATCAGCTCAGGGTAGCTGAAGATAGTATAGACAAGACTGCGTTCAGAACTCCAGATGGATTCTTCGAATGGCTTGTCATGCCGTTCGGCTTGACTAATGCACTCGCATATTTCGTGGACTTGATGAGTAGGGTGTTCAGGGAGTTCTTGAACAAGTTTGTCGTGGTCTTCGTAGATGATATTCTGATCTTCTCTAAGGATGAGGAAGAGCACGCAAGGCATCTCATGGAGGTGATGGATACGCTTAGAGTGCATCAGTTGAAGGCCAAGTTCTCCAAGTGTCACTTTTGGAGAAGGGAAGTTAGATTCCTTGGGCATATAGTATCTAAGCAAGGCTTAGCGGTGGATCCCGCTAAGGTAGTGGCAGTTCAGGATTGGAAGACTCCAAGGAATGCAACCGAAGTGAGAAGTTTTCTGGGTCTTGCGGGTTTCTACCGGAAGTTCATCCAGGACTTCGCAAAGATATCCGCTCCTCTCACTAAATTGACGAAGAAGAATTTAGTTTTTGCTTGGAGCATAGAATGCGAGCTTGCTTTTCAGAAGCTCAAGAGAGCCCTCACATCAGCACCTGTTCTAGCTTTGCCCGATGGAGGGAAGTTATTTACCGTATACACCGATGCATGTGGTACGGGGTTAGGAGCTGTTCTTATGCAAGAAGGAAGAGTGATATGCTTTGGCGGTAGACAACTCAAAGTGCATGAGAAGAATTATCCCACTCATGACTTAGAGTTGGCAGCAATAGTATATGCACTCAAGGCTTGGCGCCATTATCTTCTGGGAGAAAGATTTGAGCTTTATACCGATCACAAGTCATTGAAGTATCTCTTTTCTCAGAAGGGTCTAATTCTGAGGCAACAAAGATGGATGGAATTCTTGGCGTCCTACGATTTTGAGATAGCTTATACCCCTGGCAAGGGGAATGTGGTAGCAGATGCATTGAGTAGAAGAAGGTTGACCCTAAGTCCTCTATTCGTTGAGATGAAGAATTTAGAGTATGTGGCAACCTTTGATTTCTCTTTGGCGATTAAGTCGATGACCGGTTCTTTAGCATCTCTGGAACTCAGACCTACCCTTCTTGATCAAGTTGGGGCTTCGCAGAGAGAAGACCCTCAGATAGTTGAGATTATGGATAAGCTAATTCGAGGAGAGACGTCTAGTCATCTCGCTCGATATTCTATTGATGACAAGGGTTGGCTGAGGAGAGACGGAAGGTTATATGTTCCAATGGTAGAAGATCTAGTAAGAAGAGTTCTTGAGGAAGCGCATCGCTCTAAGTTGACTATACATCCGGGCGGAGATAAGATGTATAAAGATATGAAGCGCATTTTCTTTTGGCCTGGGATGAAGAAGGATGTGGCAGAATTTGTCTCTAGATGTATCATTTGCCAGCAAGTTAAGGCCGAGTCGAAGAAGCCCGGTGGGCTATTGCATCCTCTAGACGTTCCACTATGGAAGTGGGAGAGTATTTCCATGGATTTTATCGATGGGCTACCAAGGTCAAGGAAAGGGAATACGAGCATTTGGGTTATTGTGGATAGACTTACGAAGAGTGCTCATTTCATTCCGGTGAAGAGCAAGAGGACCGCATCTTGGCTAGCGTCTGTATATCTTCGTGAGATTGTGAGACTACATGGAGTCCCTTCTAGTATAGTCAGTGACCGTGACCCAATCTTTACAAGTCAATTCTGGAATAGCTTGCAAGAAGCTGTGGGCACAAGGTTGAATCTAAGTATGGCTTATCACCCACAGACGGACGGTCAAACCGAAAGGGTGAATAGGGTACTCGAGGATCTGTTGAGGCTTTGTATTCTGGATTTTGGTGGTACTTGGGAAGACCATCTTCCTCTTGTTGAGTTTGCATATAATAACAGTTATCAGGCAAGCATAGGGATGGCACCATTTGAAGCTTTATATGGGAGGCCGTGCAAGTCGCCTACATGTTGGTGGGAGACTACAGATGAGCTTATACTTGGGCCTGATATGATCAGAGATACATCCGAGAAGATCGAGTTGATTCGGAGACGGATGAAAGCGGCCCAAGACCGACAGAAATCCTATGCTGATAAGCAAAGAACGGATTTGGAGTTTGATGTTGGGGATATGGTTTTCGTGAAGGTTTCTCCTTTGCGGAATGTGGTCCGATTTGGAGCTGTTGGGAAGTTGGCACCGAGGTTTGTTGGACCATTCTCTATTATAGAGAGGATCGGGCAGATGGCTTATAGAGTGAAGTTGCCCGAGAAGCTTGCTGGAGTACACGATGTTTTTCATGTCTCGCATCTCCGGAAGTGTTTACATGAATCAGCAGAGGTTGTTGAGCCAAGTGTTCTAAAAGATGTAGAAGTGGAGAAAGAGGCTACCTTGAGGAGAGCTCCGATTCGTATCTTGGGGACGGAGACCAAGAAGCTAAGGAATCGAGAGGTCAAATTGGTGAAGGTTCAATGGGGTGAAGCCGAAGAAGACGCAACTTGGGAAACCGAGGAGAAGATGCGTGGGCTTTATCCATTCCTTTTTGAGGGTACACTCTCAATCTCTTTTCTTTGTTAGCATATCTTTCTCTTTGCTATCCATGTTTATCTAGTTTATCGTGTTAATCTTGTCATGAGAACCTTAGGTAGAAACCCTTTGGATGAAACATGTGTTTGAAACATGTTATGCTTGATGGTTGCAAGTGGTTGCAAGTGTTTGCAAGTGGATACACGTGGATGCATAATACACGTTAGGCACTAAGATCGGCTCACACACTTTCATACCGCATATGCATGAGTGTTTATGCTTATTCATGGATGAAAACTTGTTATGCTATCATGTGGATGTTGCATATGGATGAATGTTATGTGCACTTATGTAGAGATTATAAATTATGTTAGGAATTTGCATATATATGGACTCATTTCACTAACATATTTTGCATTAAGGGGGTTTACTGAATCAGTAACCTCCTGATTTTCGCATTAGATAAGTACATATACACACACCTTTGCATATGATCATACAGCATTTAGAACCTTTTAAGGACAATGATTGCTCGTGGATGATGTTTTGAGTAGATGGATGATGGATGGTAGGATACGTTCTTCCTAACTTGGAGATTTTGGGGACGAAATCCTTTAAGGAGGGAAGAATGTAACAACCCGTATTTTTGAATAACATATTATAACATAAATGGAGGCAGAATTAAACTGTAAAATCTGAATCAAGGGAAACGGGCTATGCCATTGCGTTCGTCTCGGAAAAATACGCGAAATAGAGTCCGAGTTTTCGAAAATCGGAGTCCGTATGACCAAGATATGGCCTCGCGAAGTTTCACGAAAAATTCCCAAATTAAAGTATACTTAATTAAGTGAAATGGGTTGCGCAGAGAAATATATATATATATTGATATATATACATATAATTGAAAATTAAATAAATAAATATGCAAAAATGTTCACAACAGCGAATTGGGAGAGGGGAATAACCGAACCGGCCGATTTTTGAGGTCGACCCGAGCCCGCTGGGTCGACTAGGGGTTAATCCAGGGTGTTTGGCTGTCAACCCGTGGGCCGATTCGCTCAAATGCAGATTTTGCATTTGAATGGTTCTCATGGTTCATCTTTAATCTAAAGGCCCTAGATGGTTCCTACACTTGACTTCTTCCCCAAGACATGCTTTGATGGCTTGGATTGAATCTAGGTTTAATCCTATGGCCTAAAACACTTGCCTAGTATATAAATAAGACCCTAACCTACCCTAAATCATCATTATTCATTCATACAACTAAACTATGGCAAAATCAATCCTCTCATAACCTCCACTCTCTTCATAAAATTCCTAAATAAATTCCTAAGTGATTTTCCATGCATACAAGGGTTTTCAAACTTGTATGAGCATCATTAGCTTGCATTCAAGTCAAGTTTATATATTTGCATCATAAAGAAAGAGTCTTGATCATTTTGGCTCAAGGGTTTTGCTTGCATTTTGGGTTTAATTGATTTCATAAGGGCTTTGTCATATTTTTGTGACTTCTTAAGCATTGTAAGCCCTATTCTACTTTCATACTTAAACTCTAAAGTTAAATGTATGATATGCAAGTTTATATGCAAGTTTATCATGTTGTGATATGCAAGTTTATATGCAAGTTTATCATGTTGTGATATGCAAGTTTATATGCAAGTATGCCAAGTTATGTTATGCAAGTTTGGGTTGAACATTTTGTTCATGCTATCATGTTATGCAAGCTTATTTTGGGTTTATGAACATAAAGCTTTAAGCTTTATGCCAAAGGTTGCATTTTAGCAACATGTAAGTTATCATATCTCTTATGATAACTTGCATGTGAGGCTAAATGCGAACTTATGGCCATCTCTACATGTCATTTAGCACCATGTATCACCAATATGCTAAGTTTGGTTTTATGCATGCTTTTGAGGCCTAAAAATGTAATATGCAAGTGTATGAACATATGAACATTTCATATGCCACCATGTTAAGCTTGTGGCTTCAATACCTTTATGTCATGATTATGCCAAGTTCCCTCTTTCTATCCTTTATGCGCTATTGCGATATGTAAGCGATGGGATTGCGTTTGGGGTTGGGTAAACTTAAAAGACATAAAACATAAGCTTGGGAATTTACCTATTAAGTTAGGTCTACCCATTGGGAATTTACCTATTAAGTTAGGTCTACCCAATTGCTTGAAAACTTGTAACATGTTTTGGAAACATGATGGACATGACACTTAGAAAAGATAAGTGTGGCCAACTCGAGGTTGGGTTGAGTTTGTAGCGTAAACCTACCCGGAACCGACCGGCTTAACTAGTTGCTACAAACAATAGGACCCAATGTGGGAAGTTGGTCATGTTGTACCTTGAACCCGAGGTTAGACCAAGTTGTGGTGTAAAGCTACCCGGACCCGCCCGGCTTAACTAATAACCACAACAAGGTCTAATGTGAGAGGTTAAGGCGCACTAAATTAATTAATGCCTCGTGATTAGGGTTAAGTCATGGTCCACTTAATACTTAACCAATTTGGGCTTGGTAGATTAATCGGGGTTAAGTCGTGAACTCATTGTTACACTTAACCAAGTTAATCCAGGATTAGCAAGAGGGTTAAACCGTACTTAACCCACTAGAAAAATCCTAGCAATGGGGGCCCACTCCAGCAGTAATCCCAAGTTAGTATCATCATGACCCTAGGGACTAGGCTATGGTGGGGGAACGATTACTGGACTGGAGGTAAGTGACCAAAAGCGACGGCAGAGGGTACGCCGGTGTAGTTCCGGGCGGACTCTAGTCGTGCACATAGTCCGTAGCCGGAGAAAACATGCACGGGTACCAGTAGATCGGGACTGTGCACTCATGTTCATGGTGTCCAGTGGTTGACACCCTAGGGCTTGATACACCCGAAGGGTGGACCCGGCACAGTTCGACTACAATTATGATTGGGGCGTATTGACACCAACACGTGACGAGTTAGGCTTAGGGAGCCGATCGACTAGACCATTTGGTTGGACCTTGTATTAGGGTCATTTCATGTTATTGGGCCAAAGCTTGGGCCAAGGGATAAATACTTGTTTATTCAAGTCATGTTAGTTTGCTAGTACACCTGTGGTGCAAAACCTTAATCCTGATTATGCGATGACACCTTTATCTACCTTGTTAGTTAATCATCATGCTAGTATATTGTTATCCTTATGTTCATCCCTGCTGCTCATGCCAGTTAACTTTATCAGTTTACATTGATTGTAGTAGGGCTTACTCAGTCTTTTTGACTGACCTGTTTTCTTCCGCCTCTTTTCTTCCGTTCCCCCCCCCCCCCAGGTTCTCAGGGAGGGAATACTGGAGCTTAGCTTGGATTTCGGATTGCTTGCTTGTGGGATTTCAGCTCATGTACGGTTTCGACATGAAGCTAGCTATGGTTACCACTTAATTGGGGATAGCACTTATTTATTTCAGTTTTTCAGTTGATGTTGTTTTATCTAGACTTGTTTATTTGGAAAGCTATGTTGTACCAGACTTGTTTTGAAATGTTTTGAAATCTTCCGCTGTTTTATTTATGTTATTTACTCTGTTTACATATATACATATGTTCTTGTTCTGCCTTGATATATCATTATGCATGTTTACCTGATTCAAACGCCCCTCCAAAGTCATAGTGCTTGCAAGAGCCACCCTGGTGGAGGTAGGGTGTTACATGTTACAACAATAGATGGGCTGAAAGTGTGACATGCATGTAGGTTTCTCTTGTTTAGGTATTAATGTGATAAAAGTGGGTGTTATGCCTTTGGGAAATTTGCCAGATTTAAACATATTAGAAATAACTTCCAGTAAATTTGTACAAATCAAATCCCAGTGGAGCTTCATGAACTTGGAGTTTATTCCGTCTGGACCAGGACTAAAGTCATCATGAATACAAAACATTGCTCTTTCACCTCTTTAAGAGATACGTCCTGAAGAAGAAAAGCTTATCTATGTCTGTTTATAGTTGCAATCGGTTGGAAGTCTAGAAAATCCAAACATGGAGGACCGTTAAACAAATTTGTGAAATATGTAATTGCTTGATGTTCATGTCTGAGCTCGTATGCAACAATTTTACATTAGGTGTAATAAGAGCCCTAATATTGTTATAGAATTTCTTGATATTCATTCTAGAGTAAAAAAACTTTGAGTTTATGTCCCCTTGTTGTAACCATTTTATTTTGGACAGTTGTTTCAGTGCCAGACAAGAGATAGATAAACTTTTGTAATACTCTTCCTCTGTGTGCAAGTAGTCGTCATACAGATTCAAGTCATCAGGATACATATCTGCTTCTTGCTCGACTACATAAAGCTCCTGTTCTAACATGTTAAGGTGAGAATCACCCTTAACCCTATTTTTACTCCAAAGTTTTAGTTCATGTTAACAAGACTGTAATTTTTGAATAAACTTATAACTTGGGAATCCCCACGTTTTCGCTTGCCAACCCCTTTCAATACATAATGAATACCCATCGAGTAAGCTCCGGTCATTTTTATATTTAAAAGGGTAACCCTTCATAGGCACAGTGAGAATTAAGTCGAGCAAGATAGGATTATGGTCGCTAGACATTTGTGATAGAGAGATAACCTTCAGATTTATGAAGTGTTGCAAACATTAGTTGTTAACCAAAATTTTGTCTATGTAGGTAGCAATTCCCTTCCTCCTCCATGTGTAAGAAAAACCCATAGGTATCATTTCTGTTAATCCAAATTGAAGCAAACAATTCTGAAATTCACGTATATGCTGGTACGGAACTGGAAGTCCCCCTTTTTTGTCTAGAGTAGATGATGCATTATTTAAGTCGCCCATAATTACCCAAGTATTAACGACAGAAGTAGATCGGTGAACTAAATAGTGCCATAGAGCTTGACATTCTGTAAAACTATTACTGCCACAAATAACTGAAAAGGTCATCAAAAACCCACCTTTATTAAGTGTATTGACAGTAATATATTGAGAAGAACTTGTATTAACGTCAACAGCCCAAACTTCAATGTCCCAAAGCAGTAAAATCCGTCCTGAACTATAAATGTCATTATTAGTTAAATGATGCCAATTAGTAGGAAGCTGGAAAAGAAAAGAATTTTTTTATTAGAGTTTAATTTAGTTTCTACTAAGCCAACTAAAGATGGTTTAGTAGATCGTAGGAGAGTAAATACATCAGACATGCGAGTCGATGTATTCATTCCTCATACATTCTATGTCAAGCCGTCATTTGGATGAGGAAGAGATCCTCAAACTTCTTTTAAGTGGAGCTAATACATTTTTATTCTTCTTTTTCAGATATGATGCATTGAAATCGACTAAACCGGACACATCCTGTGGTGATTCCTTTGAAGTCTGATCAATTATAGTCTCAGCTATATGCTGATTTTGATCGGGAAGGATATCCGTAGGTAGATTGGTATGATTAGTGTTAGATGTGTCTTGATCTTGACTGGCAGCTGCGTCAGCATGTGATGTATGGTTGGAGGATGATGTAGCGGAGGCATCCTTTTTTCCAGTCGGTATCCAACGAGGCTGAGTTTCGACTTCATGAACATCATTTGAGTAATCAAAAAGATTGCATTGCAAACATTTAGGTGGAATGAATTCATACTCCACTTGTATGTCTAGTTTGGTGCCATTGTGTGTAGAATGGGTACAGGAGTCTTCAAGTCAGTTTCAATTTCGATCTCTATTTGTAGTCTTGCAAATTTTGTAAATTTCTTTGATGTTGTGTTCTCATCAATCAAAATATGTTCCAAATAAAGCTAGAGATCAATTGCATGGCCTGCTTTGTCCACATTTCCATAGGAAAATTAAGTAAATGAATCCATACCTGGCATGAAGCATTGGTTAACTTACTGAAATTGTAGCCAGATGACCACGCATCAATCTTCGAAATCTGTCCAAAATAAGAGTAGGAAGGACATTCCATAATCCTGCTGAAATCTTCATCCTATTGAAATTGAACTGCAAAATTGTATTCGAGTGAGATACGGATGTAAAACTGGCCATCAGGTTTCCATATGCGACTAATATATTCCTTGAGTTTGATAACTGATAGCCGGAATTCAACCAGGAGCAAAACTATGATGTTCTTCCATGATTCAGTAGATTGATTGAAGATACTTTTAGGGATAAAAACATATTCAGTGGGTGGTTGAAAAAAATTCTAGGTGACAATCTGAGGCTGGGAAGGAGGGTTGGCTGCGAACTACATCAGAAAAGGAAGTCTATGGTCAGATGAAGGAGGAAGGGGCTAGAGGTTGACGGGATGGAGAAACGGTTACGTTAGGACGTGTATTACGTGAGTGTGTGGTGGAAGTGTTATTCACCATTACTGATGGAAATTACATATATACATACATATATATATATATATATATATATGTATATATATATATGTATATATATATATTTAAACATATATATATTTATATATATATATTTATATATATACATATATATAAGGGTGGACTTCTATGATCACTTAATACCCTTTAAGGAGGACTACCTTTTGGTCACTTATGGCAATTTAAATTTATTTTATGGGCACATTCCTCCTATGACCACTTAATAACCTACGGGCAGATTTTCTCGATAATTTAATACCCTATGGAGGATAATATTCATTTTAAGCCTCGTTTTCTAATTATTAACGTCATTAAATATAAATTCAGAGATAGTAAGCAATCGCTTATTACCTCGGGATAGTAGACGCCTAACCATCATTTATGACCTTCTCCCGGTGGACCCTTATTTTATTATCTAGCTGTCATTACAGGTGAACTCCTAGACACTTAATGCTTCCCTTAGACAAGTGGTTCACCTTCATGATTGATGGAACTCTTAGTACATCATTCCTATGTCATCCCAGACATATCCCTAAGATAACAAGCAGACAACTTTTGGAGAACTTCCTCACTCATTTGTTATCGTTTAAGACCATTTAATCCCTCATTATTATTAGAGAAAGGCAGACCCAATGACCACTTAAAACCTAACAAGGGTGGGTCCTATGGCTTTCTTCCAGAACTAAGGAGTTAACCTTAGGAACGGACCAAATCATAACTACTTAATACCCAAACAAGATAGGTTAGCCGCTTAATACCTTTTTGAGGAAGGACTCCATCACACAATTAATTATTACACTAGACATCACATATTAAATGTAACACCCCGAATTTTAGTTAATACTAAAATTCACTAATTACAGGATAAATAATTTTAGATGTGGGAATTGGGGGAAACGGGCTGCGTCATTACGTTCGTCTCGGAAAAATACGCGAAATAGAGTCCGAGTTTGCGTAAAACGGGTACCGTATGAAAGAGATAAGGACGAACGAAGTTAGGCAGAAAACCAGAAACAGGCCAGAAATGCACTGGCGCACTTGTGAAGTGCGCCAGTACAAAGATACACTGGCGCACTTGTGAAGTGCGCCCGTGCCGAGCCAAGGAACCTGCACAGTTTCTAGAGAGTCCTGTGGTTGGGTGCACCAGTTTGGGTCCTTGTGCTGGCCTAGTGGGCTGGTTCTAGAGATTTCCTAAATCTAAGGGTCCTAATTTAATCTAAGGTTAATCTAAGGGCTTAAAACACTACCTAATCCTATAAATAAGACCCTAACCCTACCCTAATTCATTCATAATTAAATCTTATAATTAAACTATGGCAAAATGAAACTTGGTCATGGCCTCCACAAATCAAATGAAGAGAGTTGCAAGCTAATCAACCCCTAATCACCTTCTTCTTCATATTTGGCAACTAGTTTTACTTCATTGATTTGCTAATCTTGGTTTTGGTGAGTTTCTATGGCTTTAATAATCAATTGTTAAATTGATTATGGTAGGATGTGATAAGACATGGCTATGTCTGTGGATAAATGTATTTATGCAAGTTTGTATGATATGTGATTTGCAAGTTTTAGGTTAAATGCAAGTTAAGGCCATGTTTTATGATGCAAAACACCATGTTAAACATTTATGCATATGTGACATGTTATGCCAACTATATGTGAGGATATATGCAAGTTATATGTAACATGATATGCAAGTTATGCATGTGATTTTATGCATGCTAAGTAGTTGGTGTTATGCATGTTAAGTATTTGATGTTATTCATGCTAAAGTATTTGACGTTATGCATTATAAGTATTTGATTGTATGCATACTAAGTATGGGGTTTTATGCATGTTAAGTGTTTGGGCTTATGCAAGTTAAGTGGTGGGTTTATGCATAATAAGTATTTGATTTTATGCATAATAAGTATTTGATTTTATGCATAATAAGTATTTGGTTTTATGCATAATAAGTATTTGATTTTATGCATAATAAGTATTTGATTCTATGCATGATAAGTAAGTGGTTATATGCATGCTAAGTGTTTGGTATTATGCATAAATCATGACATGCAAGTTTACCCTTTTAAATATGGTATATACATATGCAAGATGGCACCCTTATATGCTATGCATATTTACCCTCCTTTAAGATGCAAGTCATATATGTAAGATTCGACATATTATGCAAGTTATGTGTATGAGGGTATGCAAGTTGTGTGCATAATGTTATGCAAGTTAAGTTTATGAGATTATCCAAGTTATGAGCGTGATGTTATGCAAGTTATGTATATGCTTAAATGCAAGTTTAATGTGATATGCAAGTTATGCATGCTCATGCAAGCATGTGAATGCTCATGCAAGTATGTGAATGCTTATGCAAGTATGTGAATGCTTATGCAAGTATATGAATGCTTATGCAAGTTATGTGTATGCTTAAATGCATGATTAACATGTTATGCAAGTTATGAGAATGCCTATATGCAAGTTCAACATGTTATGCAAATCATGTGTATGATAATATGCAAGTTTGGGTTATATGTAGTTGGGTTAATATATGTTCATATATGCAAGTTGACATCCTCTTAACCCATGACAAAGTTATATGTTAAACCCATGATATTTGTGATGGATCTTTCCCTTTATTATGTCGTGAAATGAGAACGATTTACGTGGGGAACGATGGGGTAATAAATATGTTAATAAAAGTATGATTGGGTATGATTAAGCATACCATAAAAATAAATTACCATAAGTGGGAATTTACCTATTGAGTTAGGTCTACCCCATGGGAATTTACCTATTGAGTTAGGTCTACCCATGTTATGGAAAACTTGATATTAATTAGGGATAATTAATATGGGGGTGATTAATTAGGTATAATTAATCGACTAAGACACGAGGTTGGACTCATTTGTAGTGTAAAACTGCCCGGTCCCGACCGGCTTAACCAGTTGCTACAAATGTCAGCCCAATGTGAGAGGTCTTAGCCATAAATTAAATACGTGATTAAGGTAAAGACACGAGGTTAGACTCTGTTATGACGTAAGACTGCCCGGACTCTACCGGCTTAACCAGGCGGTCATAACAGCCAGTCTAATGTGGGAGGTCTTTATGGGAGATCACGGTCTTAATTAAATAAGAAACACTTAACCATATTAGCATGTAGTGGGACATGAGGGGTTAAGTGGGTGCCTTGGGGTGGCATGATGAGACTAGTGGGTTGCCTTGGGTGGCAATAGAAAAATACGATTAGAATACTTAACCAAGGTGGAACATGTAATTAAACATGATTAAGGGGTTAAGTAAGTGCCATGGGTGGCATGTGGGAAATCTAGTGGGTGCCCTAAGTGGCAATCGAAATATGATTAAAGGACTTAACCAAGATTTATAACATGTAAGGGGACATGGTTAAAGGGTTAAGTGGGATGCACTAGATTAAATGACAAGCTTAAGTAGTAGCTTGTAGGGGCCCATTTCAACCAATATCCCAAACGTATCTTTGTAGGCTCGACTCAAGTCGAGTGACGGGACACGCATATTGGGCTTGACTATAAGAGGCCAAAACGGGTTAGCGGTGGCAACGCGGGACCAACGGGTTTCATATGCGTGTGTGGGCCCGGGCTGGTTGGTAAGTCGTTGTTGCATCGTGTAGATATAAAGCCGTGCACCGTGATATTATCTGGTAGCCACTTTAGGGGAATGATACACCCCAATCGTGGGACCAGCACGGGTATCTACGGTAGGGAGCCGATCGATGGGTAGTAGTAGGTACACCTAGTAAAGATAGGGGCAGACGGCACCTGTGTAGGGGTACACGAGACTACTGGGTAAGATTACTAGGTACACCTAGTGGATGTAGGGGCAGACGGCACCTACATGGTCAGTTATACACCTAATGGATGTAGGGGCAGACGACACCTACGTGGTCAGCTAGAAGTACCAGAAACTACTAGTTATATTTTCTAAGACTTTAGATGGGATCAACCTTTAAGTAGGAATTACTCTTGGTGGGTAGAACTGGTGTGGTGCAGTGTAGGAATTACCCTTGGGTGAATAAGTCTGGGGTGGGGTAAGAATTATCCTTGGGTGGATAAATGCGTCTTTTCGGTTATCGTAGTACACCCGGTGTTTAGTTGGCTACATAGTGTAGTCATTATCCCCAGAGGTACCGTACCTTATTTATGTCATACCCTAATTACTTTAATGGTTGTATTGTTAGGGTTATAGGACTCACTCAGACTTACGTCTGACCCCGTTGTTTTTATCTTTTTCCCAACCCTCAGGTTATCAGAGTGGGCCTAGCACTAGTGGGCTTGGATCAGACTGCTATATCTATCTTTTGGGCTTGGATCGTAGAAGTAAAGCTCGGTTTATCTTTTCTATTATGGCTATTGTCTATGTAATGGGATTATGTACTTCTATTTTATCAGGATGGATATTATGTACTTGACTCTTGTTACGGTTTTGTGATGTAACCAAACATGTTTTGTTAATGAAATGATGTTTTAAATTTTCAAGTATTACTTATATCTGTCCTGTTGTAATTTTTCTGTTCTATACTCACTAAAAATACTCCACCAATGCTAAGGCATTCCCTTTGTGAGTGACCTTAGCGGGCGTGGGGTGTTACATGTGGTATCAGAGCTTAAGGTTACCGGAACAGATAAAATTTTTAGAAAAACTATTTTCTAAGAATATTTTTGGAAAGGAGTATTTTCAAAAACATGTCTTTTAAGAGAAAAGTTTTTGAAAGAAAAGCATAATCCCCAATAGCCATATCTATATCTTTCGAATTCTCCATTTTGAATCTCTTCCTTTCTCTCGTTTTGAGTTTCCCCTCCGCGTATAGATGATCTTCCTAGGATAGATAAGGATGGAAAACCACTTCAAGGGACTTAGACGTTAGTCGGATTAGAAGTTGGTTCAAGAAGGAGGAGGACTGGTAGGTATCTATTGGATAAACGATGGGAGGAAGGCTCAAATAGTTGTTTGGTTAATGAAAGATGAGACCTCATTGGTGGGAGGTTATGAGTGGAGAATAGGGAAGAAGAAGGCTAGTAGTTATCCTTTTGGGAGGAACAGGACACGTTATTAGGATTGTCCAAAGAAGCAAAGGCAAGGTATGGAATCTTCTGGAGGGTAGTTGTATTCCCTCACGACTTGGGTACCAGATGGGGATATGACCGTTTAGGTTGGAATTTGGATTTCTTTATTATCCGATCCAAGCTTTATTTGATTCTGATATATCGAGTTCGTTTATCTCATCATGGTTAGTTGAGTCACTGCACTTAGACACCAGTTGGTAGATGATCCCTTAGTTGTTTCAAACCCAATTGGGGCTCCATGATATGTTTGGGTTTGAAAGTTTCTATACTTAGCATTGAGTTTAGATGTGATGCTTGTTGGGCTTCACGGGCTATGGGTTAATTTTGGGCATGGACTGGTTATCCAGTAGGAGTGTTGTTCTTCATTTTGAAGGGAGAGTTGTTAGGCTTATGGGCCGCCTGGGTAACACTCTCGAGATCTCTTGTAATCCCATAGAATCTGTTATGCTAAGGTATCTAGAATCGCTTGACACGTTGGTCTAGAGTCTGCGATCTGTTAGAGCGGTCCGGGAATATCCGGATGTGTTTGAGGAGGTGAAGGGCTTACCTCCGAAGCGGGAGATTGGCTTCCGAATATATCTGGTGGATAATGCTAAACCAGTATCTTGGCCAGTGTGCCACATGGCTCCTAGTGAGAGGAGGGAACTCCATAAGTAAGTAGGCGATTTGCTTGAGAAGGGGTTCATAAGACGAAGTATATTGGAGTGGGGCGCTCCAGTAGTTTTTGTTATGAAGGCGGATGGGTCCCTCAGACTTTGTGTAGGCTAAAGAGAACTAAAGAAACTCACAAAGAAGAATAGATACCCATTGCCGAGGATTAATGATCTCCTTGATCAGTTGGCTGGCGCCTCAGTATTTTTGTGTAGTAGGACTTAGCCACGGGACTTCATCAGTTGAGAGTGGCTAAGAATAGTATAGAGAAGACTGCCTTTGGGACTCCGTATGATTTCTTTTATGAGTGGCTGGTGATGCCATTGGGTTTGACGAACGCCCCCGTATACTTTGTTGAGAAGGGTGTTCAGGGAGTACCTGAATAAGTTCGTGATGGTCTTTGTAGATGACATCTGGGTCTTTGCTAGGAGCGAAATAAGTTTTCGTATGTTTTCAATAGGCTGAGCAGGGCCAGTATAGGATAAACGACGGTTTTGGAGCGAGACTGGCGAGAACATCCAGAATTGGTTAAGGGCTTAATTATTTAGCCATTTTTATTAGTATCATCTCACGTAGGTCGTCTGAATTCGAAGGAGGTATCCCTTGGGTGTTTGTCTGATATTGGTTTAGGCCTTTGGGGCTTGCATTTGGGGGATGCCGAATTCGACTAGGGTAGTCTGCGTGGGAGACAGTTGTGATGATTTTGGATGATATCCTGGTGGAGAAGAGCATGCCCTACATCTTAGGGAAGTGTTGGAGACTCTTCGAGCGCATAGTCTTAGGACAGCAAAGTGGATGGGATCCTTAGCATCCTATGAGTAAGGGTAACATGGTAACGGACACCTTAAGTAGAAAAAGGTTGTCCTTGAGTTCGTTGTTCGTTGAACGACGGAGCTTAAAGTTTATTTCTAAGTTTGACTTTAGACCTTCCGTTGACTTTGTACCCGGTTTGCTAGCCTCTTTGGAGGTTAGACCTACTCTTTTGGGGCGGGTTGGAAGAGTACAGAGGGACGATCCACATTTGGTTGAGTTGGTAGAGAAGCTCATAAGGGGGGAAGTCGTCCAGCCATTTGAGTAGGAACACCCTAGACGATAGGGGTGTTTGCGTAGAGACGGTAGAATTTGTGTACCGCAAGACGAGGGTTTGAGGAAGGCTATTCTTGATGACGCACACCGTTCTAGGATGACCATTCATCCCGGTGGGGATAAGATGTACCAAGACATGAAGAGGGTTTTCTTCTGGGCCGGTATGAAGATAGATGTGGCCGAGTATGTCGCTCGATGTTAGGTGTGCCAGCAAGTGAAGGCGGAGCAAAGGAAACCAGGTAGGTTGCTTCACCCATTGGAGGTTCCGCAATGGAAGTGGGATAGCGTCTCGTTGGATTTTATGGACAGGTTACCCAGATCGAGAAAGAGTAATACAGGAATTTGGGCGGTGGTAGACAGACTTACTAAGAACACCCATTTCATACCTGTGAAGAGTAAGTGGACTGCTCCATATCCAGCTTTTGTATATCTTTGAGAGATAGTTAGATTGCATCGGGTACCCTCCAGTATAGTGAGTGATCGAGATCCTATCTTCACTAGAGAGTTTTGGAGGAGTTTGCAAAAGGCGGTAGGGACTCAGTTGCGTTTGAGTACCGCATATCATCCTCAGACGGACAGCCAGACTGAGAGGGTGAATCATATTTTAGAACACCTTTTGAGGCTATGTATTTTGGATTTTGGAGGTACATGGGAGGAGCATCTTCCATTGGTGGAGCTGCCCGACAGACTTAGTAGTGTACATGATGTATTCCATGGGAGGAAGTGACTACATAAGACCGCAGAGGTGGTAGAGCCAAGTTTGCTTAGAGAAGTAGAAGCAGAGCGTGATGCGACTATTCGACGAGCTCCTACTCGCATCCTTGGGTCAGAGACTAGGAAATTGAGGAATCGTGAGGTTCAGCTAGTCAAAGTGTAATGGGGAGAAGAGGAGAGCAACGCAACTTGGGAGACGGAAGCGAAGATGCGTTCTTTGTACCCATTTCTTTTTGAGAGTATGTCTTTTAACTTCTCCTTTATCGTTTGACTGGTACTTATCTTATCCTTAGTATGTCCTCTCGTTAGTACCTTTGACCTTCAGATAGGATAGTCCTATGGTTGAAACATGTGTTTGAGACATGTTATGTATGATGGATGCAAGTGGATGCAAGTGTTTGCTAGTGGTTGCTCGTGGATGCATATACACACACTCTAGGCACTAGATCGGCTCAATCACTTCATATTGCATATTGCATAAAAATTGTGTGTAGGAAGCTATATTTATGGATGTATAATGATTGTGTTATCATATG
This sequence comes from Allium sativum, assembly GCA_030737875.1. Taxonomy (NCBI): domain Eukaryota; kingdom Viridiplantae; phylum Streptophyta; class Magnoliopsida; order Asparagales; family Amaryllidaceae; genus Allium; species Allium sativum. The sequence continues at coordinate 109,471,197 of CM060912.1, forward strand.
GATGATGCATTTTGGTGAATGATTGTGCACTCATGTAGATATTGTATTTGTCGATAGGGTTCCCTCGCATACATAATGGATGCATGGCACTATCATGGTTTGCATATGTTCATACATTAGATAGGGAACATATACACACACTTTTTGCATATGCTCATACATTATTAGAAATTGTTTTAAGGACAATGGATGCCCGTGTTTGATGGATTGAGTAGATGGTTGTTTGGATGGTAGGATATGCATTCTCCTTAGCTTAGAGATTTCGGGGACGAAATCCTTTAAGGAGGGGAGAATGTAACACCCCGAATTTTAGTTAATACTAAAATTCACTAATTACAGGATAAATAATTTCAGATTTGGGAATTGGGGGAAACGGGCTGCGTCATTACGTTCGTCTCGGAAAAATACGCGAAATAGAGTCCGAGTTTGCGTAAAACGGGTACCGTATGAAAGAGATAAGGACGAACGAAGTTAGGCAGAAAACCAGAAACATGCCAGAAATGCACTGGCACACTTGTGAAGTGCGCCAGTACAAAGATACACTGGCGCACTTGTGAAGTGCGCCCGTGCCGAGCCAAGGAACCTGCACAGTTTCTAGAGAGTCCTGTGGTTGGGTGCACCAGTTTGGGTCCTTGTCCTGGCCTAGTGGGCTGGTTCTAGAGATTTCCTAAATCTAAGGGTCCTAATTTAATCTAGGGTTAATCTAAGGGCTTAAAACACTACCTAATCCTATAAATAAGACCCTAACCCTACCCTAATTCATTCATAATTAAATCTTATAATTAAACTATGGCAAAATGAAACTTGGTCATGGCCTCCACAAATCAAATGAAGAGAGTTGCAAGCTAATCAACCCATAATCACCTTCTTCTTCATATTTGGCAACTAGTTTTACTTCATTGATTTGCTAATCTTGGTTTTGGTGAGTTTCTATGGCTTTAATAATCAATTGTTAAATTGATTATGGTAGGATGTGATAAGACATGGCTATGTTTGTGGATAAATGTATTTATGCAAGTTTGTATGATATGTGATTTGCAAGTTTTAGGTTAAATGCAAGTTAAGGCCATGTTTTATGATGCAAAACACCATGTTAAACATTTATGCATATGTGACATGTTATGCAAACTATATGTGAGGATATATGCAAGTTATATGTAACATGATATGCAAGTTATGCATGTGATTTTATGCATGCTAAGTAGTTGGTGTTATGCATGTTAAGTATTTGATGTTATTCATGCTAAAGTATTTGACGTTATGCATTATAAGTATTTGATTGTATGCATACTAAGTATGGGGTTTTATGCATGTTAAGTGTTTGGGCTTATGCAAGTTAAGTGGTGGGTTTATGCATAATAAGTATTTGATTTTATGCATAATAAGTATTTGATTTTATGCATAATAAGTATTTGGTTTTATGCATAATAAGTATTTGATTTTATGCATAATAAGTATTTGATTCTATGCATGATAAGTAAGTGGTTATATGCATGCTAAGTGTTTGGTATTATGCATAAATCATGACATGCAAGTTTACCCTTTTAAATATGGTATATACATATGCAAGATGGCACCCTTATATGCTATGCATATTTACCCTCCTTTAAGATGCAAGTCATATATGTAAGATTCGACATATTATGCAAGTTATGTGTATGAGGGTATGCAAGTTGTGTGCATAATGTTATGCAAGTTAAGTTTATGAGATTATGCAAGTTATGAGCGTGATGTTATGCAAGTTATGTATATGCTTAAATGCAAGTTTAATGTGATATGCAAGTTATGCATGTTCATGCAAGTATGTGAATGCTCATGCAAGTATGTGAATGCTCATGCAAGTATGTGAATGCTTATGCAAGTATGTGAATGCTTATGCAAGTATATGAATGCTTATGCAAGTTATGTGTATGCTTAAATGCATGATTAACATGTTATGCAAGTTATGAGAATGCCTATATGCAAGTTCAACATGTTATGCAAATCATGTGTATGATAATATGCAAGTTTGGGTTATATGTAGTTGGGTTAATATATGTTCATATATGCAAGTTGACATCCTCTTAACCCATGACAAAGTTATATGTTAAACCCATGATATTTGTGATGGATCTTTCCCTTTATTATGTCGTGAAATGAGAACGATTTACGTGGGGAACGATGGGGTAATAAATATGTTAATAAAAGTATGATTGGGTATGATTAAGCATACCATAAAAATAAATTACCATAAGTGGGAATTTACCTATTGAGTTAGGTCTACCCCATGGGAATTTACCTATTGAGTTAGGTCTACCCATGTTATGGAAAACTTGATATTAATTAGGGATAATTAATATGGGGGTGATTAATTAGGTATAATTAATTGACTAAGACACGAGGTTGGACTCATTTGTAGTGTAAAACTGCCCGGACCCGACCGGCTTAACCAGTTGCTACAAATGTCAGCCCAATGTGAGAGGTCTTAGCCATAAATTAAATACGTGATTAAGGTAAAGACACGAGGTTAGACTCTGTTATGACGTAAGACTGCCCGGACTCTACCGGCTTAACCAGGCGGTCATGACAACCAGTCTAATGTGGGAGGTCTTTATGGGAGATCACGGTCTTAATTAATTAAGAAACACTTAACCATATTAGCATGTAGTGGGACATGAGGGGTTAAGTGGGTGCCTTGGGGTGGCATGATGAGACTAGTGGGTTGCCTTGGGTGGCAATAGAAAAATACGATTAGAATACTTAACCAAGGTGGAACATGTAATTAAACATGATTAAGGGGTTAAGTAAGTGCCATGGGTGGCATGTGGGAAATCTAGTGGGTGCCCTAAGTGGCAATCGAAATATGATTAAAGGACTTAACCAAGATTTATAACATGTAAGGGGACATGGTTAAAGGGTTAAGTGGGATGCACTAGATTAAATGACAAGCTTAAGTAGTAGCTTGTGGGGGCCCATTTCAACCAATATCCCAAACGTATCTTTGTAGGCTCGACTCAAGTCGAGTGACGGGACACGCATATTGGGCTTGACTATAAGAGGCCAAAACGGGTTAGCGGTGGCAACGCGGGACCAACGGGTTTCATATGCGTGTGTGGGCCCGGGCTGGTTGGTAAGTCGTTGTTGCATCGTGTAGATATAAAGCCGTGCACCGTGATATTATCTGGTAGCCACTTTAGGGGAATGATACACCCCAATCGTGGGACCAGCACGGGTATCTACGGTAGGGAGCCGATCGATGGGTAGTAGTAGGTACACCTAGTAAAGATAGGGGCAGACGGCACCTATGTAGGGGTACACGAGACTACTGGGTAAGATTACTAGGTACACCTAGTGGATGTAGGGGCAGACGGCACCTACGTGGTCAGTTATACACCTAATGGATGTAGGGGCAGACGGCACCTACGTGGTCAGCTAGAAGTACCAGAAACTACTAGTTATATTTTCTAAGACTTTAGATGGGATCAACCTTTAAGTAGGAATTACTCTTGGCGGGTAAAACTGGTGTGGTGCAGTGTAGGAATTACCCTTGGGTGAATAAGTCTAGGGTGGGGTAAGAATTATCCTTGGGTGGATAAATGTGTCTTTTCGGTTATCGTAGTACACCCGGTGTTTAGTTGGCTACATAGTGTAGTCATTATCCCCAGAGGTACCATACCTTATTTATGTCATACCCTAATTACTTTAATGGTTGTATTGTTAGGGTTATAGGACTCACTCAGACTTATGTCTGACCCCGTTGTTTTTATCTTTTTCCCAACCCTCAGGTTATCAGAGTGGGCCTAGCACTAGTGGGCTTGGATCAGACTGCTATATCTATCTTTTGGGCTTGGATCGTAGAAGTAAAGCTCGGTTTATCTTTTCTATTATGGCTATTGTCTATGTAATGGGATTATGTACTTCTATTTTATCAGGATGGATATTATGTACTTGACTCTTGTTACGGTTTTGTGATGTAACCAAACATGTTTTGTTAATGAAATGATGTTTTAAATTTTCAAGTATTACTTATATCTGTCCTGTTGTAATTTTTCTGTTCTATACTCACTAAAAATACTCCACCAAAGCTAAGGCATTCCCTTTGTGAGTGACCTTAGCGGGCGTGGGGTGTTACATTAAACCACTCCTTGTAGCAGTTGGATTTTTCGGTTGGTTCCGGGCATACTTCTGCTACAAGTGGGCTTAACCTCGCTCTTTGTGTAATTATTATAACGGCCCATGACGCTAAGCATCTCACATTAACTAGATTTTTTGTAGATGTTGGATTGCTGATCGGTTCCACATAGGATTCTACTATAACTAGGAGTCAGCCTCGTGTCTATGTGTCATTAATACAAATAAAAGCCAATAATACTCAAAAGCTTATAAATTTTCCTATGAGGACATTTAAATTTGAATTTCTAATTAAAAGCATTTAATATGCATTTATAGTATGTTAATTACACATTAATAGTAAATAAATAAAATGCAATTAAAGCATGCATAAAGAAGTGTCTTAAAACATAGAAATTTCAATCCTAACAAAAAATTGAGGTTTTTTATTTCCCTAACTTTCATAACATATGTTGTTTATTCATATCTAAATCAATAATAGGGAAATAACATGACGTATACAAGATAACTTGTAATCTAGGTTCTAAAGATTATTTCAATAATAAAAGAAAGGACAAGGTGTAATATGACAATATTATATATAATTTCTTTATGGTACTGCTTTACTATTTATATAAGATTTGTACACAAACTTAGATTATGGTAACAAGTGTTTTAATATATCTAAACTATCCATTTTATAAGAAAAATAGATGTTTAAACATATGTAACTTACGTTACCTAAATTTATATCTTTGCATAAATCAATGTTTTCCAATAGAAGTAAAGATAAGTAAATCAGACGAAATACCAAAATTATACAACACCAAAAAAAATCCAAACTTTCACTATATACATAACCCAAAACTCAATAACACCACATGACTGACCATTTTCGAATTAAATAAAGGATTTGAGGGATTTATATGTGTTTTTGCTTTTATAAAAGTACAAATCCCTTTTAGGCATAACAATCCAATTCTATACCACAAATTATAGATTATGGTAGACTTACAAAATTCCACTTATAGAATTACTAGGAAAAGGATGAGGAGGCTGTATAGAACTAGTTTATGGATTGTATCCTCCCAAATATTTCATATTCCATACTTTCTCTTAAACATATATATATATATATATATAAGAATCAATATATATATAAGAATCAATATATATATATATATATATTCATTGGTTTTCTACTTTAATGGCGGATTCCGCTCCTCATAATATTTCTCGATTCTCTTGATCGAATCCTTCGATCGTAAAAGATAATCCTTCTTCTTCAAAATCGCAAGCAACTATCTCATCGAATCAATCTAAGTCAGATCCAAACAAAGATCGAAAATCAGGTACTGTTCCATTGAAGAACCGGAGTTTAGAATATGTAAAACTTTCGATAGAATATGTCTTTATTCAAGAGAACATCTATAGTAAATCGGAAAATGCATGGGAATACACAATATCTTCAATTCTGATTTATTTTAGATTATCAATTATAAAACTGAAGGAATACATTAAAAAGTTCTGGAAGCCAATAGAGGATTTTAATGTCCATATCTCTTCTCAATATAATTTTGTAGTTCAATTTGAAAGCCAGAAGGATTTTTCTCGTATTCCTGAAGGATCTACATATTCGTATTTTGGTCGGCTTCTTCTTGTAGAAGCATGGTATCTAGGTTTTGAATTTAGCAAGAAACAGAGTGACGTAGTGCAGATCTGGGTGAGATTATTTAATCTACCTATGGAACTTTGGACTAAGGATGCTATTCAAATGGTAACTACTTTTCAAGCCAAGCCTATCATTATAGATGAAAACACGACAAAAAATGATTTACCAAATATGCTGGAGTACAGATTTTGATTGATACTGAGACAGACTTGAAACTGTGATTCCAATTCTTTTACATAATAGTCAGAAAGTAGAATTACATGGAGTATGAATTCGTTCCAACTAAATGTGATAAGTGTAAACTTTTTGATCATGATGATAGTGAACATGATAATAATGCTGAGTCTCGCTGGAAGGAACTTGATATTGAAAATGTATCAATAGATTCTAATCCTGATGCTTCAAAAGAAATTATTGAAGAATCATGCCAGACTTCACATCCTCAAAAGGATGAGTTGTCTTTTTTAGATCCCAAGCTTCCAAAGAATATAATTCCAGATGAGCTTCAAAATATTGCAGATGTTATAACTGATGGAGATTTTCAGAAAGATCCTGGAAAAAGAAAACAAGTGGATACTGCTGAGTTTGTTGAAAGAATTCGGAATTATATGAAAAATGCTAGAATTAATGCTGCTACTACTAATGCTGCTCCTCCTAAAAGAGTGTTAAGGAGCTCCTCGGCTATTAAATGACAATTTTAAGTTGGAGTGTCAAGGGGATGAACCTGCTTTCTCGTATGAAAGAGGTATTATCTCTCCTGAATCAAGCTAAACCAACAATTGTTGGTTTAGTTGAAAATAAATTGTCTAAGCCAAATTTACAGTTATTTTTAGCTATGCTTCCTTGTTATTGGAAATTTTTCTCTAACAATTCTGATTTGTCAAATGGTAGCATTTTATTAATTTGGGATTCGAATATATGGGATATGGTAGTTATAACTGATTCGGATCAACATATCATAGTCTCTGAGACAAATAAAGGTGGGCTATCAATGGTTTTCTCCATAATATATGCTAGCAATAGTTTTGCTGATAGAACGATCTTATGGGAAAGATTAAGTAATGACGCATGTCAAAATAGTATTCCTTGGAGTCTAATAGGGGATTTCAATAATGCTTTATCTCCAAGTGATAAAAATGGGGGTCTGCCAATACCATATCAATATTTGAAAGAGTTTTAGAAATTTGTAATTTAAAATGGTTTAAGTGAAATAAAACCTTTAGGATTCATGTTTGCTTAGCATAGGAAAGGTATAGCTATGCATATTGACAAAGTTCTCATGAATAATTGTTGCTTACAACAATTTTTAAACATGAAAGCTATTTATTTATCTCAACAATCAAGTGACCATAACCCTATTTTGTTGGAACTTGTATCTGCTCAACCTTCCAAGGGTTTTCCATTCAGATATAAGAATGAATGGATGAATTTTCCAGGGTATATGTATGTTGTTCAAAAGCATTTAAGTTGTTCTACTTGTGGTTTTCAGAGTTATCAATTTTTACAGAAATTGCAAGGTGTTAAAGCTGAACTGAAGAATTGGAATAAAGTGAGTTAAAAACAATGAAAACCTGAAAATGGTAGAGCAATTGTGTACATCCTTGGAGCATGAAGTGGATCAGAATCTAGAAGACTTGATGTTTTACGATAACTTCCTACAAGCAAAGAAAGAACATCAAATTTTGCAGAAAATTTTCTTTGAGGGTTTTAAACAGCAAGCTAAAGTAACATGGTTGCCACAAGGCGATACTAATTCAAAGTTCTTAAATTCTCGCATGTCTAATTGCAGATATTTTAATCATATACGTGCTCTTATAGATCAATATGGAAATCTGCTTTTCAAAGAAGAATACATAGAAGCAGAGGAAATCAAGTATTATATAGAATTGTTTAATGGTCCAGATGTAAGGCAATTTCCAATTATTCAACCCATTGCAACTATTAATGAACAAGGTCAAAATTTCGTACTATAGGAAATTTCATTAATAGAAGTAAGAGAAGCTTTGTTTTCAATCCAAGATGACACTAGTCCAGGGTCGGATGGAATAAATTCTAAATTCGTGAAAAAGCATTGGGAAGAGTTGAAACTTGGTCTTTTAGCAGATATTTTTTATTCAGGAAAATTACCCAAATCGATCAATCACACATTCATTACTCTGATACTAAAAAATGATAGACCCATTGAAATTGCTCACTACTGACCAATATCATGCTGCAATGTATATTATAAGATTTTTTTCTAAAGCTTTATGTAACAGGACGAAGCTATTTCTTCCCAATCTTATTTCAAAGAATCAAAGTGCATTTATTAAAGAAAGGTACATTGGAGATAACATTCTTTTAGCTCATGAATTCCTAAGAGAATTCAAGAAGAGAGGTACACCTAAAATTTGTTTAAAAGTGGATTTGCAAAAAGCCTATGATAGAGTAGATAGGAAACTAACTTGCCACATTATGTCTCTAATGAAGTTTCCTAATCACTTTATTAATCTCATTTATGAGTGTATGTCCACAGCCACATATTATATTCTATTTCAAGGTGTACCTAAGGGATTTATTTCTTCAACAAGAGGTATACAACAAGGAGATCCCCTCTTGCCATATCTCTTTACAATAGCCATGCATTACTTTACCTTTTTGATGGATGAAGCAGTGTTTCTAAAATCATTTCAACCGAGTTGTAATGTGAACCCAGTTATCTCTCATCTTTTGTACACATACGATTTAATGATTTTTGGCAAAGCTACATTCAGAATACAAGTTCATTAAAGAAAATTTTTCAAAAAATGGAGAAATATGCAGGTTTGCAAGTGAATGCCTCTAAAACCAAAGTTTTCTTTAGTAATTCAGTGAGAAATGAGCAGGTGGTTGTGGAAATTTCTCACTGAATCATCCTTATGGAGCAGATGGATTGAAAATAAATACTATAATGGAAAGCATGGGTGGACAATGGCAGTGGATTATAATTCTTCATCAACATGGAAGTCAATCTTAAGGTTGAGAAATCATTCTAAGAAGATATTTAACAAAGCAATAGCAAAAGGGGATGAAACTTTTTTTATGGCATGCACCGTGGATAAACTCCCAATGTTTAGTGGACTTATTGGGGGTATGATAGTATAAATATGGTTGGAAATCCAAATCATAGGGTTAGTTCAATAATCAGAGATGAAATTCTTATCCTGCAAATACATCCAGCAACCATGAAATTGATAAATGAGATAAGTGTTGTTGTAATTCATCCTAATAAGTAACATGATTCATATGTATGGGGCAATGGTGGAGAATTTTCTTTCACAAAGCTTGGGATTTTGTTCGAACACATGAAGAAATTGATACAGTATATTCAGTAATTTGGCATAACAAAAATAGTAAAAAGATGGCGTTTATTACCTATCTGGAAGTGATGGATAGATTGAATACCAAAGACTGGATTCAGATATATGGAAATATATCAAATATTTGATGTCATTTAAGTGAGTGTCAACCAGAATCAATCGATCATTTGTTTTTCTAATGCGGTTATTTATCTTATATTTGGCTATCTCTGAAGCAAAAGCTTTTACTTCCTTTGTCCACTCAATTCTAGTTAAGAGAAGAAGCTAATCAAATTCACTCAACTTTTATAAGTAATGACCAAATTCGGGATTTGGCATGTAGAGCATTAACTACAGCAGTGTTTTATATTTGGAAGGAGAGGAATACGAGGATCTTTCGGAATCAAAGAACTTCTATGAATTTGAAGTTGCTTCAGATAGAAAGAGAAATTAATCTTCTGGTGTTTAATAGTGGAAGAGAGAGAGAAAGTACCTCGAGATATGTTCAATTTTTTGAACGTTAGGGAATTGATTTAAGAGACACTGGGTAGTAGCTGGTAGGTGGAAGACGAGTTTTGAATGCTTAGTTGAAGGAGGTGGCCTTTGTTTTGGGCCCTAAGCGGATTATTGTTTTTCTAGTTGTTTTGTTGTTTTTAAGACATGTAAAGTGTTGATGATATATTCAAAGTTGTATACTGATTTTATATGTACTCTTTTTCCCTATAAGGTACCCACTAGGGAGATTATGGTGTTTTAACAAGGCATATAAAGGAGGTTTTTTATTGTTATTAGTAATAAAGAGTACTAATTTTCAATATATATATATATATATGTATATAAAAGAATCAGGTTAGAGTCTTATATACATATAATCTAATTCCTGACTCTAATAAGAAAACTAGATAAGAAAAGATAGACAAATAACTTGGGGAAGTAGATATCTAACCTATCCAGAATTTAGGAAAATATAAAAATGGAGGAGAATCAGAATGGAGGAAGAGTTGAGAAGACAATGTAGGATTTGAGGAAGAGGCTAAGGCCTTATTTATACTTGTTGGAGTGTGCACAGTCTGCTAGATTTATTTTAGAAAATTTGGATAGTCCATTCTAGAAAAATATATAATAACTACATTACAAAATAATCCTTTTCCCACTTCTTGACCAGAGGGGCGATCGAAACCATCCCTAGGAGAGCTATAGATCCCCTGGTCGACCTTCCTCAAGGGAAGCGATCAACCCCCCAAGGATCGAACGTGGGGGGATTATTTCTCCAGGTTGTTTTCCTTATTTATTTATTATGTAATTAATTGTAGTGATTGTTTCCGTTTCTTTTTTTCCTTGCCCCTTCTTATATATGTGTGTTTTTGCGCACCTAATTTTGAAATCCAAAGGAATATTCTGTTATGCCATAGGTATTTAATTTTATTCTCGATTTATATTCTTATAGTTTGAATTTCAAATGTTATGTGTATACAATATACATACAACTTGTTTTTTTATAAATTTTTCATAGGAACTCCATTTTTGATAAATAAAATATGAAAATAGACTAGAATCTCACCACGGATAAATTGGTAACATTTCGTGGCCAAATTCTCAATTACTCGATATTCATATTTTCATCCCATTAGTATTTTATTAATTTTTATTATTATTTATTCTTTATTTAATTATCGATGTCTATTTAGGGCATATTTTACGGGGTGTTACATTCTTCTCCCTATAAAAGAGATTTTGCCTTGAAATCTTTTCAAAGGAGAAAAAAAGTCGTTCTAACAAACATGTTGTACACGTACGTAATTTATTATTATACATCCATAAAATAACCATACTCAATATGGTTATGTACTATAGACTTGCTAATCCAAGCTCTGTCCTAGTGTGGAAGTGTAATATTTTATGTTGTATGTATGCAAAACACCTTAATATGCATATAATTTCTATACGAGTGCTTGGTGCATTATGTTGCAAACGATTCCTACCGTCCAATCTAGCAACCAAAATGAAACCATAAGGAAATTTAGAGGAAATAATTACGTATCAAAATATATGGATGAGTTTGCCTCATCGTTTCTTTTGTTTTCCATGTGCTTTCCACAGGATTATCTCCCCATTGTACTCGGACGAGATTGGTGGATTTATTGTGACCTTTTGAATTTGTGCTTCATCATCCTTGCAGTGGAAAAGGTCACCCTAGAATTGAGCTCAAAGCTCCATCGGTTCCTAATATATTCAAGCTCGAGTCTAATGGCTAATTCGTGAAGACAGTTCCTAAGGTGAGAAACGTGGAAAATGTTATGAACTTCCGATAATTGCTCGGGAAGTTCTACATAACAAGCCAGATTCCAGATTCTATCAATGATCTTAAATGACCCAATAGACCTGGGATCCAACATCCCAATCTTTCCAAACCAAATGATTTTTCTAAGAGGAGAAACTTTTATGAAGACTAAATCACCAATACTAAACTAAAGTTCCTTCGCCCTCCTATAAGTGTAAGATTTCTACCGGTCTTGGTTTGCCTCATTCTTTGCATATCAAAAGAATACTCTCCAGGGAATCACAGAAAAGGTCGAATCTGAGTAAAACCTTGTTAGTAATTTCCCACCAAGTTGGAGATTTGGATAACCGCCCAAACAATACCTCGTAAGGGGGTATACCAATCATTGCTTGAAAAAAAAATTATTGTACGATACCTCGACTAATGCCAGATGCTGCTATCATGATCCTCCAAAATTGATGATGCAGGCTCTAAGTGGATCTTTAAGAATTAGGTTGACCCTCTCAGTTTATCTATTGTTTTGTAGGTGATAGGCGATGTTTAAACTAAGTGTTGTTCCAAAGTTGTCCGGAGGCTTCTCCAAAATTCGCTCACGAATAGAGGATCTCTATCGCTCACTATACTCGTGAGAATCTCCGATAGTCATACAATCTCCTTCATATAAAGCTGGGTCAATGAAGTTGCAGTCCTACTCTTTTTCACAGGAACGAAGTGGGCACTCTTCGTCAATGATTTATCCAATGTATCCCCAATAGACTAGTTCTTCTTTTGACTTCTTAGTAGCCCATCCATGAAATTCATAAAGATATGTTCCCATTTCCAAGTGAAAAGCTCCAAAGGTAATAGTTAACCTTCGGTCCTACCTTGCTTCACTGTAGCGGCTGGAAATTTCCGACTCCTCGAGAGTCGGAAATTCCGAGACGTTAGTGAAAGAATTTAGAAGGTGAGAAAGAAAAGATAGAACTAATAGAATAGAAGAAGAAGAAGAACATCAGAATCATCAGAGTAACACGAATCTCACAGCGGAACGAATGACATATAATATATAACATAACTTTGAAGTAAACAGTTATATATATACAATAGCACTTATCAGAGTACAACACTTACAACACAGCGGAAATAACTATAGCTATAAAATCTTGCAGCCTCCTGCTCCAAGCTCTCCAAGTATATCTGTAAATCCCGACTACTTGACTGCCCGTACAAATTTAGGCACCCAAGAGTTTAGGGAAAACAACAAAGTAAACTCCGGGTCAGTCATGGGACTGGTATGAGTAAAACAGTTTAAACATGTATATGAACAAGTAAACGATATCTCATAAGACCACGCCGCATAACGGAACGGGTTTTTCCCTTATGAGAATCCAAAATATCTTTATATCAAAAACCTTTTGATATTATAATAATGTCTATGTACAAATAGATATCAACTAGCAGAAACGCTTGCATCTCACGTTCTACATACATAGTATAAAATCATAAACCGCAGGGCGCTTATCGGAAAATGGATTCCAACAGACAAGGTATGGGAGCACCTTCTGAATAGTGTACTCTAGAGGTGATACACTCAGGGTTCAACAAGAACGTCTTGCAACCCGGCCACACATGACCGCTCACTCATTTAGCTTGAGTGTCGCGAATATATTGCCACCATGGTTATAGGCCATCAAACCGTCATCCGAAGATACAGAATCAAAAAGAAGTATAAATATGGATATTCCCTAGATCGGTGACAATACACCCTGCTTGGGAATGACCCAACTAGCCATGCTGCCTAGCCCAACTTTTGTTACTTCCTGGTGTGAGGCTAGAAGCTACGTCTATCTTCAGAACATCTGATCACCATTCACTTTGAATGCCACATCGTCATACCCGCCAAATCACAAATTGACTTATCCAAAAATAACACGGGTATACAGCTAAGAGAAACGAATTCCTCCACCACCAAACGTGAATACGTTTGAACAGATCAACTTACGCGATCCATTAGATATACTCTGTCAGACCTTCTTCCATATACGTTGTCCTGGGACTGGACAAGCCGAAGGCACTATTCAGTATATCCATCTTAGTCACTGTTATCTAAGACTTATACAACAGCCCTTGCACTTTACTCCGTCTTCAATTTATCTTTAGCAGATATTGCTCGCAACGCTTATGCCAATACAGAGTGGTTCTTTGGATAATAATCCAACCGGTCTCTCCATAATAACAACGTTAAAATGGTAAAAACTTTGATAGTCTGTGATTCAACTATCAAATGAAAACATGTCGATGTACAAACAACGATCTTATTTCCAAATGGGAATTCGATCGATCAATCATCATATGTTCATATTTCCTTATTTCATATATTTAGAAAATATATGTTATTAATCATTGGAAAACATTTCCATAGCTTATTTTCACATCACTATTATTTCGCAACTATCAGTCCCTAACTGTAACTAGTATGAGAACAATTCTCTAAGTATCAATTCGGAAGGTTGAAACCAACATCAGATCGTCAATTAGAAAACCGTTCAACTTACCCTCTCCAGTCAGTTTCTGAATTTGCTTAACTCTATTTCTTAAATTCTTATCATGAAAACATTTCATTTTCTATGTTTAGAAAACATATCTGACTATATTTGGAAAATGTTTCCAAAACTCATTTACGGATTTCCAATGAACGTTGTATAAAACATCGTTACGCTTAATCCATTAATCGCTTATTACTTCTATATTTCAAATCAACCTTTTCTATCGAACCACAACTATTCCTTTGTCAATTCTGAAGTCAATCAAGTTGGGGTATAATTACCTCTCAGACCTTAATTGAACAACGTCCTTTACTGTGAAATAGATGAAGCCCATTACTCACTTTTTACAATCATCTGTTTACGCACATTCTTGGATTCAGGTTACGAATCCACTTCTTATATGACAACGTTTGATTATAACTATAACGTTATAATTCCAACCCCTAAATATCCAACCTAAATTATAAATTTATTTCCTAACTCGAATAATTTAACAGACATCTAATTTCTAAATCAATAACTAAATCTTGATTTAAACCCTAGAAAGTAAATAGTACTTTCCCGAATTCGCTATAATCGAATTCGACGTATAACTCTCTTTCGAGAAATCCCTATTTGATTAACTCTTCTTCGAATAACCTATATTCGATTATCTCTCTTCGAATAACTCATATTCGAAATCTCTCTCTTTCGAATAAAAAATATTTGATCTCTTTCTTTCGAATATGCTATATTCGAAAATCTCCTTTCGATTTACTAATCGATAACTCCTTTCGATCAAACTAAAATCGATAACTCCTTTAACTCTATTTGAATAACTAATATTCGACTAACTCCTTTGGATCAACTCATTTGATTAACTCCTTCGAATAACTAATTCGAATAACTTACCTTCGAATAACAAATATTCGATTTACTCTAACTCGGTTAACTTAATTCTAATCGATTTACTCCATTTCGATTCAACTTAATTCAAATCGATTAACTTAACTTAAATTGATTAACTCCTTTCGAATAACTAAATTCGATTTAACTCTAATTGAATAACTAATATTCAATTATCTCTTACGTGTTTAACTCTATTTGAATAAGTAATTCGAATCACTCTAATGTGTTTAACTCTATTCAAATATCTAATTCGAATAACTCATTTCGAATAACTAAATTCGATTAACTCTTTTAACTTCACTCGAATAACTATATTCGATTAACACCTTCTTTCGAATAACTATATTCGATTAACTCTTCGACTAACTCCTTCGGATTAACTATCTTCGAATAGCTCCTTTCGATTAACTATCTTCGAATAACTTCTTTGGATTAACTCTTCGACTAACTCCTTCGGATTAACTCCTCGATTAACTAACTTCGAATGACTCCTTTGGATTAACTCTTCGACTAACTCCTTCGGATTAACTATCTTTGAATAGCTCCTTTCGATTAACTATCTTCGAATAGCTCCTTTGGATTAACTAACTTCGAATAACCCATATTCGATAACTACTCTTCGAATAAATAATATTCGATAACTCTTCCCAAATGAATCACATTTGATTTCTCCACTCGAATAAACTATATTCAATAACTCTTCTCAAATGAATAACATTTGATTTCTCCACTCGAATAAACTATATTCGATTACTCTTCTCAAATTAATAACATTTGATTTCTCCACTCGAATAAACTATATTCGATTACTCTTCTCAAATGAATAACATTTGATTTCTCCCCTCGAATAAACTATATTCGATTACTCTTCCCTCGAATATACTATATTCGATAACTCTACTTCGAATAAGTGATATTCGGCAACTCTACTCGATTAACTCCACTTGGATAACTCTAACCGGTCAACTCAACTGGTTTAACCTAACTGGTTAACTCTGACTGGTTAACTTTAACTGGTCAATTCTAACTGGTCAATTCTAACTGATTAACTCAAATGGTTTAACCTAACTGGTTAACTCGTCTCGATTAACTGAACTAATCCACTTAGTTTAACTTAGCTAATTTACGTTGATTAACTCTAACCGATTCACTTAGTTTAACTCAGCTAATTCACTTTGATTAACCCAACAAATTTACTTCAATTTACCAATTAGTTTAACCTGACTAATTCACTTAGTTTGACGCAACTAATTCACTTTGATTTACCAATTAGTTTAACTTAACTAATTTACTTAGTTAACTTAACCAATTACTTTGATTAACTCGACTAACTTGCTTTGGTTAACTTAACCACTTTCTTTGATTAACTCGACTAACTTGCTTTGGTTAACCTAACAAATTACTTCGATTAACTCGACTAACTTAGCCCATTTGTTTAACTCGATCAACTTAGCCCATTTGATTCGGTTTGACTAATCCATTTGATTCGGTTTGACTAACCCATTTGATTTGGTTTTGACTAACCCATTTGATTCAGTTTGACTAATCCATTTGATTCGGTTTGACTAACCCATTTGATTCGGTTTGACTAACCCATTTGATTCGGTTTGACTAACCCATTTGATTCGGTTTGACTAACCCATTTGATTCGGTTTGACTAACCCATTTGATTCGGTTTGACTAACCCATTTGATTCGGTTTGACTAACCCATTTGATTCGGTTTGACTAACCCATTTGATTCGGTTTGACTAACCCATTTGATTTGGTTTTGACTAACCCATTTGATTCGGTTTGACTAACCCATTTGATTCGGTTTGACTAACCCATTTGATTTGGTTTTGACTAACCCATTTGATTCCGTTTGACTAATCCATTTGATTCGGTTTGACTAACCCATTTGATTCGGTCTGACTAACCCATTTGATTCGGTTTGACTAACCCATTTGATTCGGTTTGACTAAC
The DNA here is from genome assembly GCA_030737875.1 of Allium sativum. Classification (NCBI taxonomy): domain Eukaryota; kingdom Viridiplantae; phylum Streptophyta; class Magnoliopsida; order Asparagales; family Amaryllidaceae; genus Allium; species Allium sativum. The sequence continues at coordinate 109,487,932 of CM060912.1, forward strand.
CCATTTGATTCGGTTTGCTCGACAAATCCACTTTGTTTAATCTCGACTAATTTACTTAGTTTAATCTTTACCAAATCACTTTGTTTAACCCTTTTATCACACTATGGTATTTCTTACGGTTTTTAACACATCATCTAACAACGATGAATATCGTCCAACCACACGTAATCACATCAGATTATATATATATCACATTTATATATCACAATACATAAACCACAGTAAAAATAACTGTTGAGGAATCCAGTTGGATTCCTCCCACCTGTTTCCCTGCACCACAGATGTTAGACAACACCAGTATAATATTCTGATAAACAGAATCAACATATAACTATTTGACGGTTTATATATATATATATATATATATATATATATATATATATATATACATATATATATAATCTCTACTAACTGACTAGCAGTTCAAGCAAACAATCAACACGCAATCAAACAGACAATATTTTAACAGTTCTAAGAATACAACGTGAAAATAAAACTGTTTAGAGTTTGTGAGATTTACTCACTTTGGCGCGTTAACCGTTAAATAACGATTTGCGTCGGTAAATCTGATCAGCGTTCAATTCCATTTAAAACTGCAATGGGCTCCACCAGTTTCTTTACGTCGCCTGCGTCCATACGATCCGAACGTGACATATGATTCGTAAAACTTTTTTTATCAATGCATATGCATTTCTAGGGGTTCAATTCTTCTGTCCCCGTTCTTCTCCAAACAATAGACCGCAACCAGCTCCATTTGGAAACCAAATTCCAGCAAGCCTCTTTTATCATCGCGTTAATGTACCAAAATGAATTAACACTTGTTTACTCCAGAACAACATGCGTTAATCCTCACGGTCCTTCTTTCTACTTTCACGAACCTGCTGCCTGTCTTCACCAAACTACTACCATTCTTAAACCACCCTCCAAACAACAAGCCCACTTTTAAACACTTCCTTCTCGAATTAAAGCCCGACCCGTCATCCAAAAACAAAGCTGAACCTCCATCATCCCATGACAACACACGCACCATCAAGACTTTCACGCCTGCACTTCACGTTTCAATGTATAAATATTACACCATCATTAAACACTCTAACTACTCCTCTCTCGAGTCTCCTTACACTCGCTTCTCTCCATATTCTCTTTCAATACTTCTCCGCTTCTCACTGTTCACACGGTCTCCACCACGTTACATGCAGCTCGCACCAGACCTCGTCAACACGTCCATCTCATCAGTGATTTACAGACTTGCTCACGTGCCTCCTCACGTTATATTTTATTTTATTTCATTGTTATAATGTGCGAAAAGAAAAGGGAGAGACAGAGGAAAGAAAAAACTGTGTAAAACGTTCTGCTATTTATATAAATGTGTGCGGTTTTCCTCATTTACCTTGAATGGACAATGGCTTTCCAGGGTTTTGGTTTGAAACCACAAAGAATTGGTAGCTGAGAACAAAGAGGACGTGGCTTTTGTTTTGATTTTCCTGAGGACCACGTTTTGGGTTTTTGAGACCAAAGAAAATGGGCGGCTGAGGAAAAATGATGCGTGGCCTCCTTTTGATCGATTCAAAGTGTTTATATAGGATAGGGATAGAGGATATTTTAATTATAACATTTCGGTCATCTCATTTTATAAAACTTCGTTAATTACGAATGGCTATCGACAGAATCAAATACACCATCGTGACGAGCGAGGTGTCCCGACTCCAAAAATATAATAATACCGGTAGATTAACTCATATTTTGAAATCCCAAAATGTTGACTACAGGGTGCAAAATACTCTAAATAAAAAGTTGTTTATTTAATTAATTAAAAATTACCATAAAATTCTAAAAATTAAATTAACGTTATGTCCCAAAAGAACCTTGTCTAAATTCACACATGATATCTAGTTATTTTGAAATAACCGTTATGGCCACGAACGAATATACCGCTGTTTTCCTGAATATTTGATTTGGACATAAATCAAAATCTACACGACGAAATCCCGATTTTTCTCTTCCACTAGAAAGATATACTCCACCAGCTCCACACGTTTCTTGTTTCACAGAAATCCGGCTTAAAACGAATCTTGTACATTTAGTTGAAAATATCAAACCAACAGAGAAACGGATCTTTATTCGGTGATTTCCGATTATTTCGACATTATAATATATTATTATATTATTTATTTTAATTAAATATTCAATATTATTTAATTCAAGTCATCGATATCGCCCAATCGATATTCAATAATTAAATAAATTAATTATTCGATAGCTAACAAAACGCGCCATTACAGACTTCCCCCCTTAAAATAATTTCGTCCTCGAAATTGCTAAGTTAGAGGTTGACCCTATATATTGGAACTCCTAAGATTGGTTTACCCCTTATTTCTGATTTCAACCGAACCACTTAATATCGACTGAAATATTTATTCTTCCGACTAATTAAAATTTTCAAAAATTCTGAAAATTTTCTAACACTTTAAATTTTCGGAAAATTTTGCCATAACCTCCTTTGTACAGCCCTATCGGTAAAACCACAACTCGCCTCTCTAGGCCATCTCCAACCCAAAAGAAAATCAAATAGCCAAGCGGCTTGTCGATTCGGCTCATAAATCTCATGCTTATATCAAAAATAAACTTGTACCTTTTTGTCGGGCATATCAACCTTATCACTTTCAACTGTATCAACCCAACATATACCAAGGTCTTCTAAATCCAATCTTCAACTCAACCACTTGGTTCTATCTAAGTCAAATTCTATTCAAACTCTTAACCCATCAACTTAATTCCAATCCAGATTATTCTCTAACCGAATCCCGATTTATTTAACTTGGTTCAAGTTAAATTTTAATTTACAATTTTTTTTTACCATCTTGATTCATTCAACTTAACAAGTTAAATTTTAAATTTCAAGATTTAAATTCCTGGGATTTATTTCAAATCAATTTCAAATCCTAATACCAATTCAAAACTTTTGAATTTCTAAACAACTTGTTTTCCTCAACACCATTTGAAAACAAAACCATTGGTAGTAATTCGCCACTTAGAAACTCGAAAATTACACCGACGATGTATCGATCCATCCTCGAAATTATTTTCCAGTCATCCAGGTGAGTTACATACTATATTTATTTCTAATTGAAAAACATTTTCAAAATCTCCCAGGAACTTAAAATTTCCTTATTTTAATTCCAATTCTGATTTAATTTCAGATTTTAATTCAACTGATTCCACGTATTTTACTTATAGGAATTCTGATTGGTTATATATATATATAACCATTTAATTTGTAATCTTACTCGATTATGATAACAACCCATATATCTAATATATTAAAATTTTGATATATATATATATATATTTCTATATCAAAATATACTTTGGGTAATGTTAAATTCACTTACCCTTTTTCAAAACATATCGTGACGACCCATCGTATTCAAGTGTTTATTTACTCCTACCGATACAGTGGATCAAACTGATCGACCAGAACTCATAAACAACTCAGCCAATGAATCTCCACAATATAAAACCATTTTATATCAAATACAAATACGCACTCGTATATATACACTCAAACTCAATCTAGGGTATTACTAACCCTATCTCTACCGAGTCACGCAACAGAGCCAAGTAATTTTTAACTTAAGCTCTGATACCAACTGTAACGGCTGGAAATTTCCGACTCCTCGAGAGTCGGAAATTCCGAGATGTTAGTGAAAGAATTTAGAAGGTGAGAAACAAAAGATAGAACTAATAGAATAAAAGAAGAAGAAGAACATCAGAATCATCAGAGTAACACGAATCTCACAGCGGAACGAATGACATATAATATATAACATAACTTTGAAGTAAACAGTTATATATATACAATAGCACTTATCAGAGTACAACACTTACAACACAGCGGAAATAACTATAGCTATAAATCTTGCAGCCTCCTGCTCCAAGCTCTCCAAGTATATCTGTAAATCCCGACTACTTGACTGCCCGTACAAATTTAGGCACCCAAGAGTTTAGGGAAAACAACAAAGTAAACTCCGGGTCAGTCATGGGACTGGTATGAGTAAAACAGTTTAAACATGTATATGAACAAGTAAACGATATCTCATAAGACCACGCCGCATAACGGAACGGGTTTTTCCCTTATGAGAATCCAAAATATCTTTATATCAAAAACCTTTTGATATTATAATAATGTCTATGTACAAATAGATATCAACTAGCAGAAACGCTTGCATCTCACGTTCTACACACATAGTATAAAATCATAAACCGCAGGGCGCTTATCGGAAAATGGATTCCAACAGACAAGGTATGGGAGCACCTTCTGAATAGTGTACTCTAGAGGTGATACACTCAGGGTTCAACAAGAACGTCTTGCAACCCGGCCACACATGACCGCTTACTCATTTAGCTTGAGTGTCGCGAATATATTGCCACCACGGTTATAGGCCATCAAACCGTCATCCAAAGATACAGAATCAAAAAGAAGTATAAATATGGATATTCCCTAGATTGGTGACAATACACCCTGCTTGGAAATGACCCAACTAGCCATGCTGCCTAGCCCAACTTTTGTTACTTCCTGGTGTGAGGCTAGAAGCTACGTCTATCTTCAGAACATCTGATCACCATTCACTTTGAATGCCACATCGTCATACCCGCCAAATCACAAATTGACTTATCCAAAAATAACACGGGTATACAGCTAAGAGAAACGAATTCCTCCACCACCAAACGTGAATACGTTTGAACAAATCAACTTACGCGATCCATTAGATATACTCTTTCAGACCTTCTTCCATATACGTTGTCCTGGGACTGGACAAGCCGAAGGCACTATTCAGTATATCCATCTTAGTCACTGTTATCTAAGACTTATACAACAGCCCTTGCACTTTACTCCGTCTTCAATTTATCTTTGGCAGATATTGCTCACAATGCTTATGCCAATACAGAGTGGTTCTTTGGATAATAATCCAACCGGTCTCTCCATAATAACAACGTTAAAATGGTAAAAACTTTGATAGTCTGTGATTCAACTATCAAATGAAAACATGTCGATGTACAAACAACGATCTTATTTCCAAATGGGAATTCGATCGATCAATCATCATATGTTCATATTTCCTTATTTCATATATTTAGAAAATATATGTTATTAATCATTGGAAACATTTCCATAGCTTATTTTCACATCACTATTATTTCGCAACTATCAGTCCCTAACTGTAACTAGTATGAGAACAATTCTCTAAGTATCAATTCGGAAGGTTGAAACCAACATCAGATCGTCACTTAGAAAACCGTTCAACTTACCCTCTCCAGTCAGTTTCTGAATTTGCTTAACTCTATTTCTTAAATTCTTATCATGAAAACATTTCATTTTCTATGTTTAGAAAACATATCTGACTATATTTGGAAAACGTTTCCAAAACTCATTTACGGATTTCCAATGAACGTTGTATAAAACATCGTTACGCTTAATCCATTAATCGCTTATTACTTCTATATTTCAAATCAACCTTTTCTATCGAACCACAACTATTCCTTTGTCAATTCTGAAGTCAATCAAGTTGGGGTATAATTACCTCTCAGACCTTAATTGAACAACGTCCTTTACTGTGAAATAGATGAAGCCCATTACTCACTTTTTACAATCATCTGTTTACGCACATTCTTGGATTCAGGTTACGAATCCACTTCTTATATGACAACGTTTGATTATAACTATAACGTTATAATTCCAACCCCTAAAATATCCAACCTAAATTATAAATTTATTTCCTAACTCGAATAATTTAACAGACATCTAATTTCTAAATCAATAACTAAATCTTGATTTAAACCCTGGAAAGTAAATAGTACTTTCCCGAATTCGCTATAATCGAATTCGACGTATAACTCTCTTTCGAGAAATCCCTATTTGATTAACTCTTCTTCGAATAACCTATATTCGATTATCTCTCTTCGAATAACTCATATTCGAAATCTCTCTCTTTCGAATAAAAAATATTTGATCTCTTTCTTTCGAATATGCTATATTCGAAAATCTCCTTTCGATTTACTAATCGATAACTCCTTTCGATCAAACTAAAATCGATAACTCCTTTAACTCTATTTGAATAACTAATATTCGACTAACTCCTTTGGATCAACTCATTTGATTAACTCCTTCGAATAACTAATTCGAATAACATACCTTCGAATAACAAATATTCGATTTACTCTAACTCGGTTAACTTAATTCTAATCGATTTACTCCATTTCGATTCAACTTAATTCAAATCGATTAACTTAACTCAAATTGATTAACTCCTTTCGAATAACTAAATTCGATTTAACTCTAATTGAATAACTAATATTCAATTAACTCTTACGTGTTTAACTCTATTTGAATAAGTAATTCGAATCACTCTAATGTGTTTAACTCTATTCAAATATCTAATTCGAATAACTCATTTCGAATAACTAAATTCAATTAACTCTTTTAACTTCACTCGAATAACTATATTCGATTAACACCTTCTTTCGAATAACTATATTCGATTAACTCTTCGACTAACTCCTTCGGATAAACTATCTTCGAATAGCTCCTTTCGATTAACTATCTTCGAATAACTTCTTTGGATTAACTCTTCGACTAACTCCTTCGGATTAACTCCTCGATTAACTAACTTCGAATGACTCCTTTGGATTAACTCTTCGACTAACTCCTTCGGATTAACTATCTTCGAATAGCCCCTTTCGATTAACTATCTTCGAATAGCTCCTTTGGATTAACTAACTTCGAATAACCCATATTCGATAACTACTCTTCGAATAAATAATATTCGATAACTCTTCCCAAATGAATCACATTTGATTTCTCCACTCGAATAAACTATATTCGATAACTCTTCTCAAATGAATAACATTTGATTTCTCCACTCGAATAAACTATATTCGATTACTCTTCTCAAATGAATAACATTTGATTTCTCCACTCGAATAAACTATATTCGATTACTCTTCTCAAATGAATAACATTTGATTTCTCCCCTCGAATAAACTATATTCGATTACTCTTCCCTCGAATATACTATATTCGATAACTCTACTTCGAATAAGTGATATTCGGCAACTCTACTCGATTAACTCCACTTAGATAACTCTAACCGGTCAACTCAACTGGTTTAACCTAACTGGTTAACTCTGACTGGTCAATTCTAACTGGTCAATTCTAACTGATTAACTCAAATGGTTTAACCTAACTGGTTAACTCGTCTCGATTAACTGAACTAATCCACTTAGTTTAACTTAGCTAATTTACGTTGATTAACTCTAACCGATTCACTTAGTTTAACTCAGCTAATTCACTTTGATTAACCCAAAAAATTTACTTCGATTTACTAATTAGTTTAACCTGACTAATTCACTTAGTTTGACGCAACTAATTCACTTTGATTTACCAATTAGTTTAACTTAACTAATTTACTTAGTTAACTTAACCAATTACTTTGATTAACTCGACTAACTTGCTTTGGTTAACTTAACCACTTTTTTTGATTAACTCGACTAACTTGCTTTGGTTAACCTAACAAATTACTTCGATTAACTCGACTAACTTAGCCCATTTGTTTAACTCGACCAACTTAGCCCATTTGATTCGGTTTGACTAATCCATTTGATTCGGTTTGACTAACCCATTTGATTTGGTTTTGACTAACCCATTTGATTCAGTTTGACTAATCCATTTGATTCGGTTTGACTAACCCATTTGATTCGGTTTGACTAACCCATTTGATTCGGTTTGACTAACCCATTTGATTCGGTTTGACTAACCCATTTGATTCGGTTTGACTAACCCATTTGATTCGGTTTGACTAACCCATTTGATTCGGTTTGACTAACCCATTTGATTCGGTTTGACTAACCCATTTGATTCGGTTTGACTAACCCATTTGATTCGGTTTGACTAACCCATTTGATTTGGTTTTGACTAACCCATTTGATTCGGTTTGACTAACCCATTTGATTCGGTTTGACTAACCAATTTGATTTGGTTTTGACTAACCCATTTGATTCCGTTTGACTAATCCATTTGATTCGGTTTGACTAACCCATTTGATTCGGTCTGACTAACCCATTTGATTCGGTTTGACTAACCCATTTGATTCGGTTTGCTCGACAAATCCACTTTGTTTAATCTCGACTAATTTACTTAGTTTAATCTTTACCAAATCGCTTTGTTTAACCCTTTTATCACACTCTGGTATTTCTTACGGTTTTTAACACATCATCTAACAACGATGAATATCGTCCAACCACACGTAATCACATCAGATTATATATATATCACATTTATATATCACAATACATAAACCACAGTAAAAATAACTGTTGAGGAATCCAGTTGGATTCCTCCAACCTGTTTCCCTGCACCACAGATGTTAGACAACACCAGTATAATATTCTGATAAACAGAATCAACATATAACTATTTGACGGTTTATATATATATATATACATATATATATATATATATATAATCTCTACTAACTGACTAGCAGTTCAAGCAAACAATCAACACGCAGTCAAACAGACAATATTTTAACAGTTCTAAGAATACAACGTGAAAATAAAACTGTTTAGAGTTTGTGAGATTTACTCACTTTGGCGCGTTAACCGTTAAATAACGATTTGCGTCGGTAAATCTGATCAGCGTTCAATTCCATTTAAAACTGCAATGGGCTCCACCAGTTTCTTTACGTCGCCTGCGTCCATACGATCAGAACGTGACATATGATTCGTAAAACTTTTTTTATCAATGCATATGCATTTCCAGGGGTTCAATTCTTCTGTCCCCGTTCTTCTCCAAACAATAGACCGCAACCAGCTCCATTTGGAAACCAAATTCCAGCAAGCCTCTTTTATCATCGCGTTAATGTACCAAAATGAATTAACACTTGTTTACTCCAGAACAACATGCGTTAATCCTCACGGTCCTTCTTTCTACTTTCACGAACCTGCTGCCTGTCTTCACCAAACTACTACCATTCTTAAACCACCCTCCAAACAACAAGCCCACTTTAAACACTTCCTTCTCGAATTAAAGCCCGACCCTTCATCCAAAAACAAAGCTGAACCTCCATCATCCCATGACAACACACGCACCATCAAGACTTTCACGCCTGCACTTCACGTTTCAATGTATAAATATTACACCATCATTAAACACTCTAACTACTCCTCTCTCGAGTCTCCTTACACTCGCTTCTCTCCATATTCTCTTTCAATACTTCTCCGCTTCTCACTGTTCACACGGTCTCCACCACGTTACATGCAGCTCGCACCAGACCTCGTCAACACGTCCATCTCATCAGTGATTTACAGACTTGCTCACGTGCCTCCTCACGTTATATTTTATTTTATTTCATTGTTATAATGTGCGAAAAGAAAAGGGAGAGACAGAGGAAAGAAAAAACTGTGTAAAACGTTCTGCTATTTATATAAATGTGTGCGGTTTTCCTCATTTACCTTGAATGGACAATGGCTTTCCAGGGTTTTGGTTTGATACCACAAAGAATTGGTAGCTGAGAACAAAGACGACGTGGCTTTTGTTTTGATTTTCCTGAGGACCACGTTTTGGGTTTTTGAGACCAAAGAAAATGGGCGGCTGAGGAAAAATGATGCGTGGCCTCCTTTTGATCGATTCAAAGTGTTTATATAGGATAGGGATAGAGGATATTTTAATTATAACATTTCGGTCATCTCATTTTATAAAACTTCGTTAATTACGAATGGCTATCGACAGAATCAAATACACCATCGTGACGAGCGAGGTGTCCCGACTCCAAAAATATAATAATACCGGTAGATTAACTCATATTTTGAAATCCCAAAATGTTGACTACAGGGTGCAAAATACTCTAAATAAAAAGTTGTTTATTTAATTAATTAAAAATTACCATAAAATTCTAAAAATTAAATTAACGTTATGTCCCAAAAGAACCTTGTCTAAATTCACACATGATATCTAGTTATTTTGAAATAACCGTTATGGCCACGAACGAATATACCGCTGTTTTCCTGAATATTTGATTTGGACATAAATCAAAATCTACGCGACGAAATCCCGATTTTTCTCTTCCACTAGAAAGATATACTCCACCAGCTCCACACGTTTCTTGTTTCACAGAAATCCGGCTTAAAACGAATCCTGTACATTCAGTTGAAAATATCAAACCAATAGAGAAACGGATCTTTATTCGGTGATTTCCGATTATTTCGACATTATAATATATTATTATATTATTTATTTTAATTAAATATTCAATATTATTTAATTCAAGTCATCGATATCGCCCAATTGATATTTAATAATTAAATAAATTAATTATTCCACAGCTAACAAAACGCGCCATTACATTCACCTTGACTTTCTGCTAAGTCAAACACCTCACAACAAACTTTGTAGCATTCTTCTTCATTCCTTCCTAATAGAAAGTCCTCCTTATATCTTTTAACATTGTATCCCTTTCAAGATGTATGGTTATTCTTAAAGGATGACACTCCTTGAGGACCTTTTCTCTCAAACTACCAATCATTGGGGAATAAATTTGGTCGTCCCTTCTCAAATTTCCATCACAATCAACTAAACATCTATCAGAATGAGGAAAACGCTCTTGTTTAGCAGTCTTGTCCCTTAATACCCTCAGTTCCTCATCAAGACCTTTCTTATTCCTAATCTTATCCATCAAAACTGGTCTCACTTCCAAAACTATAAGAAATCTTTGAGTTGATTCAAACGGTGCTTGAAGGTTAAAATTAGAAAGAAACTCCGACGGCATCCACTCGGAAATAACACTAAGAGTAGTGCCTACTCAAAGCTTTTATGACAATGTTACCCTTCTCAGGGGTATACTGGATACCAAAATCAAATGAAGTTATATGCTATATCCACCTCTGATGCATGAGATTCAAGTCTCGCTGAGAAAAAAAGTACTTAAGGGATTTATGATATATAAAAATCTTAAACTTTCCCCTATGAGATAATGTCTCCACATCTTAAGGGAAAACACCATGGGGCAAACTCCAAATAGTGGAACAGATATCTCTTCTTGTGATCCTTTAATTATCTACATGCATAGGCAACTACCCTACCCTCTTGCATTATAATTGCTCCTAATCATGTTCCATAAGCGTCCGTGAATATTGTGAACATCTTAGTACCATCAGGGATGATAAAGATAGGTGCACTCGTGAGAGACTCCTTCAACTTAAGCATTTACACACTTTTCGCTCCAAGCAAACTCAAGATTATTCTTAGTCAAACAAGTCAGAGTGGTTGCTATCCTTGCAAAGTCTTTAACGAATTTCCTATAACAACCCACTAACCCTAAGAAAGTCCTAACCTCAGAAGCATTACAAGGAGTCTTCCATCCTCTGATAGCTTCTACTTTCGCAGAGCCATAGCCAAAACTTTTCCGAAAACTATATGTCCAAGAAGCTTGACTTTCTTTCTCCAAAAGTGACACTTGGAAAACTAAGCCTTGAGCTGACTCTTCCTCAAAATTCCAAGGACCTCCCTATGATGATTCTAATGCTCTTTATAGTTCTTGGAAAATATAATAATATCATTCACAAATCCCATAGTTGTATTTTTAAGAATGCCTCTAAACACTCTACTCATCAAGTCCACAAAGAAGGCAAGAGAATTCGTCAATCCAAAGGGCATCACTTATCATCCAAAAAAAACCATTGGACATCCTAAACATTGTCTTAGGTTTGCTTTCCTCAGCAATCCTTAACTGATGAAATCATGTCATTAGGTCTACTTAAGAAAAGATTTTGGCACCTCCCAAATGATCGAATATGCCATTTATCCTAGGAATGGGATACCTATTCTTATAGATCAAACAATTATGCTCCCTATAAGTAATGCATAGTATTAAAGACCATCGGTCTTTGTGGATAAAACTACGGTCGCTCCCTGTTTCGAAGTACTCTATTGGATGAATCCTTTTTCTAGCAACTCATAAAATTGCCAATTTATTTCTCTCCTTTCCTTAGGAGCCATATGCCTCAATGAAAAAGTTACAGGTCTAGCGTCCTTCTCGAGATCTATCCTAGAAGTGATCTCTCTATAGGGCGGAAGCCTCCATCACCTCTTCAAAGACATCTATAAATTCATAGACAATGAGCATTGGGGATGACCCTTCCGAATCTGAAGATAAAGAATGCAACTAGATCGAATCCCTTATATTTCCTATCTTACAAGGGATCACTATACTACGACCTCTATGGATCTTCAATTGAATGATCTTTTGATCACTATCTAGAATGTCCTCATAATAAGATAGTCAATACATCCTTAAGATAAGTGCATACCCCTCGAAGCTTAAAAAATATGCATCACCCGAGAAATCGACATCGTCGATATCTAGTACTAGGGATTTGCAAATCAATAAAAGCTACATAACTCCTCTGATAGGGTTGGACACCACTATCAGATTGCTATCAATAAAAGTTGGAAGTTCCAAGAAATCATTAATGCTCATAGATATGAAGGAATGAGATGCTCTAGAATCGAAAAGGGTACAAGTAAATGTCCCTAAAATAGAAATGATACCATCTAGGGTCGGGTATCTTTAGTCCTTCGGTGGTTCAGTCTAGTGGGGTGCTACATCTAAAGCATACTTCTGCTTGCTCGATCCTCCCTTAAGCTTTGGGAAGTTCCTAGCAAGATTTCCATATTTGTGGCAGTTATAACACTTTCCCTTGAATTCTTGTTTTGCCAGATTTACCCTACAATCCTTGGCCTCATGGCCTTTCTCGTGGCATCTTACATTCTCCTTAGCATCTCTCTTAAATTTCTCAATCATTTTCTTCTTCGTCAAAAAGTTATTCTTCTATTTCTTTCCAAGTTCTGAAGTACCCTCACTCTTTTCAATCTTTGTCTCCTTTCTTTCCTTCGCATAGTATAAAATAGAGATCTGCACTAACGCCTCAAAAGTTTCTCCGAAAGTCACCTGAGAAAACAACGTCTCCCTTAAAGGTGAGTTAGCCCCTTCACAAATCCTAGTGCCTTATTCATATGGGTATCCACAAGACATCTCCCAAACTTAGACAAATCCATAAACTTAGTGACATATTCCCCTAAGGAGGATCGCCTTGCTTTAAATGGATGAATTTTTCCATTTGATACTCACTTCAGCGTTAGTTAGAAACTTAACCTAAAATCAGGTCTTGAACTCATCCCAAGTAAATATCCTACCCGTATTCACCTCGAAAACCATGTACCACAACTCTAGTGCTTTGCCTTTAAGATTCCAAGCGGCTACCACGCTTCAGCGGGTCTTCCCATCCTTTAACTTCGATGATATTATCACACTCCGATATCCACTCCCTAGCTTTAAGAAATCCTACGGTTCCGTAAAAAGCCTTTCCTATGAGACTAACAAAGTCCTAACGATGGCACGGGAAGTTGAAGCAACATCAGCGGTTGAGATATTGGTTTCTCTGGGGCTGTAGGGGCAACGAAATTTTTTTCCACGGCCCTTAAGTACTATTGGAACCACTAGAGTAGGTATCAAATCCTTCCCGGATTCCTTTACTTGGGTTGATTTTTGGTCATTTCTATAATTTGTAAGAGGAAAAACCTTCAACAGAAAATCCTGAATAGTATTTAAGCCAAAACCATGTAGGAACAAAGAGAGATTACCTAGTATAATCACGTATGTCTTAGAGATAATATAATATATACACATATAATTTGAAAATCTTTTTCAAATAATAAGTAAATCACTTATACGTATATTTCCTTATATCCGACAACCTATGTTCTGACACCAAATGTAACAATCCACTTGGAATGGATCTAAATCCTGACCCAGGAAAGGTTCATCAAAACAAAGAGCCATTCTAAGCAGGACGTTGGTTTCTATAAGAATCAAATAAGAGTGCCAAATTAAAAAATTGGAATTAGAATATCACAATGGATGGGACAAAATATAATTACCAAAATAAATGTACCTATTCATAAAACCCATAATAATGTCGGTGACTTCAAGATTCCAAATGTTGTAAAGAGGTACATTAAGAATATCCCATAATACGAATAACAATTAGATGTAATAATAAATTAAGAAAAAATATCCATCGCCTAGCTCCTGTCTTCATCACATCATCAATCAAGTTTTCCCTCCTACTAACCTATGTTGTTAAGAGAAGGATGTCAGAACAACAATGTTCTGATGAATGAAAATTACATAAGTTTAAAGGAATCTATTTCCTATACATGGAAATATAAAAATATCAAGTCATGTTTAGGCAAATTCAACACACAATCATGCACATGCACAAATTTGACAAACTACCCAACGTTCACTTACGGCCAACTTATACATCGAAGGGGGGACATTTATGATCACTTAATACCCTTCAAGGTGGACTACCACTTGGGCAATTAAGGCCATTTATATTCATTTTGTGGGTAGATTCCTCCGACGATCACTTAATACCCTAGGGTCGGATTCCTTCGACCACTAATACCTTATGGCGAACCCAATTCACTTAAGACCTCGTATTCCAAACTTTAACCTCATTAAATATACTATCAATGTAAATCGAAAGATAGTAAGCAGTCACTTATTACCTCATGATGATAGACGACTAACCATCATTTATTGCCTTCCCCGGCGGCCTTATGTGTTACGAACTAGTTGTCATTACAAGTGAACTCCTAGCCACTTAATACTTCCCTTAGATGGGTGATTCCCCTTACATGATTGGTGGAAATCTTAGTATCCCATACCTAGGTTAACCCTCACATATCCCTTAGATAAGAAGTAGGAAACCTCCGGAGAATCACCTTACTCATTCATAATCATTTAATACCTCATGACCACTAGAAAAAGGTGGACCCAATGACCACTTAAAACCTAATAAGTCGGTTTCCATGATTTTGATCTAGAACCAAGGAGTGAACCTTAGGAACAAACCTATTCCTGACCACTTAATACCTAAAAAAAGTAGGCAAACACTTAATACCTTTTCGAGGCAGGCCTCCATTGCATAATTCATTATCACACCAGATGTTTCACATTAAACTGACTCCTTGTAGCTGCTGGATTTGCCTGTTGGTTCATAGCAGACTTCTACTACAAGTGGGCTTAATCTCGCGTCTTTGTGTAATTATTATAATGGCCCATGACACTAGAAATCTACATTAACCCGACTTCTTGTAGATGTTGTATATGTCGGTTGATTCCGAGTAGGCTTCCACTGCAATTAGGGTCTAACCTTATGTCTATGTGTCATTAATACTAATAAAAGCCATTAATACTCACATGCATACAAATTTTCCATGAGGACATATAATTTTGAGTTCCTACTTAAATACATTTGATAAGCATTTATAGTATGTTAATTACTCTTTTGATTGTAATAAATAAAACGTAATGAAAGCAAACTTAAAGAAATGTCCTAACACGAAATGTCAATCATAACCAAAAATTAAGGTTTACAAGTTTATTTCCCTAACTTTCATAGCATATGATGTTTATTCACATTCAAACCGATAGTAGGGAAATAAACGAACATACTCAAAATAACTTGTAACCTATGTTCTAAAAATTATTTCAATAATTAAAGAAAGGACAATGTGCAATATGACAATAATATATATATATAATTTCTTTTTGGTATTGCGTTACTTTTTATATAAGATTTATACAAATCGAATGATTTGTTTATGTACATCCATTTAACTGATATTGATTGGGATGATAATTTTAGACATCGCCCAACTGCACAAATAAAATCTGTTCGTGTTGATTGAAACCCAACACGGGTATTGGGATGATATTTGACATACACTAATCCCAATTGTTTATTTGTATGTCAATCGATGGGTTGACAAACTGTTGTAAGTGTTAATTATTTATAATTAATGCTTATGCAGTTGAGTAGTGCACTCTGGATGATGGTTGATTGTTTATCATTGTTGTAATACACATATGTTGTATGTAATCCATATAAATAACAATATATGTAATTTACAGTGTCTGATTCCAATTTAAAAAATAATTAATATTTTAAAATAATTAATATTTTAAAATAATTAATATTTTTAAATAATATTCAGTAATGGATCAAAATATGAATTTGATGTTTGATTTGGGATAGACACGAAAATATTGAAATATATGTAGCCGTGTTGATTAGATATGTGCCATTTTGACGCGAATGATATTTTTATCGATTTTATTCATTTTTATAATGAATATCAAAAAGGAAATTATTTCAAAATCAGATATTTTGAAAATATTATCATTTAAATATTATAATGATAAGGAATATTCAAATTTGATTTAAAATTGAAATGAAAGTGGGAATCATTTTAAACCAAATTTATAAAATACATTTTAAATGGAAATCGACGAAATATATATAATATATATATTATATATTTAAGGGCCTAAATAGAACGCGCCGCACTGCGACCGTTCGCGAATTTCGACCATTGACTTCGAATTGATAGTACGGGAGATCCGACCGTCGGATTCTCCTAATACTTGAACCATTGGGTTCTTAACGAAAAGTGCTTTCCAAAGAATATTAAAGATTTGAAATCTAATGGTTGGATTTGGAATTATGTCCAAATCAAATTTGGAAAAGGTCGTTGTAAGTGCAATTTGATGACTGTTTATGGAAATCGATTGAAAGGGCCTTAATAAAATAAATAAAAATATTAATAATTTGTGAAAAATCATAATAAATGATTTGGAAAGTATTAGGACGAGAATTTCCACGTTTGTAAAGATAAAAATATATTTTTATCAAAATGAACTAGTTATTAACTAGATTTGAAATCCAATAATTTTTAAATAAATAAACTGGATTTGTGAATGGTTTTAATATAATCAGAAATTTCCAATATAATAATTGGATGGATTTGAATGGAAATCATCTTCAGAATATTTCGATATTGGATTCCGTGATTATACGGATATTGTTATAGGAATTTGGAAGATATATATATCGTTATTCCCAAAACGATATTTGTTGGTTTCAGAATTTGACAATGAATATAAGCCGATATAATTTCTACTCGGAGACTTGTATTTGATATCGAATTGGATTTTGGGTTTGTCGCGAATGGTGTCTTAACTAACACTGTTCTTAAACCCACTTGAGAAAATGAATATATCTTTTAATTAAGATTATTAGAGTTTCCAATTATAACTAATAGTTGGAATAAAAATGGAACGTGAATTGGGTTTATTGTGAACTGTGTTTTTAACGACATTCGCTCTTTAACCCTATTTACAATGAAACTTATTTCAAAATTTATAAATCTTTTTATTTAGATTTAAAGGAAATTTTCCAAAGTAAAGTTTTCCAATTTAATACAACAAATTGGAATGGGATGGAATTCGGTTTGATAATAATCGAAGTGATCTTCTGTTGAGGAAGACTGGTAATATATATGGAATTTAAAAGGCTTGGTCGTTATTCCATTTATATTATTAGTCGGATGCTGAAATTGATATCGATTATATATATATATATATATATATATATATATATCGATCTAATTTCTGTGAAGATTCCATAATTAACAGAATGTGATTTTGGGTTTATCGTGAACTGTGTTTTAAATGACATTAGTTCTTTATCCCAGTTAAAGACAGGATTACATGTCTAACATTATATTTCGAACTGTATGGTTGATCTTTACTAAATATATATTTGTTTGGTGGTGAAGAATTTATTCTCTTGCTTTACACACTTCTCTAAGACGTACGAGCTTAGAGGTTATATATCGGCAGAAATCAATAGTATGGTGTAGATTGTCGATGCGGCATGTTTGTGTTTCCAAAGTTAAATAATCATTAATATTGATTTTTGGGAAGATTAAAACTAAGTGGAGCTTTAATGAATCTATAATTAGATTGAAAAGAGCATGTGATAAGTTAAATTATCAAATTCAGTAAATGATCGAGAATGGAGTAGCACCAGTTTTACTCCAAGCGATAGTTAAATATTTAATTAGATTTAAACGTGAAATGGTAATTAAAATACCGATTACACCGTGGTGTTAGATAAGGATATTACCAGTTTTGCTCCATGGGATGAATTGGTTGGGATTGGGAAATAAAAGAAATGATTACTTCGGTAAGGTGCACTAATCCCGACTAGTTGATAAACCTTAATTTGATTTAGAAATGATATCCAAAGGAAGATTAAAGAATAAATTTAAAGAACTTATCTTTGTTAAAATTAATGGGAAACTTTTCCAAAGGATGTGAATATTTGAATAAAAGGATATTCTGAATTGGAATGAGGCATATGTTGTGTTCGTGTTGCACTTGTTTATAATATACGCAAGTTATTCGGAAAGGCCGGGTTTATACCTATTCTGAATAACTGATTCGATGATAAGTCGACGATGAAGATGGTGGTTGAAGACCGGAGGTCTTCTCATCGTTTGGATGATTACTGATGTCTTAATTGGGCGGTACACCCAAGACAAGGTAATAAGTGGTGATCGTCCAGATGTACTTGGAGATCGACTGGATATACGAGGACCTCTCTCCTGTATTGGACATATGGGACGAGGAATAAGGTGCCTCCGGTTTCATTCAGACACAGAACGAACTATTAAATGGATGTGTGTCTGACGTTGGATTTTATTCTGTGTTGATTGATCTCTATTAAATATATATCTGTTTGGTGGTGGAGAATTTATTCTCTTGCTTAACACCCTTCTCTGAGACGTACGAGCTCAGAGGTTATATATCGATAGACATCAGTTGCATGGCTTGAATTGTCAGTGTGGCATGCTGAGATGCAAATGAACACAGCTTTTGTTGAAAAGTAGAGTCTTGTGGTTGATGACCAAAGCACGGTCTTAAAGGGCACAGCTTTGTGTATAACGTTAATTCGCGAATGTAACACCCCGTAATTCTGTAACACTAGGATTCACAAATCAGGGAATAATTAAAAGTTAAAATCAAAATCAAGGGAAACGGCTTGCGCCATTGCGTTCATCTCGGAATTTTGCATGAAAACGAGTCTGACTTTGTGTAAATCGGAGTCCGTATGAGGAAGATATGGCCTCCGGAAGATTCAACGAAGTTCAAATTTCCAAATAGGTCAAGTTTAAAATTCAAATCGGACCCAGATTGGGCTGGGCAGGAATTTTCCCGCCCAAGGCACCCAGGTCGACTGGGTAGTCGACCTGGGGGTCGAATCCCCTGCTTTTTCCTGTTTTGTGCCCCTGGTTCGTTCTTCTGTATCTAGACGCCATTCTGACCAGATTCGTCCACCTAACACTAAATAAACAGCCCTAGTCTCCTTCTCTATTCACAATTCTTCTCTACCCTTATGCTGCAAAGATTCTTAGTGAACATGGCTTCTTCTCCTCCTCTTAATTAAATAATAAATAGAATAATATATATAAAATAAAGCAAGACGAGGAGATGTTGCTCAAAGACTTTCGAGAAGAAGAGATTCAAGCTAGAATTCAAGTGAAGATTCAAACGACTGCAACGACTATTTTACTACGAATCTAATCTAGTCTCTGTAAGTCAGTTACTTTTTAGATTTGAACGTTTTTCTCTATTCGTGACATGAAATTAAAGGAATAAAAGAATATGCCAAATCTCTCTCTATTCGAATCAGTGCCTATACTCTTGAACCTAATTAAGAACTGTTATGATTCGAGGACAAATAAGACCGTGACTATGAAACTATGGACCTTAAAAACATATGCCTATGACTATGAACATTTGCCTATGACTATGAACATTTGCCTATGACTATGAACATTTGCCTATGACTATAAACATTGCCTATGACTGTGACTGTGACTATGAGAATTATCTCCTTGACTAAGCCTATCCCTTTGATTTGGAAACATAAACTATTGCCTATGACATAACAAGGACATCTATGATTAAACACCTTTGATTCATGACTAGGAAAGTATTGCTTAAGTTTTGTGACTATGAAATTGGGTCTAAACCCGATTATATATTCTGTCTATTCTTGGTTATCTTTGGTTTTAGACCTTGGGAATTTACCTATTAAGTTAGGTCTACCCAATTTCTTGAACCTACGTCTCTATTCTGTCTATTCTTGGTTTCCTTTGGTTTTAGACCCTGGGAATTTACCTATTAAGTTAGGTCTACCCATGTTCTTGAACCGATGTCGTTATTCAACCCTTTTTATGCCAGTTAGTATGTCTATCCTTTGCATAACATCTTTGGTTCATTCCCTATTTTCTACGAACCTAGCTTTATTTATAGAATGAATCATGATTATACGAACGGTGGGAATGCAGTTTGGGCAAAATATGAAATTTACTAAAAACGTAGTTTAACTTGGAAATTGGCATAAATTGGGAACATGTATTATGGCATGTTCATAGAAATACAAATTGGATAAATTTGACATGAATTATAAGATGTATAATTTGAATCTAGTATTGACATGTAAATCTAGCATTTACATGAATAGTGAACTAGAGTAATAAGTCTAGTTTGACGTGAATTAGAATGTTGAATCGGAATTGGGTTAGCTAATTTGGCACGGCAAGTATATTGGCATAAATGTGAAATTGGCCATAATTGAGAATAACTGTCAGGTTTAGAAAAATCATGGTTAGTGACACTTAATTTGGTATAGTTTACATACCAAAAAGCATAAATATGTTTTAGGAAGGGAAATGGGCCATAAGAATAAATGTTGATAGTTTACATTAAAAGGGTAATTAGGAAATAAGTAAATTAGGAATAATTTACTTATAGAATTTTTCCTAAATGAGGAAATGTTAATTTAGACAAATTAAAGGTTTGTTAACGACATCTCTTTTAATAATAAACCAGAAAGTTCTAGGGTGACAGAGAGGATAGTGTCTAGGCTTGGGTTTGGAAAATACAAGTTTCCTGCTCTCCCTGGCTATCCCAAACTGATCCGACGGACAGGATGGTTACTTTCAAAACCTGATTTGAAACTAATCAAAACCCTTTGAACTTAGAAAACACGAATATGCCTAACCCGAGGTTAGACTGAGTTGCGATGTAAATCTGCCCGGAACCAACCGGCACATCCAGTAATCGCAACAATATCTGTCTAATGTGAGTGGTTGTGGCTTTAATCTATTTAATTAAAGCTAGAACAAGAATGGTAGGGTTAAGTTTACAAAGACACTTAACCAATTCAAAATGATAACCAGACAGGTGGGTGGGGTTAGGGCCATACAGTTAAGCTAGAACGGGAGGGTTAAGTCCATAGGAACACTTAACCAATTTAACAAAGTTAAGCTAGGATGGGAGGGCTAAGTCCGTAGGGACACTTAACCAACTTCACATGGTAACAAGACAAGATTTTTAGGGGTTAAGTAAAGTTAATACACTTAGCCAAATTAACATGTTAACTAGACTAGAGGTTGGGGTTAAGTAAATACACCTAGCCAACTTGATACGTTAGTTGGGCTAGACCGTAGGGTTAAGTAAACTTGAACACTTAACCATCAAATTATGATAAAGGAATAGGGTTAAGTCTAAAACATGAAGGGATAATACTTAACCATTAATAATAGCATGACAGTTAAAACAGACGGGCAAGGAACACTTAACCAATACAGGATGAATGGGTAGGGTTAAGTAATAAGAAATACTTAACCAATATGACTTGGTTTGCGGTAGGGTTAAGTCATCATGAATTAATGATAACACTTAACCCGTTTAACAGGATGAATGAAGAGGATTAAGTTGGCTTGAATTGACTAATAACACTTAACCAATCCAAATTGACGGGAAAGGGAACTAAGTAGCAAACCTTAGTTAAGAAAACAAACGATTCTGGAAACTAAGTGGTAAATATTAATTAGTAAAACTAAGTAGTAATTCTTAGTATAACACGGGAAGGAGCGAATGTCCGTCTGAGTAAAAAGGAGGCTCCAACGAATTGGGTTACGAAGCCCGAGGCTTCGAGGGGACGTGAGGGTACTCTTGGTATCCCTCTGTGATGCTGCAGATGATCCTCCTGGGCTCACAGAGGTTAGGGTCTGCGTAGAAGAACCAGGGGTATGCCTTGGTTGCAATATATGGCAACCTAAAGACTAGGATGGACCGGCGTGATTCGGCGAGAAAACGGTAGCCTTGTGATAGCAACTCGTCGTCTACCATCCATCTTCAGTCAATCGAGATAAGTGAAGCGGAAAGGCGGAGAACTCCAAAAGACCATATACTTGCTATCTAGTTATGGGTGAGGATGGCCATAGGATAGTGGGGCACCGGGGCCGGCGTATAGTTCTCATTTTTCCAGGTGTGACTTTCATTAGTTGAGGGAGGGGTCAAGTGGGACCATAGCCACTGAAATAAAAACAGACCTTAGCATCTGCATCGGCAGATATCTGAAAGCTCCCGACCGAGTTCTGTATTCCTTGATTTGCCCTGACACAGGACTCGGACCGCACATTTCGGGACATGTGCATCTAGACAAGCGATAACGTTTCGCGATTCATGCGTGGGGAAGTATAGGAACATATACCACTCCAGGTAGTGTGTCCTAGACTTGGGGGCATCGTTCGACAGGTAGCACTAGTTGGACTAGGTGGCATAAACCCTGAATCCGAGAAGCGTCCAGCAGATAACGTAAACTCTAGTTAAATCTAGAAGGCACTTGGTAGAAAACCCTAGATTAAATCTAGGTAACAAATAAATAAATGGATGCCTGAAGGCGATGGAAAATATAGGGATTGGGATCATGTTAGCGTTACTAGTTGGGACATTAGTTAGCTGGTGCAGAGATAATAGAAATCCGTATAACAAGGAAATAGTGAAGCAGGGAAAGTATTAGAACATATCTAGTTTATCTTACCTTAGCACATCTTGTGTTAATCTTGTCAAATCTTGCCAACCCTATCATCATGGTGTCATCTTGTATTCAGTTAATTCATGTCGTTTTGTTTTTCCATGTTCATATGCTAGAAGTTACTGAACTTACTCAGGCTTTGTGTCTGACTCTGTTTTTCTTTCGTCTTCTTTTCTTCCGTTCCCCCCCCCCCCAGGTAGTAAAGGAGGGAATAATATAGCTCAGGTTAAGTCGGACTGTCACTCTTTCCCCAGCTTGAAGATTTGCCGAAGTTTTACTTGGATTCTCTTTTCAGATGTTGTGGCTGGCTCTTGCTAAAATTGGGGAATATAAATGTTGTTTTATGCTTCTTTATTTTGTAAGACAGATGATACTCTGATATTGTAAAGAAACCATTGTACAAACTATTTTATCAATAAAGCAAAGTTTTATTTTCCGCTGTTTAATTTATGTCTGTCTTGTAATTTATCTGCATCTTTTACCCTAAATGCTCCACAGAACTTAGTGCATTCCCTTTGTGAGTGACACTAACGGATGTGGGGTGTTACACGTGGTATCAGAGCTGAAGGTTACCGGATCAGATAAAGGATTTGAAAAATTATTTTCAAAACGGTTTTAAAAGAAGCATTTTCAAAAGAAAAGATTTGTTTAAAGGCATATTCCCCAAAGCCATACGCACTATCTTCTCTTCCTCTGTTTGAATTCTTGTCTCCTTCTTTCTTGAGTCTCTGGGGCTCCTGGCTTTCTAGGAGGTAACCTCATCGATGGGCGAAGTAGTGCCCGGCTTCCATCCATAGCCGTAGTTGTTTCACCTACGGCCAGTTTTCTTTCAAGCTTAGTAGGGTTTTCTGTACGATGGAGACAGCTTTCGAGAGGTTTGTGAACATGATTACACATGGAAGGGGATGAGGAGTTTGGCTAAGGAGCATAACCCTAGGATGAGGAATTCATAGATGTGGATTTAGCTCACGAAGGAGGAAGAAAATTATAAAATCTAAGACAAGAGGAAGTATCTTTACTAGGGTATGATAGGGCATATAATTAAGGACAAGGGCAAGAATGAGGAAAAAGATTTTTAGAAGGGCAAGCACATGCTTTCGCCACCAAGCATACCTAGGAGAAAGGTAATAAAGTCTGGTTGGAAGAGTCTAGTTTTCTGTTCGTACTATTTCCTTAGGTTCTAGCGCTTCTCATTTGTTCATATCCACTTCCATAGTTGGGTCTCTACACCATAGTACTTGTATAGTAGAAAGATCCCACTAGAGTCTCAAATCCAATTGGTGGTCCGACCTGTTTATTTTTGATTAGTAGGGATTTGAGAATTGCTATCGAGTTTGCTTATATCATCTCACGTTGATCGTCTAAATTCGGGGGAGATATTCCTTGGGTGCTTGTCTGATATTGGTTTAGGGCTTTGGGGCTTGTACTTGAGGAATGTCGAGTTCAGTTTGGATGGTTTGCGTGAGAGATGAATAGTTGTGGCAGCCACTCCAAAGAGCACGTAGTGACCTTTCGACTCTTATAGTTATGGCATGGCGGATAAGAGGGAGACCTCTAATCATCTTAGTACGTATACCTGGTACCGTGATTGACATCTGTTTATTTTGGAAATGGAGATCCGGAACTTCACAATCGTGAAGTTAAATTAGTTAAGATACAGTGGAGTAAAGCTCAAGAAGGCTAGATACTAGCACCATAACCTTTTCCTTGAGGGTGCATCCTTGATTTCTTTGTTTTAGGAGCTTTACGCATAATTGTTTCTCTCTTTCCAAAGTATATCACCTAGGTCGTATCTTTGATCCTTAGGTAGAAGCCAATGGATGAAAACATGTATTTGAAACATGTTATGGTTGATGGTTGCAAGTGGTTGCTAATGGTTGCTTGTGAATGCATATGGATACGTATTAGGCACTAGATCAGTTCAGACGCTTTCATATTGCATTTACAGATATGTATTTGTTTGTAAATTGAACTTGATATGTTATCATATGGGTGTTGCATATGGATGAATGGCTGTGCACGCATGTAGTATTTACATAACTAGGGATGCTTGCATACATGATTGGACGCATGGCACTGACATGATTCGCATTAAGGAGGTCAACTGAATCAGTAGACCGCCTGATTTTACAGTAGATAAAGACATATACACACACTATGCATATGAACATGAAAGCATTAGAAATCTTTTAAGGACAATGGATTCCTGTGAGTGATTGGATGGTAGGACACATTCTTCCTAACATGAAGATTTCGGGGATGAAATCCTTTTAAGTGGGGGAGAATGTAACACCCCGTAATTCTGTAACACTAGGATCACAAATCAGGGAAGAATTAAAAGTTAAAATCAAAATCAAGGGAAACGGGTTACGCCATTGCGTTCGTCTCGGAATTTTTCATTAAAACGAGTCCGAGTTTGCGTAAATCGGAGTCCGTATGAGGAAGATATGGCCTCCAGAAGATTCAGCGAAGTTCAAATTTCAAAACAGGTCAAGTTTAAAATTCAAATCGGACCCAGATTGGGCTGGGCGGGAATTTTCCCGCCCAAGGCACCCAGGTCGACTGGGTAGTCGACCCCCCTTCTTTTTCCTGTTTTCTGCACCTGGTTCGTTCTTCTGTATCTAGACGCCATTCTGACCAGATTCGTCCGCCTAACACTATATAAACAGCCCTAGTCTCCTTCTCTATTCACAATTCTTCTCTACCCTTATGCTGCAAAGATTCTTAGTGAACATGGCTTCTTCTCCTCTTCTTAATTAAATAATAAATAGAATGATATATATAAAATAAAGCAAGACGAGGAGATGCTGCTCAAAGACTTTCGAGAAGAAGAGATTCAAGCTAGAATTCAAGTGAAGATTCAAATGACTGCAACGACTATTTTTCTACGAATCTAATCTAGTCTCTGTAAGTCAGTTACTTTTTAGATTTGAACGTTTTTCTCTGTTCGTGACATGAAATTAAAGGAATAAAAGAATATGCCAAATCTCTCTCTATTCGAATCAGTGCCTATAGTCTTGAACCTAATTAAGAACTGTTATGATTCGAGGACAAATAAGACCGTGACTATGAAACTATGGACCTTAAAAACATTTGCCTATGACTATGAACATTTGCCTGTGACTATGAACATTGCCTATGACTGTGACTGTGACTATGAGAATTATCTCCTTGACTAAGCTTATCCCTTTGATTTGGAAACATAAACTATTGCCTATGACATAACAAGGACATCTGTGATTAAACACCTTTGATTCATGACTAGGAAAGTGTTGCTTAAGTTTTGTGTCTATGAAATTGGGTCTAAACCCGATTATCTATTCTGTCTATTCTTGGTTATCTTTGGTTTTAGACCTTGGGAATTTACCTATTAAGTTAGGTCTACCCATATTCTTGAACCTACGTCTCTATTCTGTCTATTCTTGGTTTCCTTTGGTTTTAGACCTTGGGAATTTACCTATTAAGTTAGGTCTACCCATGTTCTTGAACCGACGTCGTTATTCATCCCTTTTTATGCTAGTTAGTATGTCTATCCTTTGCATAACATCTTTGGTTCATTCCCTATTTTCTACGAACCTAGCTTTATTTATAGAATGAATCACGATTATACGAACGGTGGGAATGCGATTTGGGCAAAATATGAAATTTACTAAAAACGTAGTTTAACTTGGAAATTGGCATAAATTGGGAACATGTATTATGGCATGTTCATAGAAATA
This sequence comes from Allium sativum, assembly GCA_030737875.1. Classification (NCBI taxonomy): domain Eukaryota; kingdom Viridiplantae; phylum Streptophyta; class Magnoliopsida; order Asparagales; family Amaryllidaceae; genus Allium; species Allium sativum. Next base: position 109,514,511 of record CM060912.1, read on the forward strand.
CAAATTGGATAAATTTGACATGAATTATAAGATGTGTAATTTGAATCTAGTATTGACATGTAAATCTAGCATTTACATGAATAGTGAACTAGAGTAATAAGTCTAGTTTGACGTGAATTAGAATGTTGAATCGGAATTGGGTTAGCTAATTTGGCACGGTAAGTATATTGGCATAAATGTGAAATTGGCCATAATTGAGAATAACTGTCAGGTTTAGAAAAATCATGGTTAGTGACACTTAATTTGGTATAGTTTACATACCAAAAAGCATAAATATGTTTTAGGAAGGGAAATGGGCCATAAGAATAAATGTTGATAGTTTACATTAAAAGGGTAATTAGGAAATAAGTAAATTTGGAATAATTTACTTATAGAATTTGTCCTAAATGAGGAAATGTTAATTTAGACAAATTAAAGGTTTGATAACGACATCTCTTTTAATAATAAACCAGAAAGTTCTAGGGTGACAGAGAGGATAGTGTCTAGGCTTGGGTTTGGAAAATACAAGTTTCCTGCTCTCCGTGGCTATCCCTAACTGATCTGACGGACAGGATGGTTACTTTCAAAACCTGATTTGAAACTAATCAAAACCCTTTGAACTTAGAAAACACGAATATGCCTAACCCGAGGTTAGACTGAGTTGCGATGTAAATCTGCCCGGAACCAACCGGCACATCCAGTAATCGCAACAATATCTGTCTAATGTGAGTGGTTGTGGCTTTAATCTATTTAATTAAAGCTAGAACAAGAATGGTAGGGTTAAGTTCACTAAGACACTTAACTAATTCAACATGATAACCATATTGGTGGGTGGGGTTAGGGCCATACAGTTAAGCTAGAACGGGAGGGTTAAGTCCATAGGAACACTTAACCAATTTAACACAGTTAAGCTAGGATGGGAGGGCTAAGTCCATAGGGACACTTAACCAACTTCACATGGTAACAAGACAAGATTTGTAGGGGTTAAGTAAAGTTAATACACTTAGCCAAATTAACATGTTAACTAGACTAGAGGTTGGGGTTAAGTAAATACACCTAGCCAACTTGATACGTTAGTTAGGCTAGACCGTAGGGTTAAGTAAACTTGAACACTTAACCATCAGATTGTGATAAAGGAATAGGGTTAAGTCTAAAACATGAAGGGATAATACTTAACCATTAATAATAACATGACAGTTAAAATAGGCGGGCAAGGAACACTTAACCAATACAGGATGAATGGGTAGGGTTAAGTAATAAGAAATACTTAACCAATATAACTTGGTTTGCGGTAGGGTTAAGTCATCATGAATTAATGATAACACTTAACCGGTTTAACAGGATGAATGAAGAGGATTAAGTTGGCTTGAATTGACTAATAACACTTAACCAATCCAAATTGACGGGAAAGGGAACTAAGTAGCAAACCTTAGTTAAGAAAACAAACGATTCTGGAAACTAAGTGGTAAATCTTAATTAGTAAAACTAAGTAGTAATTCTTTGTATAACACGGGAAGGAGCGAATGTCCGTCTGAGTAAAAAGGAGGCTCCAACGAATTGGGTTACGAAGCCCGAGGCTTCGAGGGGACGTGAGGGTACTCTTGGTATCCCTCTGTGAGGCTGCAGATGATCCTCCTGGGCTCACAGAGGTTAAGGTCTACGTAGAAGAACCAGGGGTATGCCTTGGTTGCAATATATGGAAACCTAAAGACTAGGATGGACCGGCGTGATTCGGCGAGAAAACGGTAGCCTCGTGATAGCAACTCGTCGTCTACCATCCATCTTCAGTCAATCGAGATAAGTGAAGCGGAAAGGCGGAGAACTCCAAAAGACCATATACTTGCTATCTAGTTATGGGTGAGGATGGCCATAGGATAGTGGGGCACCGGGGCCGGCGTATAGTTCTCATTTTTCCAGGTGTGCCTTTCATTAGTTGAGGGAGGGGTCAAGTGGGACCATAGCCATTGAAATAAAAACAGACCTTAGCATCTGCATCGGCAGATACCTGAAAGCTCCCGACCGAGTTCTGTATACCTTGATTTGCCCTGACACAGGACTCGGACCGCACATTTCGGGACATGTGCATCTAGACAAGCGATAACGATTCGCGATACATGCGTGGGGAAGTATAAGAACATATACCACTCCAGGTAGTGTGTCCTAGACTTGGGGGTATCGTTCGACAGGTAGCACTAGTTGGACTAGGTGGCATAAACCCTGAATCCGAGAAGCATTCAACAGATAACGTAAACTCTAGTTAAATCTAGAAGGCACTTGGTAGAAAACCCTAGATTAAATCTAGGTAACAAATAAATAAATGGATGCCTGAAGGCGATGGAAAATACAGGGATTGGGATCACGTTAGAGTTACTAGTTGGGACATTAGTTAGCTGGTGCAGAGATAATAGAAATCCGCATAACAAGGAAATAGCGAAGCAGCGAAAGTATTAGAACATATCTAGTTTATCTTACCTTAGCACATCTTGTGTTAATCTTGTCAAATCTTGCCAACCCTATCATCATGGTGTCATCTTGTATTCAGTTAATTCATGTCATTTTGTTTTTCCATGTTCATATGCTAGAAGTTACTGAACTTACTCAGGCTTTATGTCTGACTCTGTTTTTCTTTCGTCTTCTTTTCCTCTGTTTCCCCCTCAGGTAGTAAAGGAGGGAATAATATAGCTCAGGTTAAGTCGGACTATCACTCTTTCCCCAACTTGAAGATTTGCCGAAGTTTTACTTGGATTCTCTTTTCAGATGCTGTGGCTGGCTCTTGCTAAAATTGGGGAATATAAATGTTGTTTTATGCTTGTTTATTTTGTAAGACAGATGATACTTTGATATTGTAAAGAAACCATTGTACAAACTATTTTATCAATAAAGCAAAGTTTTATTTTCCGCTGTTTAATTTCTGTCTGTCTTGTAATTTATATGCATCTTTTACCCTAAATGCTCCACAGAACTTAGTGCATTCCCATTGTTAGTGACACTAACGGATGTGGGGTGTTACAGCGAGCCTCACACCTCGATATGAGTCAAAAATGGGATAAGAGACCCAAGGAGGACATGACATTTCTTTCTAGCTATGGGTGGTGTCATGGTATGGAGCCCAGACGTTTATTACATTTTACCTATGTGGATGATTGATTGAGCAGCGCCTCAGATATATCGGTTACGACGGAGCCAATGGATAGGTCCTATAGGACCGGGAAACGTGTGTTCAGGAATAATTAATCCTCAAATGTAAAGGAGGACCGACCTTGGAGGATCCAAGGGTCTAGTGCGGGTCCTGAGGCATTTGCTAGAGTGTCTCGAAGCCAACGAGGAGTACATCCCTTGCCTCGACTCATGACGGAAATCCAATTTCCAATACGTGACAAATCAGTTTTAGTTGTAAACCTATATGGCGACATAGTAGCATGGGATACTATGCCGTCTATGATTGACACATTTATATTAGAAGTTTTTTTTGACACTATACACTTATTATAGTATCAAATGATATGTTTAAAACGTACCAAGCATGTTTGGCTATTATAACGGAAAACCCTATCCTCTTGCTTGTGTTACATTGTGTGATGGGACCTAGGTCTTATAATAGCTTCATTTTTGCAAAAAGCATTGCGCTGTTTATTTTATGCACTGGAATTCTTCGAAGGAAACCCGTTACGAGTTATACGGCATGGTCCCTTGATTTACTTTTAAAGTAAAAGATTTAATAATTGTTTTTAGTTATCACACAAGTCACACGACTGACCTGGAGTTTATTGTTTTAACCTAAACTCTGGGTGCCCTTATTTTCCACACGAGCAACAAGTAGTTTAGGTTTTGCATATATTATATTCACAGCATCATGGATTTACAACTAGAACTATATTTGTAAAGCTATATATCCGTGTACTCTTTTCAGTTGTGTTATGTATTATTTTCTGCTGCTATGTATTTAAATGTAATTTAAATCTCTGATATTTTTCAGATGTATATTATTTATTTATACTCTGTTATGTTCTTGTACTCTGATGAAAATTGTTGTAATAAGCAATGAAACATTCTTCTGTTTGCGTTCTGATCTGTCGTGTTCTCAAATCAATCTGGGCTTTCCTTCATGGGGAATTTTGGGTCGTTTCAGCAAGGGTCAGCATATTTATCCTCTTTTTTGGTACCGCTTGTGCAGGAGTAGGTTACACTATCGATGATTGGAGGAATATAAGTATAACAACCCAAAAATCCCCCGGTCTCCATGGAGTCAGAAAAGGATGGATTGTTTTGAGAATACAACACATCTGAACACAAACAACAGAACATTTCATTGTAATTACAACAATTTACATTAGAATACAAGAATACCAGAGAATAAATAATATTACACAGTGGAAAAATAATATCAGAGACTTAAAATAATTTACATAGGAGCGGAAAATAACAACTGACATAACTGAAAGAAATACACGGATATAAAGCTTTCCGAATATAGCTACAGTAGTAAATCTAGGATCATGTGAAAAGAAATATCTTCAAATACCAAAACTACTAGCTGCCCGTATGCAAAATATAGACCCCCAGAGTTTAGGTAGAAACAATAAACTCCGAGTCAGTCATGGGACTGGTGTGAGAACTAAAATAGTTATTAAAATTTTACTTTAAAAGTTGGAAAGTCACGGGACCACGCCGTATAACACGGAACGGGTTTACCCCACATGAATCTCAGTTTAAAATAAAACAACACACTGCTTTTTGGAAAAATGAAGCTATTATAAGACTCAGGTCCCATCACACAATGCAACGCAAGCCGGAGGATAGAGTTTTACCTTATAATAGCCAAACATGCTTGGTACGTTTTAAAACAAATCATTTTTGGTATTTACCATAAGTGTATAGTGCATCAAACAACTTCAAGTATAAATGTGTCAATCATAGACGACATAAGCACCCCATCCCACTATTTCGCCATATAGGTTTACAACTAAAACCGAAAACTCACGTATTGGAAATTGGATTTCCATCATGAACCAAGGCAAGGGATCTCTCCTTACCAATTCGAGACACTCTAGCATGTGCCTTAGGAATAGAATGCATCGTCCCTAGGAGCAGTAGTGCTAGTCAACACTTATGTTAATGGACTAGTAATTCCTGAACAATACGTTTCCCTGCCCTATAGGGCATAAAATCTGGTTAGTATGTTGACCAATATCAAGAGCCACTAGGGATTCAAATCCGAGGTACCTTGAATTCCAACAACCATATAAGAAAACTGTATGGGCGCCATACCATGACACCATTCCTACCTAGAAAGAAACGCATTCCCTACCTGTGGTCCCTCATCCTGTTTCTTGTTCACACCGAGGTGTAAAGCTCACGAATTAACACTGAACAAAATGCTATGCTAATTAAAGATGTGCTTTGATTATCATCCACAAGACTCTGCTTTTAAACAAAAGCCTTGATTATTTGCATCTCAGCATGCCACACTGACAATTCACGCCATGCAACTGATGTCTATCAACATATAACCTCTAAGCTCGTGAGAGTCTTAGAGAAGGGTGTTAAGCAAGAGAATAAATTCTCCACCACCAAACAGATATATATTTAATAGAAATCAATCAACACAGAATGAAATCCAATGTCAGACACACATCCATTTACAAGTCCGTTATGGGTCTAAACGAAACCGGAGGCACCTTATTCCTCATCCCATATGTCCAATACAGGAGAGAGGTCCTCGCATATCCAGTAGATCTCCAAGTACGTTTGGACGATCACCACTTGTTACCCTGTCATAGGGGATCAGCCCAATCAAGACATCAGTAATCATCCATACAATGTGAAGATCTCTGGTCTTTAACCACCGTCTTCATCGTCGACATTTGGTCGTCGTAGCAGTTATTCAGAATGGGATAAACCCGGTCTTCCTGAATAACTCGCTTATTTTATAATCAATAATCAAGTGCTATAAAAACACCTCATAAGCCTCATTCCAATTCAGAGTATTCTTTTATTCAAATATTCACATCTTTAGGGAAAGTTTCCCATTAATTTTATGAAAGATAAATCCTTTTAAATTTATTCTTTAATCTTCCTTTGGATATCAATTCAAAAGACTTTTTTCACAATTTTAAACTAATTTAAGGTTTATAAAACTAGTCGGGATTATCGAGCCTTACCAAAGTAATCATTTGTTATATTATCCCAATCCCAACCTATTCATCTCATGGAGCAAAACTGGTAGTACCCCATATCTAACACCCACGGTTTTATCGGTAAATTTAATTACCCTTTCACGTTCAAATATAATTAAAGATTCAACTATCGTTTGGAGTCAAACTGGTGGTACTCCATTCTCGATCATTTCTCTTGTTTGATAAATTTATCCAATTACTTTCCAATCTAATTAAAGATTCATTAACACTCTATTTCAGTTTTAATCTCCAAAATCATCACTTAATGATTATCCCACTTCAAGAAATTAATCTTATCTTTTACTATGTTAAAGAACTAATGTCAGTTAAAACACAGTTCATGGCAAACCCAAATCCACTTCCATTAACTATGGAATCTTCGCGGAGAACAGATCAATATATAATCGATATAAATTAATGTATCAAATCTATACTATAAATGGAATAACGGCAAAGCCTTTTAAATTCCATTTATAGTAATGGTCTTCTTTTACAGAAGCTTATCTCGATTATTACCAAATCGAATTCCATTCAATTCCAATTTAATATATTAAATTGGAAAACTTTTCTTTGGAATATTCCATTGATCTTAATTAAAAGATTTATAAATTCGAAATCATAACTTCTTTGTTAATTAGGTTAAAGAATGAATGTTATTTAAAAAACAATTCACGACAAACCCAAAATCCACTTCTTTTATTCAGTGCCAATTAAATATTAATTAATTGGAAAACTTCACTAAATCTTAATTTAAAGATTTATTCTTTTCTCAACTGGGTTTAAGAACAGTGTTATTAAAGACACCATTCACGACAAACCCAAAATCCAATTTGGTATTAAATACAAGGCTCTTAATAGAAATTATATCGACTTATATTCAATATCAAATTCTGAAACCAGCAAATATCGTATTAGGAATAGCGATATATATATATGTGTGTGTGTGTATATATATATATATATATTTCAAATTCCTCAATAATATCCGTATAATCGCGGAATCCAATATTGAATATCCAAAGATAATTTCCATTCAAATCTATTCCAATATATTCATTGGAAAATTATGGTTATTTTAAAATCCCTTTTTTACAAATCCAATTTATTTATTTTAAAACATTGGATTTTTTTCTAGTTAATAACTAGTTCATTCAGATAAAAACATATTTTTATCTTTTCAAATATGGAATTTTTCATCCAAAATCTTTCCAAATCATTTACTATGATTTTACACAATTTTTCATATATTTAATAATTTAATTAAGGCCATTACTGTCGGCTTCCAATAACGGCCACAGAACTGCATCCATAGCGACCATTTCTGAATTTGATTTGGACATAATTTGAAATCCAACCTCTCAAATTTAAATCTCTTTTATTTGTTGGAAATCTCTTTTCGATACGAACCCAACGGTTCCGGTTTTAGGAGAATCCGACGGTCTGATCTTCCACTACATCAATTTGAAGTTAATGGTCGAAATTCGCGAGCGGTCGCTGCGGAGCGCATTCTGTTCAAGCCATTTAATAATATATATATATATATATATATATCATCGCTTTCTATTTAAAACTTATTTATAAATCGTTTAGAAATTCATTTTAAAATGATTTTAACTTCATTCTTCAATTTTAAATCAAAACTGAATATTCCATATCGTTATAATATTAAAATAGTAATATTTTCAAAATATCAGGTTTTGAAATCTATTCTTTTCGATATTCATTATAAAATGAATAAAATCGATATAAAAATCTGTTCGAGATAAAATGGTGTATCTCTACTTGACTTGGCTTCATATTTTTGCATATTTTTGTGTCCATCCAAAATCGGACATTAAAAATCCTATTTTGATTCTTTACTGAATATTATTTTAAAATATTTATTATATTAAAATATTTGTTATTTTAAAATATTCTTTATTTCTGAATCGGAATGTGAGTTAATCAATTACCATATAATTTCAGTTATATGGATTTCATACAACGCATGTATTCAACAATAATGATAAAAAATCATTCAACATTCAAACATCATCCAGAGTGCATTTTACAACTATATAAGCATTAAAATAAATAAATAACGCTAAACACAGTCTTTCCATCAATTGATCGACATACAACTAAATATTAGGATTAATGTATGTCAAATATCATTCCAATACACGTGTGTGGTTTTCAAACAAAAACAGTCTATTTAAAGAAATCATTGGTAAATAAATTTAACCAACTCAAATTCGGTTTGTATTATTTTTCTAGTTAATCAATTTTCACTATTTAAATTATAAACAGATATTTGTAATTTAATTTCAACTACCACATTAATGTTAACATTATTTTTAATATGTTAAACATTTCAGCACCACAATCAAAACACAATACAACCCATTTAATCGTCCATGGTCTATGGATGAGGGAAGTGAGCTAGCAGGCACTGTAAACAATTTATAGTGAATAAAACTGATAAAAAACTACATTGGAATTTCTATATATTCTTATACATGAATACAATCACATGATAAAATACAATTTAGTGAGAAGGTGTTCTCACATTGGGTTCCACTCCGCCATTCTTTAATTGAAGATTGTTTTAATTGAATTAAAACTGTCCATTCAATTCAGTCAAAAATCCCACTACCTCCATTTCTGTTCTGGTCAGTTCTGAAATGTAGTGTTCATCGCTGCGAATCCAGCGCAACTTGAATCGTTCCATTCCGACCTCGTATGTAGAAGTTATAATCATTTATAGCTTAACTACATAATTCAGTAATAATTAAAATTCCTATTCACCATTTATATTATACCCCCCCTTCCTTAATCACCTCCGTCGAAGTAGACAAATCAACCGCCGCCACGCCTAAGGGCCACCGGCCTCTGATCGGACCCCACCACGCGATAGCCGCAGTCACCCTCTACCTGCGCCTCCACCGCCTCGAAGTCTGAACCTACCAGCGCCCCCTAATTTCACAGCGAACTCGCGAGCTTTGAGCTTGAATTCCTCTCCAATTACCTAATGAAAAATGATCATTCTGGCCTTGATTTAAAGATCTTGGGAAGTAGTATGATTTTTGTTTTGGAACTTTTTAATTCAAAACAGATTGCACGAATTTGTGGGTGGAACGAGGGAGCTTCTAATTCGTCCATTTCGTTCTCTGCTGGCTGGAACAATAATAGGAATTAGGGTTAGGGCCTTTAGATTACATGCATACACATTTATATAATATTAATTTAATTTTCAAATTACTTATTTATTAGTACGGACTCCAAATCGAACCCAACAACTATCGCCCCTAGCTCAATACCCCTATTTCGGACACAATTGGATATGTTTCGTAAGCCAATTCGGCTGTTTTGTTCGGTTCTTCATTAAATTAAAATATAAATCAATATAAATTGAATTTAAGCGTATATTTTAATTTACAAGGGCCACACACTGACTCCAAAAATTACAGAAAAATAAATTTAGCTAGGTTTTGACGATACGGTCCTAACAAAACTAATTTCATCGAATTTGGAGACCGTTTGAAAAATGGCCTTTCTCCGGTCAGTTAAATTCAAACTGAATTCACAAAACACGTTTAAATTTACTGCGCTCACATATTAATTCTAAAAATTATGAAATTTGAAACCTAATAATAATTTAATATTCTGGATCCAACAAAAGTGGTTTCATCGAAAACAGATGTCGTTTGCAAAATGGCTGTTCTTAAGGGCTAATATATCAATATATATATATATATATATATATATTCCGTAGTGACTATTTTAAATTTTATACTGGACATAACTTTCAATTTATATTATGAAATCTGAATTTTTCACATTCCTTAGAAATATATAATTAAACAGATTCAAATGTTTCTTGTTTTACTGAAATCCGATTTATTTTGAATTTGGTGTATTCATTTGAAATTTAAAATCGAATTTTCAAACAACCACGCCATTTCAAGCTCGTTTTATAATTAAAATAAATTTATATTTTCTAAGTTCAATTCAAAATAAATTATAAATCGTTATTATTTAAAACAAATCATTTTAAATATTCAAAACCCAATAAAATAGCTAAAATAAATTTTTTAAATTGGTTCAGAATTTCTGGGTTGTTACAATCTCCCCACCTTAAAATATTTTCATCCTCGAAAAGGAACGGAGCTGAAAGTTTTTTAACTAACCAACTCAACTTTCATTATGGCTTTCAATCTTCAACTTTTCAGTTTCTAAGTATTTTCAAATTTCTCAAAAATTTGGCTAACACCCTAAATTTTCAAAAAAAATCGTCGTAACCTCCTTTGTACAGCTTATCAGTAAAACCACAACTTGCCTCATAGGGCCCTCATCAATGCAAAAGAAAAATAAAAAACCAAGCGGCTTACCAATCGGCTCATAAAATCATCAAACCCAATAAATATAGTAAACATGTACCTATTTATCGGGCATACAATTTTATTCCTCTTCTTAGCTTCTATGCAATAACTTGTACAACATATATGTACATATCTATGTATGCAATTTCAATTAATTTTCAATTCAGTTATACATTTGATTCGATTTAGCTTCATTTACCTTTCATTTTCATATTGGTTTTAATAATTTTATTAGTTAACTAATAATCGCACATCACAACCAACAATCAATTAGTTGATTAGCTTTTCAATCATGTAAATTTTTATATACTCAAAAATCATATTTCAAGGTCAAATCATGTAACAACCCGAAAATCTGGGCCAGTTTAAAATTTTTATTTTGGCAATTTTAGCGAATTTTGATTATTTAAAATGAGTTATTTTAAATAATATCAACGAGAAATTTATTTTGAATATAATTAGAATGTATATATTATATACGCCGTCGATAGAATATAAATATTTATATATAATTATAAATAGAATTGAAAATGGCGCGGTAGTTCGATAATTCGATTTCAAACTTCAATTGAATGTACCGGGTGCAAAACAATCTGGATTTTAGTGAAACCAAAAACATTAGGATCTAATTGATAATATCTTTCCAGCGAATTCGAATAATCAAGATTTCATAGCGGGAATCAAAAGATATGTCCAGTTGAAAATTCTGAATAACCGCTATGGAATTCAGGCCCTTAAAAATGGACATTTTGCAAACGACCTCGGATTTCGACGAAACAAGTTTTGTTGGGTCCGTGGTGTCAAGTTATTGCTAGGTTTCAAATTTCATAATTTTTCGAATCAATATGTGAGCGTGGTAAAGGAAACGCGTTTGACCAGTTTTAGTTGTTTTTAATCGACTGGAAATTGGCCATTTTTCTAACGGTCTCAGAATTCGACGAAACTAGTTTTGTTAGGACCGTATCGTCAATACGAAGCTAGGAAATATTTTTCTGGAATTTTTCGAGTTAGTATGTGACCCCAGTAATTTGAAATGTACGTTTGAAATTCAATATAATGATATAAATGTAAATTAAACAGAAACTGATCGAAACGATCGAATAAGCTTACGATACATATCCCATTATGTTCGGAATGAGGGTAATTAGCTAGGGGCGACAGTCGTTGGGCGTTGATTGGAGATCAGATTTAAAAGTTGCTTTTTTTAAAAAAAATTAATTAAATTAAAATAAATTAAATTATATAATATAAATGCCACTCATATTCCCTAAACCCTAGTTATTGGGCCAAACGTTTAGCCGCCTCCAGTTTATTTTCAATAAAGAAAAAAAACAAATCGATCGAAAGATCGAATCACCCCTGACCGCAACCTCGACGCCGCCATCGTTCGCCCCGTCCCTTCGCCGCCGCTTCCCCCTCCATCGGCCGTTGCTCGCCACCTCCTCCCCTGAGCAATCACCTCGCGGCGGCGTCAGTATCTCCATAACTTCACCCGAAGTCGCGTTCCCACTGTCGCCCCGTCCAGTTCTGGTGGCACTTCTTGATCGATAGCCCGCATCTGAAAGGGAGGGCGAGATGGAGGGATGGATGGCGAAACCTGGGTTCGAACGATGCACAGAAGAAAGGTGTTACTTTTATCATTTTACTTAAACTAATTATTTTGTTTAATGTAAGCAATAGGATGATAAAATATAGTTGTTTTGAAAATATCAAATATAGTTATTATGAAAATATCAAATATAGTTACTTTGAAAATATCAAATATAGTTGTTTTGAAAATATCAAATATAGTTGTTTTGAAAATATCAAATATAGTTATTTTGAAAATATCAAATATATTTATTTTGAAAATATCAAATATAGTTGTTTTGAAAATATCAAATATAGTTGTTTTGAAAATATCAAATATAGTTGTTTTGAAAATATCAAATATAGTTGTTTTGAAAATATCAAATATAGTTGTTTTGAAAATATAGAAAGTAAAAATGTGATTTTTATATATTGAACATCAAAGTAAAAATGTGATTTTTATATATTGAACATCAAAGTAAAAATGTGATTTTTATATATTGAACATCAAAGTAAAAATGTGATTTTTATATATGTAGTGGCTGCGGGCAACAAAGATGTCAAAAAGGCGAAACGACGAAGTCTTCTGCAAATGAAGTGCCGTGGAGCTAGGATAGCTATTTGTGAGAATTTCTCACCTTTCAATTTCTTTTCTAGTTATATATATATACTAGGATGCAGACGGTGCTTAGTAGCACCCGACACCCGTCATCCACAGACCATGGATGGCTTGTTTGTTAAATTGTTTGATTGTGTGGTTGGTTAGAATATTTTGTTTGAATTGAATTGTTTGGTGAAATGGAATTGATTTGATTGATGTGTGAATGGCGTGGGCCTTCACTAGACCGGGGATAAGGCTAGGCCTTGTCCCGTTTCTAGTATCGTGCCGTTATGCCGCCGAAATTTTCTAAAATAAGTTAGAAAAATAGAAATACCATTTTATTTGAAGAATGAACTGAATAGAAATTCATATGTTAAAATAAAATGTTTCATCGTTAAAAATATAGTTTTAACGTGAAGTGAATAAAATAAAATATTCATTTACAAACCAGACGGTTTGTTTATGTACACTGATTTGACTGATATTGAATGGGTCGATAAATTTTACACATTGCCCAACTGCACATATTAAATCTGTGTTTGATTGTTTGAAACCCCACACGGTTGTTGGGATGAAATATGAAGTTCACTCATCATGATTGATTAAATATGTCGATCGATTGATTGAAAGGCTGTTATAAGCGTTAGATATCTATATTTGATGCTTATACAGTGTAGTGCACTTTGGTTGATGGTTGATTATTTTTCAATGTTATTATATACATGTGTTGTATGAAAATCCATATAATTAACTTTATATGGTAATTGATTGGGCCTCATTCCAATTTGAAAAATAAAGAATATTATAAAATAAAAGTTCATGTGTTGACAGTACTCATCCATTGAGATTGGTCATGTGTTGAACGAAATATTTTAGTAATAAAATTTACATCTTTAACGATATAAAATAAAAGTTCATGTGTTGACAGTACTCATCCATTGAGATTGGTCATGTGTTGAACGAAATATTTTAGTAATAAAATTTACATCTTTATCGATATAAAATAAAAGTTCATGTGTTGACAGTACTCATCCATTGAGATTGGTCATGTGTTGAACGAAATATTTTGATAATAACAACTATTTTGAAAAAGAAATATTTGAAATAGAATATTTGAAAATAGAAATTTATGAAGTCGTGTTAATTAGATTGACGCCATTTTGACGTGATCGATATTTATATCGATTTTAAACGATTTCGAAATGAATTGAATTGAAAACAATTTCGAAATGAAATGAATTGAAAATAAAACGATTTCGAAATGAATTGAATTGAAAACGATTTCGAAATGAATTGAATTGAAAACGATTTCGAAATGAATTGAATATAAAACGATTTCAAAATGAATTGAATTGAAAACGATTTCGAAATGAATTGAATTGAAAACGATTTCGAAATGAATTGAATTGAAAACGATTTCGAAATGAATTGAATTGAAAACGATTTCGAAATGAATTGAATTGAATTGAAAACGATTTCGAGATGAATTGAATTGAAAACGATTTCAAAATGAATTGAATTGAAAACGATTTCGAAGTGAATTGAATTGAAAACGATTTCGAAATGAACTGAATTGAAAACGAATTCAAATTGAATTGAAAGCGAATTGAAATGAATTCAAATTGAATTGAAATTTGAATTGAATAGAAATGAATTTTAAAAAGAATTTATGAAGAAGAATTCAATTTTGATTTGAATTGAAATGGAAGTTGAAATTGCTTTTGAAATGAATTTTAAAACTATATATATAATTCGTTTTAAATAGAAATCGACGAAATATATATTATATATATTATATATATAATATAATGGCCTGAATAGAACGCGCCGCGCCGCGGCAGTTCGCGAATTTCGACCATTTATTTCAAACGGACATTACGGGAGATCCGACCGTCGGATTCTCCTAAAACCGGAACCGTTGGGTTCGTATCGAAAAGAGCTTTCTAATGAACATTAGAAATTTGAAATCTAACGATTGGATTTGGAATTATGTCCAAATCAAATTTGAAAAAGGTCGCTGTAAGTGCAGTTCGATGGCCGTTGATGGAAATCGGCTGTACGGGCCTTAATAAAATTATTAAAAATAGTAATAATTTATGTAAAATCATAGGAAATGATTTAGAAAGATTTGGGATGAAAAACTTCATGTTTGAAAAGATAAAAATAGATTTTTATCGAAATGAACTAGTTTTGAACTAGAATTGTAATTCTATTTATTTTTAAATAAATAAATTGAATTCGAAAAGGGTTTTAAAAATAACCAAAATTTCCAATAATTGCATTGGAGTGGGTTTGAATCGAAATTGTCTTCGGAATATTTCGATGTTGGAATTCGGGATTATACAGATGTTGTTATGGAAATTTGAAAGATGTAGATATTTATATCGTTATATCCAATACGACATTTGTTAATCGTAGAATTTGATATTGAATATAAGCCGATATATTCTCTTTTTAGAGCCTTATATTGAATATCAAATGTGATTTGGGTTTGTCGTGAATGGTGTCTTCACTAACACTGTTCTTGAACCCAGTTGAGAAAAGATTAAATCTTTTTATTTAGATTTAATGAAGTGTACCAATTTAATAATATTTAATTGGTATTGAATCGATATTGATTTTTGGGTTTATCGTGAACAGTGTTTTAAATAACACTCGTTCTTTAACCCGATAATTAATGAATGTGATTTTGGGTTTATCGTGAACCGTGTTTTAAATGACACTAATTCTTTAACCCAGTCGAAGATTAAAACTAAGTGGAGTTTTAATGAATCTTTAATTAGATTGAAATGATCGAAAATGGAGTATCACCAGTTTTGCTCCAGGCGATAGTTAAATCTTTAATTAGATTTGAATGTGAAATGGTAATTGAATTTACCGATAACACTGTGGTGTTAGATATGAAGTATTACTAGTTTTACTTCATGGGATGAATAGGTTGGGATTGGGAAATTAAAACAAATGATTACTTCGGTAAGGTTCGCTAATCCCGACTAGTTTTGAATTGATATTCAAAAATAGATTAAAGAATAAATTCAAGAAGTTTATCTTGGATAAAATTAATGGGAACCTTTCCCTGTGAATGTGAAATTTAGAAACTAACTGTCGGTTAGCTAAGCAGAATGGTTTTCTGGATATTGATCTGATATTGGTTTCGGCCTTCGGGGTTAATATTTGGGAAATTATTCTCTTGATTAATTTACGGTTAGTGACTAATGAATTGGAATGAGGCGTATGTTGTGTTTGTGTAACACTTATTTAAAATATACGCGAGTTATTCGGAAAGACCGGGTTTATCCCATTCTGAATAACTGATACGACGATAAGTCGAAGACGAAGACGATGGTCGAAGACCGGAGGTCTTCACGTCGTTTGGGTAATTACTGATGATCTTGATTGGGCTGTACACCCAAGAAGATGGAAACAGTTAGTGATCGTCCAGACGTACTTGGAGATCGATGGATATGCGGGGTACTAGGTGCCTCCGGTTTCGTTCAGACCCAGAACGGACTTGTAAATGGACTGTGTGTCTGACATTGGATTTTAGTCCGTGTGATTGATCTCTATTAAATATATATCTGTTTGGCGGCGGAGAATTTATTCTCTTGCTTAACGCCCTTCTCTGAGACGTACGAGCTCAGGGGTTATATATTGATGGATATCAATCGCATGGAGTGAATTTCCTGTGTGGCATGCCTAAGTGGCAATTGATCGAGGCTTCTGTTGAAAAGCAAAGTCTTGTGGTGATGATCAAAGCACGGCCTTTGTGGCGTAGCTTTGTGTAACGTTTACTTCGCGAGTTTCACACCCGGTATGAACCAAAAACGGGAGACGGACCTCAGGGAGGGCCTGCGTTTCCTCCTAGCTAGAAGTGGCGTCAGTGGTTTTACACGCCCTGACGAGATTGACTTATGTGGTTGTTGCTGTTGCGAGGCGCCTCGGTTAGATCGGACGATCCGGGTCCGATGGAGTCATTCGTTGGCTCGCTTACGCCCCAAAGGGCGGCGAAACGCAGTGTTCAGGATTTAAGTTTAATCCACATCGGTGGACCGGCCCTGACGATCCAAGGGTCGATGCATTCTGATCCTGAGACTCGGGCTAGGCAGTCTCGAATCGGTTGAGGACTATCTTTTGCCTCGGTTCATAGACGGAAATCCAATTTCCAAATACGTGACATTTGCGGTTTTATTTGTAGAGCCTAGTATGGCGACATGATATATGGTACCCATGCCGCCTATGATTGATACTTATGATTTGAAGTTGTTTTATACACTATGCACTTATAATAGTATCAAATGATTTGTTTTAAAACGTATCAAGCATTTTTGGCTGTTATAAGGGAAAACCCTATCCCCCGGCTTGCGTTGCATTGTGTGATAGGACCTGGGTCTTATAACAACTTCATTTTTCTTTACTTAGCATTGCACTGTTTGTTTTATGCACTGGTATTCTTGGGAAGAAACCCGTTCCGTGTTATACGGCGTGGTCCCTTGATTTACCTAATGATTTAAAATAAAGATTAACAACTGTTTTAGTTCTCACACCAGTCACATGACTGACCTGGAGTTTATTGTTTTAACCTAAACTCTGGGTGCCCTTATTTTGACACGGGCAGCTAGTAGTTTCGGTTTTGCAGATTTATATTCACAGGATCCTGGTTTACAGCTGGAACGATATCCGGAAAGCTTTGTATCCGTATATCTACTTCTAGTTGTGTATTGTATTATTTTCCGCTGCTATGTATTTAAATGTAATTTAAATCTCTGATATTTCTGTGTAATATTTATTCATACTCTGTATATTCTTGTAATCTGATGCATTGTTGTAATATACAATGAAATGTTCTTCTGTATGTGTTCTGTTTGTGGCTTGTTCTCAACGATAGGGCATTTCGAACGGTCTGGGTCGGTTTAGCGACTGGTTCGGACCGAGCGAAATTCCTTCTCGTCGCAGTTGGTATCAGAGCTTTGGTTTACAAAGCTCAGAGAACAAGGCACATTATAACCGTACGAAAGAATTCATCAGATATTGGATTAGTAATATCCAATGGAATGACTCGTTAGAGATGGGATCAGTAGTATCCTAGAACGAGTGTGAGGAGTATATTTTTGAAAATGAAAACAAATTTTTGTTTTGGAAATTTAAATCAATTATTCGTATTTGGTTATTTATTTATATTGATGTGGACAATCCAGTATATATAGATTTTGCGTATACGTCTGATCCACGTGTATTTGAAATTTTAATATACTGGATAGATATAGAATTACACTCTAGACACCCGGAGAGGGTTCTGATGATTGATCGATCATCATCGGAACTTATGTTCGTGTTGCGAAGGTGTGATACCTATATATTTCGATTAGACTGGTGTGAGAACCAAAATTAGATAGGGCTTATTGTGTGATTTGGCATCAAAAACATGATTTTTGTATATATATCAAAGTTATGAATTTCAAATGATAATTCACTAATTGATTGATGTTTGTGTTGTTTGTTTATTTGTTTGATAATTTTGAACCATTATGCCTAATTGAACCAAATATTGAACTGTATTGAAAATTGGTCGCATCTGCTTGCATATACATGTATATCATTGAACAGGTCATAGCAAGGAGGCTAGAGCAGAGAATAAAATTTGTTTGCCCGACAAATAGGTACATGTTTAATACATAATTTACTGTTTTGTTTGGGTGATGATGATTTTATGAGCCTATTGGCTAGGCGCTTGGCTTTTTCTTTTTCTTTTTGAGATCTGAAGGACCGGGGAAGCTATTTGAAATTCCACGATGCTCCCATTGCAGGGAGGTTATGGCGAAATTTTTCGAAAATTTAGGGTATTAGCCAAATTTTTTAAAATTTGAAAATTCTCAGAAACTGAAAAGTTGGAGAATGGAAGCCAGATCGAACGTAGAGCTGAATAATCAAACCACTTACGACTTTGTTCCTTTTCGGGGACGAAAAGTTTTAAGTGGGGGAGATTGTAACAACCCGAAAATCTGGGCCAGTTTAAAATTTTTATTTTGGCAATTTTAGCGAATTTTGATTATTTAAAATGAGTTATTTTAAATAATATCGACGAGAAATTTATTTTGAATATAATTAGAACGTATATATTATATACGCCGTCGATAGAATATAAATATTTATATATAATTATAAATAGAATTGAAAATGGCGCGGTAGTTCGATAATTCGATTTCAAACTTCAATTGAATGTACCGGGTGCAAAACAATCCGGATTTTAGTGAAACCAAAAACATTAGGATCTAATTGATAATATCTTTCCAACGAATTCGAATAATCAAGATTTCATAGCGGGAATCAAAAGATATGTCCAGTTGAAAATTCTGAATAGTCGCTATGGAATTCAGGCCCTTAAAAATGGACATTTTGCAAACGACCTCGGATTTCGACGAAACAAGTTTTGTTGGGTCCGTGGTGTCAAGTTATTGCTAGGTTTCAAATTTCATAATTTTTCGAATCAATATGTGAGCGTGGTAAAGGAAAACGCGTTTGACCAGTTTTAGTTGTTTTTAATCGACTGGAAATTGGCCATTTTTCTAACGGTCTCAGAATTCGACGAAACTAGTTTTGTTAGGACCGTATCGTCAATACGAAGCTAGGAAATATTTTTCTGGAATTTTTCGAGTTAGTATGTGACCCCAGTAATTTGAAATGTACGTTTGAAATTCAATATAATGATATAAATGTAAATTAAACAGAAACTGATCGAAACGATCGAATCAGCTTGCGATACATATCCCATTGTGTTCGGAATGAGGGTAATTAGCTAGGGGCGACAGTCGTTGGGCGTTGATTGGAGATCAGATTTAAAAGTTGCTTTTTTAAAAAAAATTAATTAAATTAAAATAAATTAAATTATATAATATAAATGCCACTCATATTCCCTAAACCCTAGTTATTGGGCCAAACGTTTAGCCGCCTCCAGTTTATTTTCAATAAAGAAAAAAAAAACAAATCGATCGAAAGATCGAATCACCCCTGACCGCAACCTCGACGCCGCCATCGTTCGCCCCGTCCCTTCGCCGCCGCTTCCCCCTCCATCGGCCGTTGCTCGCCACCTCCTCCCCTGAGCAATCACCTCGCGGCGGCGTCAGTATCTCCATAACTTCACCCGAAGTCGCGTTCCCACTGTCGCCCCGTCCAGTTCTGGTGGCACTTCTTGATCGATAGCCCGCATCTGAAAGGGAGGGCGAGATGGAGGGATGGATGGCGAAACCTGGGTTCGAACGACGCACAGAAGAAAGGTGTTATTTTTATCATTTTACTTAAACTAATTATTTTGTTTAATGTAAGCAATAGGATGATAAAATATAGTTGTTTTGAAAATATCAAATATAGTTATTTTGAAAATATCAAATATAGTTATTTTGAAAATATCAAATATAGTTATTTTGAAAATATCAAATATAGTTGTTTTGAAAATATCAAATATAGTTGTTTTGAAAATATCAAATATAGTTATTTTGAAAATATCAAATATAGTAATATAGTTGTTTTGAAAATATCAAATATAGTTGTTTTGAAAATATCAAATATAGTTGTTTTGAAAATATCAAATATAGTTGTTTTGAAAATATCAAATATAGTTGTTTTGAAAATATCAAATATAGTTGTTTTGAAAATATAGAAAGTAAAAATGTGATTTTTATATATTGAACATCAAAGTAAAAATGTGATTTTTATATATTGAACATCAAAGTAAAAATGTGATTTTTATATATTGAACATCAAAGGAAAAATGTGATTTTTATATATGTAGTGGCTGCGGGAAACAAAGATGTCAAAAAGGCGAAATGACGAAGACTTCTGCAAATGAAGTGCCGTGGAGCTAGGATAGCTATTTGTGAGAATTTCTCACCTTTCAATTTCTTTTCTAGTTATATATATATACTAGGATGCAGACGGTGCTTAGTAGCACCCGACACCCGTCATCCACAGACCATGGATGGCTTGTTTGTTAAATTGTTTGATTGTGTGGTTGGTTAGAATATTTTGTTTGAATTGAATTGTTTGGTGAAATGGAATTGATTTGATTGATGTGTGAATGGCGTGGGCCTTCACTAGACCGGGGATAAGGCTAGGCCTTGTCCCGTTTCTAGTATCGTGCCGTTATGTCGCCGAAATTTTCTAAAATAAGTTAGAAAAATAGAAATACCATTTTATTTGAAGAATGAACTGAATAGAAATTCATATGTTAAAATAAAATGTTTCATCGTTAAAAATATAGTTTTAACGTGAAGTGAATAAAATAAAATATTCATTTACAAACCAGACGGTTTGTTTATGTACACTGATTTGACTGATATTGATTGGGTCGATAAATTGTACACATCGCCCAACTGCACAAATTAAATCTGTGTTTGATTGTTTGAAACCCCACACGGGTGTTGGGATGAAATATGAAGTTCACTCATCCTGATTGATTAAATATGTCGATCGATTGATTGACAGGCTGTTATAAGCGTTAGATATCTATATTTGATGCTTATACAGTGTAGTGCACTTTGGTTGATGGTTGATTATTTTTCAATGTTATTATATACATGTGTTGTATGAAAATCCATATAATTAACTTTATATGGTAATTGATTGGGCCTCATTCCAATTTGAAAAATAAAGAATATTATAAAATGAAAGTTCATGTGTTGACAGTACTCATCCATTGAGATTGGTCATGTGTTGAACGAAATATTTTAGTAATAAAATTTACATCTTTATCGATATAAAATAAAAGTTCATGTGTTGACAGTACTCATCCATTGAGATTGGTCATGTGTTGAACGAAATATTTTAGTAATAAAATTTACATCTTTATCGACATAAAATAAAAGTTCATGTGTTGACAGTACTCATCCATTGAGATTGGTCATGTGCTGAACGAAATATTTTGATAATAACAACTATTTTGAAAAAGAAATATTTGAAATAGAATATTTGAAAATAGAAATTTATGAAGTCGTGTTAATTAGATTGACGCCATTTTGACGTGATCGATATTTATATCGATTTTAAACGATTTCGAAATGAATTGAATTGAAAACGATTTCGAAATGAAATGAATTGAAAATAAAACGATTTCGAAATGAATTGAATTGAAAACGATTTCGAAATGAATTGAATTGAAAACGATTTCGAAATGAATTGAATATAAAACGATTTCGAAATGAATTGAATTGAAAACGATTTCGAAATGAATTGAATTGAAAACGATTTCGAAATGAATTGAATTGAAAACGATTTCGAAATGAATTGAATTGAAAACGATTTCGAAATGAATTGAATTGAAAACGATTTCGAAATGAATTGAATTGAAAACGATTTCGAAATGAATTGAATTGAAAACGATTTCGAAATGAATTGAATTGAAAACGAATTCAAATTGAATTGAAAGCGAATTGAAATGAATTCAAATTGAATTGAAATTTGAATTGAATAGAAATGAATTTTAAAAAGAATTTATAAAGAAGAATTCAATTTTGATTTGAATTGAAATGGAAGTTGAAATTGCTTTTGAAACGAATTTTAAAACTATTTATATAATTCGTTTTAAATAGAAATCGACGAAATATATATTATATATATATTATATATATAATATAATGGCCTGAATAGAACGCGCCGCGCCGCGGCAGTTCGCGAATTTCGACCATTTATTTCAAACGGACATTACGGGAGATCCGACCATCGGATTCTCCTAAAACCGGAACCGTTGGGTTCGTATCAAAAAGAGCTTTCTAATGAACATTAGAAATTTGAAATCTAACGGTTGGATTTGGAATTATGTCCAAATCAAATTTGAAAAAGGTCGTTGTAAGTGCAGTTCGATGGCCGTTGATGGAAATCGGCTGTACGGGCCTTAATAAAATTATTAAAAATAGTAATAATTTATGTAAAATCATAGGAAATGATTTAGAAAGATTTGGGATGAAAAACTTCATGTTTGAAAAGATAAAAATAGATTTTTATCGAAATGAACTAGTTTTGAACTAGAATTGTAATTCTATTTATTTTTAAATAAATAAATTGAATTCGAAAAGGGTTTTAAAAATAACCAAAATTTCCAATAATTGCATTGGAGTGGGTTTGAATCGAAATTGTCTTCGGAATATTTCGATGTTGGAATTCGGGATTATACAGATGTTGTTATGGAAATTTGAAAGATGTAGATATTTATATCGTTATATCCAATACGACATTTGTTAATCGTAGAATTTGATATTGAATATAAGCCGATATATTCTCTTTTTAGAGCCTTATATTGAATATCAAATGTGATTTGGGTTTGTCGTGAATGGTGTCTTCACTAACATTGTTCTTGAGCCCAGTTGAGAAAAGATTAAATCTTTTTATTTAGATTTAATGAAGTGTACCAATTTAATAATATTTAATTGGTATTGAATCGATATTGATTTTTGGGTTTATCGTGAACAGTGTTTTAAATAACACTCGTTCTTTAACCCGATAATTAATGAATGTGATTTTGGGTTTATCGTGAACCGTGTTTTAAATGACACTAATTCTTTAACCCAGTCGAAGATTAAAACTAAGTGGAGTTTTAATGAATCTTTAATTAGATTGAAATGATCGAAAATGGAGTATCACCAGTTTTGCTCCAGGCGATAGTTAAATCTTTAATTAGATTTGAACGTGAAATGGTAATTGAATTTACCGATAACACTGTGGTGTTAGATATGAAGTATTACTAGTTTTACTTCATGGGATGAATAGGTTGGGATTGGGAAATTAAAACAAATGATTACTTCGGTAAGGTTCGCTAATCCCGACTAGTTTTGAATTGATATTCAAATATAAATTAAAGAATAAATTCAAGAAGTTTATCTTGGATAAAATTAATGGGAACCTTTCCCTATGAATGTGAAATTTAGAAACTAACTGTCGGTTAGCTAAGCAGAATGGTTTTCTGGATATTGATCTGATGTTGGTTTCGGCCTTCGGGGTTAATATTTGGGAAATTATTCTCTTGATTAATTTACGGTTAGTGACTAATGAATTGGAATGAGGCGTATGTTGTGTTTGTGTAACACTTATTTAAAATATACGCGAGTTATTCGGAAAGACCGGGTTTATCCCATTCTGAATAACTGATACGACGATAAGTCGAAGACGAAGACGATGGTCGAAGACCGGAGGTCTTCACGTCGTTTGGGTAATTACTGATGATCTTGATTAGGCTGTACACCCAAGAAGATGGAAACAGTTAGTGATCGTCCAGACGTACTTGGAGATCGATGGATATGCGGGGTACTAGGTGCCTCCGGTTTCGTTCAGACCCAGAACGGACTTGTAAATGGACTGTGTGTCTGACATTGGATTTTAGTCCGTGTGATTGATCTCTATTAAATATATATCTGTTTGGCGGCGGAGAATTTATTCTCTTGCTTAACGCCCTTCTCTGAGACGTACGAGCTTAGGGGTTATATATTGATGGATATCAATCGCATGGAGTGAATTGCATGTGTGGCATGCCTAAGTGGCAATTGATCGAGGCTTCTGTTGAAAAGCAAAGTCTTGTGGTGATGATCAAAGCACGGCCTTTGTGGCGTAGCTTTGTGTAACGTTTACTTCGCGAGTTTCACACCCGGTATGAACCAAAAACGGGAGACGGACCTCAGGGAGGGCCTGCGTTTCCTCCTAGCTAGAAGTGGCGTCAGTGGTTTTAAACGCCCTGACGAGTTTGACTTATGTGGTTGTTGCTTTTGCGAGGCGCCTCGGTTAGATCGGACGATCCGGGTCCGATGGAGTCATTCGTTGGCTCGCTTATGCCCCAAAGGGCGGCGAAACGCAGTGTTCAGGATTTAAGTTTAATCCACATCGGTGGACCGGCCCTGACGATCCAAGGGTCGATGCGTTCTGATCCTGAGACTCGGGCTAGGCAGTCTTGAATCGGTTGAGGACTATCTTTTGCCTCGGTTCATAGACGGAAATCCAATTTCCAAATACGTGACATTTGCGGTTTTATTTGTAGAGCCTAGTATGGCGACATGATATATGGTACCCATGCCGCCTATGATTGATACTTATGATTTGAAGTTGTTTTATACACTATGCACTTATAATAGTATCAAATGATTTGTTTTAAAACGTATCAAGCATTTTTGGCTGTTATAAGGGAAAACCCTATCCCCCGGCTTGCGTTGCATTGTGTGATAGGACCTGGGTCTTCTAACAGCTTCATTTTTCTTTACTTAGCATTGTGCTGTTTGTTTTATGCACTGGTATTCTTGGGAGGAAACCCGTTCCGTGTTATACGGCGTGGTCCCTTGATTTACCTAATGATTTAAAATAAAGATTAACAACTGTTTTAGTTCTCACACCAGTCACATGACTGACCTGGAGTTTATTGTTTTAACCTAAACTCTGGGTGCCCTTATTTTGACACGGGCAGCTAGTAGTTTCGGTTTTGCAGATTTATATTCACAGGATCCTGGTTTACAGCTGGAACGATATCCGGAAAGCTTTGTATCCGTATATCTACTTCTAGTTGTGTATTGTATTATTTTCCGCTGCTATGTATTTAAATGTAATTTAAATCTCTGATATTTCTGTGTAATATTTATTCATACTCTGTATATTCTTGTAATCTGATGCATTGTTGTAATATACAATGAAATGTTCTTCTGTATGTGTTCTGTTTGTGGCTTGTTCTCAACGATAGGGCGTTTCGAACGGTCTGGGTCGGTTTAGCGACTGGTTCGGACCGAGCGAAATTCCTTCTCGTCACAAATCACAAACAGTAATCCCTATCTAAGTTTTGGTTCTCACACCAGTCAATTGGAAATATATAGATATCCACCTTCGAAACTCGAACATAAATGCTGATGATGAAGCTCCATCATCAGAATCATCTCCGGGCGACTAGAGTGTGATTCTATATCTACCCAGTATATTTGAGACTTCATATACACATGGATCAGACGTATATGAAAAATCTTGTTATACCCGGTAGTCCAAAATCAATTTAAAATAAAATACTCAGACACGTAGAATAAGGTACAAATTTTCAAAATCTAATTGGTTTTTACAAATAACACTCTTCCAACTCATTTTAGGATACTACTGATCTTATCTCTAACGAGTCATTCTTATAGGATATTACTAATCCTATCTCTGATGTATTCTTCCGTTTGGTTCTAATGTGTCTTGTTCTCTAGCTTTGTAAACTAAAGCTCTGATACCAAACTATAATGACCCGAAATCCCCCGGTCTCCAAAGAGATGGAAACAGACGGATTGTTTTGAGAACATGACGCATCAGAACACAAAAAACATAACATTTCATTGCCATTACAACAATTTACATCAGAGTACAAGAATATAAGAGAAAAATAATATTACATAGCGGAAAAATAATATCAAAGATTTAAAATAATTTACATAGCAGTGGAAAATAACAACTGACACAATTGAAAGAAATACACGGATACAAAGCTTCCGAATATAGCTCCACCTGTAAATCTAGTATCCTGTGAAAAGAAATGTATGCAAATACCAAAACTACTAGATATCCATGTGGAAAATATGGGCATCCAGAGTTTAGGTAGAAACAATAAACTCCGAGTCAGTCATGGGACTAGTGTGAGAACTAAAACAGTTATTAAAATTTTACTTTAAAAGTTGGGAAGTCACGGGACCACACCGTATAACACGGAATGGGTTTACTCCACATGAGTCTCAGTTTAAAATAAATAACGCACTACTTTTTGGAAAAATGAAGCTATTATAAGACAGGTCCCATCACACAATGCAACACAAGTCGGAGGATAGAGTTTTACCTTATAATAGCCAAACATGCTTGCTGTAACGAACCACAATTTCGACAAATTAAAATACGAGTTTAATTTAAAGATTAAATGTTTAATTGGATGTTTATAACCTTAATTTGAATTTTTAATATTGTTTGAAATATATGTAATGTAAGCGCAAGTTCTATTAAATATTGGTTCATTGAATTTAACGCTAAATCGATAAATTACAAACCGTTAAGTCAGTGAAAATTTATAATACGTAACATGGAGGTAATCTAATTAATTTTGTCATGAAATATGAAGCTTGTCACTACGGTTAAATCAGTTTACACAACTGATATGGTAGCAACAACCGCTGTTTGTATTTGACATTAAATATTAAAGGTTGAATTAAATTTGGAAATTTAATATTTGATAAATCATAAAATTTGATTTATAAATGAACTTGTGATTTATGTTAATTTGTTTTTTTGGTCTTAATAATAATAATTTAAGAACTTTTGGTGATATATAAACACAATGTATTGTGTTTGTATTCATAACAAAGGGTATATACTTTTTAATTTGGTTGTCTATTTAATTTTGATTTCCACTTCTTGTGTGTGCTAAAAGTTGTGGGAGACTTGTTCATGATGGCTGAAAATTCAAACACTTGTCCGTATTGTTTGATATCTGTTCACGTGTCCCTTGTTTCACCACGTGTCCTCCCCCTTGAGAAAACCCGTTCCTTTATGTTTCTGCTTCCTCTTTTATTTCTTTACCAATCGCTTGTCTTCCATTGAAAAAAATAAATCAAATCAGAATACTCAAAAAAAAAAAAAAAAAAAAAAAAAAAAAAAAATTGGCGGAAGCTCCATCTCCAAATCATGATCCGATTTCCTCCACCTACGTCACCGCGTTCATGCCATCTCAGATCTGTGAAGCCTTCTTCGAATTTGTTCGCTGCTTGGAAGCCACGACCGGATCCAAGACCACTTGCTGGATCGATCATGTTGCCGCCAGGAAGGACCATCGTCGGTCACCTAATTACTTGACGCCCTTCACCAGCCTGACCTTTGACTCCTTTCTCTTTAGCCGTGCTCCCCTGCTCCACTTTATCATCGACCTCCTCCACGCTACACCACTCCAACCCTTCCCAGCATCTTCCCAGATCTACACCACTCAAGTGTGAGTCCAGCAAATCCCATTAGTTAAAGGGTATAGTTCATTTCAACATGCACTTCAGGTGCTTGATATATTGCCTGTGAGAAGGCTGCTGGAAGGGTTGAGGCTCACTGTCTAAGCTGCGAGTAGCATTCTGTCTCGAGTCTGCATGTATGGTTCGGTTGTTGTCTGTTTGACCCTAGGAGGTGAGTTTTACATTGATTTTTCGAAAAATATTTGTATGCATGTCACCGATCCATTTCAAATATCAATTTGAAATCGTTGTTTTGGTTGATTATAGTTGAGTGTCGATAGAATCAAATAAGCGATTCGAGTTTGCTTGTCATGCATGTCGAGGGTCGAGTTTGGATGGGGTACACACACTCCTAATACTACATCCATGTACATGTATACATATGTATATGTGTATATGGGTTTATTGGAGGTATATTCGTCATTTGGCCATCGAGCTTCATTCACACATTTATGTGCCAATTTTGCGTTCATCGTTCATCTTCTAGCCTCGAAAGGTGAGTTTCTACTCACTCACAGACTAATATTTTTATTAAGTGAATTAAAGATTTGAAATGTTGAATGAAATGTTAGTTGCTCTAGAATTGTTTGCTTCGCGATTGTGCACATGCGACACACACCATTATATCATGTGACACAATATGGATGTATGTTTGAATGTATGTTTGACTTGTTATGTTTATCTTTCTCATCATGAAAGTTCCCCCTTAGATTAGAAACATTACGGGTTGAAATGATACATACCTGAACCCCTTGTGTATTTGAATCGATTTGGGATGCGGGTTGAAGAGATACATACCCGGGATTCGAATATTTTAAAGAACGGATTGAAATGATAAATATTCGTATCACTTGACCATATGATAGAAAATTTTATACAAACACCGTGGTCAATAAAATAAAGTATTTAAAAATATTTTATCAACTTTATAAGTAGGAATTTTAATGAAATTCCTATATAGAGTAAGGAAAGTTTTAAAAGTAATTTTTGTTCAAATATCTACTTGAGATTTTTATGAAATCCAGTTTGTATTAAAATAAGTTGTAAAGTAATTTTTGCAAGTTAACACCAAGTTGAATTTATTTAAATAAATCTTTACAACTTTATATAATGTGATAATGCGACAATTTTTGAATTGAATATAAAGGATTTGCAAGGACTTAACAAATGCTTCCCAAACTTATTTTTGTATTATGATTTGTTAATGTTAATGAATTCTCGCCATGAAATTTTAAGAAGGATTTGTTAAAATAAAAAGGTATAAGTCCATGTATGAAAAGGAATATGTTTATTTAAATCATGGACTACGAGTCTGTTAACAAGCTAGAATCTAATAAATCACATTTTGATTTGGGGATTGTTATATGAAATGGATACGTGAAAACTGAGGTGAACAATGAGTGAACAATGATGTGAGAATCGTTTTAACCGTGAGGTATAGAAATCGAACCAAATCAAAGGAATTTGATTTAAATGTGAAATTTGGTTGGGAAAGGAATTGTAAGACATGAATTAGAATTGGATTGGATTAATATTTCTTGAATTAAACTAAATATTTCATAAAAGTAATTTTCTGCAATACTTGATTTTATAAGTATTCTTTTGCAAATGATTTGATTACTTTAACCATATGTATTTTATAATTATTTTTCCAAAAATATATATATATATTTATGCACTATTTTAAATTTAATATACATATGCTATTTCAAAACTCAACTTTCCTAAATGTATTTATGTTATTTTTAATTTATAAAATTATGTCCAATCCAGTCTAGTGAATCCAAAGGATGAAGTACAAAATTTCCATGTAATAACAGCATTTCATGGTATTTGGAAGTTAAAACAATGGTCGACAAAGAATGAGGAATATTGGTTTTATTTTCGAACCGATGACAAATGATTTGTGTAATTGATTTTTGGGGCAAGACTTGAAATAAGTCGATTTGTTATACTTGAAAATGTGATTTCAAATATAATGGCCACGGTGGAAAAAAATGTGTAAGCGTCGGTTGTTAAAGAGACCGGAGTCGGTAAGTGGCATACTCTCTGTCAGTGCTGATACCACTTTAACAACTGTGTACGTGATGGAGTATCGGAACAACAGCAAGATGGTTTGGAGGCGACCACTGGATCGAAGAAGGCGAACGATGACGAAATGGCCTTGACCTTCGGGTCATAATTGAAATGACTAAAACAGGAGCTATACCGTGACTAATTGAGGTAGCACCTTTGATCGGACACACTTCTCCGATACTATTTCTATGACGATGATGATGATTAGGGCCCTTTTGATTTGGGAGTGTGTTCCGAGGTGGGTGGTAGTGGCTGCTATGCGTTACCACCAGTCCGGGAGTGCAATTGGTAGAATCCTACCCTGGTATTGCCTCGAGTGCCTTGTCATTTACCCTAGCGAGCCCCATACGATTTTGATTTGTATCGTACCTATGGAGTGCCCTCTGATGCCATCCGTGATAGGGTGGGTTTACGGTATTGTATAGACTACGGTATTATAAACGGTGTAAGGGTAAAAATGTAATCCTGCTTACGCTATTTTCATTATGTTTACTTTACTGACTAGACATTACAATAATAGCGTATTATTATATAGATATTAGCTTCGCGGATCCTTAAAGGATGGAAATCCCAAGCATCCTTAAAGTTATTGTACATTTCAGTGAACACTTCATTTGAGTTAATTCACTTATATGAGACTGTTAGTCCTGACTCGTGTACTTTGTTGTTTATTCCTTGCAAAATGCCCGAGTCAGATCGAGTATTTCAGCTTGGAAATATACTTGTTAGAGCTTGAGGTTCATTGGAGATCCAGCCATCTATCTGCCATGACATATGCAGTTATGCCCATCTCTATACATTACCGAATATTAGTATGGTTCTATATTCAGTCTTCCGCTGTTTCTGTATTTATCATGTACTCTAATATTATGTAAATTTAAAGGATTTTGTAACATTGTATAAATTTTCTTCCGCTGTGAGATATTCTTTGTCTGTGATTCTGTGATGATTTGAATTTCAACTTCATAAGCGATAACAATCTGTCCTTTTGAACGGTTTGAGTTGGTTTAATTACCAGCGAAAAACCGGTCAAAAAGCTAGGTCGTTACATGTGGTATCAGAGCTTTGGTTCATACAAAGCTTAGCTTATGAGGTTGAAACACTCATTAGAGATAGAGTAAAAATACTCTAGAATGAGTGAAATCATCTTGGAATCATTCCCGAGAGAGCGTATGTTGAAAATAAAAATATTTTAAATGATTTAAGGGATTTTACATATATGAAAATAATTTAAATTTTTGCCTTATTTTAAATTATGTTCTTGTTTAAAACTCATTCCTTTGAACTCGTCCTTTTTGCTGGATCCTCCTTAAGTTAGGTTTTTCCTGAATCTAAATCTCGCTTGCTTGGTCCCATTTTAGAAACGTTGATTAGTCGTGTTTAGACCCTGAATCTTCCTTAATCTCTTTATCTATCCTTGATAAATTCATCTTGTTCGTCCGGTTGTTCAACACTTAGCTTATAACCCAACTTAGTTTGGAGCGAATTAGATTAAGGTTTGAGAATATAAAATAACTCTGGAATAAACAACCAACTGCAAATTACTTAATAAATGGAATTTCAAATACAATGTATTGAGTTATAGGTGGACTTATACTCTTATGTTAAAGAAAATTTTCTACAAATAAGATTTGTAAATTTAAATTGAAGTTAAAATAATGAATGATCAATTGGTTTGGGGTAATATATTAAAATAGTAACTTGATGCTTAAAATATGTTCTTAACACTAAATATATTAATTTGACTCTTGGAACCGAAGTCGGTTTATATGTAGAAATAGCGACTTGTATAAATACCTACGTATGTATGTATATTATAGAATCTCAGGAGCAAGTAAAGCAAATATTAAACTTTAAAGTTTCGGAAATAAGATGTATTTAAAACCTAAAATGGAAAAAGAGGTAACCTTCTATTATATATGTGTTTTAAGCTTCATATGATTTTGGCTTATAAATTACAAGAAGGCATAAAATAAACAATTGTTGTCAAATATGACAAGATATACAATTTTCCCCGTTGAAATTTTTACAATAAGATATGTTTTTAAAGATACTATTTCGACATAAATTTAGAAATTTGTGTATACTTTTATTTTAAAGAGTTCGAGTATTTTATTAAGATTTGACTATATGGTATTTGAAGATTTTACACAAACGTCTGGCTAATGTATGTACTAAATTCTCTATGTACTAGATAGGAATAAAGTTGCACTCTAGATTCTTGGGAATAAAGCTTGTGATGATTGCAGCATCATTTGAATTTGTTCTCGGGTTTCAGAAATGAAAGGAATATATATTACTAATTTGGGATGTCTAAATTAATACTTACAGCCTTATTTTGTCAATATTCAAAGAATTAGATTGAAAATTTTGAAATTTATAAGTAAAATGATTTAGAACTTGAAATGAAAGCTTTGGTTAAGATTATACTCGAGATAAATTTGGTGGAATAGCAATACGGAACTAAAATAAAATAAATAGAGAAGGAAAAGAAAAGAAGCAACCTTTATGTATTATATCTCGAAAACCTGGAATTTGTGATTTGCTGAAATATTCTTGTTAAGATTACAAATGAATGTAAGTGAGTATAACCTCTCATTCATTCAGGTATTGCTAAGTCTAAAAAAGTTTATCAATTAGAAGTTCATTACCGAGATCTTTTGCTGTAAATTTCAAAGGAAATTGCATTGCTTTGCTAATCCAAATTTAATCAGATCTTGAATTTCCCTACCAGCTTTAATGCTGAATATTTGCAGGTTGGCATTTTACAAATAGAATTTGAGTTTATTTTGAAGAAGTACGGAAGGCGAATAGATTTTATGTAAACATGTTAAGTACCTGTAAGATGAATATGATTCAGAAAGGTAATTCGGGGTGCCTAAACAATCGTCAGTATGCGACACAAAAGCAAAGTCTATATCCTTGCGGACCTTTAACAATTAGTCAAATAGAAGAAGTCATAAATGGGAATTTATGATTAACAGTACCAAGATTTCATTTTTATGTTTCCTACTGAAGCTATTTCATTTACCAGTCCAAATAATTTCATTTATGGGAGCATACCATACCACCAAATAAATTAAAATAAAATAAAAAGGGTAGCGGCAGTAAAACTACAATTGGTAGAAGCAGCTACCATAGTTATGCAGCGAGGCCACTGCCCGCCGCAACTCAAAAAAGGCTGTTGGTATGAATGAAGAAAGTTAAAGAGGAATTGTAATACAATAAATCCAATCAAATAAGATTTAATAAAACCAATGGGTTAACTTATGATTGTAAACCAGATTGTCTCAACAAGAATTTAGGGAATCCATTCTCAATGAAAAAAAAACTGTGATGCTTATTTTGAGAACATGTGTGCATAAATCTTTTCTTTAAAGTCTTTTAAGATACACCAGTTGTTGAAAATCGGATTCCAAGCTAGAGGGGAAAGCGTCTTAACCACTAACATGTTAAGAATAAGAGTATATGTAAAGAATGGACAGGGCATAGTGTAGTGTGGAATGTAAGAGATTTATAATAAACAGTTGAAAGAAACATGTTGCCAACATTGATACTGCATTTGCTCTAAGTAATGAAGTTTAACATACAATGTCAACACCACATGAAGGACATAAGCTTTATGCTTATGTTTGAAGAGAAGGAGGGCTGCTGTAAGAAGCAGCCGCAAGGCTGCTGACGCCAACAGCAGTAACAGCAGCAGTGGCTGCTGCTATTAAAAAAAAAAAAAAAAAAAAAAAAAAAAAAAAACTGCTGCTGCTAAAGAAGGTGCTGTTGTCATAAGGCTGCAACATGCATTACGAAAATATTTTCTTTTGGTTTAATGAAAGAATTGGTGATCGATGCAAATATATGATTTGATTCGTGACCATTATCAATTATATTGGCTCGAGGATCTCCTCTCATTAGTTGTATATGTATAATTTATGCTTGGTTGGAAATTTACAAATCAATGAACTAAATGCAACCCCAGATAATGTAAGTGAATATATGTATCTTAACAACTTGGATGGAACAAAAATTTAATGGGATGGATTATGATAACATCAGACTTTGTGAATTTTTGAGTTACATGTTGTTATTGAAGGCGATAAATAAGAATGGACAAATTGAGAAACGAAGAAAAAAAAACAAATGAATTGAATGCAAGTGTAATAAATAAATAGGCACATGAGTTAAGATAAGAAAAATTACCAAACTATACACGACATGAATATCTTGTATGAAACTTGTGTTGGAACCACAATATTGGGGGGAACGTTTAAACTATTCACATTTTTCTCACATGTGTCTTATATCTTATCTTTGCTTAGTTCTCATTTATCTTCAATGTTTGGTAATAAATAAATTACATTTAAGCAAATGTAGGAATATAAATTAAGCATGGACAAAAACCTGAATGTCAAAGAAATGAATATTAATAAAATAAAATAAAATGAAACCACATGCTTATATTTTGTACATCGTTCGCATTCGTTGAAACGGTATTTAAGTTATAACATAGATTTCATGCTACTATGTACATTTAGCTTCACATATTTTGTTACATGCTTATTTATGCTACTTATCATGTAGTTCTATGTGAATCTATGGTTCCATGACTCATTTTATTGTTGAGATTGTTAGTAGGTAAATGGCGCTTTGCTTGCGGAGCTCGTTTTGCGCAAAATGCTAAGAAAATAAAAAAATATGCATTAAAACGCTATAAAAGGTACGTATCTCGCATTATTTATCGCTTTTGGGTTGTTTTTGGTTTGGTTCCCCTAATTTGGGATGCCTCATCGTATAAACGAGATGTATATTTTGTGTTTTGTTGTTTTTGTGTACGGGAAAATTTTCCAGAGCGAACCGTGCAGGGGAGATGCTGTCGAAATTTTCCGTAAATCCGGATGTTAGAAAAAGTTTACAGTTTTAAATTCTACAACTTAATTTTCTCTCTAAATACGTTTTAAACTAAGCAAAAGTATATGTATGGCTATATATGTAAATCTATACGACGTTCCTTTTCGAGGACGAAAAGCGCTAAGTAGGGGAGAATGTAATGAACCAGCAATTTTGACAAATTACAATACGAGTTTAATTTAAAGATTAGATGTTTAATTGGATGTTTATAACCTTAATTTGAATTTTTAATATTGTTTGAAATATATGTAATGTAAGCGCAAGTTCTATTAAATATTGGTTCATTGAATTTAACGCTAAATCGATAAATTACAAACCGTTAAGTCAGTGAAAATTTATAAAACGTAACATTGAGGTAATCTAATTAATTTTGTCATGAAATATGAAGCTTGTCACTACGGTTAAATCAGTTTACACAACTGATATGGTAGCAACAACCGGTGTTTGTATTTGACATTAAATATTAAAGGTTGAATTAAATTTGGAAATTTAATATTTGAGAAATCATAAAATTTGATTTATAGATGAACTTGTGATTTATGTTAATTTATTTTTTTTGGTCTTAATAATAATAATTTAAGAATTTTTGGTGATATATAAACACAATGTATTGTGTTTGTATTCATAACAAAGGGTATATACTTTTTAATTTGGTTGTCTATTTAATTTTAATTTCCACTTCTTGTGCGTGCTAAAAGTTGTGGGAGATTTGTTCATGATGGCTGAAAATTCAAACACCTGTCCGTATTGTTTGATATCTGTTCAAGTGTCCCTTGTTTCACCACGCGTCCTCCTCCTTGAGAAAACCCGTTCCTTTATGTTTCTTCTTCCACTTTTATTTCTTTACCAATCGCTTGTCTTCCATTCAAAAAAATCAAATCAAATCAGAATACTCAAAAAAAATGGCGGAAGCTCCATCTCCAAATCGTGATCCGATTTCCTCCACCTACGTCACCGCGTTCATGCCATCTCAGATCTGCGAAGCCTTCTTCGAATTTGTTCGCTGCTTGGAAGCCACGACCGGATCCGAGACCACTTGCTGGATCGATCATGTTGCCGCCAGGAAGGACCATCGCCAGTCACCTAATTACTTGACGCCGACCATCAGCGACGCCCTTCACCAGCCTGACCTTTGACTCCCTTCTCTTTAGCCGTGTTCCCCTGCTCCACTTTATCATCGACCTCCTCCACGCTACACCACTCCGACCCTTCCCAACATCTTCGCGGATCTACACCACTCAAGTGTGAGTCCAGCAAAGCCCATTAGTTAAAGGGTCAATTTCATTTCAACATGCACTTCTGGTGCTTGATATATTGCTTGTGAGAAGGCTGCTGGAAGGGTTGAGGCTCACTGTCTAAGCTGCGAGTAGCATTCTGTCTCAAGTCTGCATGTATGGTTCGGTTGTTGTCTGTTTGACCCTAGGAGGTGAGTTTTACATTGATTTTTCGAAAAATATTTGTATGCATGTCACCGTTCCATTTCAAATATCAATTTGAAATCGTTGTTTTGGTTGATTATAGTTGAGTGTCGATAGAATCAAATAAGCGATTCGAGTTTGCTTGTCATGCATGTCGAGGGTCGAGTTTGGATGGGGTACACACACTCCTAATACTACATCCGTGTACATGTATACATATGTATATGTGTATATGGGTTTATTGGAGGTATATTCGTCATTTGGCCATCGAGCTTCATTCACACATTTATGTGCCAATTTTGCATTCATCGTTCTTCTTCTAGCCTCGAAAGGTGAGTTTCTACTCACTCACAGACTAATATTTTTATTAAGTGAATTAAAGATTTGAAATGTTGAATGAAATGTTAGTTGCTCTAGAATTGTTTGCTTCGTGATTGTGCACATGCGACACACACCATTATATCATGTGACACAATATGGATGTATGTTTGAATGTATGTTTGACTTGTTATGTTTATCTTTCTCATCATGCAAGTTCCCCCTTAGATTAGAAACATTACGGGTTGAAATGATACATACCTGAACCCCTTGTGTATTCGAATCGATTTGGGATGCGGGTAGAAGAGATACATACCCGGGATTTGAATATTTTAAAGAATGGATTGAAATGATACATATCCGTATCACTTGACCATATGATAGAAAATTTTATAAAAACACCGTGGTCAATAAAATAAAGTATTTTAAAATATTTTATCAACTTTATAAGTAGGAATTTTAATGAAATTCCTATATAGAGTAAGGAAAGTTTTAAAAGTAATTTTTGTTTAAATATCTACTTGAGATTTTTATGAAATCCAATTTGTATTAAAATAAGTTGTAATGTGATTTTTGCAAGTTAACACCAAGTTGAATTTGTTTAAATAAATTCTTTACAACTTTGTATAATGTGATAATGCGACAATTTTTGAATTGAATATAAAGGATTTGCAAGGACTTGACAAATACTTCCCAAACTTATTTTTGTATTATGATTTGTTAATGTTAATGAATTCTCGCCATGAAATTTTAAGAAGGATTTGTTAAAATAAAAAGGTATAAGTCCATGTATGAAAAGGAATATGTTTATTTAAATCATGGACTACGAGTCTGTTAACAAGCTAGAATCTAATAAATCACATTTTGATTTGGGGATTGTTATATGAAATGGATAAGTGAAAACTGAGGTGAACAATGAGTGAACAATGATGTGAGAATCGTTTTAACCGTGAGGTATTGAAATCGAACCAAATCAAAGGAATTTGATTTAAATGTGAAATTTGGTTGGGAAAGGAATTGTAAGACATGAATTAGAATTGGATTGGATTAATATTTCTTGAATTGAACTAAATATTTCATAAAAGTAATTTTCTGCAATACTTGATTTTATAAGTATTCTTTTGCAAATGATTTGATTAATTTAACCATATGTATTTTATAATTATTTTTCCAAAAATATATATATATTTATGCACTATTTTAAATTTAATATACATATGCTATTTCAAAACTCAACTTTCCTAAATGTATTTATGTTATTTTTAATTTATAAAATTATGTCCAATCGAGTCTACTGAATCCAAAGGATGAAATACAAGATTTCCAAGTAATAACAACATTTCATGGTATTTGGAAGTTAAAACCATGGTCGACAAAGAATGAGGAATATTGGTTTTATTTTCGAACCGATGACAAATGATTTGTGTAATTGATTTTTGGGGCAAGACTTGAAATAAGTCGATTTGTTATACTTGAAAATGTGATTTCAAATATAATGGCCACGGTGGAAAAAAAAAATGTGTAAGCGTCGGTTGTTAAAGAGACCGGAGTCGGTAAGTGGCATACTCTCTATCAGTGCCGATACCACTTTAACAACTGTGTACGTGATGGAGTATCGGAACAACAGCAAGATGGTTTGGAGGCGACCACTGGATCGAAGAAGGCGAACGATGATGAAATGGCCTTGACCTTCGGGTCATAATTGAAATGACTAAAACAGGAGCTATACCGTGACTAATTGAGGTAGCACCTTTGATCGGACAGACTTCTCCGGTACTATTTCTATGACGATGATGATGATTAGAGCCCTTTTGATTTGGGAGTGTGTTCCGAGGTGGGCGGTAGTGGCTGCTATGCGTTACCACCAGTCCGGGAGTGCAATTGGTAGAATCCTACCTTGGTATTGCCTCGAGTGCCTTGTCATTTACCCTAGTGAGCCCCATACGATTTTGATTTGTATTGTACCTATGGAGTGCCCTCTGATGCCATCCGTGATAGGGTGGGTTTACGGTACTGTATAGACTACGGTATTATAAACGGTGTAAGGGTAA
The DNA here is from genome assembly GCA_030737875.1 of Allium sativum. Taxonomy (NCBI): domain Eukaryota; kingdom Viridiplantae; phylum Streptophyta; class Magnoliopsida; order Asparagales; family Amaryllidaceae; genus Allium; species Allium sativum. The sequence goes on from CM060912.1 coordinate 109,552,931, forward strand.
AAATGTAATCTCGCTTACGTTATTTTCATTATGTTTACTTTACTGACTAGACATTACAATAATAGCGTATTATTATATAGATATTAGCTTCGCGGATCCTTAAAGGATGGAAATCCCAAACATCCTTAAAGTTATTGTACATTTCAGTGAACACTTCATTTGAGTTAATTCATTTATATGAGACTGTTAGTCCTGACTCATGTATTTTGTTGTTTATTCCTTGCAAAATGCCCGAGTCAGATCGAGTATTTCAGCTTGGAAATATACTTGTTAGAGCTTGAGGTTCATTGGAGATCCAGCCATCTATCTGCCATGTCATATGCAGTTATGCCCGTCTCTATTCATTACCGAATATTAGTATGGTTCTATATTCAGTCTTCCGATGTTTCTATATTTATCATGTATTCTGATATTATGTAAATTTAAAGGATTTTGTAACATTGTATAAATTTTCTTCCGCTGTGAGATATTCTGTGTATGTGATTCTGTGATGATTTGTATTTCAACTTCATAAGCGATAACAATCTGTCCTTTTGAACGGTTTGAGTTAATTTAATTACCAGCGAAAAACCGGTCAAAAAGCTAGGTCGTTACACTTGGTACGCTTTAGAACAAATCATTTTTAATATTACTATAAGTGTATAGTGCATCAGACAACTTCAAATATAAATGTATCAATTATATATGACATAAGCACCCCATCCCACTATGTTTCCATATAGGTTTACAACTAAAACCGAAAAGTCGTGTATAGGAAATTGGATTTCCATCATGAACCAAGGCAAGGGACTTGCCTTACTGATTCGAGACACTCTAGCCTGTGCCTCAGGAACAGAACGCATCGTCCCTGGGAGTGGCAGGGTCGGTCCACACTTAAGTTAGTGGATTAGTAATTCCTGAACAATACATTTCCCTACCCTACTGGGCATAAAATCTGGTCAGTATGTCGACCAATATTAAGAGCCACTAGGGACTCAAATCCGAGGTATCTCGCTTTCCAACAACCACATAAGTAAAATGTCTGGGCTCCATACCATGATATTACTCCTAACTAGAAAAAAACGCATGCCCTACCTACGGTCCCTCATCCCGTTTCTAGTTCATACTGGGGTGTGAAGCTCGCAAATTAACGCTATACACAAAGGTATGCTAACTAAAGCTGTGCTTTGATCATCATCCGCAAGACTCTGCTTTTCAACAAAAGCCTTGATCATTTGCATCTCAGCATGCCACACTAACAATTCATGCCATGCAACTAATGTCTATCAATAAATAGCCACTAAGCTCGTACGTCTTAGAGAAGGATGTTAAGCAAGAGAATAAATTCTCTTCCACCAAATATATATATATTTAATAGAAATCAATTGACACAGAATGAAATCCAATTTCAGACACACATCCATTTACAAGTCCATTCTGGGTCAGAACGAAATCGAAGTCACCTTATTCCTCATCCCATATGTCCAATACAGGAGAGAAGACCTCGCATATCCGGTCGATCTCCAAGTACGTTTGGACGATCACCACTTATTACCTTGTCTCGGGGATCAGCCCAGTCAAGACATCAGTAATCATCCATACGATGTGAAGATCTCAGGTCTTCGACCACCATCTTCATCGTCGACATTTAGTCGTCATATCAGTTATTCAGAATGGGATAAACCCGGTTTTCCCGAATAACTCGCGTATTTTATAATCAATAATCAAGTGCTATAAAAACACCTCATATGCCTCATTCCAATTCAGAATATTCTTTTATTCAAATATTCACATCTTTAGGGAAAGGTTCCCATTAATGTTATCAAAGATAAATCCTTTTAATTTTATTCTTTAACCTTCCTTTATATATCATTTCAAAAGATTTTTTCACAATTTTAAACCAATTTTAGGTTTTTGAAACTGGTCGGGATTATCGAGTACCAAAGTAATCATTTCTTATATTATCCCAATCCCAATCTATCATCCTATGGAGCAAAACTTGTAGTACCCCATATCTAACACCTATGGTGTAATCAGTAGATTTAATTACCCTTTCACATTCAAATCTAATTAAAGATCCAACTATCATCTGGAGTAAAACTGGCGGTACTCCATTCTCGATCATTTCCCTTATTTGATAAATTTATCTCATTCACTTTCCAATCTAATTAAAGATTCGTTAAAACTCCATTTCAGTTTTAATCTCCGAAAATCATCACTTAATGATTATCCCACTTTAAGAAATTAATCTTATCTTTTACTAGGTTAAAGAACCAATGTCAGTTAAAACACAGTTCATGCCAAACCCAAATCCACTTCCATTAACTATGGAATCTTCACGGAAAATAGATCAATATATAATCGATATAAATTTCAGTATCAAATCTATATTATAAATGGAATAACGACAAAGCCTTTTAAATTCCATTTATAGTAACGGTCTTCTTTTACAGAAGCTTATCTTGATTATTACCGAATCGAATTCCATTCAATTCCAATTTAATATATTAAATTAGAGAACTTTTCTTTGGAAAATTCCACTGATCTTACTTGAAAGATTTATAAATTACAAATCATAACTTCACTATTAATTGGGTTAAAGAATGAATGTTATTTAAAACACGATTCATAACAAACCCAAAATCCACTTCTTTTATTCAATTCCAATTAAATATTAATTAATCGGAAAACTTCACTAAACCTTAATTTAAAATTTATTCTTTTCTCAACCGGTTTTAAGAACAGTGTTATTAAAGACACCATTCATGACAAACCAAAAGTCCAATTTGATTTTAATACATGGCTCTTAATAGAAATTACATCGGCTTATATTCAATATCAAATTCTGGAACCAGCAAATATCATATTGGGAATAACGATATATATATATATATATATATATATATATATATATATATATATCTTCCAAATTCCACAATAATATCCGTATAATCACGGAATCCAATATCGAAATATCCGAAGATAATTTCCATTCAAATCTATTCCAATAATTCATTGGAAAATTCTGGTTATTTTAAAACCCCTTTTTTGCAAATCCAATTTATTTATTCAAAAACATTGGATTTTTATTCTAGTTAATAACTAGTTCATTCAGGTAAAAACATATTTTTATCTTTTCAAATATGGAATTTTTCATCAAAATCTTTCCAAATCGTTTATTATGATTTTACACAATTTTTTCATATTTTTAATAATTTTGTTAAGGCCATTATCGTCGGTTTCCAATGACGACCACCGAACTACATCTATACCCTTTTCTGAAATTGATTTGGACATAATTTGAAATCCAACCATTCAAATTTAAATCTCTTATACTCATTGGAAAGCTCTTTTCGATACGAACCTAGTGGTTCCGGTTTTAGGAGAATCCAATGGTCGAATATCCCGCTACATCAGTTTGAAGTTAATGGTCTAAATTCATGAACGTCGCTGCGCGGCTCGTTTCGTTCAAGCCATTTAATAATATATATATATATATATATATATATATATATATCTTCGATTTCTTTTTAACATGTATTTATAAATCGTTTACAAATTCATTTTAAAACGATTTTAACTTCATTTTTCAATTTCAAATCAAAATCGAATATTCCATTTCATTGTAATATTAAAATGATAATATTTTCAAAATATCAGATTTTGAAATCAATTCTTTTCGATATTCATTAGAAAATGAATAAAATCAATATAAAAATCCATTTGAGTTAAAATGGCTTATCTCTACTAAACTCAGCTTCATATTTTTATATATTTTTGTGTCCATCCAAAATCGGAGATTAAAATCCTATTTTGATTCTTTACTGAATATTATTTTAAAATATTCGTTATTTAAAAATATTCTTTATTTCTGAATCGGAATGAGACTCAATCAATTACCATATAATTTCAGTTATATGGATTTCAGGCATCGCATGTATTCAGCAATAATGATAAATAATCATTCAACATTCAAACGTCATCCAGAGGGCATTTTACAACTGTATAGGTATTAAAATAAATAAATAAATAAATAACGCTCATCACAGTCTGTCCATTAATCGATCGGCATACAACTAAATATTGGGATTAGTGTATGTCAAATACCATTCCAATAACCGTGTGAGGTTTTCAAACAACAATAGTCTATTTAAAGAAATCATTGGCAAATAAATTTAACCAATTCAAATTAGGTTTGAATTTTTTTTCTAATTAATCAATTTTCACTGTTTAAATTATAAATAGATATTTATAATTTAATTTCATCTACCACATTATTGTTAACATTATTTTTAATATGTTAAACATTTCAGCATCACAATCAAATCACAATATAGTCCATTTAATCGACCATGGTCTGTGGATGAGGGAGGTGAGCTAACAGGAACTGTATACAATTTATAATGAATAAAACTGATAAAATCTACACTGGCAATTATATATATTTTTATACATGAATACAATAACATGATAAAATATAATTTAGTGAGAAGGAGTTCTCACATTGGGTTCCATCCATCATTCTTTAATTAAATATTGTTTTAATTGAACTAAAACTGTCCGTTCAATTCAGTCAAAAATCCCAACTACCTCCATTTCCGTTCTGGTCAGTTTTGAAATGTAGTGTTCGTCGCTGCGAATCCAACGCAACTTCATTTGTTCCATTTCGACCTCGTATGAAGAAGTTATTATCATTTATAGCTTAATTACATAATTTAATAATTAAAATTCCTAAACACCGTTTATATTAATCCCTCTTCCTTAATCCCCTCTGCAAATCGACTAACCCATCGTCGAAGTGGTCAAATCAACCACCGCCACGCCTAGAGGCCACCGGCCTCTAATCAGACCACACCACGCGGTAGCCGCCGTCGCCCTCTACCTACGCCTCTATCGCCTCGAAGTCCGAACCTCCCAGCGCACCCTAATTCCACTGCGAACTCGTGAGCTTTGAACTTGGATTCCTCTCCAGTTACCTAACAAAAATGATCATCCTGGCCTTGATTTGAAGATCTTGGGAAGTAGTACGATTTTTGTTTTGGCATTCTATTTTAATTCGAAACGATTTTCGCGAATTCGTGGGAGGAACGAGGGAGCTTGTAGTTCGTCCATTTCGATCTTTGGCGGTTAGAACGATAATAGGAATTAGGGTTAGGGCCTTTAGTTTATTTATATACACATTTATATAATATTATTTTAATTTAATTTCCAAGTTACATATTTATCGATACGAACTCCAAATTGAACCCAACGGTTGTCGCCTTAGCTAAATACCCCATTCCGGACACAATGGGATATGTTTCGTAAGCCAATTTGGCTGTTTTGATCATTTTTCATTAAACTAGAATATAAATCAATATATATTGAATTTAAACGTACATTTTAATTTACCGGGGCCACATACTGACTCCAAAAATTACAGAAAAATAAATCTAACTATGTTTTGACGATACGGTCGAAAAAAATCTAATTTCATCGAATTTGGAGACCGTTTGAAAAATGGCCTTTTCTGGTCATTTAAATTCAAACTGAATTGAAAAAACACGTTTAAATTTACTGTGCTTACATATTAATTCCAAAGATTATGAAATTTGAAACCTAATAATAATTTGATATTTCAAATCCAACAAAAGTGGTTTCGTTGAAAACAGAGGTAGTTTGCAAAATCGTTATTTTTAAGGGGTTATATATCAATATATATAATATATAATCCAAAGCGATTATTTTAAATTTTAAACTGGACATAACTTTCAATTTATATTATGAAATCTGAATTTTTCACATTCGTTAGAAAGACATAATTAAACAGATTCAAATGTTTCTTGTTTTACTGAAATCCAATTTTTTTTGAATTTGGTACATTCATTTGAAATTTAAAATCAAAATTTCAAACTACCGCACCATTTCAAGCTTGTTTTATAATTAAGATAAATTTATATTTTCTGACTTCAATTTAAAATAAATTTTATATTGTTATTATTTAAAATAAATCATTTTAAATATTCAAAACCCAATGAAATAGCTAAAATAAAATTTTTAAATTGGTTCAGAATTTCCATGTTGTTACAATAAGTGATGAGTTTAAAGAAGTTTTGTGGCAGTCGGTTCAAGTATGAGGTCAGACTTAATTTTGGTTACTTAATTAATTTTTCTTGCTTAATTTTGGTTATTTATAAATATTGAATATGTGCTTGATTTACTGTAGTGCATGTACATAGTTAAATTAATTAATATGTGGATTCTATAATACTTTGGTTGCTCATTGCTTTCAACATTAATATCAATTGTTATACTTCCTTAAACAAAAAAAAAATTGTAAGGAACATTGTTAGGTAATAATAGAAAAACAAGATCATTACTTACAGGAAGGCTTCCTATTGATTATGCATGCATGTCATGATGATTCACTAAAAGTTAATATCATGTTTTCATGTCTTTTCACAGGTTAGATTTTAATTGGAAGAGGAGGGGGCAAAGAAAAGACATATTTCAATAAATGGGAGTACTTTGGAGATCGTCAAAAAGCAAATTGGTTCGAAATTTGCTAAAAGCGGAGAATGAAGAGTAAAGACTTAAACTGGAACCTACCAACGTAAAAAACATGAACGAATGGAGAAAGTTTATGAAGGAGAAAACAAGTGTGGAGTTTATGGTAAATCTGAAATGAGACCTTTAGGTACGTTATTGGTTATGCACAGCTTCTAAGCTTCTTGTAATTTGAGTACATCATTTTTTTATGATTCTTGTTGTTAAATTCTAGTATCCTTCTATATTTCCAGCAAAAAAGTGAGAAATATTCGGCTCTTAGTTACACACCACTTCCACATACAACCGGTCATAAGGGAATGGCTAGAATGAACGAAGAATTTGTTAGTTAATTAATTATAGATTTATTTAATATTATTTTATACCTATTAATTTATTTATCTAATGTTGTCCTAAGTTTACAAAATAGAAAGTGTGAATCCATCGTCCATGACTAGAGATGATGCGTGGATTAAGTCTCACATTAAAAAAATGGTGAACCAGTGACCATGGAAGCTGCAAATACTATTGTGAAATTGTTTTAAATTTGATCAGTAATTTTTTTTTAAAACTATGATATTTTTACCATTGTACATTGTCTACGTGTTTTTTAAGTAGGAGGAGAGTAAAAAATTTGGTTGCTTATCCCTGTCCAGCTCGACACAGAAGGTCAATAAAGAAGCTCTTGTAAATGTATTGGGACAAGATAGACCAAGACAGTTAAGGGCATTGGGAAGGGGTTGCACTTTAACAAAGCTAGCTTTGGCCCAGTTCAAAGATAAACAAGAGGAACTAGCAGAATTGAAGGGAATGATGCAGACTCTGATGGACTAGAAGGTAAAAATTTAAAATTAATTTATATTCGTAATATACAAAATTCAGTACACTCTATAATTTAGTATACTTAAAAGAATAAATTTTGGTTCTTTACTGCAGAGTAAAGAAATTTTGTAAGAGAGCACACACGAAATGGTAAAAATAATAATTATATTACTCAATAAATAACATTTAGATTTTAATTTTGGTCCAGTAATGTGTCCTTTTACGTATTGTGGCATCCACTTGAGTGTTCCTAATATTAAAATATCGTGTTATTTGTGCTTTGCGGTAGGGTAAAGAAAGTTCAAGAAGGAGCTCACATGAATTGTATAAATATTATTATATTACTCAAGAAATAAAATTTAGATTTTAAATTTTTAATCCAGTATTTGATATAATTTTTGGTTGAATAATTATAGAGCAATAATGAAGTACGTTCGATGTTTAATTGTGACAGAACCTCTGGAGTTTTTGCCTATGAGAGGTTGTTGTCCATGGATCCAAATGTTGTTGTCAATGGCATTCGTCATGGACCAAATGTTGCTTGTGTTTTTATATACTTCGTGGATAAACCAGATACTTATTTATGGAGGCTTACACCTAAAATGACAGTATTAGCAAATCTTATGAATAGGGTAGTAGCTTGGCCATCAGTTTGCATCAAGGTATCGCTGCGAACATGCGTGAACTATGATGAAGCCAGTATGGCAAATTTTACACTTCCCATGTTAAAATCTTGAGTTACACTTCTCATTTGGAATATGCGAAAGTTTAGTTTTTTTTTTGGATATTAATACCCCGAATTAATCCATTTTAGCATCAAGAGTGTAACTAATGTAGGTTATATATATTTTTTGAAAGTTAAGTGCAAAATTGTATTCATCAACTTGATATATACAGTATACATACTCCCAACCATATACAACTATACTTGTATACTAAAATACGACAAATACTTTCAATACATCCTCACAAAAAGTAAAAAGAAATACATGATAACAGAAAAAAATAACTAAGAAAAGAAATCTTGTGCACCTTCATGATTATATTTATTTTGTCATAATTCTATGAAACAAAATATCTTCATGATTATATTTATTTAGCGGTACAACTTCACATTAACCGGATGTACAAATTCCTATTATATTTATATCTATTTTGTGTGTATATAGAATTAAGGTACCAAGTATATATCTTCATGATCATGTTTATTAATAGATTCAGATTTGATTCAGATTCACATTAACTAGATGGTAAATGAGATGAATTGTAATGACCCGCCAATTCGTACCATTTAAGCGGACTGAATACAACTCACGTTCAACCCAAAATGCACGAAAATACGAATCATTAATAGATAGAAGTTAGAGGATGAAAAATAGAAAGATAGAAAATTAGAATAGAAGAAAATAGGTAGAAGATCGAACTATACAACAACACAGAATCTCACAATCGCAGCGGAATAAAATATAATTTATAAATAATCACTTTTGAAATGCAACAGTATTTGAACTTATATACATTATCAGAGTACATCACAAATACAACACAGCGGAATTGATCCTAAATATCTAACACTGAAACCTACTGCTCCAAGCTTCTTCAGATAAATCTGTAAAATCCTGAACTATTGGACTGCCCGTACAAATTTGGGCACCCAAGAGTTTAGGGAAAACATAGAAAAATAAACACCGGGTCAGTCATGGGACTGGTGTGAGTAAACGATTTTAAATAGCTTGCTTAACTTGGGAAAATCCTTTAGAAAGTAAAGATAATCGTAAGTCCGATCTACACACAAACATGGATGGTTTTTACCTTACCATAACCCAAAACGTTTTGAAAACAATATTCTTCTGATATTATAATAATATCTAAATACAAACAAATATCAATTTAGCAGAACGCTTGCATCTCACGCTCTACATATATAGTATACAATCAGAACCGCAAGCACTTATTGGATAATGGATTTCCAACTATGACAAGGTATGGAACCACCTACCGATAGTGTATCTCTAGAGAGGAATTCACTGGGTTCAATAAGAACGTCTTGCAACCCGGCCCACACATGATCGACCACTCATTACTCTTGAGTGTATCGAATATATTGTCACCTTACGGCTGCGCAACTACTGTTTCCCGGGAGGTACGGAAATGGAAGGAAGTAACAAAACGAATATTCTCTAGATGGTGACAATACACCCTAATGGAAGCGATTCACATAGCCATGCTGCCTGCCCTATTTTTGTCATTTTCCGGTTGTGAGGCTTGAGGCTGAATTTACCTTAGACAAATCATTTCTTTGAATGTCACATCATCAATACCGCCAACCACTAATTGATTTTCACAAAAATATATTATGGGTATAAAGCAAGAGAAACGAATTCCTCTACCACCAACATAAATACGTTTGAAGAGGCAAACGTACGTGATTGGTTAGGCATACTCTGTCAGGCATTCGTCCATACAAGTTATCATGGGATTGGACAAACAGAAGGCACTATCCTGCAAACAGAATAGCCCCTTCAGTACTAAGTCTTTAGTGGTCTTCAATAAAATCTCTGACTTATAACGTTTATATCGAATCGAAGTGGAAGTTAGATTCTGGTCTCTTCGAAAACGATAACAAAAAGGTCTAGATTTGATAGTCGGTGATTTAACTATCAAATACAAAATAAAATAAACATGTTTAACACCATTGGATCAGCTAAGCCATATTTAAATAATCTCTGATTTATATTCAAATAAATCGACTCAACCTTTTTTTTCCTTTGGTAATCAAATTCTCGTTATAAGGTTACTTAAAAAGATTTATTTATTTAAAACACATCACCTTGGATAATTTGTCCAAAGTTAAATTACTATTTTAAACTTCCCATTATCTTACCAAAAACATTTCAACTATTTAAATGATCATTTATTTGACCCTCTTCTATTGAAACAATTTATCTAATAAACAATCCCCATTGCTAACTGTTTGACTTATATCAACCTTAAACCATCTGATTAACTAGTTATAATTGTTTTCTCCATTTAATATAAATTTATAATAAAATTCGTTAAATTTTTTCTTCAACCAATTAATATCCAATTATTAAAACTTGAATATATTTCTGAATTACTTTGCAGAAATTATTACTTTGCAGAAATTACAACTTAGCCGTTCCAGTAGCCTATACCAGTTTAGACGACATTTTATTCGTCAATCTAGTTTACACAACCAAGCATGTAAGTACAATACAATATTTTCTACTGATAGCATAACATATCAGCACATATAATTACTAATAAAATATATCATACTAATAAATAGCAGAACGGTGTTAATTTCTGCTAATAGGGTGTCTAAACAATTTCAGTCAATCAAGCATACAGTGGAACAGTGTTTATTTCCCCGAATTGATGTCAATATTATAGTCAACGTAATTTAACACACTCAATTAATTAAATGATTAATTGAACAACCGATTCAGAGTTTACTGAATCTACAGATCATTATATATCAATTATTAACAGTTTATGCGTTAATTTATTTTAACGCTTAAATTTACGTATATTAGTTTATAAACGATTTATAAATAACGCAGATTTTTACTCACTTAGTAAATTGAATAATTTTTTTGATTTGAACTGTTAAAACTTGATAGCTACGTTGAGTTGCTTACATCGCACACCCTATCGACGGACTCGATTAACATGCCCGTGTCAAATTCCATTCGAATACATTTTCAAACATATATATTAAACCTAAATTTAAATTATAAACTTCTTATTTTATTTTATTAAAAGATGGGCCAAGCCCAAGACCTGTCATCACCTCACAAATAAAACCACATACACCCAATGTTATCACGCAATATACAAGCTTTAGCAATATGTCCTTTACTTCCATACCCGTTCCCTTACTTAACGCACTAGACAAGCTTCACGCACCAGACACCCTTCCCTTACTTTTCTTTCCTTTTCTCTCTTTGTTCTTCCACAAATTTTCGCATCAGTCCAAAGGCCTTACCCTCGTCCTACTTTGATTTAACACACAACGCCCTTTCGTTTTAACAGCAAACTGATGAGCCTCCCCCCTCTTGCTTTTCTTTCATTTCTCCTACCCTACTCCTTTCCGCCTGTTACTTTTCTACTTCATTAATATGTTTTACTTCTTTTTTTCTTTGCGTGATAGTTATTTTCTTACCCTTTTTATAAACTCCATACATTCCCTGAGTCTAAAGCTAACAAAAATTCTAATTTGTGAGTGGAAACATTAACTCAGACTCCTGTTCTTCTTTTCTCCATAATTCCAGTTCCTCTTCCCATTCTTCTCCTATACCATGCATATAAAATCCAAAGTTAAAAGTGTGTATTTGGCATCAAATAAACAACCGTTCAAGCCCACCATATATATAAAATTTTAGCTTCTGTCTTCCCTTTATATAATGATGCTTACACTAGTGTACAACGTGCACGGCTCACGTGCACGCACACTCAGTCCATCCGGAAGCCGTTGTGCCTCCTCAGACAGGTCGCACCACCTCCGCAGGTCATCATTGACCCTTCACGCAACTTGTAGTGCCCCGTATTTTCTGACCATTTATTTGAAATATTTTATTTATTTAAAATATTGATTTGAGTTTAAATAATGGGATTTGACCATTTTAATTTGAATATTTAAAATATATTAATAATATAATAATATTTTATTTTTGGGATATTTGGGAAAATGTTAAATTTGCAGTATAAAGTGATCGGGCAATTTAAAATGGTTCGATATTGTTTTTCTTGAAATTATAGAAGCAATTTCGTTATTAAAATGACATCAAAATGTTTAATTTATAATTTAATTATAAAACGAGCTGCAACGGCGCGACAATTCATAATTTGGCACTTTGAACTTTAAACGGCTGTACAGGGCCCAAAATAAGTCGGATTTTCTCGAAACAAGAAACGTTCGAAACTGTTGGATAATATTTTTCTAATGAAAGAGAAAAATCAGGATTTCATGTTATAGATTGTTAGTTATGTGTCCAATTCAAATTTTAAAAAAGTCGCTATGGAAATCGTTAATAAACGATAATGTTTATTTAATATATTTAATAACGTTTTCTATATAAAATTAAATATCGATTGACTTGAACTTTGGATGCGGAGTAATAATTCGTTACTGACTAAATTTAAAGTGAGGTGTTATTTCCGTCGAATATACCTGACAGTGATAATTTATTTATTTTGAATTTAATCGTTTCGGGACTTATTTAATAATTTATCGATAATATTTTACAAACTAAAATATTCACCCACTGTTTAGCATTAAATATACAACTATGCAAGCCAATCGACGATCTGAAAACAAGGGGCAAATAAAAACGACAATGGTGTAGTCTAGTCGCACGAGCCATTGTTTAGTAGGGCAATGAAGAATACATTACCAAAGAAAATAAGATAAAAGAAAGGAAAATAAACCAAAATTTCATACAATGACAATGCTACGAATCAAACTGTAAGAACCCGTAACTTCCTCGTGAAGGAAAGAGCGGATATTATGAGAACAACACACAAAAGGACGTAGATGGAAGAACATTTCATTGTATATTACAACAATTCCATCAGATTACAAGAATATACAGAGTATAAATGAATATTACATTCGATAAATATCAGAGATTACAATACATTACATAGCAGCGGAAAATAATACAATACACAACTAGAAGTAATACGCGGATACAAAGCTTTCCGAGTATCGTTCCAGTTGTAAATCAGGATCCTGTGAATATAAATCTGCAAAACCAAACTACTAGCTGCCCGTGTCAAAATAACGGCACCCAGAGTTTATGTTAAAACAATAAACTCCAGGTCAGTCATGGGACTGGTGTGAGAACTAAAACAGTTATTAATCTTTATTCTTAAAGTTAGGTAAATCAGGGGACCACGCCGTATAACACGGAACGGGTTTCCTCCCAAGAATATCAGTGCATATAACAACAGCGCAATGCTAAATAAAGAAAAATGAAGCTATTATAAGACCAAGGTCCCATCACACAATGCAACGCAAGCCGGAGGATAGGGTTTTTACCATATAATAGCCAAGAATGCTTGATACATTTAAAACAAATCATTTGATACTATTATAAGTGCATATTGTATAAAACATCTTCAAATCATAAGTATCAATCATAGACGGCATAAGCGCCCCATCCCACTATGTCCCCATACTAGGCTCTACAAATAAAACCGAAATACACTTATTGAAAAGTTGGATTTCCATCATGGTGGCTCCTGATTCGAAAGATCGATCGCGTAGTGCAATTCCCCACGGCTTACGTCCCAGCAAGAGAAAACGCCGTCTGCAAATCCGCACTTTTAGGACCAGAGTATCTCCGCGGCTTACGTCCCAGCGAGAGAAAACACTGCTTACTCTATCCCTCTGAGCACTAAGCTCATCTCGGTCGAACGAATACACGACACCACTAAGGTGCACATCCACTAAAAAGCATAGTGACCAAACCATCAGTTTACCACCATACCGGGGTGTGAGGCTCGCGAATCAACGCTATACACAAAGCCATGCTATATTAAAGCTGCGCTTTGATCATCATCCACCAAACTTTGCTTTTCAACAAAAGTCTGAATCACTGCATCTCAGCATGCCACACTATCAATTCATATCATACCACTGATTTCTGCCAATATGTTACCTCTGAGCTCGTATGTCTCAGAGAAGGGCGTTAAGCAAGAGAATAAATTCTCCGCCACCAAACAGATATATATTTAGCAAAGATCAACGAATATAATATAAAGGAATACAATGTCAGACACTCCATCCATTTACAAGTCCGTTCTACGTCTGAACGAAACCGGAGGCACTTTCCTCGCATATCCGTCAATCCCCAAGTACGTCTGGACGATCACCAACTATTTCCCTCCTCTTGGGTGTACAGTCCAATCCGAATCATCAGTAATTATCCAAATGATGTGAAGATGTGACGGCAAGGAATTTCGCTCGGTCCGAACCAGTCGTTAAACCGATCTAGACCGTTCGAAACGCCCTATCGTTTGAGAACACGACAAATCAAAACGCATATAGAAGAACATTTCATTGCATATTACAACAATGCATCAGATTACAAGAATATGCAGAGTATAAAAGAATATTACACAGAAATATCAGAGATTTAAATTACATTTAAATACATCACAGCGGAAAATAATACAATACACAACTAGAAGAGATATAGGATACAAAGCTTTCCGGATATCGTTCCAGCTGTAAACCAGGATCCTGTGAATATAAATCTGCAAAACCAAAACTACTAGCTGCCCGTGCGGAAAATAGGGGCACCCAGAGTTTAGGTTAAAACAATAAACTCCAGGTCAGTCATGGGACTGGTGTGAGAACTAAAACAGTTATAATTCTTTATTTTAAAGTTCGGTAAATCAAGGGACCACGCCGTATAACACAGAACAGGTTTCCTCCCAAGAATACCAGTGCATAAAACAAACAGCGCAATGCTAAATAAAGAAAAATGAAGCTGTTATAAGACCCAGGTCCCATCACACAATGCAACGCAGCCGAGGATAGGGTTTTCCCTTATAACAGCCAAAGAATGCTTGATACTTTTTAAAACAAATCATTTGATACTATCATCAGTGCATAGTGTATAAAATCACTTCAGATCATAAGTATCAATCATAGGCGACATGAGCGTCCCATGCCACTATGTCGCCATATATAGGTTTACAAATAAAACCGCAAATGTCACGTATTTGGAAATTGGATTTCCGTCTATGAACCGAGGCAAAAGATTGTCCTCAACCGATTCGAGACTCTCTAGCCCGAGCCTCAGGATCAGAACGCATCAACCCTTTAGATCGTCAGGGCCGGTCCACCGATGTGGATTATTATGCCTGAACACTACGTTTCCCTACCCTATGGGGTGTAAGTGAGCCAACTAAATGACTCCATCGGTTCGAGAATGACCGATCAATCCGAGGCGCCTCGCAACAGCAACAACCACATAAGTCAAACTCGTCAGGGCGTGTAAAACCACTGGCGCCACTTCTAGCTAGAAAGAAACGCAAGTCCTCCCTGATGTCCTCTCCCGTTTTTGGTTCATACCGGGTGTGAAACACGCGAAGTAAACGTTACACAAAGCTACGCCACAAAGGCCTTGCTTTGATCATCACCACAAGACTCTGATTTTCAACAGAAGCCTCGATCAATTGCCACTTAGGCATGCCACATAGGCAATTCACTCCATGCGTTTGATATCCATCAATATATAACCCCTGAGCTCGTACGTCTCAGAGAAGGGCGTTAAGCAAGAGAATAAATTCTCTGCCGCCAAACAGATATATATTTAATAGAGATCAATCACACAGACTAAAATCCAATGTCAGACACACAGTCCATTTACAAGTTCGTTCTGGGTCTGAACGAAACCGGAGGCCCCTAGTACCCCGCATATCCATCGATCTCCATGTACGTCTGGACGATCACTAACTGTTTCCATCTTCTTGGGTGTACAGCCCAATCAAGATCATCAGTAATTACCCAAACGACGTGAAGACTTCCGGTCTTCGACCATCGTCTTCATCTTCGACTTATCGTCGTATCAGTTATTCAGAATGGGATAAACCCAGTCTTCCCGAATAACTCGCGTATATTTTAAATAAGTGTTACACAAACACAACATACGCCTCATTCCAATTCAGGATATTCTTTTATTCAAATATTCCTATACTTTGGGAAAAGTTCCCATTAATTTTATCCAAGATAAATTCTTTAAATTTATTCTTTAATCTCCTTTGAATATCAATTCAAACTAGTCGGGATTAGCGAACCACACCGAAGTAATCATTTATTTTATTTCCCAATCCCAACCTATTCATCCCATGAAGTAAAACTGGTTATACTTCATATCTAACACCACGGTGTTATCGGTAAATTCAATTACCCTTTCACGTTCAAATCTAATTAAAGATTTAACAATCGCCTGGAGTAAAACTGGTGATACTCCATTCTCGATCTTTTCAATCTAATTAAAGATTCATTAAAACTCCACTTAGTTTTAATCGTTAACTGGGTTAAAGAATCAGTGTCATTTAAAACACGGTTCACGATAAACCCAAAATCACATTCCATTAATTATCGGGTTAAAGAACGAGTGTTATTTAAAAACACTCTCCACGATAAACCCAAAAATCAATATCAATTCAATTCCAAGTAAATATTATTTAATTGGCATACTTCATTAAATCTAAATAAAAAGATTTAATCTTTTCTCAGCTGGGTTCAAGAACAGTGTTAGTGAAGACACCATTCACGACAAACCCAAATCACATTCGATATTCAATACAAGGCTCTGAATAGAAAATATATCGGTTTATATTCAATATCAAATTCTACGACTAACAAATGTCGTATTGGAAATAACGATATAAATATATATCTTTCAAATTTCCATAACAACCCCTGTATAATCACGAATTCCAACATCGAAATATTCCGAAGACAATTTCGATTCAAATCCACTCCAATGCAATCATTGGATATTCTGGTTATTTTTAAAACCCTTTTTAAATTCAATTTATTTATTTAAAAATAAATAGAATTATAATTCTAGTTCAAAACTAGTTCATTTCGATAAAAATCTATTTTTATCTTTTCAAATATGGAGATTTTCATCCCAAATCTTCACAAATCATTTCTTATGATTTTACACAAATTATTACTATTTTTAATAATTTTATCAAGGACCGTACAGTCGATTTCCATCAACGGTCATCGAACTGCACTTACAGCGACCTTTTTCAAATTTGATTTGGACATAATTCCAAATCCAACCATTAGATTTCAAATTTCTAATATTCGTTAGAAAGCTCTTTTCGATACGAACCCAAAGGTTCCGGTTTTAGGAGAATCCGATGGTCGGATCTCCCGCAATGTCCGTTTGAAATAAATGGTCGAAATTCACGAACTGCCGCGGCACGGCGCGTTCTATTCAGGCCATTATATTATATATATAATATATATATAATATATACTTCGTCGATTTCTATTTAAAACGAATTATGTAAATAGTTTTAAAATTCGTTTCAAAATCTATTTCAACTTCCATTTCAATTCAAAGCAAAAATCGAATTCTTCTTTATAAATTCGTTTCAAAATTCATTTCTATTCAATTCAAATTTCAATTCAATTTGAATTCATTTCAATTCGCTTTCAATTCAATTTGAATTCGTTTTCAATTCAATTCACTTCGAAATCGTTTTCAATTCAATTCACTTCAAAATCGTTTTCTATTCAATTCATTTCGAAATCGTTTTCAATTCATTTCATTTCGAAATCGTTTTCAATTCAATTCATTTCGAAATCGTTTTCAATTCATTTCCTTTCGAAATCGTTTTCAATTCATTTCATTTCGAAATCGTTTTCAATTCAATTCATTTCGAAATCGTTTTCAATTCAATTCATTTCGAAATCGTTTTCAATTTAATTCATTTCGAAATCGTTTTCAATTCAATTCATTTCGAAATCGTTTTCAATTCAATTCATTTCGAAATCGTTTTCAATTCATTTCGAAATCGTTTTCAATTCATTTCATTTCGAAATCGTTTTCAATTCAATTCATTTCGAAATCGTTTTCAATTCATTTCATTTCGAAATCGTTTTCAATATCGTTCACGTCAAAACGGCGTCAAACTAATCAACACGGCTTCATGAATTTCTATTTTCAAATATTCTATTTCAAATATTTCTTTTTCAAAATAGTTGTTATTATCAAAATATTTCGTTCAACACATGACCAATCTCAATGGATGAGTACTGTCATCACATGAACCTTTATCTTATAATATTCTTTATTTTCCAAATTGGAATGAGGCCCAATCAATTACCGTATAAAGTTAATTATATGGATTTTCATACACTACACACATATAATAGCATTGAAAAATAATCAACCATCAACCAAAGTGCACTACACTGTATAAGCATTAAATATAGATATCTAACGCTTATAACAGCCTGTCAATCGATCGATCGACATATTCAATCAATCAGGATGAGTGAACTTCAAATTTCACCCTAACACCCGTGTGGGGTTTCAAACAAACAAACACAGGTTTTATTTGTGCAGTTGGGCGATGTGTAAAATTTATCGACCCAATCAATGTCCTTCAAATAGGTGTACATAAACAAACCGTCTGGTTTGTAAATGAATATTTATTTTATTCACTTCACGTTAAAAATTATATTTTTAACGATAAAAACATTTTATTCCAACATATGAATTTCTATTCAGTTCATTCTTTAAATAAAATGATATTTTTATTTTTCTAACATATTTTAGAAAATTTCGGCGGCATAACGGCACGATACTAGAAACGGGACAAGGCCTAGCCTTATCCCCGGACTAGTGAAGGCCCACGCCATTCACACATCAATCAAATTCATTCATTTCACCAAACAATTCAATTTCCAATCAATCATCTAACTAATCTATGCAACCAAACAAACAAGTCCATGGTCTATGGACGATTGTGTCGGGTGCTACTAAGCACCGTCTGCATCCTAGTATATATATATATATATATAACTAGAGAAAAGAAAGTGGAAGGTGAGAAATTCTCACTGATTAGCTATCCAATCATCTCGACTCTTCTTTTGCAGAAGTCTTCGCCTTTTTGTCATCTCCGTTGCCCGTAGCCACTACATATATAAAAATCACACATTTTTATATTTGCTGATGTCTTTAAAAAATAAAAATCATATTTTTATTTATTCGTTTTCAATTTAAAAATCATATTTTTACTTCACTACTCCCATCAAAATATCGTCTTTTCATATTTAAAAATATCGCCTTTTCATATTTAAAAATATCGCCTTTTCATATTTAAAAATATCGCCTTTTCATATTTAAAAATATCGCCTTTTCATATTTAAAAATATCGCCTTTTCATATTTCAAAATATCGTGGCTTTCCAATTATATTCAAAACCAATTCTTTACCTTGCCATATATAAATCTGCATTTTAAAATTGATTTTTAAACATTCAAAACTGAATTTATACATTAAAAGAAAATCACCTTGTTCTGATCATCGAAGGCGTCGCTGGAGGTGCTCGCTGTGCCAACAGCTCGACAGGGGGGGAAGGGTTTCTCGCTGCAACGAAGGCAGGGGTGCTGAGCGTCGTTCAAAGAGGGCTAGGGGGGTGCGTTCGTCGTTGCGGAGGAGAGAGGGGATGGTCGGCGCCCTAGCGCACGTCGGTGGGTGGAGCGGAGGGCTGAAATCGGCCTAGGGCTTGAGGTGGCTGCCGGGATCTCGTGGGGGGGGGGGGGGCTACGCCTGAAGGCGGTGGGCGATTCGCCCTCCTGGAGGCGCGGTGGTCTCGGGGAGGGCGGCGGCTTCTCCCCGCTTCTACGTCTCCGATCTTCTTTTTTTTTTTTTTTTTTAAATCGAATTATCTGTTTTGAAAAGTAAAGGGGGGGGGGGGCCAGAACGATTTTAAGGAAGAGGAAAGGTTTTTATTTTTTTATTTTTTTATATTATTTAATTTCTTAAAAGTTGACTTTTACATACGACCTCTAAACGAGGCCCACCGCCTGTCGTCCATAGCGTTTTACCCCCATTCCGAACACAATGGGATATGTATCGCAAGCCGATTCGACTGTTTCGATCAGTTTCCGTTAAATTTACATTTAAATCATTATATTGAATTTTAAACGTACATTTCAAATTACCGGGGTCACATACTAACTCTAAAAATTCTCGAAAAATATTTTCTAGCTTCGTATTGACGATACGGTCCTAACAAAACTAGTTTCGTCGAATTCTGAGACTGTTAGAAAAATGGCCATTTTCCAGTCGATTAAAATCAACTGAAACTGGTCAAACGCGTTTTCCTTTGCCACGCTCACATATTGATTCGAAAAATTATGAAATTTGAAACCTAGAAATAATTTGACGTCACGGATCCAACAAAACTGGTTTCGTCGAAATCCGAGGTCATTTGCAAAATGTCCATTTTTAAGGGCCTGAATTTCATAGCGACTATTCAGAATTTTCAACTGGACATATCTTTTGATTCCCGCTATGAAATTTTGATTTTTCGGATTCGTTAGAAAGATATTATCAATTAGATCCTATCATTTTTGGTTTCACTAAAATCCGGATTGTTTTGCACCCGGTACATTCAATTGAAGTTTGAAATCGAATTATCGAACTACCGCGCCATTTTCAATTCTATTTATAAATATATATAAATATTTATATTCTAACGACGACGTATATAATATATACGTTCGAATTATATTCAAAATAAATTTCTCGTCGATATTATTTAAAATAATCTATTTTAAATATTCAAAATTCCCTAAAATCGCCAAAATAAAAATTTCAGACTGGCTCTGATTTTCCGGGTTGTTACAATCTCCCCCACTTAAAACTTTTCGTCCCCGAAAAGGAACAAAGTCAAAAGTGGTTTGATCAATCAGCTCCACGTTCGATCTGGCTTTCATTCTCCAACTTTTCAGTTTCTGAGAATTTTCAAATTCTTCAAAAATTTGGCTAACACCCTAAATTTTCGAAAAATTTCGCCATAACCTCCCCTGCACCGGGAGCATCGGGGAATTTCAAATAGCTTCCCCGGTCCTTCAGATCTCAAAAAGAAAAAGAAAAAGCCAAGCGGCTAGCCAATAGGCGCATAAAATCATCATCACCCAAACAAAACAGTAAATTATATAGTAAACATGTACCTATTTGTCGAGCAAACAAATTTTATTCTCTGGCTCTAGCCTCCTTGCTATGACCTGTTCAATATAAGTATATGTATATACAAGCAAATGCGACCAATTTTCAATATAGTTCAATATTTGGTTCGATTAAGCATAATGGTTCAAAATTAGCAAACAAATGAACAAACAACACAAACATCAATCAATTAGTGAATTTAACATTTCAAATTCATAATTTTGATACATATACAAAAATCAAATTTTTGATGCCAAATCACACCAATAGGCCCTATCTAATTTTGGTTCTCACACCAGCCAATAGGAAATATATAGATATCACACCTTCGAAACACGAATACCAATTCTGATGATGTTCGAACTATCATCAGAATCATCTTCGGGCGACTAGAGTGTGATTCTATATCTATCCAGTATATTAAAACTTCAAATACACGTTTGCAAGGCGTATATGCAAAATCTTTATATACTGGACTGTCCTAATCAATATAAATAAATAATCAAATACGAATAAGTGATTTAGATTTTCAAAACAAAATTTGCTTTCACTTTAAAAATATACTCTTCACACTCGTTCTAGGATACTACTGATCCTATCTCTAACGAGTCATTCTAATTGGATATTGCTAATCCAATATCTGATGAATTCTTTCGTACGGTTCTAATGTGCCTTGTTCTCTAGCTTTGTAAACCAAAGCTCCGATACCAACTGTGACGGCAAGGAATTTCGCTCGGTCCGAACCAGTCGTTAAACCGATCTAGACCGTTCGAAACACCCTATCGTTTGAGAACACGACAAATCAGAACGCATATAGAAGAACATTTCATTGCATATTACAACAATGCATCAGATTACAAGAATATGCAGAGTATAAAAGAATATTACACAGAAATATCAGAGATTTAAATTACATTTAAATACATCGCAGCGGAAAATAATATAATACACAACTAGAAGAGATATACGGATACAAAGCTTTCCGGATATCGTTCCAGCTGTAAACCAGGATCTTGTGAATATAAATCTGCAAAACCAAAACTACTAGCTGCCCGTGCGGAAAATAGGGGCACCCAGAGTTTAGGTTAAAACAATAAACTCCAGGTCAGTCATGGGACTGGTGTGAGAACTAAAACAGTTATAATTCTTTATTTCAAAGTTCGGTAAATCAAGGGACCACGCCGTATAACACGGAACGGGTTTCCTCCCAAGAATACCAGTGCATAAAACAAACAGTGCAATGCTAAATAAAGAAAAATGAAGCTGTTATAAGACCCAGGTCCCATCACACAATGCAACGCAGCCGAGGATAAGGTTTTCCCTTATAACAGCCAAAGAATGCTTGATACGTTTTAAAACAAATCATTTGATACTATCATCGGTGCATAGTGTATAAAATCACTTCAAATCATAAGTATCAATCATAGGCGACATGAGCGTCCCATGCCACTATGTCGCCATATATAGGTTTACAAATAAAACCGCAAATGTCATGTATTTGGAAATTGGATTTCCGTCGATTAACCGAGGCAAAAGATAGTCCTCAACCGATTCGAGACTCTCTAGCCCGAGCCTCAGGATCAGAACGCATCAACCCTTTAGATCGTCAGGGCCGGTCCACCGATGTGGATTATTATGCCTGAACACTACGTTTCCCCAACCTATGAGGTGTAAGTGAGCCAACTAAATGACTCCATCGGTTCGAGAACGACCGATCAATCCGAGGCGCCTCGCAACAGCAACAACCACATAAGTCAAACTCGTCAGGGCGTGTAAAACCACTGACGCCACTTCTAGCTAGAAAGAAACGCAAGTCCTCCCTGATGTCCTCTCCCGTTTTTGGTTCATACCGGGTGTGAAACACGCGAAGTAAACGTTACACAAAGCTAAGCCACAAAGGCCTTGCTTTGATCATCACCACAAGACTCTGCTTTTCAACAGAAGCCTCGATCAATTGCCACTTAGGCATGCCACACAGGCAATTCACTCCATGCGTTTGATATCCATCAATATATAACCCCTGAGCTCGTACGTCTCAGAGAAGGGCGTTAAGCAAGAGAATAAATTCTCTGCCGCCAAACAGATATATATTTAATAGAGATCAATCGCACAGACTAAAATCCAATGTCAGACACACAGTCCATTTACAAGTTCGTTCTGGGTCTGAACGAAACCGGAGGCCCCTAGTACCCCGCATATCCATCGATCTCCATGTACGTCTGGACGATCACTAACTGTTTCCATCTTCTTGGGTGTACAGCCCAATCAAGATCATCAGTAGTTACCCAAACGACGTGAAGACTTCCGTTCTTCGACCATCGTCTTCATCTTCGACTTATCGTCGTATCAGTTATTCAGAATGGGATAAACCCGGTCTTCCCGAATAACTCGCGTATATTTTAAATAAGTGTTACACAAACACAACATACGCCTCATTCCAATTCAGGATATTCTTTTATTCAAATATTCCTATACTTTGGGAAAAGTTCCCATTAATTTTATCCAAGATAAATTCTTTAAATTTATTCTTTAATCTCCTTTGAATATCAATTCAAACTAGTCGGGATTAGCGAACCACACCGAAGTAATCATATATTTTATTTCCCAATCCCAACCTATTCATCCCATGAAGTAAAACTGGTTATACTTCATATCTAACACCACGGTGTTACCGGTAAATTCAATTACCCTTTCACGTTCAAATCTAATTAAAGATTTAACTATCGCCTGGAGTAAAACTGGTGATACTCCATTCTCGATCTTTTCAATCTAATTAAAGATTCAATAAAACTCCACTTAGTTTTAATCGTTAACTGGGTTAAAGAATCAGTGTCATTTAAAACACGGTTCACGATAAACCCAAAATCACATTCCATTAATTATCGGGTTAAAGAACGAGTGTTATTTAAAAACACTGTCCACGATAAACCCAAAAATCAATATCAATTCAATTCCAATTAAATATTATTTAATTGGCATACTTCATTAAATCTAAATAAAAAGATTTAATCTTTTCTCGGCTGGGTTCAAGAACAGTGTTAGTGAAGACACCATTCACGACAAACCCAAATCACATTCGATATTCAATACAAGGCTCTGAATAGAAAATATATCGGTTTATATTCAATATCAAATTCTACGACTAACAAATGTCGTATTGGAAATAACGATATAAATATATATCTTTCAAATTTCCATAACAACCCCTGTATAATCACGAATTCCAACATCGAAATATTCCGAAGACAATTTCGATTCAAATCCACTCCAATGCAATCATTGGATATTCTGGTTATTTTTAAAACCCTTTTTAAATTCAATTTATTTATTTAAAAATAAATAGAATTATAATTCTAGTTCAAAACTAGTTCATTTCGATAAAAATCTATTTTTATCTTTTCAAATATGGAGTTTTTCATCCCAAATCTTCACAAATCATTTCTTATGATTTTACACAAATTATTACTATTTTTAATAATTTTATCAAGGCCCGTACAGTCGATTTCCATCAACGGTCATCGAACTGCACTTACAGCGACCTTTTTCAAATTTGATTTGGACATAATTCCAAATCCTACCGTTAGATTTCAAATTTCTAATATTCGTTAGAAAGCTCTTTTCGATACGAACCCAACGGTTCCGGTTTTAGGAGAATCCGACGGTCGGATCTCCCGCAATGTCCGTTTGAAATAAATGGTCGAAATTCACGAACTGCCGCGGCACGGCGCGTTCTATTCAGGCCATTATATTATATATATAATATATATATAATATATACTTCGTCGATTTCTATTTAAAACGAATTATATAAATAGTTTTAAAATTCGTTTCAAAATCTATTTCAACTTCCATTTCAATTCAAAGCAAAAATCGAATTCTTCTTTATAAATTCGTTTCAAAATTCATTTCTATTCAATTCAAATTTCAATTCAATTTGAAATCATTTCAATTCGCTTTCAATTCAATTTGAATTCGTTTTCAATTCAATTCACTTCGAAATCGTTTTCAATTCAATTCACTTCGAAATCGTTTTCAATTCAATTCATTTCGAAATCGTTTTCAATTCAATTCATTTCGAAATCGTTTTCAATTCAATTCATTTCGAAATCGTTTTCAATTCATTTCCTTTCGAAATCGTTTTTAATTCAATTCATTTCGAAATCGTTTTCAATTCAATTCATTTCGAAATCGTTTTCAATTCAATTCATTTCGAAATCGTTTTCAATTCAATTCATTTCGAAATAGTTTTCAATTCAATTCATTTCGAAATCGTTTTCAATTCATTTCATTTCGAAATCGTTTTTAATTCAATTCATTTCGAAATCGTTTTCAATTCATTTCATTTCGAAATCGTTTTCAATTCAATTCATTTCGAAATCGTTTTCAATATCGTTCACGTCAAAACGGCGTCAAACTAATCAACACGGCTTCATGAATTTCTATTTTCAAATATTCTATTTCAAATATTTCTTTTTCAAAATAGTTGTTATTATCAAAATATTTCGTTCAACACATGACCAATCTCAATGGATGAGTACTGTCAACTCATGAACCTTTATCTTATAATATTCTTTATTTTCCAAATTGGAATGAGGCCCAATCAATTACCGTAAAAAGTTAATTATATGGATTTTCATACACTACACACATATAATAGCATTGAAAAATAATCAACCATCAACCAAAGTGCACTACACTGTATAAGCATTAAATATAGATATCTAACGCTTATAACAGCCTGTCAATCGATCGATCGACATATTTAATCAATCAGGATGAGTGAACTTCAAATTTCACCCTAACACCCGTGTGGGGTTTCAAACAAACAAACACAGGTTTTATTTGTGCAGTTGGGCGATGTGTAAAATTTATCGACCCAATCAATGTCCTTCAAATAGGTGTACATAAACAAACCGTCTGGTTTGTAAATGAATATTTATTTTATTCACTTCACGTTAAAAATTATATTTTTAACGATAAAAACATTTTATTCCAACATATGAATTTCTATTCAGTTCATTCTTTAAATAAAATGATATTTTTATTTTTCTAACATATTTTAGAAAATTTTGGCGGCATAACAGCACGATACTAGAAACGGGACAAGGCCTAGCCTTATCCCCGGACTAGTGAAGGCCCACGCCATTCACACATCAATCAAATTCATTCATTTCACCAAACAATTCAATTTCCAATCAATCATCTAACTAATCTATGCAACCAAACAAACAAGTCCATGGTCTGTGGACGATTGTGTCGGGTGCTACTAAGCACCGTCTGCATCCTAGTATATATATATATATATATATATATATATATATATATAACTAGAGAAAAGAAAGTGGAAGGTGAGAAATTCTCACTAATTAGCTATCCAATCATCTCGACTCTTCTTTTGCAGAAGTCTTCGCCTTTTTGTCATCTCCGTTGCCCGTAGCCACTACATATATAAAAATCACACATTTTTATATTTGTTGATGTCTTTAAAAAATAAAAATCATATTTTTATTTATTCGTTTTCAATTTAAAAATCTTATTTTTACTTCACTACTCCCATCAAAATATCGTCTTTTCATATTTAAAAATATCGCCTTTTCATATTTAAAAATATCGCCTTTTCATATTTAAAAATATCGCCTTTTCATATTTAAAAATATCGCCTTTTCATATTTAAAAATATCGCCTTTTCATATTTAAAAATATCGCCTTTTCATATTTAAAAATATCGTGGCTTTCCAATTATATTCAAAACCAATTCTTTACCTTGCCATATATAAATCTGCATTTTAAAATTGATTTTTGAACATTCAAAACTGAATTTATACATTAAAAGAAAATCACCTTGTTCTGATCATCGAAGGCGTCGCTGGAGGTGCTCGCTGTGCCAACAGCTCGACAAGGGGGGGGGGGGAAGGGTTTCTCGCTGCAACGAAGGCAAGGGTGCTGAGCGTCGTTCAAAGAGGGCTAGGGGGGTGCGTTCGTCGTTGCGGAGGAGAGAGGGGGTGGTCGGCGCCCTAGCGCACGTCGGTGGGTGGAGCGGAGGGCTGAAATCGGCCTAGGGCTTGAGGTGGCTGCCGGGATCTCGTGGGGGGGGGGGGGCTACGCCTGAAGGCGGTGGGCGATTCTCCCTCCTGGAGGCGCGGTGGTCTCGGGGAGGGCGGCGGCTCCTCCCCGCTTCTACGTCTCCGATCTTCTTTTGTTTTTTTTAAATCGAATTATCTGTTTTGAAAAGTAAGGGAGGGCCAGAACGTTTTTAAGGAAGAGGAAAGGTTTTTATTTTTTTATTTTTTTATATTATTTAATTTCTTAAAAGTTGACTTTTACATACGACCTCTAAACGAGGCCCACCGCCTGTCGTCCATAGCGTTTTACCCCCATTCCGAATACAATGGGATATGTATCGCAAGCCGATTCAACTGTTTCGATCAGTTTCCGTTAAATTTACATTTAAATCATTATATTGAATTTTAAACGTACATTTCAAATTACCGGGGTCACATACTAACTCTAAAAATTCTCGAAAAATATTTTCTAGCTTCGTATTGACGATACGGTCCTAACAAAACTAGTTTCGTCGAATTCTGAGACCGTTAGAAAAATGGCCATTTTCCAGTCGATTAAAATCAACTGAAACTGGTCAAACGCGTTTTCCTTTGCCACGCTCACATATTGATTCGAAAAATTATGAAATTTGAAACCTAGAAATAATTTGACGTCACGGATCCAACAAAACTGGTTTCGTCGAAATCCGAGGTCATTTGCAAAATGTCCATTTTTAAGGGCCTGAATTTCATAGCGACTATTCAGAATTTTCAACTGGACATATCTTTTGATTCCCGCTATGAAATTTTGATTTTTCGGATTCGTTGGAAAGATATTATCAATTAGATCCTATCATTTTTGGTTTCACTAAAATCCGGATTGTTTTGCACCCGGTACATTCAATTGAAGTTTGAAATCGAATTATCGAACTACCGCGCCATTTTCAATTCTATTTATAAATATTTATATTCTAACGACGACGTATATAATATATACGTTCGAATTATATTCAAAATAAATTTCTCGTCGATATTATTTAAAATAATCTATTTTAAATATTCAAAATTCCCTAAAATCGCCAAAATAAAAATTTCAAACTGGCTCTGATTTTCCGGGTTGTTACAGAAGACTTCCGTCTTCGACCACCGTCATCATCTTCATCTTATCGTCGAATCGGTTATTCAGAATGGGTATAAAACCCGGCCTTTCTGAATGACCCGCGTATAATAAACAAATGTTACACAAACACAACACACGCCTCATTCCAATTCAGCAGTCACTAACCGTAAATTAACAAGAGAACAATTCCCCAAATATTAACCCCGAAGGTCGAAACCAACATCAGATCAATATCCAGGCAACCATTCTTCTTATCTAACCTATAGTTAGTTTCTAAATTTCACATTCTTAGGGAAAGGTTCCCATTAATTTTATCAAAGATAAATTCTTTAAAATTTATTCTTTAATCATCCTTTGGATATCTTTTCAAACCAAATTATGGTTTTCCAAATTAGTTGGGATTAGCGAACCACACCGAAGTAATTATTTATTTTATTTCCCAATCCCAACTTATTCATCCCATGAAGCAAAACTGGTAATACTCCATATCTAACACCATGGTGTTATCGGTAAATTTAATTACCATCTCACGTTCAAATCTAATTAAGGATTTAACTATCGCTTTGGAGCAAAACTGGTAACACTTCATTCTCGCTCACTTTCCAAATTTGATAATCTAAATTATCAATTCATATTTCAATCTAATTGCAGATTCATTGAAACTCCCTTTACTGGGTTAAAGAACTAATGTCATTTAAAACACAGTTCACGATAAACCTAAATCACATTCTATTTATTATCGGGTAAAAGAACAAGTGTTATTCAAAACACTGTTCACGATGAACCCACGAATCAATTCTAATTCCGTTCCACTCAAATATATTAGAAATTACGGTTATTTAAAACCCCTTTTTAAATCCAATTTATTTATTTAAAAATAATTGGGTTTTAAATTTAGTTCAAATCTAGTTCATTTCGATAAAAATCTACTTTTATCTTTTCAAATATGGAGTTTTTCATCCCAATTTTTCCCAAATCATTTCTTATGATTTTACACAAATTATTGATATTTTTAATAATTTTATCAAGGCCCGTACAGTCGATTTCCAACAGCGGCCATCGAACTGCACTTACAGCGACCTTTTCCAAATTTGACTTGGACGTATCTCCAAATCCAACCGTTAGATTTCAAATTTCTAATATTCGTTAGAAAGCTCTTTTCGATACGAACCGAACGGTTCCGATTTTAGGAGAATCCGACGGTCGGATCTCCCGTAATGTCCGGTCGAAGTCAATGGTCGAAATTTACGAACTGCCGCGGCGTGGCGCGTTCTATTCAGGCCATTATATTATATATATAATATATATTTCGTCGATTTCTATTTAAAACGAATTTTATAAATAGTTTTAAATTCGTTTCAAAAACAATTTCAACTTCCAATTCAAATTCAAATCAAAATTGAATTTTCTCTTATAAATTCGTTTTAAATTCATTTCAATTCAATTCAAATTTCAATTCAATTCAATTCGAATTCGTTTCCTTTTCAATTCAATTCAATTCAATTCAATTCGAATTCGTTTTCTTTTCAATTCAAATCAAATTTGTTTTATATTCAATTCAAATCAAATTCGTTTTCTATACAATTCAATTCAAATTCGTTTTCTATTCAATTCAAATTAAATTCGTTTTCTATTCAATTCAATTCAAATTCGTTTTCAATTCAATTCAAATTCGATTTCGTTTTCTATTCAATTTGAATTCGTTTTCTATTCAATTCAATTCGAATTCCTGTTATAAATATTCGATTTTTATCTCTTTTCAATATTCATTATAAAAACGAATATAATCGATATAAATGTCGTTCGCATCAAAATAACGCATCTCTAATCAACACGGCTTTATAATTTTCAATAACTTCGTTATTCTATTCAACAAATGAATCTATATTTCTTTCAATACATGACTCTATATTTTTGTCAACACATGACTAATCTCAACGAATGAGTACTGTCCACGTGTGACTATTTTTGTTATTTAATATATTTTATAAAAATTATGGTATCTATCGTTTGATTTTAAATCAGACTCCAACCGTAAATTAGTAAGAGAACGATTCCCTAAATATTAACCCCAAAGGCTGAAACCAACATCAGATCAATATCCAGGAGACCACTCATCTCATATATATTATAGTTAATTTCTAATTTTATATATGATAAAGATGTAAATTTTATTGTTAAAATATTTCGTTCAACACATGACTAATCTCAACGGATGAGTACGGTCAACACATGAACCTTTATTTTATAATGATAAAGATGTAAATTTTATTGTTAAAATATTTCGTTCAACACATGACTAATCTCAACGGATGAGTACGGTCAACACATGAACCTTTATTTTATAATATTCTTTATTTTCAAAATTGGAATGAGGCCCAATCAATTACCATACAAAGTTAATTATATGGATTCCATACAACACATGTATATAATAGCAACGGTACATAATCAACCATCATCCAAAGTGCACTACACTGTATAAGCATCAAATATAGATATCTAATGCTTATAACAGCCTGTCAATCAATCGATCGACATACAACTAATTACTGGGATTGGTGTATGCCGTATTTTATCCCAATACCCGTGTGGGTTTTCAAACAATCAAACACAGATTTTATTTGTGCAATTGGGCGATGTGTAAAATTTATCGTCCCAATCAATATCCTTCAAATAGGTGCACATAAACAAACCGCCCGGTTTGTAAATGAATATTTATTTGTTCACGTTCACGTTAAAAATTATATTTTTAACGACCAAATTATTTTATTCAACCTATGAATATTCTATTCGGTTCATTTATTAAATAAAATGATATCTTTATTTTTCTAACTTATTTTAGAAAATTTCGACGGCATAACGGCACGATACTAGAAACGGGACAAGGCCTAGCCTTATCCCCGGTTTAGTGATGGCCCACACCATTCACACATCAATCAAATCAATTTCCATTTCCCCAAACAATCAAATTCAACTCAAATAATCTAACTAATCTATGCAACCAAACAAACAAGTCCATGGTATGTGGACAGTGGTGTCGGGTGCTACTAAACACCATCTGCATCCTAGTATATATTTCTAACTAGGAAATAAAAGTTAAAGTGAGAAGTTCTCACCGACTAGCTAAACCAAACTTCACGCTCTGCTTATGTAGAAAATCTCCGCCGTTTCTTCTTTCATCATTTTCGTCATCCGTATTCACTACATATATAAAAATCGAATTTTTACTGCGCTATTTAATATATAAAAATCGAATTTTCTTCCCTGGTAAAAATCAAGTCTTTCTATCGTTAAAAACCATTACTTTCTAATGTTAAAAACTATTAATTTATCGTTATAAAAATCTTAACTTTACCGCCATAAGAATCTTACTTTACCGCTATTAAAATCTGATCTTTATACGATAAAAATCTAAATAAAAATCTTTATCTTGTTTCTATGTATTTAAAAATCACCTCCTTATATAAATAAAGGTTCTAGCTTTATATTTATTTAAAAATCAGATTTTTATATCATAAAAATCCCAACTTTAAATCATAAAAATAAAAAATCAATTCATTTTCTATGCAAACATAAATACTGAAAGGAGAATTAAATAGAAAGGCTTACAGTTTTTTTTTTGTATCAGCGAGAGGGGGGTGTTTTTCTTCCTGCCGTTCGACGAGAAAGGGGGGTCTGCTGTTGGCGCGGTCGGAGGTGGGGAGGCTGACACGAGGGTGGCGCTGGGGTCAGGTGCGGTGGCCTGGAGGTGCTCGTGACGTGGGTGTGTAGCGGTCGAGGTCTTCATGCGAAATGGAGAGGGATGCGAGGCGAGGCTGGAGGAGGAGAAGGAGAAGTGGCGAGAGGAGGAGGAAGAAGAAGAAGCGGCGGCGGCGGCAGAGGGGGGGGCGCGATCGATATCTGCGTTGCTTTTTTTTCTTCTTCTTTTTCTTTGTTCTGAATTGAAAATGAATCCGGGGGGGAGGGAGGGGGGTTGACTAAAGGGGAAAGAAAAAAAGGGGGTATTATAAAATTATTTAATTACTTTATTAAATTCAAAAAGGTAACTTTTTAATTCGAACACCGAATCAAGCCCAACAACTGTCGTCCCTAGTGTAATACCCCCATTCCGAACACAATGGGATATGTTTCGTAGGCTGATTCGATCGTTTCGATCAGTTTTTGTCAAAATCAAAATATAACTCTATATATTGAATTTGAACGCGCATTCCAATTTACTGGGGTCACATACTAACTCGAAAAATTCCCAAAAAATATTTTCTAGCTTCGTATTGGCGATATGGTCCTAACAAAACTAATTTTGTCGAATTCTGAGACAGTTTGACAAATGGCCATTTTCCAGTTGACTAAAATCGACTAAAACTGGTCAAACGCGTTTTCCTTTGCCACACTCACATATTGAATCGAAAAATTATGAAATTTTAAACCCAGCAATAACTTGACATCACGGATCCAACAAAAGTGGTTTTGTCGAAAACCGAGGTCGTTTG
This sequence comes from Allium sativum, assembly GCA_030737875.1. Classification (NCBI taxonomy): domain Eukaryota; kingdom Viridiplantae; phylum Streptophyta; class Magnoliopsida; order Asparagales; family Amaryllidaceae; genus Allium; species Allium sativum. Next base: position 109,585,653 of record CM060912.1, read on the forward strand.
CAAAATTTCCATTTTTAAGGCCCAGAATTCCATAGCGACTATTCTGAATTTTCAACTGGACGTAACTTTCTATTCCCACTATGAAATTTCAATTTTTTGGATTTGTTGGAAATACATTCTCAAATAGATTCAAATATTTTTGGTTTCACTAAAACCCGGTTTATATTGCACCCGGTACATTCGTTTGAAGTTTGAAATCGAATTATCGAACTACCGCGCCATTTTCAATTCCTTTTATAATTAAAATAAAATATTTATATTCTAACGACGACGTATATAAATATATGTTCTACTTCCATTCAAAATAAATTCGTGAATCAACGCTATACACAAAGCCATGCTATACTAAAGATGCGCTTTGATCATCATCCACCAAACTTTGCTTTTCAACAAAAGTCTGGATCACTTCATCTCAGCATGCCACACTATCAATCCATATCGTACCACTGATTTCTGCCAATAAATAACCCCTGAGCTCGAATGTCTCAGAGAAGGGCGTTAAGCAAGAGAATAAATTCTCCACTGCCAAAAAGATATATATTTAGCAGAGATCAACGAATACAATATAAAGGAATACAATGTCAGACACACCATCCATTTACAAGTCCGTTCTAGGTTTGAACGAAACCGGAGGCACTTTCCTCGCATATCCATCGATCTCCAAGTATGTCTGGACGATCACCAACTATTTCCCTCCTCTTGGGTGTACAGCCCAATCCGGATCATCAGTAATTATCCAAACGATGTGAAGACTTCCGGTCTTCGACCACCGTCATCATCTTCGACTTATCGTCGAATCGGTTATTTAGAATGGGTATAAAACCCGACCTTTCTAAATGACCCGCGTATAATAAACAAATGTTACACAAACACAACATACGCCTCATTCCAATTCAGCAGTCACTAACCGTAAATTAACAAGAGAACAATTCCCCAAATATTAACCCCGAAGGCCGGAACCAACATCAGATCAATATCCAGGAAACCATTCTTCTTAGCTAACCTACAGTTAGTTTCTAAATTTCACATTCTTAGGGAAAGGTTCCCATTAATTTTATCAAAGATAAATTCTTTAAAATTTATTATTTAATCATCCTTTGGATATCATTTCAAACCAAATTATGGTTTTCCAAATTAGTCGGTATTAGCGAACCACACCGAAGTAATTATTTATTTTATTTCCCAATCCCAACCTATTCATCCCATGAAGCAAAACTGGTAATACTCCATATCTAACACCATGGTGTTATCGGTAAATTTAATTACCATCTCACGTTCAAATCTAATTAAGGATTTTACTATCGCTTTGGAGCAAAACTGGTAACACTTCATTCTCGCTCACTTTCCAAATTTGATAATCTAAATTATCAATTCACATTTCAATCTAATTGCAGATTCATTGAAACTCCCTTTACTGGGTTAAAGAACTAATGTCATTTAAAACACAGTTCACGATAAACCCAAATCATATTCTATTTATTATCGGGTTAAAGAACAAGTGTTATTTAAAACACTATTCACGATAAACCCACAAATCAATTCTAATTCCATTCCACTCAAATATATTAGAAATTCCGATTATTTAAAACCCATTTTTAAATCCAATTTATTTATTTAAAAATAATTGGGTTTTAAATTTAGTTCAAATCTAGTTTATTTCGGTAAAAATCTATTTTTTTCTTTTCGAATATGGAGTTTTTCATCCCAATTTTTCCCAAATCATTTCTTATGATTTTACACAAATTATTGATATTTTTAATAATTTTATCAAGGCGCGTACAGTCGATTTCCAACAGCGGCCATCGAACTGCACTTACAACGACCTTTTCCAAATTTGATTTGGACGTATCTCCAAATCCAACCGTTAGATTCCAAATTTCTAATATTCGTTAGAAAGCCCTTTTCGATACGAACCCAACGGTTCTAGTTTTAGGACAAACCGACGGTCGGATCTCCCGTAATGTCTGTTCGAAGTCAATGGTCGAAATTTACGACTGCCGCGGCGCGGCGCGTTCTATTCCGGCCATTATATTATATATATATATAATATATAATATATATTTCGTTGATTTCTATTTAAAATGAATTTTATAAATAGTTTTAAATTCATTTCAAAAACAATTTCAACTTCCAATTCAAATTCAAATCAAAATTGAATTTTCTCTTATAAATTCGTTTTAAATTCATTTCAATTCAATTCAAATTTCAATTCAATTCGAATTCGTTTCCTTTTCAATTCAATTCAATTCAATTCGAATTTGTTTTCTTTTCAATTCAAATCAAATTCGTTTTCTATTCAATTCAAATCAAATTCGTTTTCTATTCAATTCGAATTCGAATTCGTTTTCTATTCAATTCAAATTCGATTTCGTTTTCTATTCTATTCAATTTGAATTCGTTTTCTATTCAATTCAATTCGAATTCCTGTTATAAATATTCGATTTTTATCTCTTTTCAATATTCATTATAAAAACGAATATAATCGATATAAATATCGTTCACGTCAAAATAGCGCATCTCTAATCAACACGACTTTATAATTTTCAATAACTTCGTTATTCTATTCAACAAATGAATCAATATTTCTTTCAATACATGACTCTATATTTTTGTCAACACATGACTAATCTCAACGAATGTGTACTGTCCACGTGTGAATATTTTTGTTATTTAATATATTTTATAAAAATTATGGTATCTATCGTTTGATTTTAAATCAGACTCCAACCGTAAATTAGTAAGAGAACGATTCCCTAAATATTAACCCCGAAGGCCGAAACCAACATCAGATCAATATCCAGGAGACCACTCATCTCATCTATTTTCCAGTTAATTTCTAATTTTATATATGATAAAGACGTAAATTTTATTGTTAAAATATTTCGTTCAACACATGACTAATCTCAACGGATGAGTACGGTCAACACATGAACCTTTATTTTATAATGATAAAGATGTAAATTTTATTGTTAAAATATTTCGTTCAACACATGACTAATCTCAACGGATGAGTACGGTCAACACATGAACCTTTATTTTATAATATTCTTTATTTTCAAAATTGGAATGAGGCCCAATCAATTACCATACAAAGTTAATTATATGGATTCCATACAACACATGTATATAATAGCAACGGTACATAATCAACCATCATCCAAAGTGCACTACACTGTATAAGCATCAAATATAGATATCTAATGCTTATAACAGCCTGTCAATCAATCGATCGACATACAACTAATTACTGGGATTGGTGTATGCCGTATTTTATCCCAATACCCGTGTGGGTTTTCAAACAATCAAACACAGATTTTATTTGTGCAGTTGGGCGATGTGTAAAATTTATCGTCCCAATCAATATCCTGCAAATAGGTGTACATAAACAAACCGTCCGGTTTGTAAATGAATATTTATTTGTTCACGTTCACGTTAAAAATTATATTTTTAACGACCAAATTATTTTATTCAACCTATGAAAATTCTATTCGGTTCATTTATTAAATAAAATGATATCTTTATTTTTCTAACTTATTTTAGAAAATTTCGGCGGCATAACGACACGATATTAGAAACGGGACAAGGCCTAGCCTTATCCCCGGTCTAGTGATGGCCCACGCCATTCACACATCAAACAAATTCAACTCAAATAATCTAACTAATCTATGCAACCAAACAAACAAGTCCATGGTCTGTGGACAGTGGTGTCGGGTGCTACTAAACACCGTCTTCATCCTAGTATATATTTCTAACTAGGAAATAAAAGTTAAAGTGAGAAGTTCTCACCGACTAGCTAAACCAAACTTCACGCTCTTCTTATGTAGAAAATTTCCACCGTTTCTTCTTTCATTATTTTTGTCATCCGTATTCACTACATTTATAAAAATCGAATTTTTACTTCGCTATTTAATATATAAAAATCGAATTTTTTTCCCATGTAAAAATCAAATCTTACTATCGTTAAAAACCATTACTTTCTAATGTTAAAAACTATTACTTTATCGTTATAAAAATCTTAACTTTACCGCCATAAAAATCTTACTTTACCGCTATAAGAATCTGATCTTTATACGATAAAAATCTAAATAAAAATCTTTATCTTGTTTCTATATATTTAAAAATCACCTCATTATATAAATAAAGGTTCTAGCTTTATATTTATTTTGAAAATCAGATTTTTATATCATAAAAATCCCAACTTTAAATCATAAAAATAAAAAAATCAATTCATTTTCTATGCAAACATAAATCTGAAAGGAGAATTAAATAGAAAGGCTTACAGTTTTTTTTATATCAGCGAGAGGGGGGTGTTTTTCTTCCTGCCGTTTGACGAAAAAGGGGGGTCTGCTGTTGGCGCTGTCGGAGGTGGGGAGGCTGACGCGAGGGTGGCGTTGGGGTCAGGTGTGGTGGCCTGGAGGTGCTCGCGGCGTGGGTGTGTAGCGGTCGAGGTCTTCGAGCGAAATGGAGAGGGATGGGAGGCGAGGCTAGAGGAGGAGAAGGAGAAGTGGCGAGAGGATGAGGAAGAAGAAGAAGCGGCGGCGGCGGTAGCAGAGGGGGGGCGCGATCGATATCTGGGTTGGTTTTTTTTCTTTCTTCTTTTTCTTTGTTCTGAATTGAAAATGAATCCGGGGGAGGGGGTTGACTAAAGGGGAAAGGAAAGGGGGGGTATTATAAAATTATTTAATTTCTTTATTAAATTCAAAAAGGTAACTTTTTAATTCGAACACCGAATCAAGCCGAACAACTATCGTCCCTAGCGTAATACCCCCATTCCGAACACAATGGGATATGTTTCGTAGGCTGATTCGATCGTTTCGATCAGTTTTCGTCAAAATCAAAATATAACTCTATATATTGAATTTGAACGCGCATTCCAATTTACTGGGGTCACATACTTACTCGAAAAATTCCCGAAAAATATTTTCTAGCTTGGTATTGACGATACTGTCCTAACAAAACTAATTTCGTCGAATTCTGAGACCGTTTGAAAAATGGCCATTTTCCCGTCGATTAAAATCGACTGAAACTGGTCAAACGTGTTTTCCTTTGCCACACTCACATATTGAATCGAAAAATTATGAAATTTGAAACCCAGCAATAACTTGACATCACGGATCCAACAAAAGTGGTTTCGTCGAAAACCGAAGTCGTTTGCAAAATTTCCATTTTTAAGGGCCAGAATTCCATAGCGACTATTCTGAATTTTCAACTAGACGTAACTTTTTATTCCCACTATGAAATTTCAATTTTTCGGATTCGTTGGAAAGATATTCTCAAATAGATTCAAATATTTTTGGTTTCACTAAAATCCGGTTTATATTGCACCCGGTACATTCGTTTGAAGTTTGAAATCAAATTATCGAACTACCGCGCCATTTTCAATTCCTTTTATAATTAAAATAAAATATTTATATTCTAACGACGACGTATATAAATATACGTTATACTTCCATTCAAAATACATTTCTCGCCGTTATTATTTAAAATAACTCATTTTAAATAATCAAAATTCACTAAAATTGCTGAAATAAAAATTTTAAATTGGCCCGGATTTCCGGGTTATTACACAAACACAGAAGAAAAAGAGGAAAATTTTTATAAGTAGCAACTGTTTATTTACATACATGTACTCCAGTACAGGACCATTAGCCAAGACAAAATAAAATATATGAACACATTCCGGAACAACATATATTCACAACTGCAAATAGAAAATCTAAACTCATTCATTATAAAGCAAGTACCAAACAAGATAAAGTAGAAAAAGAAAATTTTAAATAAGCTGGAACTATCATTTAACATGTACCCTAGTACTTGAACTTTTGACCAAGCCAATTTAACAATTTACAAACTGATGTGAGAGAAAAAAAACAATGTCATCTCATATCATAAATACTGTTACAAAATATCTCCTACAGGAAGAGAAGATCTGAACTAAGAAGTATACGTCCTAAGTAGATATTGCATATCAAAATTTCCATCTTGCAGCTACCACCACATTGTATAATCAAATCACCATTTCTTTTCTAGGTAGCACATGCCTATTTCCTAACAGCCTACCCATATGCATGTTACCCTATGTAAAACATTTTGTACTTCGCAAATGTTGAAATTAGACTACCCTATGCCTATACACAACTATACAAACACTTTGCTTTGGTCATAAGCATTGAAACTGCAGATGCATGCTCTTCCATCGACACAACTGGAACATCTACTCACACCTCAAATCAAACAGCTATCTAAAGGAAACTCTAATCACTGTAAAATGAAGAAACAGAGAAGCTACTCCTGTAAGCACATGCCTACATATCCTATATACCAATTCCTTCACTGCAAAGCCCTTACAACCCGTGCATGCCAAGGTATGTTGACTATAAATACTAGCAGCCCCATCTTCCCATTACAACAAAGTAATAATGGGGTTACCCTTTTAAAATTCATTCTCACTTCAATAGATACCACTGCAATACCCATTCTTGCCAATCCGAAAACAAGAGACGTTCTACCCCTTTTTACTTTGAAAACCCATTCAAATCAATGATCAATAAATTCACGGTGGCAATCAATTCTGACTCGATCTATAATTTATTCTCAAATTTTTAAACAATAAAATACATAAAAAAATGATGGGATCTGCGGCTGACCTTCGGATGAAATCGAACTGAAGAAGACTCGCTGGAAAGACCAGATCTCGCCTGAAAAGGGGTTAACTTTGCTGACGAACGGTGGGCGGACGGAAGAGCTAAGAGGGACGAGGTTCAGACCACTGGAGGAGCTATTGGTCGTGCTGGATCTAGGGGTTTCTGGCAGATCTCCGATCAACGGAGGAAGGCCGACGCTTGGATTCGATTTTAACATAGTGGGTTTTAATTCTGGACGAGACAAAAAGGAGCTGATAATATTAAAATGAAGGCGGATCCTTTGATTAATTTGGAAAGGGTTTAAGTTTAATGTGTGGAAGGATGGTTCTGATGTGGACGGGTTTGGTGGAAGCGGGTCCGTTGGTTTGTGTTGGAAGGAATTAACGTGGACCCGGTTTTTGGGTGTAGCCTGTAGGAAAAATGGCTGCCTTAACCATGGGGTTTGTAGTGCAAAGAGGCCCAAATACCAGTGAACGAAGATATGGCCTACCAAGGTATTGACTGGTAATTAGTGAAAATGAATATGGAATTAAAGTTGATTAAAATTTATTCTTAATTATTAATGATTTTATAATATCTTAAACTATGACAGGATTAAAACAATTGGCCAGGGTTCTGAAATTATGGTCACAGTTTCAAACAAGGCAAGGACAGAATAAGCAATGAATTAAGAATTGAGTTGTATTATTAAAAACAAAGTAATTTGTTTATTTATTAAATAAATTTAATTTTTTGTTAAATAAAATAAAATTTTAAATATGAATAACATATCCATTCTTTATCAAAATTGGTTGAGCACGACGGTATGGAATGGAATTGAATTGGGTGGAATGAGCCGTTCACACGACGCAAACCAAGTGAGTATAACTCACTCATTTCACCTACTTATATTTTATAAGTAGGGTTTAATTTTTGTGTGTTATGGTAGTTTTCTGTTTGCTAATTGCTGAATGATACTTTTATTGACTGAATAAATTAAATTAAACGGTTGCTTAATTTAATTAGAACCAAATCGTTATTTTAACGATTGGAATCGACTGAGGTAACTTACCCGGTTGGTCGCGTTTATATTTTTATAAACGCGTTAAATTAAATGGTTAACATTAAATTAGCGTTGTTGGGTGAAATTATTTGTTTAGTTGTTTGTTCCCATGGATAGTGATTACATGGAAATAACATATTTGTATGCAGTGGAGGACAGGTTGGAGGAATCCAACCTGATTCCTCAAGTTATTGTTTATTTTCTTATGATCAATATATGAACTGTCGAATCCAATATGATTGAATTGTTGAGATGTTATTGGTTGTTAAACCCAAATGCAACATTTGTTTAGTTATTAACCAACGTGTGATTTTGGTTGAGCAGTTTATAGAAGATGGCCAAATATAAACTGTTTTTATAAAGATTGATTTACCGTCAGGTAAATCAAAGTTATGAAATTTATTTTTAAGTGAATATAGATTTTAAATAAATATATTTTTAAATGGAGTTTTAAAATAAAATAGACCAACCATATATATATATTGTTTGTTTTAACCACCATTTTTGTACCAATAATCTGATGTGTGCGAAGCACGCATTTCATCGAAATTACTGTATAACTTTATAAAATTGATTTTTATAATTGATAAGCTAGCAGGCTGAAATTAACGTGGCGATTAGTAATCAAGATTTATTGTTTTTAAGGAAACAATAAAATGAGTTTTATTTAGAAATAGATTATTGTTTAATAATCAAAGTGGATGAGATTATTTGAATAAATAATGTTGTTATTAATTTAAAGAGACGAGTTAGAACTGATCAATGGGTAAATCGTGTTTTCAGATGTACCAAGCCGACTGTTTTAATGGGAATCAATTAATTAGATTGTACCAATTAATTTAATGGAGTAATTTACAAATAGTTATTTGACTTAAGGAGATTTTGAAAAGGAATTTAATTCCAATTAATGATAAAGTGAAATAAAATCTTTATTTTATTTAAGGGGTTATTTCTTAAATGTAGTTCATTTAAGTGAGGAATTAAGGTTAGAAATGAAATATAATTGAGTTCTAAAGGAAAGTTATAAACAAGGTTATACTTAAAGAGAATTGGGTAAATGACGTCATAAAGTGATTTTTAGCGAATAAAGTAAGCTTAAAATAAATGTTTTAAGTAAAGGAAAGCGAGATAAAAAGGGGCTTTATGTTAAACTAGAGATGGGTAAACCGGTTATGAATAAGGAAATGGTGAGTTAAAACGTTAAATGGTGAATTAACATTACCTAGTAATGATTGTAAGTGAAATGGATGAATCGAAGTAAGATTTCCAAAGGAAGTGATTTAAAGAATTTGAAATGATATTTCCATAGTAACGAAAGAAAAGGGATTTTGTAACAAGTGTTTACGATGGTAAGTGAATTGATCCCAAGGATTTGTAATGTGGTGGAAAATATTTTGAAGGATAGTAACAGGGAAAGTGGATAGGATTTTCAGGTATTTCTTTAAGTGTTCTAATAAAGCGATTTTGAGAATATTATATGTTATTTTTGATAACTGGTATATTTTTTTATGGCCAAGTAACGCTGTATATAAACCAATGGATTTATTTTATTTTTATGGTTGTTTATTTTGATAGTTAAATAACCGACTATCAAAATAATGGCCAATGCGCTGTTGGTACGGAAAGACTGGGATCGAATGTATATTCGAAAACCATTCCGAACTAGCAAATACGTAAAAGATGCTGGTTGAAGATGGAGCAGTTGAAGACCATAGATCTTCATAAGCGGAAGGACTACTTACCGAATTTCTCTGGCTTGCAACCAGAGTTATTTGTTTTGTGATTCTGTCATGGTTGAAATCAATGGATTGCAAGGACTACTCGCTATTGGTCCATAAGGTGATTCCTAGGATGCAGTAGGAGTGTACCTTCGGTTTGTCCAATCCTAGGACAACTTGTATGGACGGATGTCTGACAGAGTATTTCAAAAAGGATTACGTACGTTGATTTCTTCAAACGTACTATAGTCGGTGGCGGAGAGGGGCACTTCTCTTAGCTTAACCACTAGAGTATTTTTATGGATGTCAATTAGTGATATCTGATGGATCTGATGATGTGGCATTCAAAGTGAATGGTGGCCAAAGGTTCTAGAAGATAATTTAAACCTCGAGCCTCATCAACCGAGAAATGACAAAAATCGGGCAGGCAGCTTGGCTATGTGTGTCACTCCCATTAGGGTGTATAATCACCTATCTAAAGAAATTCCATTTGCTTCTTTAATCTATTTCGATGTTGTCATTTTTCGGGAAACGGTGGTTTGAGCCCAACCTTTGTTGATATACATTCGATACACTCAAGCGAAATGAGTGGTCCGTCATGTGAGGGCCGGGTTGCAAGATGTTCTTGTTGAACCCAGTGTATTCGCCTCTAGAGATACACTATCGGCAGGTGGTCCCATACCTTGTCATATTGGGAATCCAATCTCCAATAAGCGCCCGCGGTTTTTGATTGTATACTATATGTGGAGCGTGAGATGCAAGCATTCCACTAGATTCTATTTACTTGTATTTAGACACTATTATAATATCAGAAAAGATATTGATTTCAAAGGTGGTTTGGGTTATCGTAAGGTAAAAATCGTCCGTGTTTATGTGTGGATTCGGTCTTACGATTATCCTTTTCTTTCAAAAAGAATTTGAACTTTAAAATCAAGTTGTGTGTTACCTTAATACTGTGCGAGTTTTACTCTGGTTCACCAGACTGACCCGGTGTTTTGTAAATGCTCGGGTTAGCCCGGGGTGTACAGGTTCAGGTTATCGAATGTTGTGAAGAGACGAACTGAAGTTGTTCAGACGTATTGTACCTAGTATCTATTCCGCTGTGTGTTGTATATGAGGACAGGTTATTATGACTGTCCAGATGAGTAATGTACTCTGATGATTGTAAGCATATTTTCAAGCTCTCAATAAAGATTTATTTCTATATTATATTTTGTTCCGCTGCGATGTGAGACTCTGTGCTGTGTTGGATCTTCTTCTTCTTCTATTCTAATATTTTTTCTTTCTTATCTCACCCTCTAAACTCCTTCTAATAACAATCTGGTGGTTTCGATACTTGAATTTCGTCAAATAATACGATGTGATGTATTATTGTCGGAAATCGGGGCTCGAATCCCGACCGAGTCGTTACAGTGGTATCAGAGCTATTGGTTTAGTGATAACCTTGGCTCTGTGGTGTGACTCAATAGAGATGGGGTTAGCAATACCCTAGATTGAGTTGATTATATATACGAGAGCGTGTATCTGTAAATTTGATATAAAATTTATTTTTGAAATTTATTTTTGTTCAATTTATTTTATAATAATAAAGTAAGGATTTTATAAATTATTATAATATGGGCAAATCGATTGATTTGTTAATGTTGATTGAATGATATGTTTGGATGGCGTGTTCGATTTCTTGAATATAAATCTGAAAATGATAGACTTGGATAAAAACCAATATGAAGTAAATAAGTTGGATAAATCAATCAAAATTAAATGAATCCGAATCGATAATTATAGATATAAATGGATTGCTAAGACGTGATTATAATCTCGTGTGGATTGAACAGTGTGTAGAATTAGTTGATATGAATGATATGGATGTTTTGAACATAATTAACATTTGTTTGATGACTAATGAATTTATTTGAGTTGAGAACAGGTGTTGAAGAGCCAGTTCAGCTTTAAAATCAATCCAAGAAAAATTATGGAGTTAATGAATCCAGTTTGAATAGAGTTGTGTTATAACTAAGCGGCTCAAGTATAATTTATAGCTTGTCACAAAATAGCGCTCGCAAAAAGGTACATCTACAAAAATATGAAAATTTGGTTTTGTTTGGATTTTGGGAATGGTTTTTGAATTTTTCCGACCCTGTTGGTCGAGATATATTTATTTCTTGAACCTGCGATATTGCAGTTGTCCTCTGTACAGGGGAGACTTTGCCAAAAAAATTCCAAAATTTAAGGTGTTAATTTTTTTTTGAAGATTTTTGGAAAATTCTTTTATTTGAATTAATTTGGTTTTACGACCAATTAGATTTGTCTTCGAAATAAAATCGAGTTTTAAATTAAATATTTTTGTAAAGATAATGGGTTGTAGCGTTCTTTCTACCTTAGCAATTTCGAGGACAAAATTATTTTAAGGGGGAAGGAATGTAATGTCCCATATTTTCTGACCATTTATTTGAAATATTTTATTTATTTAAAATATTGATTTGAGTTTATATAATGGGATTTGACCATTTTAATTTGAATATTAAAATTATATTAATAACATAATAATATTTTATTTTTGGATATTTGGGAAAATGTTAAATTTGCAGTATAAAGTGATCGGGCAATTTAAAGTGGTTCGATATTGTTTTTCTTGAAATTATAGAAGCAATTTCGTTATTAAAACGACATCAGAACATTTAATTTATAATTTAGTTATAAAACGAGCTGCAGCGGCGCGGCAGTTCGTAATTTGGCGTTTTGAACTTTAAACGGTTGTACAGGGCCCAAAATAAGTCGGATTTTCTCAAAACAAGAAACGTTCGAAACTGTTGGATTATATTTTTCTAATGAAAGAGAAAATCAGGATTTCGTGTTATAGATTGTTAGTTATGTCCAATTCAAATTTTAAAATACTCGCTATGGAAATCGTTAGTAAACGATAATGTTTATTTAATATATTTAATGACGTTTTCTATATAAAATTAAATATCGATTGACTTGAACTTTGGATGCAGAGTAATAATTCGTTACTGACTAAATTTAAAGTGAGGTGCTATTTCCGTCGAATATAACTGACAGTGATAAATTATTTATTTTGAATTTAATCGTTTCGGGATTTATTTAATAATTTATCGATAATATTTTACGAACTAAAATATTCACCCACTGTTTAGCATTAAATATACAACTATGTAAGCCAATCGACGATCTGAAAACAAGGGGCAAATAAAAACAACAATGGTGTAGTCTAGTCGCACGAGCCATTGTTTAGTAGGGCAATGAAGCATATATTACCAAAGCAAATAAGATAAATGAAAGGAAAATAACCCAAAATTTCATTCAACGACAAAGCTGCGAATCAAACACAGAAGAAAAAGAGGAAAATTTAAATAAGCAACAACTGTTTATTTACATACATGTACTCCAGTACAGGACCATTAGCCAAGATAAAATAAAATACATGAACACATTCCGGAGCAACATATATTCACAACTGCAAATAGAAAATCTAAACTCATTCATGACGAAGCAAGTACCAAACAAGATAAAGTAGAAAAAGGAAATTTTAAATAAGCTGGAACTATCATTTAACATGTACCCCAGTACATGAACTTTTGACCAAGCCAATTTAACAATTTACAAACTGATGTGAGAGAAAAAAAAACAATGCCATCTCATATCATAAATACTGTTACAAAATATCTCCTACAGGAAGAGAAGATCTCAACTAAGAAGTACACGTCCTAATTAGATATTGCATATCAAAATTTCCATCTTACAGTAACCATCACATTGTATAATCAAATCACCATTTCTTTTCGAAGTACCACATGCCTATTTCCAAACAGCCTACCCATATGCATGTTACCCTATGTAAAACATTTTGTACTCAACAAATGTCGAAATCAAACTACCCTATGCCTATACACAGCTATACAAACACTTTGCTTTGGTCATAAGCATTGAAACTGCAGATGCATGCTCTTCCATCGACACAGCTGGAACATCTACTCACACCTCAAATCAAACAGCTATCTAAAGAAAACTCTAATCACCGTAAAAAGAAGAAACAAAGAAGCTACTCCTGTAAGCACATGCCTACATATCCTACATACCAATTCCTTCACTGCAAAGCCCTTACAACCCATGAACGCCAAGGTATGTTGACTATAAATACTAGCAGCCCCATCTTCCCATTACAGCAAAGTAATAATGGGGTTACCTTTTAAAATTCATTTTCACTTCAATAGATACCAATGCAATACCAATTCTTGCCAATCCGAAAACAAGAGACGTTATACCCCTTTTTACTTTGAAAACCCATTCAAATCCGTGATCAATAAATTCACTGTGGCAACCAATTCAGACTCGATCTATAATTTATTCTCAAATTTTTAAACAACAAAACACATAAAAAAATGATGGGATCTGCAGCTAACCTTCGGATGAAATCGAATTGACGAAGACTCGCTGGAAAGACCAGATCTCGCCTGAAAAGGGGTTAACTTTGCTGACGAACGGTGGGCGGACGGAAGAGCTAAGAGGGACGAGGTTCAGACCACTGGGGGAGCTTACGGTCGCACTGGATCTAGGGGTTTCTGGCGGATCACCGATCAACGGAGGAAGGCTGGCGCTTGGATTCGATTTTAACACAGTGGGTTTTATTTCTGGACGAGATAAAAAGGAGCTGATAGTATTAAAATGAAGGCGGCACCTTTGATTAATTTGGAAAGGGTTTAAATTTAATTTGTGGAAGGATGGTTCTGACGTGGACGGGTTTGGTGGAAGCGGGTCCGTTGGTTTGTGTTGGAAGGAAATAACGTGGACCCGGGTTTTGGGTGTAGCCTGTAGGAAAAATGGTTGCCTAAACCATGGGGTTTGTAGTGCAAAGAGGCCCAAATACCAGTGAACGAAGATATGGCCTACCAAGGTATTGACTAGTAATTAGTGAAAATGAATATGGAATTAAATTTATTCTTAATTATTAATGATTTTATAATATCTTAAACTGTGACGGGATTTAAACAACTGGCCAGGGTTCTGAAATTACGGTCATAGTTACCAACAAGGCAGGGATAGAATAAGCGGTGAATTAAGAATCCAACTGTATTATTTAAAACAAAGTAATTTGTTTATTTATTAAATAAATTTAATTATTTGTTAAATAAAATAAAATTTTAAATATGAATAACATATTCATACTTTATCAGAATTGATCAAGCACAACGGTATGGAATGGAACTGAATTGGGCAGAATTGTCTGGAATGAGCCGTTCACACGACGCAAACCAAGTGAGTATAACTCACTCAGTTCACCCACTTATATTTTATAAGTAGGGTTTAATTTTTGTGTGTTATGGTTGTTTTCTGTTTGCTGATTGCTGAATGATACTTTTATCGACTGAATAAATTAAATTAAACGGTTGTTTAATTTAATTAGAACTAAATCGTTGTTTTAACGATTGGAACCGACTGAGGTAACTTACCCGGTTGGTCGCGTTTATATTTTTATAAATGCGTTAAATTAAATGGTTAACATTAAATTAGCGTTGTTGGATGAAATTATTTGTTTAGTTGTATGTTCCCATGGACAGTGATTACATGGAAATAACATATTTGTATGCAGTGGAGGACAGGTTGGAGGAATCCAACCGGATTCCTCAAGTTATTGTTTGTTTTCTAAAGATCAACATATGAACTATCGAATCCAATATGATTGAGTTGTTGAGATGTTATTGGTTGTTAAACCCAAATGCAAAATTTGTTTAGTTATTAACCAACGTATTATATTGGTTGAGCAGTTTATAGCAGATGGCCAAATATAAACTGTTTTTATAAAGACTGATTTACCGTTAGGTAAATCAAAGATATGAAATTTATTTTTAAGCGAATATAGATTTTAAATAAATATATTTTTAAATGGAGTTTTAAAATAAAATAGACCAACCATATATATATCATTTGTTTTAACCACCATTTTTGTACCAATAATCTACTATGTGCGAAGCATGCATTTCATCGAAATTACTCTATAACTTTATAAAATTGATTTTTATAATTGATAAGCTAGCGGGGCTGAAATTAACGTGGTGATTAATAATCAAGATTTATTGTTTTTAAGAAAACAATCAAATGAGATTTATTTAGAAATATATTATTATTTAATAATCAAAGTGGATGAGATTATTTGAATAAATAATGTTGTTATTAATTTAAAGAGATGAGTTAGAACTGATCAATGGGTAAATCGTGTTTTCAGATTTACCAAGCCGACTGTTTTAATGGGAATTAATTAATTAGATTGTACCAATTAATTATATGGAGTAATTTATCAAATAGTTATTTGACTTAAGGAGATTTTGAAAAGGAATTTAATTCCAATTAATGATAAAGTGAAATAAAATCATTATTTTATTTAAGGAGTTATTTCTTAAATGTAGTTCATTTAAGTGAGGAATTAAGGTTAGAAATGAAATATAATCGAGTTCTAAAGGAAGGTTATGAACAAGGTTATACTTAAAGAGAATTGGGTAAATGACGTCATAAAGTGATTTTTAGCGAATAAAGTAAGCTTAAAATAAATATTTTAAGTAAAGGAAAGCGAGATGAAAAAGGGGCTTTATGTTAAACCAGAGATGGGTAAACCAGTTGTGAATAAGGAATGGGGAATTAAAACGTTAAATGGTGAATTAACATTACCTAGTAATGACAGTAAGTGAAATGGATGAATCGAAGTAAGATTTCCAAAGGAAGTGATTTAAAGAATTTGAAATGACATTTCCATAGTAATAAAAGAAAAGGGATTTTGTAACAAGTGTTTACGATGGTAAGTGAATTGATCCCAAGGATTAGTAATGTGGTGGAAAATATTTTGAAGGATAGTAATAGGGAAAGTGAATAGGATTTTCAGTTATTTCTTTAAGTATTCTAATAAAGCGATTTTGAGAATATTATATGTTATTTTTGATAACTGGTATAATTTTTTTATGGCCAAGTGACGCTGTATATAAACCAATGGATTTATTTTATTTTTATGGTTGTTTATTTTGATAATTAAATAATCGACTATCAAAATCAATTACAATGCGCAGTTGGTACGGAATGATGGGATCGAATGTATATTTGGAAACCATTCCGAACCAGAAAATATGTAAAAGATGCTGGTTGAAGATGGAGCAGTTTAAGACCATAGATCCCCATAAGCGGAAGGACTACTTACCGAATTTCTCTGGCTTGCAACCAGAGTTATTTGTTTTTTGATTCTGTCGTGGTTAAAATCTATGGATTGCAAGGACTACTCACTATTGGTCCATAGGGTGATTCCTAGGATGCAGTAGGAGTGTACCTTCAGTTTGTCCACTCCCAGGACAACTTGTATGGACGGATGTCTGACAGAGTATTTCCAAAAGAATTACGTACGTTGATTTCTTCAAACGTACTATAGTCGGTGGCGGAGAGGGGTACTTCTTTTAGCTTAACCACTAGAGTATTTTTGTGGATGTCAATTAGTGATATCTGATGGATCTGATGATGTGGCATTCAAAGTGAATGGTGGCCAAAGGTTCTGGAAGATAATTTAAACCTCGAGCCTCATCAACCGGGAAATGACAAAAATCTGGGAGGCAGCATGGCTATGTGGGTCGCTCCTATTAGGGTGTATAATCACCTATCTAGAGAAATTCCATTTGCTTCTTTAATCTATTTCAATGCTGTCCCTTTTCAGGAAACGGTGGTTTGATCCCAACCATTGGTGATATACATTCGATACACTCAAGCGAAATAAGTGGTCGGTCATGTGAGGGCCAGGTTGCAAGATGTTCTTGTTGAACCCAGTGTATTCGCCTCTAGAGATACACTATCGGCAGGTGGTCCTATACCTTGTCATATTGGGAATCCAATCTCCAATAAGCGCCCGCGGTTTTCGATTGTATACTATATGTGGAGCGTGAGATGCAAGCGTTCCACTAGATTCTATTTACTTGTATTTGGACACTATTATAATATCAGAAAAGATATTGATTTCAAAGGTGGTTTGGGTTATCGTAAGGTAAAAACCGTTCGTGTTTATGTATGGATTCGGTCTTACGATTATCCTTTTCTTTCAAAAAGAATTTGAACTTTAAAATCAAGTTGTGTGTTACCTTAATACTGTGCGAGTTTTACTCACTCTGGTTCACCAGACTGACCCGGTGTTTTGTAAATGCTCGGGTTAGCCCGGGGTGTACAGGTTCAGGTTATCGAACACTGTGAAGAGACGAGCTGAAGTTGTTCAGACGTATAGTACCTAGTATCTGTTCCGCTGTGTGTTGTATATGAGGACAGGTTATTATGACTGTCCAGATGAGTAATGTACTTTGATGATTGTAAGTACATTTTCAAGCTCTCAATAAAGATTTATTTCTATATTATATTTTGTTCCGCTGCGATGTGAGACTCTGTGCTGTGTTGGATCTTCTTCTTCTTCTATTCTAATATTTCTTTCTTTCTTATCTCACCCAATAAATTCTTTCTAATAACAATCTGGTGGTTTCGATACTTGAGTTTCGTCAAGCAATATGATGTGATGTATTATTGTCGGAAATCGGGGATCGAATCCCTACCGGGTCGTTACACAACTACTACCGGATATGCTCATACAATCGGCCCCTCCTTCATTCATTTTCCTGTTGTTACTCCTCATTTCTTGTTTCACTTCCTTTTGCACTTCTGCTGCTACTCCGTTCTTTTCTTTGCACTAACCTCTGACTCCATCCATCACTTTAATCCATACTCCATTTCCCAAGTTACAATGATTCCATGCAAACATGTCATGACATAATACAACTTCTAGACAAGTGGAGGCTTCATTCTCCTTTACTGTTTTCACGTTATTCTTCTTTTTTGTTTTTTTATTGTTCTTCTTTTCTATTGTAATTACTCTTCTTGGTACTGTTTTTAGTTGTTCCTCTTTGTACCATTTTAGTTACTCTTCTTTGTATTGTTTTTAGTTGTTCTTCTTTCTCTTGTGCTATCTTTTTGTCTACCTTCTTCCTGTCTTTTTTTAAGCTCGTTGATTGCCTTAAGAACAATAACAGAGCACATGTATTTGATTTCTGGATTTTTGATTCATTTCAGGGTAATATCTATTTTTAGTTTTATCATGGATCAGTTCGACACGATACATTCAAGAGTAGTTAACCTATATACATGTTTGTAATATCCTATAGATGAAATGATTAGCAGTAGATTACAAATGGGAAAGATTTTACAAAAGTTTTTTCTACTGTTCTTATGATAATTTCCATTCTCAGTTTTCGCTCACTGTTTTTGGTCCTCTGTTCTTGCTTACACATTTT
This sequence comes from Allium sativum, assembly GCA_030737875.1. Lineage (NCBI taxonomy): Eukaryota > Viridiplantae > Streptophyta > Magnoliopsida > Asparagales > Amaryllidaceae > Allium > Allium sativum. The sequence goes on from CM060912.1 coordinate 109,604,374, forward strand.
ATTCTCTTCACCTTCTTACCACTATCTTTATTTGCTTGTTTCATTTTAAATCGTTTCATTCTTAGCTGGATTAACCTATATAACGTCGTAAACACTCCAGTACACTTCCTTCTTCTATCTTATCTATACCTCCTCACAATCAAAATCACCCTCTTCATTATACAGTGCACTTGTGTAAGTGCACAACTGGGCCAGTGATCTCCATGTTACTTCGATGCCCTCCACATATCGCTCGTCACTCACCAAAACTTGAGTTAAGGATTAAAATGTCAACAGGAACATTTTAAGGTCCAGTTTATGTATACACAAGCTTCATAACAAAGGTTCACTGTGTGTTTTAATCATCTCCAGCTCAATATACATGTATTATATGTGAAGTAATATATCCACAAACAAGCATCCATAGTTAAACAGCTTGTATTATCCTGCATAAATCAATAGAATGTTTTAAACAGAGGGGAAAATGGAGTTTACTTACCAAACTTACTATTTTCAATGTATTCAAGTTACTGGGTTTTTTCCCCTTCTATTCCAGATTTAAAAATGAAAATTGAATCATTAATATCACACATTCAGGAGTGTATAAGCATCTGTGTATATATATATATATATACACATATATATATATTTATTTATTTTTGAAATTGGGTAAAATTTTATTTCAGCTTATAAAGCCAAGCCCGGCCCAAATGTTACAAAGCCTGATCCACTCAGGTACAAACATAATACAAACAACAGAGCACTTTTCGTACATTCCTCATTCTCTGAAAAAGTTTCAAAAAGCGGCTCTTTGTTCAAATTAGGGTTACGACGGAATCATCATGGCGGCCGCAGGTTCTCTCGTCTCCTTCCTCCGTTCACTCCCCTCCAGTTCCACCTCTCCAATAACAGTAATTCTCGTTTCGTTGCACTGGTAAAGTACTTTGGTTTGATTCTTTCGATAGCTATTGCAATTTCTCTGTTAATCAAAGCGGCGTTAGCTAACACATCTTTCTCCTTCTTCTTGAAAGCACGGGTATTGTATTCTCGCCATGTCTGCCACACTGTGGATGCGAGGCCGACCTTGCCAATCTCTATCATCAGCTTCGACATGTTACTCCCATCGTTCAGGTATTCAATTTCTTCCTCTAAGCTTCCGATTTGGTCTGTGTTAAAGCACTTCAGTTTTTGGATGGCCCACAGTCTTCTACTGTAATTGCACTCAAAAAAAACGTGGTGAAGGGTCTCCCTTTCTCTCTTACATAGTAAACATGTGTCGTCTTCTATGATTCCCCAGCTATGTAGTCTCTCTTTAGTAGGCAGTCTGTTGAGTATAGCTTTGTATAGGACTTGAGCGAATTATGGTGGACAGGACCTAGTCCAAACCACTTTGAACCAGGGAACCTGTTCATGTTCATGTCTGAGACTCTCCCACACTCTTTTAATTATGAATTTGCCGTCTTCCCACTTCCATTGATCTTGTTCTTTGTCTTGATATATTGTTATCTCAGTCAGTTCGTTTGCTAGATTGTGTGCCACCAAGTTGTTATGGCAGTCCCACATGTTATCTGAAATAATAGTGCTTACTTTAGCAGTTGGGGCACCATTAGCTGAGTAACTATCCCATCCTTGCCTATCAATAAGACTTTGACCATTTAGCCATGGGTCCCTCCATAGGTCAGTAGGGTTGCCATTTGCGATTTCTCTCCGGATCCTACATTTTAGATCATTTCTGAATTTGAGGCAAGTTTTCCAGATGATGGATGAGTTGTTGTCTATGGGTGATGTCCAAAAATTATTTTTGTTGTATCTGGCCCTCATCCATTCAGCCCACATGTTCTTAGATGAGATTAAATTCCAGGCCAATTTCAACCCATAGGCTTTCTTCAGCTCAAATAAATTTTTCAGGCCCACTCCCCCTTCTTTCTTGGGCCTACACAAAAGCTTGTAGCTAATTTTATGCAGTCACCCCTTCCAGATGAAGTCTGCACATATTGTATTAATTTTAGCAATGGAACAGTCTGGAATTTGAAACGTTTGAAGCCAGAATCTGACTTTAGAGGTGATCACTGTGTGTACCAGTTCCACCCTACCAGCAAAAGATAAAAGTTTTGATCTCCATCCTTGAAGTCTGTCACGAATACTATTTACCAGTTTACCACATTCTGCATCAGTAATGATATTATTAGACAGAGGCACTCCCAGGTACTTTACAGGGAGGTTACCTTCTGGAACTCCAATTGCTTCAAGCAGCATACCTTTGCTTCTGCAAAATTTGTTGAAGTAGCATTTAGTTTTGAGTTCATTCACTTTAAGTCCCACCCATTTTTCCATGTTGTTAAAGATGAGTTTTAACTGAGAGATGGCTGGGATGGATGCTTTAAAGGCTACCAATAGATCATCAGCATAGATCAAATGCGTTACCAAAGGCTGATGGTTATAAATTGGAGCAATCAAGTTTTGTTCAGTGACCAGCTCCATTTGCAACGTGAACCACTCCATTGCCACTGCAAACAAGTATAGGGAGAGTGGGTCCCCTTGTCTAATCCCTCTAGTGCTAGTTATATAACCTTTGGGGACACCATTGATTATAATAGAGTAGGTTGGGGAGTCAAGACAGAATCCTATCAATTTTAGCAGATTGTCTGGAAGACCCATTGAGTTAAGCATATGAATAATGAACCCTCTATTAACCCTGTCATAGGCTTTATGAAGGTCAATTTTCAGGCACATTTTATCAGCCCTTTTCTTGTTGAATTCTCTGACAAGTTCATGAGCCATTAAGGAATTTTCTGAGATGAATCTTCCTTTAATGAAAGCGTTTTGACATTGAGAGACAAGCTCTGGTAGCACTAGATTTAGTCTATTGCAAATGATTTTGCTAAGCACTTTGTACACCACATTGCAACATGCTATTGGTCTATAGTCTTCAATTCTTGAAGGATTCTGCACTTTTGGAATTAGTGAAATAAAAGTATGGTTTATTTCTCTAATGAATTCACCTGAGTTTAAGGCTTCTTGGTAACCATCTAACATGAGATTTTTCATGTTTTTCCAGTGCAGTTTGAGGAAGGCTGCCCCCATTCCGTCAGGGCCGGGGCTGGAATCGTTGTGAATGGAGAGCAAAGCAGTCTTCACTTCCCTCTTGCTGATGTCAGCACTCAGCAGCCTCCTCCCCTCAGCAAAGATTTTCCTTCTACATTCAGTTCTGGGTAAGTCTTTATCATAGGCCCCATTGAAAAGGTCAGTGTAATAGGCAATTTCTTTGTCCTCAAGTTGCTTGATATAATTTGTAGCATCCCCCTGTTCATTCAAACAATTAAAAAGGTTGTTATAATGTTTCCTTTGTGACATTTTGGTATAAAAAAATTTGTTGCATTCATCTCCCTTCGTCAGCCATTTTTCTTTGGCTTTTTGCTTAATTTCCAGTGATTTTTGTGATAGGGCATCCTTGAGTTGCCTTTGAACTTCATAAAAGTCACTATTAAGACCTTCATTGAGTGGGTCAGCGTCTAGAAGGTTTTGAACATGTTCAAGTTGTTGTTGCAGCCCCTGAATGGCTTCCCCCTCTTTAGGCCTTGTTTTATTCCATTCTTTCAGTTTTAGCTTGAAATGTTTGATGGTCATAACAAGTTTGAACATACTGTTCCCATCTGGGGCATGATATTCATTGAAATTGGTTACTTCGTGGTATCCCTGTATGAGATGCCGGTGGTTAGCATACCTGAATGGTTTGCCTTTAGTGGTTATAGCGTCATTGAATCTAATTAGCAGTGGAGAATGGTCACTAGTGGATGAGGTTAAGACAGTAGCATTAAGCCCATTGATCTGGTTTAGTAAGTTTGCATTTGCGAGTGCTCGATCAAGTCTTGATGGTATTTTCTTGGCCTCACCGCTTCTCCATGTAAACTGCAGACCTGAATGGGGGATTTCAGATAATCCACTTGCTAATACGCACTTATTGAATTCAGAAACTTGGGATAGCTTAAGGGTAAGTCCGCCTTTTTTTTCATTTGTACGTAAAACTGCATTGAAGTCTCCTAAAACCAGCCATGGTGAATTCATTGTTTTGGCTGTTTCTTTTATGGTGTTCCATAACTGGACTCGTTCGGTTGCCCAATTGCTTGCATAGACAAACGAGATGTAAACATCAAGTCCACCAGTATTAGTTGCCCTAATAGTGATTTGTTGGTTATCATATTTCTCACATACACACTTCCAACACATGACATCCCAAAAGATAACTATACGCCCTTTTAGAGACGTATTAAGATTGTCTGTTGTATGCCATTGAGTTCCCATGCAGTTTTTGAAAAATTCCAAGCTTTCTTGAGTGAATTTATTTTCTAAAACTGCAATTATAGAGGGCTTATACTTTTCCCTAAAGTTGTAGAGGTCTAATTGACGAGTGTCATTGTTTAGACCCCTAACATTCCAACATAGGATCGACATTATGGTTTGTTGGCTTTGCTCCTTGTGACTGGAGCAGTACCAACCAGGCTACTGACAGTAGCAACTTTCTTATCCTTTTGTTTAAATTGTGCATTGTAGTTGTTGTTATCTTCAGTGAGTCCACTAATGTTTGGTTCCTCGTTGTTTTCCTCTTCAAATTCATCCAGGTGAATTTCCAGCCCCTGAATATCATCCAGAGACTCTGGTTCCTTATCCTCCACCACCGCATGGCTGGGCTCCCCATGTTGATGAGCTGGACTTGAACTATCCACCTCTACCTGAGGCTGTACCTGAATTCGACCTGGATCTGTACGAGATGTTGCTGCTGTTGCAGTCACCGTCTCATTAGGGGGGTATGCGAATTTGTAGATACTAATGACGTGCTGGCTTCATTTTGTATAGCACCTTTTGGCGAAGCTTGCTTTTTGGCTGTGTTAGCTTCAGGGGTCTTTCTAACCCACATTTTGTCTACTGAACAATATGTAACTGAATGCCCAAAACATTTGCAAGTAGTGCATCTGGGTGGGACAAACTCGTACTCTACTGATTGCTCGTATATGTTACCATGTTTATCGTAGGCTGTTATAGTTTTTGGCAACTCCGACTCCGCTGTAATTTATATCAGCACTTTTGCATAGTTGATTTTTTTAACCAGTTTAGTGTTCTCGTCTATTTCCAAAGGCTTCCCGATGAGACTGGCAAGCTTACTAATACATCCAGCATTCCATAGAGCTAGGTTTAGGTTTGGGAGCTTTGCCCAGATTGGGTAGGATGTGAGCATATCTTTTTCAAAGTTGAAATCAGCTACCCATTTTCTTATAAAAATGATCTTGCTATCCATAAACCAAGGACCACCCTTGAGAACCCTTTCATAATCCTCTTTCAATTGAAACTTGATTAGAAAGAAACCATTTTCTCTCGGGTAAACATCCCACGCCCCTTTTGGTCACCACGACCTTTTGATGTACGCATTAAAGTATATAAAATAGGGCCTTTTACCTGCCATATATACGTAGATTGAGTTTTCCCAGATCTTGTTCGATTCGTCATAGTCTAGATCATCGATGAGTTGGTATTTGGAATCACCATTCTGTAGCGGTTCAAAGTACTGCAACTCACTAGAGATTTTCATTTGTGAATCAAACGCGTCAGCCCAGTTTTTTGGGTTAAGGGTTGGCTGTCGAGCAACGCGTGGAGATTGTCTGAGAACTTCCGCAAAAGACTGTTTTCCTCTGCGCCTGGCCTCCTGCCACCCACCACCGTCGTCTTCTTCATTCCTGGCGGCTAGGGTTTCTGGGGGGATGGGTGAGGTCGCCATTTTTGTCACTATGTATATATATATATATATACAGATAATGGTATCCTAACTTAACCAGAAATAAATCAAATGGGTATTTGTTTACTCACCAAGAAAAAGCTTCCCTATTTTCAAGACTTGCCGCAGCTTTTATTGAACTGGTTCCACTGATTTTTTGTTGTTGTTGTTGTTGTGAGGAAACAAGAAGTGTATATGTGTATTTATAGCATATATTTAAGAATAAAATATTAAAACTTTGCAGAGCTTTACACTAGATGTAATGTTTTCACAGCGCCTACTTTTGATTAGAAAAGTTAAGTCTTGTTTTCAACTGCTACTCCACTTGATAAAAGAGAGATTGTTGTATTGTCCTTTCTACATTTCCCTATTACTAGGCTCATGTATACCACGGCTATGTACAACCATGTGCACAAATGAAATAAAAAATCAAATTCTTAGTTCTTAATTAATAGATGCTAGAAATCTATGCTTCATTAGGCTGCTACATGATGTAAAAGGATGTGTTAACAGGTTGGTTTTCCAGCACAGTAGCACATGTATGAGCTTAGGCTGTTCTAGTTGATGGGATGTTACTTGTTTTGATTAATTCTTCACAGCAGGCCAATGATTTTCTACATGTGCAAATGCATATCCAGATTATACAAGTACATACAAACTTTGAACTATTACTTTACATAAATATGTACATAATCCTATTATCTAGGCTGTCTATGAAAGTTAGATTTGCAATGCATATGTTAAGTCTTAGCTGTATGTACTAAATAGATCGGATGTTTTCAACTTAGCCGCTAAGGAAATGCGCTTATTTACTTAATATTTTAATTTGTATTTTATTCCAATCAATTTAATGTTATATTAGATAGCCATGATCTCATCTTATTCTTAATTGCTTATTCTTATTATTTTAATGTCTTGTCCTCTTATTTTCATGTGAAATAGTTTGAAGTTTACTCCTTTTATTTTCTATTAACAATAAGAACAAAAATCTAAATTGTTCCTTGGGTCAATTCTATACTTACATGAGCTAGAAAACATGTTTTTAAATGTAAACCAAATTATTACAACATGGTTCACTTGTATATTATTTAAAGAAATTTAAGCAAGCCTAAATCAATAATTTAGATGCAATAAAAGTGTTAAAACGACATTTATTAGTTCATATTAAATATAACAAATTAAAATACAAAACCAATTGATATAATATTGTTTGGTGCTTTTAGAACCATATATTTGTATAAAATATAACAAGCGATTCATTCAAATATATCTACTTGGGATTTTCTCAATATTCATTATTCTCAATTTAATATTTAAATTAATTATTAAAATAAATCCCGAAATAAACTGTATTACAAAAGCTGTAAAAACTGGGGCATTACATGAATGATAAAGATTCGGTTTTTCATCTATAAACTGTATACAAAACTTGTGGTTAAACAGTAAATTTTTACCTATCTTTTGAAGCCGACGCTAATTTAAATATTGCGAGCACAATCCCACTTGTAATCCATATTTGTTGAGCTTTTTGATGTCTAATATGCCGTGAGCACACCCCCTATCTGAATATAAATTTAAAATATATTCATTGTTTTGGTCACTGCTTACCTATTCGTTTAATACAAGATTTAGGGATGATTGTTTTTAGATATTATAATAAACTCTTGAATTACACTTATAATTTTTAGAGTACCAACAACATCCAAGATAATAACAAGATTTATAGTTGGAATGAGGATGAAGGTGTAGTTGCCGAAGGAAGAATCTACGCTGATGATCCAAAATATACTGTTGATGGTATTCTGCTTGGTCTACCTGCCATTGTGATTTTGGTGGACAACGTAATAAATAAATATGATTATTTGTGGTAACCCACATCTGATATGTCATGCATTAGAGATGCAGTTGGTAGGAAAGTGACATGGCCAAGATAAAAAGTTGAAGCTGATAAAGAAAATCTAACTGAGAGTCATCATGATAGTGAAAATCATGCAACTTCTCCCTTGAAATCCACATATATGTTCATGAATAAATCACAATATGTAAGTACTAGTTTTCAAAATTGAAGAAGTAAACTGTGTATGAAAGTTTATTTAATGTGTATGTATATATTCTGCATAATAATCTTTTTTCTTTTAGCTGATTACAACCATGAAAGAAGATGCCAAATGCAAGTTGATCGATATGGGTGGAACAGACGTAGTGGCTGAAGTAACTATTTCATCAACTGATCTGATGGCGATGGTCCATTATCGTCCATTGGGAAAGGATGTTGTAAAAGTTTGGGTTGAACATGTAACACCCCGTATGCTAAATAACTTGTTATAACATAAATCAGAGCAGAATTAAATTTAATATTCTGAATCAGATGAAACGGGCTGTGCCATTGCGTTCGTCTCGGAAAAATACGCGAAATAGAGTCCGAGTTTTCGTAAATCGGAGTCCGTATGACCAAGTTATGGCCCGTCAAAGTTTCACGAAAAATCAAAAACGAAAACTGCTCATGTTTTGAGGCCCGGGATGAGTTTTGGGCTGTTTTTTTTGGGCCCTAAATGGTTCCTACACTTGACTTCTTCCCCAAGACATGCTTTAAAGGCTAGGATTGGTTCTAGGGTATATCCTATGGTCCTAAAACATCTAACTAATCTATATATACACCCTAATACCCCCCTTATCCTTACCAAAAATAGATCTAAGGCCATTATGCCACCACTTAGAAAATTGGAGAGCCTCCACTAAAAATCCTAAGAGGGTTTGCAAGCTAATCTACATCTTCTTCTACTTAATCATTGGGATTTGCTTCATTTAACTTGCTAATCTTGTTTTGGTGAGCTTCTATCCCCTTAATAATCAATTATTGAATTGATTATGATAAGATGTGATAAAGTATGGCTATGTTTGTGGATCCATATATTTATGCAAGCTTGATGTAGTGAATATTATGTGTTTTGCAAGTTATATGCCTTATGTCATGCAAGTTTTATAATATGTAATCATGATATTTTTATGCAAGTTGTTTCATGATGTTTATGATGCAAAACACTAAGTGAATATGGATCCATTATGCAAACATGTTATGCAAGTATGTGAGTACTTATGCAAGTCATGTATATGCTTATATGCATGTTTAACATCTTATGCAAGTATATGAATGTTTATGCAAGTTATGTATATGTTGAAATGCAAGTTTAACATAATATGCAAGCCTATGCAAGTATGTGAATGTTTATGCAAGTTATGTATATGTTGAAATGCAAGTTTAACATAATATGCAAGCCTATGCAAGTATGTGAATGTTTATGCAAGTTATGTATATGTTGAAATGCAAGTTTAACATAATATGCAAGCCTATGCAAGTATGTGAATGTTTATGCAAGTTATGTATATGTTGAAATGCAAGTTTAACATAATATGCAAGCCTATGCAAGTATGTGAATGTTTATGCAAGTTATGTATATGTTGAAATGCAAGTTTAACATGATATGCAAGCTTATGCAAGTATATGAATGCTTATGCAAGTATGTGAGTGCTTATGCAAGTTAAGTATATGCTAAAATGCAAGTTCTACATGTTATGCAAATCACATGTATGATGATATGTACGTTCATATGCAACATGTTATGCAAATCACATGTTTGATGATATGTAAGTTCATATGCAACATGTTATGTAAGACACATGTTTGATAATATGCAAGTTTGGGTTGAATATAGTTGGGTTAATACATGCTCATATATGCAAGTTGACATCCTCTTAACCCATGATAAAGTTATATGCTAAACCCATGTTATGTGTGGTAAATCTTCCCTTTATTATGTTATGTCATAATGACGATTTACGTGGGGAACGATGGGGTTAATTAATATGTTAATTAAAAGTATGTTGAAATGGGTATGATTAAGCATACCATAAAAAATTAATTAACATAAGTGGGAATTTACCTATTGAGTTAGGTCTACCCCATGGGAATTTACCTATTGAGTTAGGTTTACCCATGTTATGAATAAATTGATATTAATTAGGGATAATTAATATGGGGGTGATTAATTAGGTGTAATTAATCGACTAAGACACGAGGTTAGGCTCTGTTATGACGTAAGACTGCCCGGACCCTACCGGCTTAACCAGGCGGTCATAACAGCCAGTCTAATGTGAGAGGTCTTAGGCACAAATTAAATACGTGATTAAAGTAAAGACACGAGGTTAGACTCTGTTATGACGTAAGACTGCCCGGACCCTACCGGCTTAACCAGGCGGTCATAACAGCCAGTCTAATGTGGGAGGTCTTTATGGAGAATCACGGTCTTAATTAATTAAGAAACACTTAACCATATTAGCATGTAGTGGGACATGAGGGGTTAAGTGGGTGCCTTGGGTGGCATGAGGAATCTAGTGGGTTGCCTTGGGTGGCAATAGAAAATACGATTAGAATACTTAACCAAGTGAAACATGTAATTAAACATGATTAAAGGGTTAAGTGGGGAACACTAGATTAATAACAAGCTCTGGTGGGTAGCTTGTGGAGGGCCCATTACAACCAGTATCCCATATGTATCTTTGTAGCTCGGCCCAAGCCGAGGACGGGACACGCATACTGGGCTTGTCTATAAGTGGCCAAAACGGGGTTAGCGGTGGCAACGCAGGCCCATCGGGTTTCATATGCGTGTGTGGGCCCGGGACTGGGAGGTAAGACGTTGTTGCATCGTGTAGGTATAACCCGTGCACCGGTGTTGCTTTTGGGTTGCCACTTTGGGGAATGATACACCCCACTGTGGGCCCAGCACGGATACCTACGTTAGGGAGCCGATCGCTTAGGGTAGTGGGGTACACCTAGTAGAGATAGGGGCAGACGGCACCTATGTAGTCAACTAGGGTACAGGAAACTACTGGTTATATCTATCTTTGATATCCTTGGGTGGGATCAACCTTTGAGTAGGAGTGACTGGTGTGGTGCAGTTAGTAATTATCCTTGGGTGGGTAGATGCGTCTTTACGGTTATCTTAGTTCGTCCTGTGTTCGTGGGCAACTTAGTGTAGTCATTATCCCCAAAGATACCATACCGAGTTCATATCATACCCTAATTACTTTAATAATTGTATTATTAAGGAGATAGGGTTCACTCAGGCTTATGTCTGACCCCCGTTGTTTTTATCTTTTTCCTTCAGGTCCTCAGGTTGGGCCTAGTGCTAGTGGGCTTTGATCAGTTTGCTTTATCTATCTCTTGGAGCTTGGACCGTAGATGTAGAGCTCAGCTTATCTTATCTTTTCTGTTATGGCTATTTGTTATGAGTAGTGGGATTATGTACTTATTTTATTCATGATGGATATTTTGTACTTGACTCTTGTTATGGTTTTATGATGTAACCAAACATGTTTTACTTTCCGCTGCTATGAGATGATGTTTTAAATTTTCAAGTATTACATTATATCTGTCTTGTTGTAATTTTACTGTTCTATACTCACTAAAAATACTCCACCGATGCTATGGCATTCCCTTACTGAGTGACTATAGCGGGTGTGGGGTGTTACACGTGGTATCAGAGCTTAAGGTTACCAGAACAGATAAAATTTTTAAGAAAAACTATTTTCTAAGAATATTTTAGAAGAAAGTATTTTCAAAAACATGTCTTTTAAGAGTAAAGATTTTGAAAGAAAAGCATAATCCCAGATAGCCATATCTCTATCTTTCGAATTCTCCGTTTGAATCTTTCCTTTTTTCGTTTCAGCATGGCTGAAGATCTTAACTTTCCGGAGGGTGTAGCAATACCAGCATGGTATAGGAGATTGATGGAGGCTAGGGCCGCCGCTGCAGGGCCAGCTAATGTTCCTCCACCACCAGTTATACCCGATCTTCCTCCTCATCCTCCTCGTGTGGTTACTTTTGCTAAGACTTGTAAGGAATTCAAGACTATGGGAGGGAAACCTTTTCTAGGATCAGAGACTTTTGTGGAAGCTAGGGATTGGCTTAAGGAGGTGGAAGAGTTGATAGACATCTTTGAGATGGAAGAAGCAAAGAAAGTTAAGTTAGCTGCTTGGTTAATGAAGGGAGAGGCCTCGTTCTGGTGGGAGGTCACTAATGGAGAGCGCCTTGTTGATTCTTGGGCGGATTTCAGACAGAGGTTTGTGGCAAAGTTTCTCTCAAGGGCAGAAGAAAATCTGTATATGGAAAGGTTCTTCAACTTGAAGCAAGGGAACTTATCAGTGAAGGAGTATGTCAACAAGTTCAATCAGTTGGCAAGGTTTGGCATAGATATGGTGAATACCCCGGAGAAGAAAGCTTTGAGGTTCGTTAGGGGCTTGAACGAACCGATGCATGGATAGGCTATGACTCACATTCCTATGGGGGCTACCTTTGAGAAGCTAGTTGACATGGCACTTATGTATGAGGAAGAGAAGGGTCCCAATACTAGTAAAGCACCCGAGAAGAAAGGAGATCAGAAGAGACCTCAACAGCAACAGCAAAACAAGAATGGGAAAGGCAATGGTGGCAAGGGGAAGAAGAAGAAGTGCTTCAATTGTGGGACACCAGGCCACCTAAGCAAGGATTGTCGCAAGAAGAAGAAGACTGGCTGCTTCCACTATGGCGAAGCAGGGCATCTGGTGAAGGACTGTCCTAAGAAGGGGCAGAGGACGGGATCTACCTCAGGAGGACAGGTGCAAGCTCTTATGGCACCGGGTCAGGCAAGGGGGCAAGTTCAGGCTCTCGCGGTTCCACCACTTCAGGAAAGAGGTAGAACTATTTCTGTTGAAAGTCTAGTTTATCTGTTAGATCATCATGTCCGTACTTTGTTTGACTCTGGCGCATCTCATTCGTTTATCTCATCATCTTTAGTTGAGTCACTACACTTAGACACCAGTCTAGTAGATGATCCCTTGGTTGTTTCAAACCCAATTGGAGGCTCCACTTATTTGTCCATGATGTGTTTGGGTTTGAAGATTTCTATACTTAGCGTTGAGTTTAGATGTGATGCTTTTGTTTTGGGCTTCACGGGCTATGGGTTGATTTTGGGCAAGGACTGGTTATCCAGTAATGGTGCCGTTCTTGATTGTGAAAGGAGAGTTGTTAGGATGATGACCCGCTTGGGTAGCACTCTCGAGATCTCTTGTAATCCCATGGAGTCTGTTATGCTAAGTTATCTTGAATCGCTCGATGCTTCGGTCGAGAGTCTGCAATCTGTCAGAGTGGTCCGGGAATATCCGGATGTGTTTGAGGAGGTGAAGGGCTTACCTCCGAAGCGGGAGATTGACTTCCGAATCTATCTTGTGGACAATGCTAAACCAGTATCTTTGCCAGTGCGCCACATGGCTCCTCGTGAAAGGAGGGAACTCAATAAGCAAGTAGGGGAGTTGCTTGAGAAGGGGTTCATAAGACGAAGTATATCGGAGTGGGGTGCTCCGGTGGTTTTTGCTACAAAGGCAGATGGGTCCCTCAGACTTTGTGTTGACTATAGAGAAATCAACAAGCTCACAAAGAAGAATAAACACCCATTGCCGAGGATTGATGATCTCTTCGATCAGTTAGTTGGCGCTTCAGTGTTTTCGCAGTTGGACTTAGCCACGGGGTTTCATCAGTTGAGAGTGGCTGAGGATAGTGTAGAGAAGACTGCCTTCAGGACTCCGGATGGTTTTTATGAGTGGCTTGTGATGCCATTTGGTTAGACGAACGCCCCTGCATATTTCGTTGATCTGATGAGTAGGTTGTTCAGGGAGTATCTTAACAAGTTCGTGGTGGTCTTTGTGGATGACATCTTGGTCTTCTCCAAGAGTGAGGAAGAGCATGCCCTACATCTTAGGGAAGTGTTGGAGACTCTTCGAGCGCATAGCCTGAAGGCTAAGTTTTCTAAATGTCACTTTTGGAGGAAGGAAGTGCGATTCTTAGGGCACGTGGTCTCTAAGGAAGGGATAGCTGTGGATCCTGCAAAGGTAGTATCTATCCAAGATTGGAAGGCTCCGAAGAATGCTACCGAGGTGAGGAGTTTCTTGGGGTTGGCTGGCTACTATAGGAAGTTTATCAAGGACTTCGCGAAGATATCAGCCCCATTAACTCGCTTGACAAAGAAGAATCAGGTTTTCACATGGGATGTGGATTGTGAGGATGCATTCCGACGGTTAAAGAGAGCTTTAATCACTGCTCCAGTTTTAGTGCTGCCAGATGGGAGTAAGCCGTTCGTTGTTTATACTGATGCTTGTGGGACAGGACTAGGCGCAGTCTTGATGCAAGAGGGAAGGGTAATAGCCTATGGTGGGAGGCAGTTGAGGGCGCATGAGAAAAATTACCCTGTCCATGACCTAGAGTTGGCCGCTATCGTTTTTGCGCTCAAGATCTGGCGCCATTATCTTCTTGGTGAGAGATTTGAGTTGTTCACCGATCACAAATCTTTGAAGTACTTGTTTTCTCAGAAGGATTTGAACTTGAGACAGCAAAGGTGGATGGAGTTCTTAGCATCCTATGATTTCGAGATAGCATATACCCCTGGCAAGGGTAACGTGGTGGCAGATGCCTTAAGCAGAAAAAGGTTGTCCTTGAGTCCGTTGTTTGTGGAACGGAGAAGCTTGGAGTTTATCTCGATGTTTGACTTCAGACCTTCTGTTGACTTGGTACCCCGGTTTGCTAGCATCCTTAGAGGTTAGACCTACTCTTTTGGGACGAGTTGGCGAGGCACAGCGAGACGACCCACAGTTGGTTGAGTTGGTAGAGAAGCTCATAAGGGGGGAGTCGTCCAGCCATTTGAATAGGTACACCCTAGATGATAGGGGGTGGTTGCGTAGAGACGGTAGACTTTGTGTACCGCAAGATGAAGACTTGAGGAAGGCTATACTTGATGATGCACATCGTTCGAGGATGACCATACATCCCGGTGGGGATAAGATGTACCAAGACATGAGGCGAGTTTTCTTTTGGGCCGGTATGAAGAAAGATGTGGCCGAGTATGTTGCTAGATGCTTGGTGTGCCAACAAGTAAAAGCAGAGCAAAAGAAGCCAGGTGGGTTGCTTCATCCTTTGGAAGTTCCGATATGGAAGTGGGAAAGTGTCTCGATGGACTTCGTTGATGGTTTACCGAGATCGAGGAAGGGCAATACAGGAATTTGGGTCGTGGTTGATAGACTTACTAAGAGCGCCCATTTCATACCCGTAAAGAGTAAGAGGACTGCTCCATGGCTTGCTTCAGTCTATGTTCGAGAGATAGTTCGATTGCATGGGGTACCTTCCAGCATAGTGAGTGATCGAGATCCTATCTTCACTAGTGAGTTTTGGAAGAGTTTACAGGAGGCGGTGGGGACTCAGTTGTGTTTGAGCACCGCATATCATCCTCAGACAGACGGCCAGACCGAGAGGGTGAACCGTGTTTTGGAAGACCTTTTGAGGCTTTGTATCTTGGATTTTGGAGGTACATGGGAAGAGCATCTTCCTTTGGTGGAGTTTGCATATAACAACAGCTTCCAGTCTAGTATTGGCATGGCACCTTTTGAAGCTCTTTATGGAAGGCCTTGTCGATCACCTACATGTTGGTGGGAATCTACGGATAAGATCTTGCTAGGGCCCGATATGGTTAGAGAGACTTCAGAGAAGGTTGATTTGATTCGAAGAAGGATGAAAGCAGCGCAAGACAGACAGAAATCTTATGCAGATAAGAGGAGGACTGATCTTGAGTTTGAAGTTGGGGACATGGTTTTTGTCAAAGTGTCTCCATTACGGAATGTTGTTCGCTTTGGATCCGCTGGGAAGTTAGCACCGAGGTTTGTAGGACCGTTTCCTGTCAAGGAAAGAATTGGACGGATGGCATATAGGGTGGAGTTGCCAGACAGACTTAGTGGTATACATGATGTTTTCCATGTGTCACATTTGAGGAAGTGCCTACATGAGACCGCAGAGGTGGTAGAGCCGAGCTTGCTTAGAGAAGTGGAAGTAGAGTGTGATGCGACGATTCGACGAGCTCCTACTCGCATCCTTGGGTCAGAGATTAAGAAGTTGAGAAACAAAGAGGTTCAGCTAGTCAAAGTGCAATGGGGAGATGACGAGAGCAATGCTACTTGGGAGACGGAAGCGAAGATGCGTTCTTTGTACCCTTTTCTTTTCGAGAGTATGTTCTTTAACTTCTCCTTTATTGCCTATCTTGTACTTATCTTGTCCTTAGTATGTCCTCTCGTTAGCACCTTTGACCTTTTTAGGGTAAACCTATGGTTGAAACATGTGTTTGAGACATGTTATGATTGATGGATGCAAGTGGATGCAAGTGTTTGCTAGTGGTTGCTCGTGGATGCATATACACACACTTTAGGCACTAGATCGGCTCAATCACTTCATATTGCATATTGCATATAAATGTGTGTAGGTAGCTATATTAATGGATGTATGATGGTTGTGCTATCATATGGATGATGCATTTATTCGGTGAATGATTGTGCACGCATGTAGAAATAGTATGTGTCGATAGGGTTCTTTCGCATACATATTGGATGCATGGCACTATCATGGTTTGCATTAAGGAGGTCAACTGAATCAGTAGACCGCCTGATTTTGCATTAGATAGGGAACATATACACACACTTTTTGCATATGTTCATACAACATTAGAAACTTTAAGGACAATGGATGCCAGTGTTTGATGGTTGAGTAGATGGTTGTTTGGTTGGTAGGATACGTTCTTCTTGACTTAGAGATTTCGGGGACGAAATCCTTTAAGTAGGGGAGAATGTAACACCCCGTATGTTAAATAACTTGTTATAACATAAATCAGAGCAGAATTAAATTTAATATTCTGAATCAGGGGAAACGGGCTGTGCCATTGCGTTCGTCTCGGAAAAATACGCGAAATAGAGTCCGAGTTTTCGTAAATCGGAGTCCGTATGACCAAGTTATGGCCCGTCAAAGTTTCACGAAAAATCAAAAACGAAAACTGCTCATGTTTTGAGGTCCGGGATGAGTTTTGGGCTGTTTTTTTTGGGCCCTAAATGGTTCCTACACTTGACTTCTTCCCCAAGACATGCTTTAAAGGCTAGGATTGGTTCTAGGGTATATCCTATGGTCCTAAAACATCTAACTAATCTATATATACACCCTAATACCCCCCTTATCCTTACCAAAAATAGATCTAAGGCCATTATGCCACCACTTAGAAAATTGGAGAGCCTCCACTAAAAATCCTAAGAGGGTTTGCAAGCTAATCTACATCTTCTTCTACTTAATCATTGGGATTTGCTTCATTTAACTTGCTAATCTTGTTTTGGTGAGCTTCTATCCCCTTAATAATCAATTATTGAATTGATTATGATAAGATGTGATAAAGTATGGCTATGTTTGTGGATCCATATATTTATGCAAGCTTGATGTAGTGAATATTATGTGTTTTGCAAGTTATATGCCTTATGTCATGCAAGTTTTATAATATGTAATCATGATATTTTTATGCAAGTTGTTTCATGATGTTTATGATGCAAAACACTAAGTGAATATGGATCCATTATGCAAACATGTTATGCAAGTATGTGAGTACTTATGCAAGTCATGTATATGCTTATATGTATGTTTAACATCTTATGCAAGTATATGAATGTTTATGCAAGTTATGTATATGTTGAAATGCAAGTTTAACATAATATGCAAGCCTATGCAAGTATGTGAATGTTTATGCAAGTTATGTATATGTTGAAATGCAAGTTTAACATAATATGCAAGCCTATGCAAGTATGTGAATGTTTATGCAAGTTATGTATATGTTGAAATGCAAGTTTAACATAATATGCAAGCCTATGCAAGTATGTGAATGTTTATGCAAGTTATGTATATGTTGAAATGCAAGTTTAACATGATATGCAAGCTTATGCAAGTATATGAATGCTTATGCAAGTATGTGAGTGCTTATGCAAGTTAAGTATATGCTAAAATGCAAGTTCTACATGTTATGCAAATCACATGTATGATGATATGTAAGTTCATATGCAACATGTTATGCAAATCACATGTTTGATGATATGTAAGTTCATATGCAACATGTTATGTAAGACACATGTTTGATAATATGCAAGTTTGGGTTGAATAAAGTTGGGTTAATACATGCTCATATATGCAAGTTGACATCCTCTTAACCCATGATAAAGTTATATGCTAAACCCATGTTATGAGTGGTAAATCTTCCCTTTATTATGTTATGTCATAATGACGATTTACGTGGGGAACGATGGGGTTAATTAATATGTTAATTAAAAGTATGTTGAAATGGGTATGATTAAGCATACCATAAAAAATTAATTAACATAAGTGGAAATTTACCTATTGAGTTAGGTCTACCCCATGGGAATTTACCTATTGAGTTAGGTTTACCCATGTTATGAATAAATTGATATTAATTAGGGATAATTAATATGGGGGTGATTAATTAGGTGTAATTAATCGACTAAGACACGAGGTTAGGCTCTGTTATGACGTAAGACTGGCCGGACCCTACCGGCTTAACCAGGCGGTCATAACAGCTAGTCTAATGTGAGAGGTCTTAGACACAAATTAAATACGTGATTAAAGTAAAGACACGAGGTTAGACTCTGTTATGACGTAAGACTGCCCGGACCCTACCGGCTTAACCAGGCGGTCATAACAGCCAGTCTAATGTGGGAGGTCTTTATGGAGAATCACGGTCTTAATTAATTAAGAAACACTTAACCATATTAGCATGTAGTGGGACATGAGGGGTTAAGTGGGTGCCTTGGGTGGCATGAGGAATCTAGTGGGTTGCCTTGGGTGGCAATAGAAAATACGATTAGAATACTTAACCAAGTGAAACATGTAATTAAACATGATTAAAGGGTTAAGTGGGGAACACTAGATTAATAACAAGCTCTGGTGGGTAGCTTGTGGAGGGCCCATTACAACCAGTATCCCATATGTATCTTTGTAGCTCGGCCCAAGCCGAGGACGAGACACGCATACTGGGCTTGTCTATAAGTGGCCAAAACGGGGTTAGCGGTGGCAACGTAGGCCCATCGGGTTTCATATGCGTGTGTGGGCCCGGGACTGGGAGGTAAGATGTTGTTGCATCGTGTAGGTATAACCCGTGCACCGGTGTTGCTTTTGGGTTGCCACTTTGGGGAATGATACACCCCACTGTGGGCCCAGCACGGATACCTACGTTAGGGAGCCGATCGCTTAGGGTAGTGGGGTACACCTAGTAGAGATAGGGGCAGACGGCACCTATGTAGTCAACTAGGGTACAGGAAACTACTGGTTATATCTATCTTTGATATCCTTGGGTGGGATCAACCTTTGAGTAGGAGTGACTGGTGTGGTGCAGTTAGTAATTATCCTTGGGTGGGTAGATGCGTCTTTACGGTTATCTTAGTTCGTCCTGTGTTCGTGGGCAACTTAGTGTAGTCATTATCCCCAAAGATACCATACCGAGTTCATATCATACCCTAATTACTTTAATAATTGTATTATTAAGGAGATAGGGTTCACTCAGGCTTATGTCTGACCCCCGTTGTTTTTATCTTTTTCCTTCAGGTCCTCAGGTTGGGCCTAGTGCTAGTGGGCTTTGATCAGTTTGCTTTATCTATCTCTTGGAGCTTGGACCGTAGATGTAGAGCTCAGCTTATCTTATCTTTTCTGTTATGGCTATTTGTTATGAGTAGTGGGATTATGTACTTATTTTATTCAGGATGGATATTTTGTACTTGAATCTTGTTATGGTTTTATGATGTAACCAAACATGTTTTACTTTCCGCTGCTATGAGATGATGTTTTAAATTTTCAAGTATTACATTATATCTGTCTTGTTGTAATTTTACTGTTCTATACTCACTAAAAATACTCCACCGATGCTATGGCATTCCCTTAGTGAGTGACTATAGCGGGTGTGGGGTGTTACAGAACATGTGAGAGTTCCAAATGCAGAGCCATGGAGACCAATATCGGCTCTGACGTGCATGGAAGATGCCTTTGGCATTCCCATAGCTTGGCCAATGGAAAAAATCATTATTAACACAAAATGAAAGGTATGTAGATATTTTTTAATAACATTAGGGGTTAATTTTGATGGTAATTGATAATTTTGGGAAGACTCCGTATACTTAGCAGTGGTGAAGGTTTTTATCAGATTCAAGATTGGTTTACTGATCGTCGCTTTTACATAATATTGGAGTTAATGCTGAAAAATAATGACACTCGGACACCTAGTGTGGTGTGGTCTTTATTTTAACTTTCAAGATAAAAATGAAGATGTAAAACATACAAACGTGTACCATTTTTTATGTTAGTTCAGGTATAATAAGAAATAACAAACCTCATTTAACACCCTTGCGTTAGTTCAGGTCTTTATTTGACACTCAGACAATTTCAGTGTTAGTTCAGGTCTTGTGTATTTTGGAAGCAACGACTCTTAAATAAAGTGTATATTTATCTTTAAGTTAGGTTATGTATTCTAAGTTATAACATAACCAATTCATTGTGTTATAGCCTTATAGCCTTTTACTGTGGTATGGCCTTATATGCTTCTATAACAAGTCCTATGTTTCAGAAACCACAGTACAACATGCCAACCAATAGCTGATTCTCAATGGTATGCATGTTCATATAATATTAGTCATTGCAAAATGGAGATGTTTTTAAATATGTTTGCTACCATAAGAGGCACAACAGAAGTATAAGGCATGCATTATAATTTGATACAAGCAAAATGATAAACTGAGGTCCAAACTGCAATGGAATTATGTTTATCAATAACTTGAGGAACCTGGATCATTCTGCAAGACCCAATATTGAATGACTTTTATGTGCATGAAGTTGTTAAATTACTAATTGTTGTTCACTGTAAGAAATTGATTATGTCGGAAAGGTTTACTTCAGTTAAAACCATAACAATAAGTATAAAAATTGTGTCTATCTTTAAGTTACGTTATGTAGTGTTACGTTTAGGTTTTGACCTACTCTTTCTTTTCCTTAAGTTATGTTTTGTTATTTTTTTTAGTAATTACTTGTCATTATTTTCTCAGTCTTTTGTTCGGTACTTTGTTTACATGTAGACCAACCTTTTTGAAGACATCAACAATAATAGCACAACTTAATGATATTTGCTTGGTAACTTCATTATTTCAGATATTTATTTAAGTGTTTAATGTACTTTGGTTGCATGTAGTTTGGTTATGACATCGTTAAGTAGTTTGGTTGTGTAAATGTGTGGCTATCTTTTTGTCTTGACCCTTGTGTATGTTGTGGATGTTTGAATGTATATGTATCTTGTGGATTATTGTATGTGTACGTATTTTGTGGTTATTTAATATGTTATGTTTAAAAGTGTATGTGTTTGTGTATTACGTTGTTATATAATTGAAGGCAAAATTATGGGTAGGTTTGGAATATTATGATACAAACTGGGAACAAACGGTGGCGAAAAATATTGCTGTAGAATAAATTTTTTGTAGCATTTAAAAACCACTAAAGATCAGTGGTTAAAGTAATCAGGAACATTTGCAGTGGCATTTACTAAACGATACAAAAAAATAGGTGGTTTTATTGAACGCTACAAAAAAGTGGCGTTTACAAAATGCTACAAAAAAAATTGAATGCCATTAAAACAGTATCATATTGAAGAAACCCTTTTCGGTGACTTTTAATAGACGCCACAAAAAATAACATTCATATCGTTTAAAAACGCTATTAAAAATAAATTTTTATTGGTGTTTAAAAAAGTGCTACTAATACTCAAGGATTTTCAGTTGTATGTTTCCCCGTAATGATTACCAAAACACCATAAAAATGCTCAGTAGCGGTTTTTGGGCGCTACAAAAAATCAATTTTCTTGTAGTGTACCTAAACACCCGGCTTATTAAGTCCACGAAATATTCGGGTGCAATTGTCAGCCCAAAAGACATAACCAACCACTCAAAGAAACAATTTAGAGTTTTGAAAGCCGTCTTGTCAATACTATCATCGGCCACCCTAAGCTGATGAAATCCCATAGCTAGATCCATGGCAAGAAAACCGAAGCGGATACTAGTTGGTCAAACAAGTCGTCAATCCTTGGTAGTGGGTGTCTATTCATCTTGGTGAGCTTATTCAATTATCGATAGTGCATGCATAGACGGAGAGAGCCGTCTATCTCGGTTGCAAAGACACTTGGAGCTCCCCACTCAGAAATGCTCCGTCTAATGAATCCTTTCTTCAATAAATCACCTACTTGTTTACTGAGCTCCTTCCTCTCCCTAGGAGCCATGTAGCACATTGGCAAAGTGACTGGTTTCACATTTTCAACCAAGTAAATCTTGAAATCTATCTCACGCCTCATAGGTAAGCCTCTAACCTCATCAAACACGTCTGGGAATCTACTAACTAGGTATTGATCGAATATCGTCAATAGAAGCATCAAGGGAATTTAGAATACTGAGCATAACTGACCCCCGTGGATCACAAGAAATTTCGAGAGTTCTACCTTGGCAAGTTAGAAGTCTAACAACTCTCCTCTCACAATCAAGAATGACACCATACATGGCTAGCCAATCCATTCCAAGAATTAATCCGTAGCAAATAAAGCAAAAAACATTTGCATCGCATTCAAATTCGATGCCCAAATCAGAAATTCTCAAGCCCCTACATATCATAGATAAACGAGTCGTTCCTCTTATGGAGGTTTGAGACTACAACGGGATCAGAAACAATACTAGTATCTAGGTGCATATTTTCTACCACAGAGTTGGATATGAATGATTGTGAAACACCGGAATCAAAAAGAGTTCTAATAGGATAGTCCAAAAGAGAAATTAAACCTTCCACAATGAGTTTCCTACCACGATCCAGTCCATGAGTCTCTATTGCATTAACTTGTCCTCCAAATGATCCAACCTTCTGCCATTGCCTGTTAGGACATTGTCCTTTAAAATGTCCAACTTGACCACAAATAAAACAATCATTCTTCATCTTGTTAAAATCTCTCACAAAGTGCCCTAAATCCCTACACTCATAGCATTTCACCTATGTCTTAATCTTTGCTTTATTAGGCTTTCCCCACTTCTTAGTTATGCCCTTTTTGGGCCACCACTTCTTTCTCTCTGCCATGAGTTTCTCTTCCTCATTCTTAATCTCTTTTTTCCTCTTTGCCATCCTCGTGCATCAAAGCCATGTCAACAAGCTCTCGAAAGTTGCTCCCATCGGTTCATGCGTCAGTGCTAAATCTTGGAGCGATTGTTTCAATCCCATTATGAACTCAAAGCCTTCTTGTGAGGAGTGTTCACTAACTCAGAATCCAAATCTCGTTATTTGATTAAAACTATTGACATACTCCTTTATTGTCATGATTCCTTGCTTCAAATTAAAAAATGTCTCCATTTGCATTCCTTCTTCCGCTTGCGACAAGAATTTCGTCTCGAATCTAGTCTTAAATTCATCCCAAGTAGCCACCACTTGTCTAGCTTGAACCATCTCCCACTAGTACGATGCTTCGTCCTTCAGTTTCCTAGAGACCAACTGAATTTTCTCCGATCATCGAGCTCGAATAAGTTGAATACATTCTGTGACACCCCACGTCCGTTAATGTCACTCATTAAGAGAATGCATTAAGTTTTGTGAAGCGTTTTAGGTAAACAGACACAAAACATTGCAAGACAGATATAAAAGATTGCAGTGGAATTTAAAATTTTATTTAAAACATAATTCATAACATCATGGTCCAAAATATCACAAGTTTGGAACTACATAAAAACCATTATAATAATATAAAGCTTCTGTCTTGTACCATCAGAGTACAGAAATAATAAAAAGAATAATTTCCCAAAAGATAGAAAGCCATAACAGTAAAGAAAAGAACTTGAGCAATACCTCAAAAGCAGCTCCTAGCAAGATGATAACCGAGTCCTGATTAAGCTTGAGTATTCCCATCCTACGAACCTGGGGGGAAACGGAAGCAAGAGGAGGAAACAAAAAGGGTCCGACATAAAGTCTGGCGACTCTAGTTACTTTTACCA
Source organism: Allium sativum (assembly GCA_030737875.1). Taxonomy (NCBI): domain Eukaryota; kingdom Viridiplantae; phylum Streptophyta; class Magnoliopsida; order Asparagales; family Amaryllidaceae; genus Allium; species Allium sativum. The sequence goes on from CM060912.1 coordinate 109,628,066, forward strand.
AGTAAATAAGTAAAAGTATCATGACAGGCATATAAGGTGGATACAAAAGATAACATCATAAAAGGTAAGTATGACAAGGTAAACATGATAAAGTGTATACGCTTCCCTAATGATTACTCTGATTCTCTGCACTAATACTAGTATAACCATAATAAGATGATCCCAACAACTACAAGATCGTAGACTTAGGCCTACTTCTGATGAGAGGTGTCAACCCATACAATCCACAAGCAGCCCAACCTAATAGGCTCCTAAACCTTTTACCAGAGTCTATACGTACCCCAACTACTACCCTAATCGATCGGCTCCCTACTCCGTAGATACCTTGTGTCAGCCCCACAGTAGGAGGTATCACATTCCTTAAGTGGCAACCCTTCGTGATACGCACAACCATATCTACTGGTGTCACAATCGTCTTATCCCCCTCTTCTCGGCCCATGTACGCACATGTCCCTATTCGGTATGTGCCACCCACACCATCCTCCACGTTTGGATCTCTTACAATCAGCCCAGTAAGTGTGCCCCAACTCCAACCTAGGGCAGAGTACTCGTTCGATACTGTTATATGGGTTACTGACTGAAACGGGTCCCACAAGATGACACAAGCTCGCCCCCTTGTCTTGTATCCCCACTAGGATATCCATCGGTTACGTATACCTATAGGTGTCTTTAATTACATAACCCACTTAGGTTAAGTTTGTGGGCCTACATATAAATATTACCCACCCCCTCATATTTACTTAACCCACCTACTGTTCAACCAAATTTACTTAACCCCTATCCAAGTTCATGTTCATACAATCCCTATGGATTCCACTGGGTTAAGTATTCCAATTCATTACCATGTCCATTTATGGTTATAATGCGTTGGACCCCTCACATTAAGCCTACCACTTATGGATGCTGGATTTGCCGGTCGGTTTCGGGCATATTCTTCCACAATTTGGGCTTAACCTCGTGTCTCAGTACATTTCGTATTTTTGCACCTAGACCCCTCACATTATAATCACCACTTGTGGTCGCTAGAAATGTTGGGCGGTTCGGAGCAGACTTCCACCATAAGTGTAATCTAACCTCGTGTCTAGGCGCAGTTACAGTTTCTAATTACTGTAATCCTAGGCATTCCTTTATTAGCCAATTTTTACCTATGTCATTATAGGTTTCATGCCCCTTTACCCAAAATATGTTCATGATGAATTATATGTCGTAAACTCATATTCACAAACATTATTCAAGTTATGCCAATTGAATGTGTATATGCTGCAGTATAGGATCGTGTAGTATGGAGAATAGGATATAATATCTATATAGTAGAGTAGTAAGCAGTAAATCACACAGTCGATTTATACTGGTTCGGACCACTGTCCTACGTCCAGTCCCAGACTCACTTCTGGTATTTCACTAACACTGAAACCCTCACTTCACCCAGAGGAATAGGTTCACAATTACCCGAACCACTGGACGTGATTTCTTTCCTCAACCACAGAAGAGGTCTTCACTAATACAGAATAATTATTGACCCTTTTGTGTTCTTGATAATATGGATTGTCGAATATTAAGTACACCCTTCCTATAGCCTTTCCTTAATGATAATCGTGAAGTGCGTGAAGGAATATGGAAGTTTAAAAGTCTCAAGTATGAAAGTAGATAGCTTTTTAGAACTTAGAGAGCTTTGAATAAGATAGAGAGAATTAGAATAAAATTCGGTGATTGGATCATCTAAGAAATTCTCTATTTGTAATATATAAATAGATACAACTGATCATGAAGAGTTTTGATGAAGAGATATGGATTAAATAGTTGTGTCTCTTCATAAAGGATGCAACTCTTCGGAATTCAGATGTCTGATAATAAAATTCAGATGTCTGTTTATTTTAAAAATCAAGTCAGCAAAGAAATAGTGTATTTCGGGGGCATTTCAGATGTCTAAAATATATCAACCAGACGTCTGAATATTGTATTTAAAAACATTCTGTTTCGGCAAATAGACGTTTGAAATTTTCAGACCAGACATCTGTTTTCTGTTATCAGCCTATTCCTTGCCTATTTTTCAAAGAAAAACTATATATAAAAAATATATGTGTGTGTAATCATCAAGGAAGACTTTAACGTATGAATCGAGGACTAATAGACTCTTATAACATATAAATGATGTTCGTTTTATGTCCTTGAGTCAGATTGTCGAAACTATCTTCCCGCAACATAGAATTAGTCGAATATATATGCTTATAGTTGTCATAGTCAAAAATACTCATATAGCGGGATCCAACATTCTCCCCCTTTTTGACTAATGACAACTATATATGCTCCCCTGTCAATATGCATATAATTTCACTTGTTTTTTATATGCTCCCCCTGTCAATATGCATACAATATCATGTTTTCTCCCCCTTTGTCATTTGACAAAAAGGAATACTTAAGAAAAATTGAAGCATGAATGCAATACACACGAGTATACATAGAATATAAACATAAAGTACGAACATTCATGACACCACACATACATGCACATAGTAGAGTTTTGTGCATAAATAAGAAAAGTAGCAAAATATTACACAACATAAACTAAATAAAAGTTCTTAGGCAAAATATTTAATCATACCACTTTCAATACTTATATATCCGCTGAAGTAAATCCTACAAGAGATGTGCTATCGTTCGATGATGAGCTTTGTTCTGAATCCGGAACTTCTTCGGGAGAACAAGATGACCATTGAAATAGTGCTGGAGCTTATGCTTGAGTTGAAGAAGTGCCGGTGCAAGAAATTACTTCCCAAATTTTATTTATCTGATTGAGTTAAACTTTTTGTTTGTTTGCTTTTCAAAATGTGTTAGGTCTTTGTGAATTTTAGATTGATTGCGAGAAAGCGTAACCAAAGCTTGTTTGGAGGAATTGTCGGGGGAGATAATTTCAATGCCTTCCTCTTCGTCTTCATGTAGGCATTGACGATGAGAAGGCTCCGCAACTAGAGCTTCCAGTTTAGTAGCAACATGTTGAGTCCAATCCTCAAAAGACATGTATTCTAAGGTTGGCGGATTTGGATCAATATCCATTAGTTTTAATGTTTTAGACCCAATTTCTTTAATACTCTTAGAAGGAGTCTCTGGTATAATAAATTCACAAGCAGTAAGTATACGAGTGATATAAGCACCATAATGGATAGTCTTGTATTTGCGCTTGAGAGTAATATTTTTCCATTCGTTTATGATAATCTTAGCCCAATTGATTTGGTTTCTTGAGTATAGTGCATATAAAGCCTGAAAGTCACGTTTGTATACTTTTTCATAACTTCCAGTGCGTGGTTGGATTATTCAGACTAAGATACGGTTTAATAGATGAGCTTATGGTCGAAGTTGGGTGGAAGTAAGTCGATGCATATCAATGAGATTATCGGAGAGAAATTTATGAGATGTCTCATCTCTTATACTCATATCCACTTCTATCGTATCTATGTCAACCCCTTGCCAAGCACAAGTTAAGATTTGCCCCAAATGTTGAATTGGGGGAAAAATTCTTTTTCCATAAACCATTGTCCAAACACAATCTTTTTTGTTCTGAGGGTTTGTATGGTCAAGATTCATATTGGCTAAAAATAATTTGCATAGAAGAGGGTATATAGGGACATCATTCGTCTTGAAATCAACCAAAGATTCAAAATTGTAATACCGTGCATATTGTAGTAGACAATAGTTGGAGAAAGCATCGAATTTAACAAAGGCTCCTTCAAAAATTTGGATTTGGACATTGCTTTGTACCTTGCTTTTGTCATGTCATCCCAAAGCCATTTTTGAATCAAATCTTCAGATGGTGATGCAGTTGTTGTTTCTCTTAGTCGTTTTCCACGATTTGCCATTGTTTTTTTGATGAAAAGTTGATAATTTTGTTTGATTTTGAAAATTGGGGACTAGGGTTTTTATTGAGAATGAAAGGGTAAAATTAAAAGTGAGAGATGAATGGTAAAAAGGTGGGTAGATGAGGAGTTATAATAGTAATCAACGTGACTTTTTATGTTTAAAAAAAACATTTCTACGATGATTCAGATGTCTGAAATTGAGGGGTCAGACGTTTGAATTTGGGAAAAATTTGACCCGCAAAGAATTAGTTCATTTTAAGCAATTTTCAGACGTCTGTTTTAAATTACTCAAACGTCAAATTTTGAAGTGAAAACTGTTTTATTCCCAAATTTCAGACTTCTGATTTATGTAATTCAGACGCCTGTTTATACAGACAGATGTAATATTTTCCCTATATGACCACTAAATTTATTAATACAAGTAAAAATTATATAAGTTTTTTATTTGCTGGATGGAGAAGTCTTTGTAGGGGTTGTATAGCTTTTCCCTTCATTTGCATTATAATTCTTTTCCCAAGAATTTAGACTATAAGATGGATGCTGTAGAGAGTAGTTATAGAATTTCTTAGTAAGATTATCCGGATCCTCTTCAGTGCGATAAGACGCGGATGGATCGATAAGATCTGAAGGAATCAGTAGCGGCGAAGATACATCTTTCAGTTTTAATCCACAAAATTTGTAAATCATCTTTTCAAGGAGACTCAAGCGGGATGCTATCATTTTTTGTTCGAAATATAATTCTTTTTGAAGCGCTATTTGTTCACTTTGATAGTGATCAATGTCGTCTATTTTCCTCTTCGTGTCTGGAGATGAAAACAATGCTCTTTTCGCCTTCTTAGAATCAGGAGTATATCCTGTATGATGATTTCCCCAGTGATAATGTGGTTCATTCGTTGGAGTTGGTGTAGGTAGTTTAGGAGAATCGGATGATTTTTCGGTTGTAAAGGTGATGTTGATAGAAGAATTTGATCTTGAAGACATTTATTGGATTTTTAAAGTTATGAAGACTATTGTTTAAGAGATGTAGAAATATATAGAAGTGATTATGTAAATAATGTGAGGTCGTTAAATTTATAAACAGAGAATTTTGTTTTGAAGAGGGCATTAGGAAGCTATCTAAACTTAGGTATTAGATCAATTATAAAACAGCAAGTTTGTTGTGATGAAAAATTATATGTCTTTAACAGACATTATTCCTAGTTCACGTCTTAGCTTTATAAAAGTATTTTCCAAAAGGGGTTTGGTGAAAATATCAGCAATCTGGTTCTTAGTTGATACGTATTCTAAATTGATTATGTCGTTTTCTATATTATCTCTTAAGAAATGATGTCGTATGTCTATATGTTTAGTTCTAGAGTGATTTACTGCATTTTTAGACAAATTTATTGCACTTGTATTGTCACAATATATTGTAGATTTGGTTAAGTTTATTCCAAAATCTACTTGTGCACATGCTAAAGTAGCAGATATGTATTCTGCTTCACATGTAGAAAGAGATACACAATTTTGCTTCTTACTGAACCAAGATACAAGTGATTTTCCAATGAAATGGCATGTACCACTTGTACTTTTTCTATCCGTCCGGGATCCACAAAATCAGCATCGCTATAAGATACTAATTCGAATAGACATCCTTTTAAATAGAATAGACTGAAATCTTTTGTATTATTGAGATATCTTAAAATTCTTTTTGCTTCTCTATAATGTGATTCTTTAGGATCCGATTGAAATTGTGCACATAAACATACACTCATCATAATATCAGGACGACTTGCAGTTAAATACAATAAAGAACCAATTATACTTCTATATAGTTTTTGATCAACGCTTTTTCCATTTTCATCTTTTTCAAGATGAACTGAAGTACTCATTGGTGTTAGCTTACTTGAAGTATTGTCTAAGCTAAATCGTTTAATTAAATTATTGAAATATTTTTCTTGGTAAATAAAAATACCATTTGAAATTTGTTTAATTTGTAGTCTAAGAAAGTATGATAGTTCTCCCATATGTGACATTTCAAATTCTTTCGTCATTATAGTAGAAAATTCTTTACATAAGTTTTCATTAGTTGATCCAAAAATGATATTGTGACGGCCCGCCCTGCACCAACCGACACTTCCTCCAAGTGTGCGCTGTACACATGTCCAATTGGCATGGAACGGTCGTCATAAGAAAAGAAAGAAGGTGAATAACTAACACATAACCTGTAGAATGTCTCACAACGCATGGAATAAAATATAATAGCAAGATACTTGACATAAAACAGGCGAGACAGTGTATAAACTGAAACCAAAACTAAACAACATCAGAGTAGCGGAAATCCAAAATACAGCTTATTACAACTTTTAAAACTGTCTCTAAAGCAAAAGAAAGCAACAGTAGAAGATGCATTGCTAATGCCCAAGCAGTGATCTTCAACAACACAGGGAGAATATCTATATCATACGTGGAAGCCTCCTGCTCGTCTCCGGATCAGCTACTCGTGCATACCTCCTAACCTGTCTCTAGTCTGCTCGTGTGAGCACCCAGAGTAATAAGAAGAGACATAAAACTCTGGGTCAGACAAAAAGTCTGGTATGAGCGATAAGCAGCTAAACAGAACAATAACAGGTATACTAAACCATACCTGAACTTGGACCTGCAACCAAAGAGTTAGCACTACATATTGTACAATACTCTAAGGTGCCATCAACATATGGTGTAAAGAAATACGGGGGTGGGCGTGTGCATGTCATAGTGATAGCAAACAATTCAATCATGGCAACCATCCTCACATCTCTCACTCAGTGCATAAAGCGTACGATGTATACCGCTTTCAACCACTAGACCCATCGAAGTAGTGACGGAGTTCGGCTTGTACAACTACTGCTACCACCAAGCTTACCCCATGGAGTCATGACTAAACCTTTACAAATGACCCCACTTCATTGGTCTATAGCTCTTTTAGTCGTACCTAGACCACTGTGGCCCTGAATCCGTTCACGTACCCCCTATACAAAGTGATCCAAAGTTACAGACATCGACAGCCCCTTAGCACACGTCCCGCAGCAAAGCCCAATCATGAAGTTAACTCGTTGGTTCCCATCTGGATCCTCGGTACAAACTTCCCATTTGGACTACCTTTGCATCTCGGGTTATGGTATTCTTCGGTTCGGTTCGGGTCTCTTCCTCCTATTCGGTTCGGTTCGGGCATCCTCCTCCTATCCGGTTCAGTTCGGGTCTCCTCCTCTATCCGGTTCGGTTCGGATCTCCTCCTCCTATCCGGTTCGGTTCGGGTGTCTCCTCCTATCCGGTTCGGTTCGGATCTCCTCCTTCTATTCGGTTCGGTTCGGATCTCCTCCTCCTATCCGGTTCGGATCGGATGTTCTTCCTACTCGATTCGGTTCGGATCTCCTCCTTCTATCCGGTTCGGTTCGGATCTCCTCCTCCTATCCGGTTCGGATCGGATCTCCTCCTCCTATCCGGTTCGGATCGGGTGTTCTTCCTAACCGGTTCTGAAAATCTGCAACTTTTTCCAACAAGCTATTTTCGCCGAACGACTGCGTTTTCAACCATTCTAAACTTCCTATGACATTACAAAACATTCCAAACAGCAGTAACAACATATAGAATCAATCAAAAACATTAAAACATCATTTACATGAAATACTTTAGATCAAACATACCCAAAAACCCATGTTTTCCCCTTAATCCTTCTTAACCATGATTAAGCATACAATTAGCAAAACTTATCCAAATTAGCCCAAATTTTTATCAGAGCCATAAAACATCATTATAGAATTTTAGGAATTTTTCCAGAATTTATTTATGTATAAATTCGCTAATCTTCACTAATTACCCATAATTAACCGTAATTAGTGTAAAAGCAAGCTAATCACTCACCTTTGCCACAACTAAAACCCCAAAACTGAAATATTCTCTGATTTGGCGCTGTTCCCAATCTTACACAGCAGCTCTACCTCGGTTCTCGTGCTAATACTCCTTGATTTGATGTTTGCTAAGCCTAATCTTCAATTAGAAAGTGATTAAGAGGTGTTTTGAAGAGGGTGGAGGCCATGGCTAGGTTAAGAGGAATGAATAGTGACGGCTGAAAAATGAGAAAAATGTATTCTCCAAACCCTAACAACCCTTTTAAACTCCTAATCCCGAAATTTCCCTTTGGGCCTAGCTGTTAATCACCCGGTTAAGCCCAATTAAGCTGTTTTTCACCATCTGAAACTTGTTTCAGCCATATCTCCCAAACGGTGAGTCCGTTTGGCTAATATGACCACTCACGGAATTGTAAACCATCATCCGGATCCAATGGAAGTGGTTTCATGTCAAAATTCCTTTCCAGTCAAAAGTTATGGTCAAAACAAGTTCAACTAGGGGCAAAACGGTCTCGACAAAAATCATGAACATGGGAAATGACCCTACTAGTCGTTTCCCAAAAGTACACGACCATACGACTTACTAAGAAAAAGAAATAAATATTCTACGATCTTCCGATGCGTAGAATTCGGGTCGTTACAGATATCATCTATATAAATTTGTATAATTAAAATATATTTATTTGTATTTTTAATGAATAAAGTTTATCTGCTTTTCCTATTTGAAAACCCGAATTTATCAAATAGCTTTTAAGTCGTTCATACCAAGCATGAGGTGCTTGTTTTAAACCATATAACGCCTTTTTAATTTTATAGACATGATCAGGATATTTTTCATGTTTAAATAGTGGAGGTTGTTCTTTAATATATCCATTTAAGAAAGCACTTTTTACGTCCATTTGATAAAGTTTGAAATTATAAAAACTTGCGTATGCTAATAAAATACGTATAGCTTCTAGTCTTGCTACAGGTGCTAAAGTTTCTTCATAATCAATACCTTCTACTTGATTGTACCCTTGAGCAACTAATCTGGCTTTATTTCTTGTTATATTTCCAAGTTCATCTGTCTTGTTTTTATATACCCATTTTGTACCAATAACTGATTGATCGTTTGGTCGAGGCACTAACTCCCAGACATCATTATGTTCAAATTGATTTAATTCTTCTTTCGTTGCGATAATCCAGTAGTCATCTGTAGCAACTTCCTTTGGATTCTTTGGTTCAATAGCTGAAAGAAATGCCACATGAACCATTTGATTTAATTGACTTCTTGTTCGAACATGTGAATCAATTTCTCCAATAATGTTTTGAGTAGGATGATCTTTTAGTATTCTGGGAGGTGATCTGATGGTTTCTATGGGTTATTCTCCGTATTTTCAAAACTAGTGTTTTCAATAATTTCATCATCGTCTTTATTCTTTATATTTTTATCAAAATTTTCATCAAAATATACATGTAAGGATTCTTCTATAGTATTGGTTCGTTTGTTGAAGATACGATATGCTTTACTACATTCTGAATATCCAACAAAAATTCCGTGATCGGCTTTTGCATCAAATTTTGCAAGATGATCTTTAGTGTTAAGAATAAAACATTTAGAACCAAAAATTTAAAGTATGAAATGTTTGGTTTCTACCGTTAAAAAGTTCGTAAGGAGTATTTTTAGTTAAAGGACGAATATATATTTGATTTAATACGTAACAAGCAGTCGCTACTGCTTCTACCCAAAATTGTTTGGGTAAAGTACTTGCATTAAGTAAAGTTCTAGCACATTCTTGTAACGTTCTATTCTTTCTTTCTACAACTCCGTTTTGTTGTGGAGTTCTAGGAAAAGAGAAATTATGATTTATTCCTTTCTTTTTAAAAAATGTTCAAAATATTCATTCTCGAATTCGCCACCATGATCACTACGAATATTTTTGACTTTTAGATCTTTAGACTTTTGAATTCTTTTGATAAAAAAAATTTAAGTGTTCAAAAGTATTACTTTTATTTTTCATAAATATAGTCCATGTATATCTTGAAAAATCATCAATTATTACAAAAACATAACGGTTGTGATTTATGGATTGAATTTGAGTGGGACCAAACAAGTCCATATGTAGTAATTCTAATGGTTGTAAGGTTGAAATAACCTTTTTTGATTTAAAAGATGATTTGGTTAGTTTACCAATTTGACAATCTTCACATATATTGTTTATTTTAAAATTTACTTTTGGTAAACCTTTTACTAATTCATGTTTTGAAATTTTTGTATAGTTCTAAAATTTATGTGATAAAAACGTTTATGCCATAACCAAGAATCACTGTTATTAGCAACTAAGCACATTTCTTTATTGTTATTTACTTTCATATTTAAACATAAATATTTCTATATCTTTTTCCTTCAAAAATCATATTTTGTTTGTTGTCAAAAATACTACAATTATTTTCCGAAAAAGTTATTTTAAAACCTTTGTCACATAATTGACTAATACTAAGTAAATTATGTTTTAATTTTTTTAACTAAAGAAACATTAGTAATAAGAGGTAGATTTGATATACCATAATTATACACATCTCTTTTGCCAATGATATAGCCTTTTGAGTTGTCTCTGAAGGTAACTGAGCCACCATCAAAGTATGAAATATTTATAAGCATATCTTTGTCTCCTGTCATGTGTTTTGAGCATCCGCTATCTAAGATCCATTTTCTCTTTTTGAGTGGGACCTGCAAAAAATATTAATAAGAACATTGGTACCCACTTTTTGATAGGGTCCTAAGAGTTAGGTCTTAGGAAGCCAAACCCAAATGGGTTTAGTATCCCTTTTATATAAATAATTCTCATTATTATGTACAGTTTTCAAAAAAGATTTAATGTGCTTGTTTCTAATCAAACTATTGTTGGTTTTTGGAACCCATATTTTAATTTTATTAACCAATTTTGGTTTATCATCATTTTTTGACTCAATTTTCTTTTTTGGATTGTTCTTTGGAGAAAATTTTGATTCCTTTTTAAATCGTAAACCATTTTTATTTGAAGAAGGTCGAGAGCTCTCTATGATTCTTGATAAATTCTCTCTTCCCTTATTAAAATTTGAAATATTTTTAGAAATGTTTTCTAACTTAGTTTGAATACTTTTATTTTCTAATTCTTTTACTTTTGATTTCAACATGTGATTTTCAAAATTTATTTAATCATTCTTTCTCTTTTGAGTTTCGATTTCTTGCCTCAAAAGAGAAAGTTGATTATCTAAATTTGTAAGAGTGTTTTGAACTTTTTCAAGTTCTTCTTCCAGAGTAATTTTTTCATCTTTCAACATATCTCTTTCAAATTCAGCTTTATTCTGATTTTCATGAGTTTCTTTAAGCTTCTTCTTAAGAGTTTTTATAATATTTAAAAATTCAGCAGTAACATCTATTAATTCTTCATAAAATAATTCGCTTGCTTCAGATTCTTATGCCATGAAGCATATATTTGCTTGCTCATTTTCGCTTCCACTCTCACTGTCACTGCTTGATGAATCTGAGTTTGAGTCGTCCCATGTAACAGAAAAAGTTTTCTTTTTGAAATTTTCTTTCTTGTTTTTGTTGAAACTTTTTTGATTTTCTTTCATTTCTGGACAGTCTTTTACCACATGACCCTTCTTATGACAATTGAAACAATATAGTTTTGAGGATGAGGGTTTGTTTGATGTATTCTTTTTGAATTTTCCTTTCCTATATTTCAGAAATTTCTTAAAATTTTTAGCAATAAAGGCTAGATCTTCATCTTCTGATTCAGACTCTTCTTCATCAGCATGAAAGGCCACATTTTTCTTTTCTTGAGCTAATTCCCTTTTTTCTTGAAGATTTACTTCCGAAGACATAAGATTACCTATTAGCTCTTCTGGTTTCATAGTTGATAAGTCATTTGCTTCTTCAATGGCTAGTACTTTTCTTTCCCAGTCGTTAGTTAGAGAATACAATACTTTTGAAATGATATCAAAGTCACTATATTTTTCTCCAAGTCCTATCAGTGCATGTAAAATATCTTGAAATCTTGAGTACATTTAATTGATAGTTTCATTTTGTTTCATCTTGAAGTTTTGAAATTGATTTTTGAGCATTGAAATTTTAGTTAGCTTGACTTTGTTTGTTCCTTTATGGATAGTCTTGAGTGTTTCCCATATTTGATATGCTGATGTACAAATGCTAACACAAGAATTCATTTCTGTCGAGAGCACAATATAGCATGTTCATAGCTTTTGCATTTGCATATGCCTCCTCTTTTTGAACTGTTGTCCAAGTTGAATACTCAGTTGTAGGTACCGTAAATTCCTTTTAAGTAGCATTCCATGCACTAAAACCACTTGCTTACATATAAATTCTCATTCTTGTAGCCCAATAGTTATAGTGTAGTCCAATGAAAAGAGGTGGTCTTTGAGTAGATTGTCCTTCGGCAAAAGTAGTTGAGCTAGTACTTGGGTTATTCTTCATTTTACCAAAATATCAAATAACGGTGTTACGGTTATAGGATGGCCTTGCTCTGATACCAATTGAAAGTGTATATGCAGCAGTATAGGATCGTGTAGTATGGAGAATAGGATATAATATCTATATAATAGAGTAGTAAGAGTAAATCACACTGTCGATTTATACTAGTTCGGACCACTGTCCTACGTTCAGTCCCAGACTCACTTCTGGTATTTCACTAATACTTAAACCCTCACTTCACCCAGAGGAATAGGTTCACAATTACCCGAACCACTGAATGGGATTTCTTGCCTCAACCACTGAAGAGGTCTTCACTAATACAGAATAATTGTTGACTCTTTTGTGTTCTTGATAACACGGATTGTCGAATATTAAGTACACCCTTCCTATAGCCTTTCCTTGATGATAATCGTGAAGTGCTTGAAGGAATATGGAAGTTTAAAAGTCTCAAGTATGAAAGTAGATAGCTTTTTAGAACTTAGAGAGCTTTGAATAAGATAGAGAGAATTAGAATAAAATTCGGTGATTGGATCATCTTAGCAATTCTCTATTTATAATATATAAATAGATACAACTGATCGTGAAGAGTTTTGATGAAGAGATATGGATTAAATAGTTGTGTCTCTTCATAAAGGATGCAACTCTTCGGAATTCAGATGTCTGAAAATAAAATTCAGATGTCTGTTTATTTTAAAAATCAAGTCAGCAAGGAAATAGTGTATTTCGGGGGCATTTCAGGCGTCTGAAATATATCAACCAGACGTCTGAATATTGTATTTAAAAACATTCTATTTCAGCAAACAGACGTCTAAAATTTTCAGACCAGACGTTTGTTTTCTGTTATCAACCTATTCCTTGCCTATTTTTCAAAGAAAAACTATATATATATATATATATATATAATATGTGTGTGTGTAATCATCAAGGAAGACTTTAACATAATAATCTAGGACTAATAGACTCTTACAACACATAAATGATCTTCGTTTTGTGTACTTGAGTTAGATTGTCAAAACTATCTTCCTGCAACATAGAATTAGTCGAACATATATGCTTATAGTTGTCATAGTCAAAAATACTCATATAGCGGGATCCAACACCAATTTCCCCCTTTCATGTTATGCCCAATTTCAATGTTTTTTCCATCGTTCCTAATCTAACGCATTCGCATAATTTAGCGGCATGCCTAAGCTCAAAAGTAGCCTGGCTATATAAAATAAAAGGAAAAGGGTGAAGGGAAGATGACAGAGATGACTATTCTAGCAAAATTGACATAAACATATAATGGCATAATGTTAAGATGGACATGTAAGAACATATCAGGTGAACTTATGATAATAAAACCAGTTCTATCATAGTAGGGATGTCATAATAGGCATGATTAGATCTAAACAAGGATTTAGATGTCCATCTAATGACAGATCCAAATTAACCATAACATGATAGGTACAAGATGATCTAAATAGTAAATTAAATCTATAATCAAAAGTAGATCTGACATGACAAAGGTTGAGATCCAAATCATAGTTAATTCAGAATATCATGGGTTCGCAAATTATAATAGATCTGATATGATTCAGTCACAGGGATAGATCCAAATTACAGTCATATCATGTTTTACTTTTAGTGATTTAAATCTAAAGGTAACATAAACTCACATTGTTCGGATCTAGAAGAATAGAAGGAGGAAAACGGAGATTGAATCACATATCTACACTTGAATCTATAAACTTTGATTGCAGAAGAAGAAAAGGATTTGATTTAGTCCAGGCACCGACAGTATTTAGGCCTCCATTGATTTCAATGTGAGAAACTAGAAAAATGAGGCTGTATATATAGTTGCTAGCCCCCAGAACCGACCTAGCCACGTCAGGCCTAGGGGTGTCAACCCAGAGGTCGACACCCCCCTTAAGGGGTCGACTCCCCTGGACATGATTTTTCCCGCTCACCCGAATTTTCATGATTTTGAAATTTCTGAACCAAAATTGAATTTTTGGACCCTATATGTATGTAGGTATGTATGTATGTATATTATATATATATATATATATATATATATATATATATTTCTTGTGCATATACAAACTTCAAACCTTCATAACTCCTACATATGGTGTCTGTTTTACGCAAACCAAATGTCTATCATGACCAGAATTTCGAGACGGACGCAATGGCGCAGTTCATTCCCTTAATTCTGAATATTAAATGAATTATTATTTAATTTATCCTCTTTAGTGTTGTTAAAATTACGGGTTGTTATATTCACCCCATACTCAAAGGATTTCGTCCCTGAATCTCCAAGTTAAGAATAATGCATATCCTACCATCCATCACCCATCTACTCATCCACTAATCAGAGGAATCCATTGTCCATAAAGACTTCTAATGCTTATATAATCATATGCAAAGGGGTGTATGTATGTCCCAATACTAATGCGAAGATCAGGCGGTCTACTAATTCAGTCGACCTCCTTAATGCAATATATGTTAGTGTCATGAATCCAACATGTATGCAAGTAATCCTATTATAACATGTAAGTTCTATATGCATGCACAAACATTCGTTCAAATTCAACATCCATATGATGATACATGTAATTTCATCCATAAAAAGAAGAAAAATGCACACACATCCATATCTAGTATGAGAGTGATTGAGCCGATCTAGTGCCTAATGTGTGTGTATATGCATCCACGAGCAACCACTAGCAAACACTTGCATCCACTTGCATCGATCAAATATAACATGTCTCAAACACATGTTTACATTCATGGGATTCCTACCTAAAGGTCGAAGATTCGATCATAGGACATACTAAAATGATAGAAATAAGCATAGATAAAAACTTTTGAAAAGGAAGTTAAGAACATACCCTCGAAAAGAAAAGGGTACGAAGCACAAATCTTGTCTTCGGTCTCTCGAGTTGCATCCTCTGGGTTATCTCCCCACTAAACTTTCACCAACTTCACTTCTATGTTGCATAGCTTCTTAACTTCTGATCCAAGAATACGAGAAGGAACTAGTCTGACTGCCTCCCGTTCCACCTCTAATTCTTCTAATATACTCGGCTCAACTACTTCTACGGTATCATGTAAGCACTTCCACAAGTGAGAAATGTGGAAAACATCATGAACGTCGGATAGTCTCTTTGGAAGCTTTACTCTATAGGCCATTTGGCCAATCCTTTCTGTTATGGGAAATGGCCCTACGAATCTTGGTGCCAATTTCCTACAGATCCGAAGCGAACCACATTCCTTAAAGGCAACACTTTAATGAAAACCATATCTCCTACTTCGAATTCAATGTCATTCCTTTTCTTGTCTGCATAGGATTTCTACCTATCTTGAGCGGTCTTAATTCGTCCTCTAATAAAATCAATCTTCTCGGACGTCTCTCTAACCATATCCGGTCTAAGTAATAACCTTTCTGTAGACTCCCACCAATAAGTTGCTGATCTACAAGGTCATCTGTATAATGTTTCAAAAGCGGCCATGCCAATGCTTTCTTGAAAACTATTATTGTAGGAGAATTCTACTAAAGGAAGAAGCTCTTCCCAAGTCCCTCTGAAGTTTAAGATACACAGCCTCAAAAGATCCTCAAGAATTCTATTCATCCTCTCTGTCTTCCTGTTGGTCTAAGGATGATAAGCGGTGCTCAAACATAACTGTGTACCTAATGCTTCTTGCAAACTCCAGCAAAAGTCACTAGTCAAGATGGGGTCACGATCGCTTACGATGCTGGAAGGTACTCAATAAAGATGGACTATCTCACAAACATAAATTGCAGCCAACCAAGCTGCCATCCTCTTACTCTTAACTGGAATGAAATGAGCGCTCTTAGTAAGTCTATCTACTACCACCCAAATACTAGTGCTGCCTTTCTTTGATCTAGGAAAACCATCTATGATATCCATAGAGACGCGCTCCCACTTCCAATGTGGAACGTCCAAAGGATGAAGTAACCATCGGGCTTCTTTTGCTCAGCTTTAAATTGCTGACAAACAAAACATTGAGAAACAAATTCTGCCACATCCTTCTTCATTCCAGCCTAAATGAAAACCCTCTTCACGTCCCTATACATCTTATCACCGCCTGGGTGAATAGTCATCTTAGAATGATGGGCTTGTTCCAAGACTTCCTTTAACGGACCTCCAGTTTGAGGAACACAAAGCCTGCCATCTCGTCGCAACCACCCTTTGTCGTCAATGGAATATCTATTGAGGTGACTAGATGTCTCCCCTTTATTGAGCCTATCTAAGATATCTGAAATCTGTGGATCATGTCTCTACGAAGGTCCTATCTCATCCATATGAGTATGTCATATCTGTAGTGACGCAAACAAACCAGGCAATAATTCACTCAAGGGTCTAAAATCAAAAGCCGATATAAACTCCAAGCTTTTCCTTTCCATAAACAGAGGACTTAAGGCCATCCTCTGCCTACTCAGTGCGTCTGCCACCACATTAACCTTGCCAGGGGTGTAAGAAATCTCAAAATCATACGAAGCTAGGAACTCCATCCACCATTGTTGCCTTAAATTAAGATCCTTCTGCGATAACAAATACTTGAGAGATTTATGATCGGTGTACAACTCGAACCTCTCTCCAAGCAAATAATGACGTCACGTCTTAAGCGGGAATACTATGGAAGCTAGCTCTAAATCATGGGTAGGGTAGTTCTTCTCATGGACTTTTAGTTGTTTACCCTCATAACACACTACCTTTCCTTCTTGCATCAGAACCGCACCAAGCCCTGTACCACATGCGTCAGTGTATACTGTAAACACTTTATTCCCATCAGGCAAGATAAAGGCTGGGGCTGTTGTCAGAGCCCTCTTCAATCGTTGGAAATCAACATCACAATCTATATCCCATGAAAACGCCAAATTCTTCTTCATCGGCCTAGTGAGTGGGGCTGATATCTTTTCGAATTCCTTAATGAACTTCCTATGATAACCTGTCAATCCAAGAAAGCTTCTCACCTCAGTTGCAATTTTCGGAACTTGCCAATCTTTAACTACAACCACCATTGCGGGATCTACTGTTATCCCCTCTTTGGAAACCGCATGCCCTAGAAACCTCACCTCTTTTCTCCAAAAATGGCATTTGGAGAACTTTGCCTTAAGCTGATGCACATGGAGAGTTTTCAAAACTTCTCTCAAATGTTGGGCATGTTCTTCTTTTCTCCTTGAGAAGATCAAGATATCATCAACAAAGACCACGACGAATTCATTTACAAACTCCCAAAACACCCTACTCATCAGATCGACAAAATAGGTGGGTGCATTCGTCAACCCAATAGGCATAACTAACCATTCAAAGAAACCATCTCGAATCCCAAAAGCGGTCTTATCTATACTGTCCTTAGCCATCCTCAACTTATGGAACCTCGTGGCCAAGTCCAACTGAGAGAATATTGAGGTACCAACAAGTTGGTCAAACAAGTCATCTATCCTTGGAAGTGGGTGCATGTTCTTCTTAGTGAGTTTGTTCAAGTCTCTATAGTCCACACACAAACGAAGTGAACCATCCGCCTTAGTTGCGAATACTACTAGAGCACCCCATTCAGATATGCTTCGCCTGATAAACCCTTTATCAATTAGCTCCCCTACTTGCTTGCTAAGCTCCCTCCTTTCCCTTGGATCCATATGGCGCACAGGTAATGCAACTAGTTTTGCATTGTCCACCAAATATATATATGAAAATTGATCTCACGCCTCGGAGGTAAGCCCTGTACCTCATCAAAAACATTAGAATAATCACGGACTATTGGAACAGATTGCAGCTCATCGATAGATGCATCAAGAGACTCTACGAAACCAAGCGTAACAGACCCTTGTGGGTCACAAGAAATCTTGAGGGTCCTCCCATGACAGGTCAGAAGCCTAACGACTCTTCTCTCACAATCCAGAATGGCACCATACATGGTTAGCCAATCCATCCCTAGAATCAAACCGTAGCCCATAAAACTGAGCACATACGCATTGCACTCAAACTCGACGCCAAAGATAGATATTCTCAAACCCCAACAAATCATAGACAAATGAGCCGAACCACCAATGGGGTTTGAGACAACAGTGGGATCCACTACCAACTAGTATTTAAGTGTAGAGATTCAACCACGGAACTAGATATAAATGAATGTGAAGTGCCATAATCAAATAGAGTTCTAATAGGATGACTGGAAAGAGAATTTGAACCTTCCACGGAAATTTTCCTACCTCTATACAGAGAACTGGTCGCGAGAGAATGCACCTTCCCTCCAGAAGTTCCTGCCCTTTGACCTTGCCCATGTGGACCCTGTTTGTTCTGGCACTCCCTAGGAAAGTGTCCAACCTCTCCACAATTAAAGCAAGTATTCTTACTTCTTTTGCAATCCCTGACCAAGTGATCCTCTCGTCCACAACTGTGACATTTCCTCTTATCCTTAACCTTGTCATTCTTTCCGCCTTTTTTCTGTTGTTGTCCTTTCTTGGGCCATACCTTTTTGTTTTGCGTTGTTTCCTCAGCCATAACTTCCTTCTTTTCTCCCTTGTCTTTCTCATGCATCAAGGCCATATCAACAAGCCTTTCAAAAGGAGCTCCCACTGGAATATGGGACATAACTAACGGATGAAGGGGTTCATTCATCCTTATAAAAACCGTAAAGCTTTCTTATGTAGAGTATCCACCAATTCCAATCCAAACCTAGCTAGCTGGTTGAATTTATTCACATATTCCTTAATGGTCATGTTTCCTTATTTGAGCGCCAAGAACCTCTCCATCTGAATGCTTTTCTCAGCTTGAGAAAGAAACTTCATTTCAAACCTCTATCTAAAATCTTCTTATGTTTCCACCGGACGCCCCGCTTGAGTTACTTCCCATTAGAACTAAGCTTCGTCTTTCAATAGCCAGACGACTAGTTGAATCTTCCTACAATCATCCACATCGAAAATTCCGAACAAGTCCTCTGTGTAACACCCCGTAATTTCAAATATTAAAATTAACAATTTTAAGAATACTTAATTGTTAATGTGAGAATTAAGGGAAATGGGTTACGTCATTGCGTTCGTCAAATTCTGCTTGGAATAAAGTCTAAGTTTTCCTAAATCGGACTTCGTATGAGGAAGTTATGGCCCTCAGAAGTTTCAAAAATTTATATAAATTAAAAAACAGTTCATATTAAATTCAAAATTCGAATTCAAACAAGGAAGCGGGCTGGATGGGATTATTCCCGCCCCAGGCCAGGTCGACCTCCCCTATACAGGTCGACCTGGGGGTTGACCTACCCCCCGGGCAGATCTGAACTATGACAATTCTGACTAGTTGCTGAGTCTTTTCTAACCTGTTGCTGAGTCACTAGGGCATAGGCGACAATTCTGGATAACTCTATCTAGTCTGGACGGTTGTGATTTGCTCCTATGATAATCTAACGACTTATGTTGATTTAAACTTCTATATAAGCACGCATAGACTCAAGCTCTAAACCTAAACTAAATTAATCTCTTAGCCTCCATGCTGCTGCTAGAATAGTTCTTCTTCTTAAAGCTTAGGAATTGCATGTCAGGATTCTAATACAAACGACGAATGAATTATTATCTTCTCTAATCCGTCTTTGTGAGTACAATTTCTTCCACAAAATAATTAATAAATCAATTATGATGAATTATAATTTGGATTACGAGAACATGTATGTTGAATCATGTGATGTTACTTAACTTTGTTATCGTCTGTTGGTGAACATATGACAGTTTTTTTAACTTATGTTGGTAGATCTATTTCATATGTCAAATCACATATGTTTAACTTGATTCATTTTATGACATTAGTTTATATGCAAGTTTGGGATGTAAATCATATGCTTGCATGTGAATCTTATGCAAGTCTATTTTTACATATGCTAGTTTGTATGTGAATTTTATGCAAGTCTTTTTTTACATATGCTAGTTTGTATGTGAATCTTATGCAAGTCTGTTTTTACATATGCTAGTTTGTATGTGAATCTTATGCAAGTCTGTTTTTACATATGCTAGTTCAACTTATCTCTTTTGTGGCTACTTATGTTGGGATTATGCTTTTTACTTTATGTACTCAGAAAATAATTTGTCAAGATGGATATTAAGTGTACTTGGTTTTATTGTTGGTTTTTGATGTTTTTTTAACCAAACTATTTCTCCGCTGCAGTAAAAGTTGCTTTAAATTTTCAAGTGCCAATATATGTATTTGTCTTGTTATATTTTGTTCTATACACCAATAATACTCCATGAAAGTTAATGCATTCCCCTTGAGAGTGATATTAATGGACGTGGGGTGTTACATGTGGTATCAGAGCTGATGGTTACGAGAACAAATAAGAGATTTTGAAAAACTGTTTTTCAAAAGCATTTTATAAAGAAATACTTTCAAAAATATGTTTTAAGGAGAGTATTTTCAAGAGAAAAGTTTGTTTTAAAAAAATAAGCCCCAAGAGCCATATATCTTTCCTTCGATTCTCCGTTTTGAATCTCTTCTTTTTTTCTTTTCAGCGTGTCTGGGGTACCCGAGATACCCGAGGGAATACCGATACCAACCTGGTTCAGAAGGTATTTGGAGGCTAGGGCCACCGCCGCAGGCCCAGTAGACGTTCCTCATTCCCCAGCTACAGCGGCTTCTCCACCTCCCCGCATAGATACTTTTTCAAAGATATGCAAAGACTTTCAGGAAATAGTCGGGAAACCTTTTCACGGGTCGGAGACGTTTTTTGAAGCTCGAAATTGGCTTAAGGAGGTGGAAGATTTGTTTGGTATCTTTGAGATAGAAGATGGAAGGAAGGTCCAATCAGCTGCTTGGTTAATGAAGGACGAAGCCTCGTTTTGGTGGGAGGTCACGAATGGAGAGTGTTCATTGGAGACATGGATGGATTTCAGGCATAGGTTCGAGATGAAATTTCTCTCACGAGTAGAGGAGAATTTATACATGGAGAGGTTCTTGGCGTTGAAGCATGGGAATTTATCAGTAAGGGAGTACGTCAACAAGTTCAATCAGTTGGCAAGATTTGGCTTAGACTTGGTGAACACACCTGAAAAGAAGGCCTTGAGATTCGTTAAAGGTTTGAATGAGTTGCTACGTGGGTTGGCTATGACCCACATTCCTATGGGGGCTACCTTTGAGAAACTGGTTGACATGGCGCTTATGCATGGAGAGGAGAAATGCGCTAATGCTAATAAGGCAGCGGAAAAGAAAGGGGATCAAAAGAAGTCACATCAGCAACCTAAGAAGGGTGGTAAGGATAACAATAGCAAAGGAAAGAAAAGGTGCTTTAATTGTGGAACACCAGGCCATTTGAGCAAGGACTGTAGGAAGAAGAAGAAGACTAGTTGTTTCAACTATGGCGAGGCAGGACATCTGATTAAAGACTTCCCGAGAAGACAAGGGCAAGGGCAGAGGACAGGGTCTACTTCTGGAGGGCAAGTTCAGGATCTTATGGCACTAGGGCAGGCAAGAGGGTAAGTTCATGCTCTCATGGCACCAGGACAGGAGAGAGGTAGAAACATTTCTGTTGAAAGTTTGGTTTTTCTGTTTGATCATCCCGTTCGTATTTTGTTTGATTTTGGTGCTTCCACTCGTTTGTATCTACTTCGTTAGTTGAAACACTGCACCTAAATACTAGTCTAGTTACAGATCCCATAGTAGTCTCAAATCCTATTGGTGGTTCGGCTCATCTTTCATTGATTTGTCGGGATTTGAGAGTGTCTATCTTGGGCGTTGGGTTTGAATGCAATGCCTTCGTTCTTGGCTTCACGAGCTATGGGTTGATTCTAGGCATGGATTGGTTATCCAGTAACGGTGCCATCTTCGATTGTGAAAAGAGAGTGGTTAGACTAGTGACTCGCCTCGGTAACACTCTCGAAATTTCTTGTAATCCCATACATTCTGTTATGCTTAGCTACCTAGAATCTCTTGATGCGTCAGTTGAACGCTTGCAGTCTGTTAGAGTAGTCCGTGAATACTCAGATGTATTTGAAGAGGTGAAGGACTTACCTCCGAAGCGGGAGATAGACTTCCACATATACCTTGTTGATAATGCAAATCCCATAGCTCTACCCGTTAGGCACATGGTTCCAAAGGAGAGAAAAGAGCTCAGCAAGCAAGTCAAAGAGTTGCTCGGAAAAGGGTTTATAAGGCGGAGTATTTCTGAATGGGGTGCTCCAGTAGTATTCTCAACCAAAGCGGATGGTTCACTTCGCGTATGTGTTGATTGTAGGGATCTAAACAAGCTGACCAAGAAAAATAGGCACCCACTTCCAAGAATAGACGACTTGTTTGATCAGCTTGTAGGTGCGTCGGTTTTCTCCCAACTAGATCTGGCTACCAGGTTTCATCAGCTAAGAGTGGCTTAAGATAGCATTGATAAGACCGCGTTCAGAACCCCGGATGGTTTATCCCAATGGCTTGTCATGCCTTTCGGTTTGACAAACGCACCCGCTTACTTTGTTGACTTGATGAGCAGGGTATTCAAGGAGTTCCTTAATAAGTTTGTGGTGGTCTTCATAGAAAACATTTTGATTTTCTCGAAGAATGTAGAAGAGCATGCTTTGCATTTAAGGGAAGACATGGATACTCTTCGTGCACATCAACTGAAAGCCAAATTCTCTAAATGCCATTTCTGGAGAGAAGAAGTAAGGTTTCTTGGACATGTGGTGTCCACAGAGGGGATAGCTGTGGACCCCGCAAAAGTAGTTGCGGTGCAAGATTGGAAGGTTCCACGGAATGCAACCGAAGTCCGAAGCTTTCTCGGGCTAGCGGGCTTTTACCGAAAGTTCATTAAAGACTTTGCCAAAATCTCAGCCCCACTCACAAGATTGATAAAGAAGAACCTAACTTTCGCTTGGGATTTGGATTGCGATATTGCTTTCCAACGTTTGAAAAGGGCTCTAACAACAGCCCCAGTCCTGACATTGCCTGATGGGAGCAAAATGTTTACCATATACACAGACGCATGCGGTACAAGGTTAGGCGCTGTCTTGATGCAAGAAAGCAAGGTATTTGTTATGTGGGAAGGCAATTGAAGGTACATGAGAAGAACTGCCCAACCCATGATTTGTAGCTAGCTGCCATTGTTTTCGCTCTAAATTCATGGCGTCATTGAATACTAGGAGAAAGGTTTGAATTGTTTACTAACCATAAATCATTAAAGTACCTTTTATCACAGAAAGATCTTAACTTAAGACAACAAAGGTGGATGGAATTTCTGGCTTCATATAATTTTGAGATTTCCTATACCCCTGGCAAAGGAAATGTGATAGAAGACGCCTTTAGTAGAAAGAAGCTGACCTTGAGTCCTCTCTTTGTAGAAAGGCAAAGCATGGAGTACATAGCAAACTTTAACTTTAGACCCTCCTCTGAAATTGTACCTTGTCTGTTAGCATCGCTAGAGATGCGACCTACTCTTTTGGACTCAAAAGGAAACGCGCAACGAGAAGACCCTCAGCTAGTTAATATGATGGATAAGCTAGTTACGGGTGAGGCTTCTAGTCACCTTAATAGATTCTCCATTGATGATAAGGGTTGGTTGAGACAGGATGGAAGGCTATGTGTCCCACAAGTAAGGGATTTAGTGAAGACAATTCTTGAAGAAGCACACCATTCTAAGCTGACCATACACCCAGGCAGAGGCAAGATATATGAAGATATAAAAAGGGTTTTCTTTTGGAATAGCATGAAGAGGGATGTAGCTGAGTTCATCGCTAAGTGTTTGATATACCAGCAAGTCAAAGAGGAGCAGAAGAAGCCTGGTGGTCTTCTTCATCCTTAAGAGGTCCCACAATGGAAGTGGGATAGCATTTCGATGGACTTTGTTGATGGGTTGCCTATGTCAAGAAGGGGCAATACCAGTATTTGGGTAATAGTAGATAGGCTCACTAAAAGCGCTCACTTTATACCTGTTAAGAGTAGAAGGACTACCTCGTCGCTAGCATCCATTTATCTTAAAGAGATAGTTCGACTCCAAGGGATACCCTCCAGCATAGTGAGTGATTGAGATCCTATCTTTACGAGCGAGTTTTGGAAGAGTTTGCAAGAGGCTATAGGCACACAATTATGCTTAAGCACGACCTGTCACCCCCAAACCGATGGTCAGACGGAAAGGGTGAACAAAGTATTGGAATACCTCTTAAGATTGTGCATTCTTGACTTTGGAGGGACGTGGAAGGATCATCTTCCTTTTGTGGAATTCGCTTACAACAATAGCTACCGAGCCACCATAGACATGGCACCCTTCGAAGCTTTATATGGAAGACCATGCCGATCACCAAATTGTTGGTGGGAGTCTACAGACAAGCTCGTACTTAGGCCCGACATGATTAGAGAAACCTTAGAAAAGGTGGACTTGATAAGAAGATGGGTGAAGGCTGCACAAGATAGACAGAAGTCCTACGCAAACAAAAGAAGGACTGACCTTGAGTTTGAGGTTGGAGACAGGGTGTTCCTTAAAGTATCTCCTTTGAGGAATGCCATTCGCTTTAGGTCCATAGGAAAGCTAGCACCAATATTTGTAGGACCATTTCCTATCACTGAAAGGATTGGGACGATGGCTTACAGAGTAGAGCTACCCGAAAGACTGGCTGGAGTTCATAATGTTTTTCATGTTTCTCAACTACCAAAGTGCTTACATGAGTCTGCGGAAGTTGTGGAGCCAAGTATACTAGAGGAAGTAGAAGTGGAACGAGAAGCAACTGTGAGAAGAGTTCCAACTCGTATCTTGGGTACGGAAATCAAAAAGCAACGCAACCGTGAAGTCAAGCTTGTTAAAGTTCAATGGAGTGACGCTGAGGAAGATGCGACTTGGGAAACTAAGAGAAAAATACACATAGCCTACCCTTTTCTTTTTTAGGGTACCTCCTTGATCTCTTTTTCCATAAGTTTATTCATGCTTATATCTATCTTTTAAGTATATCTCCTCGGTCCTATTCTTTATCCTTAGGTAGAAACCAATGGATGTAAACATGTATTTGAAACATGTTATTATTGATGATTGCGAGTGGATGCAAGTGGTTTTTAGTGGTTGCTCGTGGATGCACGTACACACACATTAGGCACTAGATCGGCACAATCACTTTCATATTGCATATAAATATGTGTGCATATTTAAATTAATAGATGTATAATGGTTGTGTTATCATACGGATGCTACATTTTGATGAATGGTTGTGCACACATGTAGAAGTAATACGTATCATTAGGATTCTTTCGCATACATAATGGACGCATGACACTATCATGATTTGCATTAAGGAGGTCAACTGAGTCAGTAGACCGCCTGATTTTGCATTGGATAAGGAACATATACACACATGTTTTGCATATGTTCATATGACATTAGAATTTTTGTAAGGACAATGGAAGCATGTTTGATGGTTGAGTAAATGGATGATTGGATGTTAGGATATACATTCTCCTTAACTTGGAGATTTCGGGGGCGAAATCCTTTAAGGAGGAGAGAATGTAACACCCCGTAATTTTAAATATTAAAATTAACAATTTTAAGAATACTTTATTGTTAAAGTGAGAATTAAGGGAAATGGGTTACGCCATTGCGTTCATCTCGAAATTCTGCTTGAGAGTCCAAGTTTTCATAAATCAGACTTCGTATGAGGAAGTTATGGCCCTTAGAAGTTTAAGAAAATTTATATAAATTAAAAACAATTCAGATTAAATTCAAAATTCAAATTCAAATAAGGAAGCGGGATGGTAGGATTTTTCCCGCCTCAGGCCAGGTCGACCAAGAGGTCGACCAGGGGGTCGACCTCCCCTATACAGGTCGACCTGGGGGTCGACCTAGGGGTCAACCTGGGGGTCGACCTACCCCCCAGGCAGATTTGAACTGTGACGATTCTGACTTGTTGCTGAGTCTTTTCTGACCTGTTTCCAAGTCATTGGGGGCATAGACTCAAGCTCTAAACCTAAACTAAATTAATCTCTTGGCCTCCATGTTGCTGCTAGAATAGTTCTTCTTCTTAAAGCTTAGGAATTGCAAGTCAGGATTCTAATACAAACGACGAAAGAATTATTCTCTTCTCTAATCCGTCTTTGAGAGTACAATTTCTTTCACATAATAATTAATAAATTAATTATGATGAGTTATAATTTGGATTATGAGAACATGTCTGTTGAATCATGTGATGTTACTTAACTTTGTTATCGTGTGTTGGTGAACATATGATAATTTTGTTAACTTATGTTGGTAGATCTATTTCATATGTCAAATCACATATGTTTAACTTGATTCATTTTATGACATCAGTTTATATGCAAGTTTGGGATGTAAATCATATGCTAGTTTGTATGTGAATCTTATGCAAGTTTGTTTTTACATATGCTAGTTTGTATGTGAATCTTATGCAAGTCTGTTTTTACATATGCTAATTTGTATGTGAATCTTATGCAAGTCTGTATGCGAACTATACACAAGTTTATATGTGAATCAAATATATACATATGCTAGTTTACATGTAAAACATGTGATATTAGTTTACATGTTTAAATTCATATGCAAGATTGTAGGAATCCATATGCAAGTTTAGGTGAAAACTATATTCACATATGCAAGTTTAGGTGAAAACCATATTCACATATGCAAGTTTAGGTGAAACCCATATTCATATATGCAAGTTCACAATTTCATGTTTAGATCTATATTTGGATCCATGGTAGTTTATGCAAATTTATGTTCTATATGTCCATTTCCTATGCAAGTTATTGGTTATGCAAACTTATGTTATAATTCTTATTCGCAAGTTAGATCTGTTTTATTGTTATGCAAGTTTTGATGTTTGTTTTCTTTTTATGAGTTAAACTATTTGCAAGTCTTACATATTTCATATTAAACGTACGAAAGGTGTAGGGACAATGGGAAAATATTAATTACACAAATTGTGAATTGGCATAAAATGGCTTTAAAGGCATATAATTAATTTTGAGATACTAATTGGTGTAATTTATATACATGAAAAGTATAGACATAATTTAGGTGACAATTATGGACATAGATTAATTTGGAAATTACTGACAATTTGAATAGGGATAATTAATTCATATTGTGGTGAAATGATTATATGTAGTAATAGACGCCAAAGACACGAGGTTAGACTCGTTTGTGGTATAAGACTGCCCGGACCCGCACGACAAATCCAGCAACCACAAATGGTAGTCTAATGTGAGAGATTGAAGGCACAAATTAAATGTGTAGCAATTGTAAAGACATAAGGTTAGGCTCATTTGCAGTATAAGACTGCCAGGACCCGCCCGACAAATCCAGCAATTGCAAATGGTAGTCTAATGTGGGAGGTCTTACAAGGTTACGGTTATAATGAATTAAGTAACACTAACCAAGATAAACATGTGGTGGGACATGGAGGTTAAGTGGGTGACATGGGTGACATGTGAAATATGATTAGAAACACTTAACCAAAATGAAACATGTAAGAGGACATGAATAAGAAAGGGTTAAGTGGGAAATCTTAGTGGGACCAAGCATAGGTGGAAAGCTTGTGTCAATTATGGGGGCCCTTTTCAAACCAGTAACCCATTAAGTAACTTTGTGAGCTCGAGTTAGATCGAGGACGGGACACGCTTACAGGGTTTGATTGTAAGAGGCCAAAACGGGTTAGCGGTGGCAACGCAAGTCCAACGGGGTCATGTGCGTGCGTGGGCCCGGGCTGGTAAGTAAGGCATTGTTGCATCATGTAGATATAAGCCATGCATCTTTAGTGGTATCGGGTTGCCACTTGGGGAGTAATACACCCCACTGTGGGACCAGCACAGGTACTTACGAGTTAGGGAGCTGATCGCATGTGGGCAGTGGGTACAACTAGTGGAGATAGGGGCAGGAGCACCTATGAAGACAGTTAGGGGTACACGAAACTACCATTATGATTATTATGTTCAGTAGGCGGGATCAACTTCTAGGGTGACTAGTAATGGTGCAGTATAGTAACTGTCCTATAGTGATTAGGAGCACGATTAACACCAGCATATTCCTCTTGTTTGTTTCGTCTTTCCCATTTGCTTCACAGTCATTCCTTGTTTTACCGGTTTATGCCTTATCTAATTAGTTGAATAATTATATTGTTAAAGTTATTGGACTCGCCATACTTTATGTCTGACCCCCTTTGTTTTTGCCTCTTTTCTTCCTTTCCCCCCCAGGTTCACAGGGTGGGACTAGTGCTAGTGGAGCTTGATTTGGATCTCTTTCTCTCTCTTTCGGAAGTGCTTGGATTGCTAAAAGTAAAGTTCAGCTTATCTCTTTTGTGGCTACTTATGTTGGGGTTATGCTTTTTTACTTTATGTACTCAGAAAATAATTTGTTAAGATGGATATTAAGTGTACTTGGTTTTATTGTTGGTTTTTGATGTTGTTTTAACCAAACTATTTCTCCGCTGTAATAAAATTTGTTTTAAATTTTCTAGTACTACTATATGTATCTGTCTTGTTATACTCTATTTAATACACCAATAATACTCCATGAAAGTTAATGCATTCCCCTTGGGAGTGACATTAATGGACGTGGGGTGTTACACTCTGTCTCCTTGAGCCAATTCCTTGCCTCTACAAATGTCTCGGTTTCATGGAATGGCCTTCCTCCCATAGCCCGGAAATCTTTGCAGACTTTAGAGAAGTTTTCTACACGCAGAGGAGGAGGAGGAGGAACGAAGGGTGCAGCTTGGGGGGGGGGGATGTCAGCATGACCACCGGCAGCCGTCGTGGCCTCTAAATACCTGCGGAACCAGCCTGGTATCGTAACGCCCTCTTGAACAATAGGTTCCCCAGACATGCTGAAAAGAAAAAGAAAGAGATTCAGACAAAGGATCAAAAGATAGTACATATGGCTTTGGGGAATATGTTTTTCAAAATAGATTTTTCTTTTGAAAATGCTTTCTTTTTAAACCTTTTTGAAAATATTTTTCAAAAACTTTTATCTAATCTGGTAACCTTCAACTCTGATACCAAGTGTGACAACCTTAATGTCACTCATTAAGAGAAGGCATTAAGTTTCATGAAGCGTTTTACGTAAACAAACGCAGAACATTGCAAGGAAGATATAAAAGATTCCAGCGGAATTTAAAATTTTATTTAAAACATAATTTATAACATCGTGGTCCAAAGTATCATAAGTCTGGAACTACATAAAAACCATTACAATAATATAAAGCTTCTGTCTTGTACCATTAGAGTACGGAAATAAGAAAAAGCATAATTCCACAAAAGAGACAAATGCCATAGTAGTAAAGAAATGAACTTGAGCAATACTTCAAAAGCAGCTCCTAGCAAGATAATAACCAATTCATGATTAAGCCTGAGTATTCCCACCCTGCGAACCTGGAGGGGAAATGGAAGAGAGAAGAGGAAACAAAAAGGGTCAGACATAAAGTCTGATGAGTCTAGTTACTTTTTCCAAGTAAATAAGTAAAAGTATCATGATAGGCATATAAGGTGGATGAGAAAGATAACATCATAAAAGGTAAGTATGACAAGGCAAACATGATAGAGTGTATATGTTTCCCTAATGGTTACCCTGATTCTCTGCACTATTACAAGTATAACCATAATAAGATGATCCCAGTAACTACAAGATGGTAGACTTAGGCGTACTCCTGGTGAGAGGTGTTAACCCTATACAATCCATAGGAAGCCCAACCTAACAGGCTCCTAATCTTTTTACCAGAGTCTAGACATACCCCAACTACTACCCTAATTGATCAGCTCCTTACTCCGTAGGTACCTTATGTCGGCCCCACAGTAGGAGGTATCACTTTCCTAAAGTGGCAACCCTTCGTGATGTGCACAACCATATTAACTGGTGTCACAGTCGTCTTATCCCCCTCTGCCCGGCCCATGCACGCATATGTCCCCGGTCGATTTGTGCCACCCACACCGTCCTCCATGTTTGGATCTCTTACAATCAACCCAGTAAGCATGCCCCAACTCCGACCTAGGGCGGATTACTCGTTCTATACCGTTATATAGGTTACTAACTGAAATGGGTCCCACACAAGATGATACAAGCTCTCCCCCTTGTCTTGTATCCCCACTAGGATTTCCACCGGTTATGTATAACTATAGTTGTCTTTAATTACTTAACCCCCTTAGGTTTAGTTTGTTGGGCCTATAGATAAATATTACCCACCCCCTCATATTTACTTAACCCACCCACTCTTCAACCAAATTTACTTAATCCCTATTCAAGTTCATGTTCATACAATCCCTATGGATTCAACTAGGTTAAGTATTCCAATTCATTACCATGTCCATTTATGGTTATAATGTGTTGGACCCCTCACATTAAGCCTACCACTTGTTGATGCTGGATTTGCCGGTCAGTTCCAGGAGGACTTCTTCCACAAGTCGGGCTTAACCTCGAGTCTCAGCACGTCTCGAATTTTTGTGCCTAGACCCCTCACATCAGATTCACCACTTGTGGTCGCTTGATACGTCGGGCAGTTCCGGGTAGACTTCCACAACAAGTGTAATCTAAACTCGTGTCTAAGCGCAGTTACAGTTTCTAATTACTGTAATCCTAGACATTCCATTATTAGCCAATTTTTACCTATGTCATTATAGGTTTCATGCCCCTTTGCCCCAAATATGTCCATGATGAAATATATGCCCTAAACTCATATTCACAAACATTATTCAAGTTATGACAATTTCCCCCTTTACATGTTATGCCCAATTTCAATATTTTTCCCCTCGTTCCCAAACTAACGCATTTGTATAATTTAGCAGCATGCCTAGGCTCGAAAGTGGCCTGGCTATATGAAATAAAAGGAAAAGGGTGAAGCGAAGATGACAGAGATGATTACTCTAGAAAAATTGACATAAACATATAATGGCATAATGTTAACATGGACATATAAGAATAGATCAGGTGAACTTGTGATAATAAAACTAGTTCTATCATAGTTGGGATGTCATAATAGGGATGATTAGATCGAAACAAGGATTTAGATGTCCAACTAATGATAGATCCAAATTAACCACAACATGATAGGTACAAGATGATCTATGTAGTAAATTAGATCTATAAACAAAAGTAGATCTGACATGATAAAGGTTGAGATCCATGTCATAGTTAATTCAGAATATCATGGATTCACAAATTACAATAGATCTGATATGATTCAGTCACTAGGATAGACCCAAATTACAGTCATATCATGTTTTACTTTTAGTTATTTAAATCTAAAGGTAAATTAAACTCACAATGTTCGAATCTAGATGAATAGAAGGAGGAAAACGGAGATTGAATCACAGATCTACACTTGAATCTCTAAACTTTGATTGTAGAAGAAGAAAAGGATTTGATTCAGTCTAGGCACCAACAGCATTTAGGCCTCCATTGATTTCAATGTGAGAAAACCAGAAAAATGAGGTTGTGTATATTGCTGCCAGCCTCAGAACCGACCTAGCCACATCAGCCCTAGGGGGGTTGACCCACCCCTTATGGGGTCGACCTTCCCTTGAGGGGTCGACTGAGGGGTCGTCACCTCCCCTTAAGGGGTCGACTCCCCTGGGCGGGATCTTTCCCGCTCACCCGAATTTTCGTGATTTTGATATTTCTGAACCAAATTTGAAATTCTGGACCCTATGCCTATGTGTGTGTGTGTGTATATATATTCTTCTTGCGCGTATACAAACTTCAAACCTTTATAACTTCTTCGTACGTTGTCCATTTTACGCAAACCAAATGTCTATCCTGACCAGAATTTCAAAGCGGACGCAATGGCATATTCCATTTCCCTTAATTCTAAATATTAAATTAATTATTATTTAATTTATCATCTTTAGTGTTGTTAAAATTATGGGGTGTTACCCATTTTCCTTTTCTCTAAGACAATTGCGCCTCTACAAAGCTATCAGTACCGCAAAACGGTTTTCCTTCCATTGCGTAGAAATCCTTACAAAGCTTAGAAAAGTTGACTACATGAGGAGGAGGTGGAGCTATTACGGCTGCAACTGGGGGAGGGATATTTTCTTGCACCCCAAAAGGTGTCATAGCTTCTATGTTTCTACGAAACCATGTAGGAATGGGAATGTCCTCGGGGAAATTAGGAGCCCAAGATATGCTAAAAAAGATTGAAAAAGAATTCAGAAAGAGAACGAAGGAATTTTATTAAATGACTTAAGGGGATATGTTTTCCAAAAATTGGTTTTAATGGAAATTCCTTTGCTTTGAAAACACCTTTCAAATTTTTTCCCTGGTCTTGTAACCTTGCATTTGATGTGGCACCCCACGTCCGTTAATGTCACTCACATGAGAATGCATTAAGTTTCGTGAAGCGCAATAGGTAAACAGTAAATAAAATTCATAAAACTCATATAAATATGCAGTTGAATAACTAGATTTTATTTCTAAGAAAAACATTGTTTCAAACCAGTTACAACATCATATTGTTTCAAATATCAAAACCCTTAATTAAAACCATTTGTCTCATAATACCAAAAATCAGAGTACAAAATGGTAAAAGCATATCCTTCCTCAAAAGCCATAACAAGACAGAGCAATAATTAAAGCAATATATGAAGTCGGAAGAAGTCCAAGTCCAAGAATGAGATCATGATCACGGCTACTATCCACTCTCGCTCTGAGAACCTAAAGGGGGAAAGGAAGAGAGAGAAGGAAAGCAAAATAGGTTTGACATAAAATCTGGCGAGTCTCAGTGACTTTTAGCAATAGGATAAGATAGATAGTATCAAGACAGCTAACTAATGCTAAATATGAAACTATAGTAAAATAGATAAGTATGAGATAACATGATAACGAGGTAATAAGAAAAAAAGGTAAAGATCATGTACACTTCTCATATATCCTATGCATGCCCCGAAAATAGGATGTATCACTCCCTATCATGGCCACTTATATGACACAACCTATTTGTTAGTGTTACAGCGGCTTAGTTTTCCCTAGTCGGACCCATGCACACTCATGACTCCACCGGAATGTGCCCATACCCACCTTCCACCTTAAACATCTTATAATCCAGATCAGTAAAGTGTGCCCCGACCCCTAACTACTGCGAGGCCCTTCTCTAAGATACTAACATGGATACTGATTGATACACGTTCCACATAAGATTGACACAAGGCACCCCTAGGCTTATGCCACTACCCTAGGATTTTAAGAGTCCTAAAACTGGATACTTACAACAGAACTGTGGGACCTCTTAGCTTATTAATCACAAGTAATAACTTAGCATGTTTAAGTTTATTAATAAGCATGGTTGTAAATGACATTTCTAATAAATGTTATTCTATGTACAACCCCTTTCCCAAACAAGCACCTGCCTAGATGTATACATATGTTAAGTTGCCTATTTTACTTAATTACATTTGTATTACCAATATGTTCTACTTAATTATTTAATTAATTTTATCCTAACATGTTTTGCATATTATCCTTAATTCTATAATCGTTGGATTACATGTTCAATATGCCTAATTCTCTGTTTTACTGTCATTTCAAGTTATTTCAATTATTAACCCAATTACACAATTCAATCATGGATACCCTAGGCATTAGATAGCCTAGGTATAGCGCAAAATAAAAGGAAAAGGAGAAATACATAGATCTGATTCAAAAATACATACACTGAATAAAACAGGCATAAGAATATAAATAAATCTAAGGCAAAGAAAAGGGATAATAGGATGTACATGTAATAGATAACAACTGAAAACCGAATAGGTATGTAACACTAAAATAACAACATATAAACATGTATAATCTCAAATTAATATTTATTTACTATTCACATTACTGTTTAATTATCAAATCTGAAAATTATTAGAACTCACGGTGTTTAGACTAAAGAAAAATATCTCTTTTATATGTTGTTGTAGAAGAAAGTCCTCTTTAGATTTGTTGTAGAAGAATAAGAATTGTCCTCTCTAATCTATGTTTATGCAGAACCTCAGCATCTTCATATTTTTATTCAGAAAAGGTTTGGAGGAAGAAGAAAGAAGATTAAATTTGTGTGTAGAAAATAATTAGGCTGCTAGCCTTTATGTAGATTACCTAGGATAATTCCATACTGTTAGATTTTAGGTTTTCCAATCCAATCGTACACCCAATGTTGAGTCAGCGAATGTATTTGGTTAAGAAATTAGTCTGAAAACGATTGTAGGAACCCATCGTGCATGCAGGTGGGTCGACCTCCGTGTCGACCCATGGGTCGACCTCTGTGTCGACCCATGGGTCGACCTGCCTTAGACATGCATCAATATAGGGGTTGACCCAGGTATGGGCGGGTCTCCCAGTGAGCGTTGCACTGTGCAATGTATTATTTTACATTTATATATAATTTGCATATATTTTAGTGCATTCCTCTTAAGTCCATAAATTCTTCATATTAAATCTGAGTTACGAACATTAAGAGTTTATGTGAACCAGAATTTCGTAACGGACGCAAATGTAAACTCTGTTTAACCAAATTCTGAATATTTTAATTAAGTAATATTCATTTAATTACATAATTACTAGGTATTAAAATATGGGGTTTTACCCATGTACTCCATATTGAATCCTTCACCTAAATGTACTTCACCTTTATGTATGGTTATTACTTCCCTTAAAACAAACAATGCATGCTAGATTACCTTCTTCATTGCAAATAAGATAACGACATTTGGTATATTATATGTGATTTTAATTGTATGCTAAAAAATATTAATAGATTTGGAGGCACTTTTCCTTCTTTTAGAGATGTCCTACCTTTTAATGACATGTTATATTGTAGTTATTTGATTGAAGCTTCTACATCTAGCCTAACTTTCACATAAAACAACAAGATTCAAGGGTGTATGAGAACCAAGAGTCGCATAGACTAGTCCTTATTACTTAGTCCAAACCAATAATTTTTTATCCTCCCTCTTATACTCTCTTTTTCTTTAATTCTCATCACTTTTAGTGAGGAAGCTATTAGAACTAAATAAAACTTTTAATATATGGTTGGTAATAGTACCTTCCTTATCATAGTCAAATCTTCCTGGACCGTTAACTTCTTTAGTAACCCCATTTTTTAAGCAAAAGCTGAAGGCAACAAAGGAGGCCCTTAATCATTGGTTAAATGAGAGATTTGATAGAAGACAAGAGTATTCTTCAGAGCTTTTGAGTAAGTCGGAGCTAGTTCACAGGCGATGCTTAAAACCCCAATGAATTTAAAATATCTCAAAGGGAGCGTGAGCAAGCTAGGAAATTTAATGATGCATTAGAGTGGAATGCAATATCCAAAGGATGAAGTTAAGGCAAAATATCACCTTTATGGTGATGGAACTACTTTTCTCATGCTGCAATTAATTTAACTATGCTACAGCTAACATTAGCGTTTCTAACTCTTTTGGTAAGAAATGCGGTAATCATACTGAGTTTGAATATTTTTTTTTTTGAATTTCTATGCCAACTTGCTAGGGGATTCTAATGCTTATACCCTAGATTTTTAAAGATTGACTAGCCTTAATCTCCTTAGGAATACTGCTAACAATTTTTCTTACTTATATTGTGAGGTAAGTAACATTGAAATCAAGGATAATATCTTTTCAATAAATAAGGAATCTTGTGGAGAACTTATGTATTCAATGCATCTTTTGATGTTAAAATTGGGATATACTAAGTTGTATTTATATAAGACTATTGCTAACTTCTTCATGCATAAAAAATGATTAAAGGCATTAAAGCTATCATCCTAGCCTTGGTATTTAAAGTAGCAAATCAATCCTCTGCTTCAAATTTTTGACTAATAGCTTATCGTACCCTAATATATAAATGCATATCTTAAACTACTGCTTCTAGGCTTAAAAAGGTTCCACCTTTAGTAATTTCCACCAAATGGGTTGCCTTCCTTTTTGATAGGTCCATCGCGCACAATGTTCCTCTTGCAAAAGAATTGGTTAAGGGCCATAATAAAGCAGTCATATCACCTAGGGCCATGGTGGAAATTGATATTATGAAAGATTTTGATTTCATTAAGTAAGAGAGCATTATTGTTATTATAGCTGAGATGGGCTTCTCGCATCACTTTATAATTTGGATCCATACCTATATTTCCACTCCTACATAATATATATCCATTAAAGGTCATCAGGTTACATACTTTAAAGGAACATAGGGAAAAAGACATTTGTACCCCCACATTATCTTACTTGTTTTTAATTTTTATGGAGGTCCTTGGGAAATCGATCTATAGAGAAATCTTCCTTAAAAATATATCCACTATCCATAATGTAGGAACCCATAAATATTTTCCCTTATATTTTTTGATGACCTACTAATTTTCATTAAGTCAACTTCCAACTCAGTATGCATTATTTCAAGATATATTATTATATTTCCCTTCATTATTGGATTTTAGATAAACAATAAAAAATCGAATATACTCTTTTTTGTCGTTTTAGCTTATAATGTTATCACTTAAAGGAATTCTCTAAAATGCAGTCTATGTCTTTTGTGTATATGTACTTGGATGTTCCTTTGGCTCCCAAGAGAGTTTCAATAGCTCATTGCCTAGCTTTGGATGAAAATAATCTATTCCACATGTCATGTTAGGGTAATAGATTTCTCTTTAGTATGAAGACCACCCCATATAACCTGTACTAAATGACATAAAGAAGTGACATACCCTTGCTAAACTAATATGGATTGTCACTGGGAATAAAAAAAGAACAACCTATCGTATATCTCACAATACATTGATAAAATACAATACGAAATATAGATAGAATAGTGTAAGCAATTATCTCTTTAAATAGCAAAACTATGTACAAACAATCTTAATGTACGGTACATTAATTCCTCACTACATCTGTTAAAGTAAAGCAGTAACAGAAAAATATTTCAAATATAGAAATAATATGTCAAGCCCTCTAAGATTACCTCCAGAATAGCTATAGCGGCATCAACATGTGTTATCTAATCAACTCATTAGCAAAGTCGATGAGTACCCAAATAATAAGAGAAAATATAAAGCATTAAGTCAGATAAAATTTTGGTGTTAGAGATAAATGACTATCAAAAGCCATAATGGAATATATGCAACTAGATGGATTTATTTCTCATACCTAGCTATCTCTGCAACCAAAGAGTTAGAAAAAAAACTAATAATATGTTATGCTCAAAGAAATAAACAATAAGATATACCATGATAGAATAGGTTAAAACAATCCAAGCAACCTCCTTCATCATTCCTATTCTCAATCCCACTTTAGCATCCTATAGGTAATATCCTATTTAGGGAAAGTGATAAAGAATCCATAATAACCATAATATTCATTAGACAAAATCTAGCCATCACCTTATTACCCTTGAATACATTAATAACCCATATGTGTAGCCCTGCTTATGACAAGCGTCAATGGGAACCCTGGTTCAGGTTTGATTACCGTAACTTCAGAAGAAACCAAGTGTCTAATACGTTTTCCTTTAGTAACAAAATGTCCAAAAACTAGATGACTTCCTAGGCGATCCAAGGTAAACGACCATCGTTGCTACTCTAAATGGGCATCCCCACAATACCCCTACTTTGAGTCAACACCAGAGCATTTCAAGCTATCAATGATTCCTTGGCACTCCTAATCACAAGAGCTTCTTTAACTTCGTCTTAGGTTCAAGTTCCACCTGAACCAACCTATTATTCTGAAGATGCATCGCATTAGAGATTCGTTACTCCCTTGATTCAACTCAATTTCTAGGTTTCCAGTAAAAGGTCAAACTAGCCACCATACTTCTTCGATTCAACCCAATTTCTGAATTTTCAATCAAAGAGTCAAACTAGCCACCACACTTCTTCTATTCAACCCAATTTCAGAGTTTTAAATCCTCGAGTTACATCTTATTTGTAGAAGAAATCAGTAAGTCGTAGCTTCTAGCATAACTCTGAAGACCCTATCATACCTTACTACGGCTTTGCACAACCTTTCTTATCTCTTCGTGGAGTACTATAGTTGCTTTTATCTAAGACTTATATCACAATACTACGATCCAAGACCACTTTGTTTCGAATAAGACCTTGGTTTCATTTAAAATGTGTTAAAATTGTTTTGAAGGCTTACATTAACCAGCTGGAAATTATAGTACACCAAAATACTGCTTTGACCCTTCAAGCACTCTTATTTGAGTCTCGAAGAACTCTAACTCAGCTTCAAAAGACTTTCTTTGAGGTTCGAAACGCTTTCTTCACAAACTTTTCTTCAAGTCTTAAAGCACTATGCTTTGACTTTCTAAATACTTACTCCGATATGCTTGGCCCCGAACTACGAAAGATAGTGCTTCAAAAAGTAAAACATTATCTATTTTTTTCTAGTTCAAAGAAGACCCTTCGAATCAGAATCCATCTTACTATGAATGCCAATCAGTCGTGCTTCGAGTCACTGCATTCCTTCAAATTACTGCTTCGAACTAACATCTTCCATTGAACAACCTTTGCCTTAAACATTCATCTTTGAAACACTACTTACCTTTATATCATTTGCTTTGAAGCACTCCATTTTCTTCGGTCAACCACTTCGAAGTATCTAGACATGTTTTGAACTTTCATTACTTCAAGCGTTATATTGGTTTTGAAGCTTAAAGGAAACTTAAAAACACTAATTAGCTTTTGATTCACTCTGATCACTTGCGGTTGCCTCTGACATCCATCCAAATCATAAAATATGCACACTTCTAACACACAAGATCAATCATTGTTCATACTTAATCAATTCAATCATTCATAAAATGAATTCATCTATTCAACAATAATGCTTAGACACCCAAAAACCACATGAACATGAATAATTTGTTCATATTTATAGATCTAGCATAATCATCATCATATTTCATAGTTTACTCAATCTAAGGTTTTTAGATATACATTATTGAATCTAATCAGGTTTTAAGGAGAATTTAACATACAGATGTTATAAATCTACAGATCAAGGCATTGATCCAATGTAAAAAATGTAAGATATCGTTAACACTCACTTAATCTCATAGTTTAATAAAATAAAATTGAGATTCAATCTGTTCAGCAAGTAAATGCATGAATCCTTGACCAAAGTAAGGAGATCTAACCAACCAATGTAGATCTAATTTCGAATTTGAAATTAAAGATGATTTGATGAAGAATTGATTGTAGGCTTGGAATTTAAGGAATAATTAAGTAAATATAAGTTTATGTCTAATTGGAAAATGACGGGGAAACAAAAATGAATCCTTTTTCCCATATTTATAGCCACGGATGACTATAATAATAGGGTTGCTGATTTCAGCCCATTAGCACTAATATAATTATGACTAGCGGCTTCTAAAACTTACAACTGTCCTTTTTATCAAATCTTCGATATGGTTTCTTAATATGACAACTCTACCTCCATCCTAAGTAATGAGAAGGGCAATAATGTCTAATTTTATTCCTATTAAAAATTATAGTCAAAAGAAGACTTTCTAAGTGCAAAATATCACAAAAGAATATGATAAAAAATCATGGACATGTAAAAATATTAGAATGATATAATCGCCTACGAATTAAATAGAAATATTTTACTATCCTCCAATACATAAAATACAGTCCATTAAACCCATGTTGGCAGGCTCCTTTAATTAGATTAATCATTCTATTTAACAAGTTTACTAGTATAGTATTGTCCTCCCTATGAAGTTGACGTAAGTTGTGGCATGCAATAAATCACTTTTCTTGAAATGAAATTTGCACTCTAGGACAATGATACTTATCGCTATAGGTTAGTGGGAGAAGCCATTCCTTCATAGTAGCCTTGGAATCATGAGTATAAAGAAGTGGTATGTAACAACCCTGGTTATTGGAGATCACCGCTAGTATTAAATTATAACTTAATATTGATTTTACAGAATGAATAAATAAATAATAAATTTGTTGATACTGTTTGTTTATATAAACAATATTTGATGAATAAAACTTGAATTTTATTTAATATGAGTTAATCAACCTTACAAGATGTTATTTCAACATATGGATGGTTGGAATAAATATAAATGAGTGATAAGTAAAGTTAGAATATTTTATTTATGGATGTAGGTTGAAAATAAATGATGGTGGTTATTTATTAAGTCAAAATTATTAATATTGGAATTTTATTCAAATAATAGCCTTTTTACTATAAATAAAAGGACAAATGTGCATAAATAAACTTTTAATGATGTATTGATGATTGAAAATAGTGTTCTAATATTTTTAAAATGTTAAAACATTTTAATACATTTCATTGAGTTGAGAAATAATTTTTAATTGACTTAATATGTTAAAATGGAAATTTCATCTAAAAATGTCAATATTATTAAATTAATGGTTTGTTGTGGAAATAGTATTTTTATATGTTAGAAATAAAATATTATTGTTGTTTAACATGTTCACTTTGCCAAAGTACGAAGATTGCAATTTGTTTCATAAGAAAATGTGTTTGTATGTGTATAATATAAAGAAAATAGTGTCAAACTTATGCATATTAATATAAAAATTTACTAAGTATAGGAAATTGGCTATTTGGGTATTTAGAATCCATTAACCATCACTAGAACTTCTAAGTAGAGTGGTACATACGTTCTTCTTGGAGTAAATCATTTAAGGGAAAGCAAAACCAAGGAAAGCTCCAAAAGTTCAAAACAATAGCCAAAACCGTAGACATTTTGAAAATCATAAAAAGTCAAATAAAATCCCAAAAATTATGAGGTTCATATATGTTTTTGCTAACGCATTCCAACACCTTTCCTCCAATATTCATGGAATTTGGTTTAGTTTTAAGGTATCAAAAGTCTTCTTTCCTCAAGCAATTTTTAGGTTAAATCTGGGCTGAAAATGCAGGTTAATATGAATTTCATAATTAACTGTAGAAAAATCAGAAAATATAAAATATGGTTATGTTATTCTTAACTCAGCGCTACACCTTCTGTAAAAATTTCGTAGGATAATACTTAGATTTGCTATGTCAAATCCTCTTTGCAACAGAGATCAAAATTGCAAATTTTTTGGGAAATTGGTGATGAGTTGAGGCATGCATGGTTGTTCGGGATGTTAAGATGAGTAATAACACTCACATATGCTGGTTAAATCATAGTCGGTGATTTTTTTCATACATGCCTCTTGAATTTGTTGAGGGAATTGTGTTTGATTTTATGCCATTTAGATGCATCTTGAATTGATTGTATTTCAATCCATTATTGATGTAGAAACAAATATAGCCATAACTTTTTCGTTTCTTAACCAAATTTGATGATTTTAGGTATTTTAGAAAGCTTGAATCATAGTACAACAAGTTTCATGTATTGAGTTCTCCGAAATATTGATGTTTGCTTAGTCGAATTTGTATTTGTTTGTCGCGGCCCTGAAAATATCGACAGCGATAGTGAAATTTAAAATCTGAAAATTGTATAAGCCATAAATTTTGCATTTCTTAAATGAATTCAATAATCCTGGATGTTCCGGAAAGATCAAATTATATTCTACAAGTTTCATGTTTTAAGTTTTCTCAAATTCTGATATTTGCTTACTCAAAATCATGCATATTTGTTGATGTCCCGAGAAAAAATCGACAACAACAACAATCACAGGTCTATGAAGTATTTTTTCCATAACTTACTCGTTTCTAATGCAAATTCAATGATTTTTACTCTTTGGAAAGCTTAGACTGAGGGCTATTAATTTCATGTTCTGAGATTTCTAAAATTTTGATGTTTGCTTGGTCGAAATTATGGTTGTCTGTCGATGTCCTGAGAATGAAAGACACGGTTAGTAAATTTAAACATGAATCCTATTTTAAGCATAATATTTAAATCGTAATTCCGAGTCCAATAATTTTTTATGTTTTGAAAATCCCAAGACCTAATCTATAATTTTCATTTGAAGTGTTTACCAAAATTTTAAGGTTTGCTTGTCCGAAATGGAGCATCATGATCGCTGTTCTGCAATAGCAGAATTTAATTTTGATTTATGTTTCTTTTGTAAACTTCTTTTAACTTAAGTTGTAGTGCTTGTTTTCTAACTTAGAAGTTTTATTGTGATGTTAAAACCTTATAACTCAAATTATACATAAACTATCATGTAATTATACATTTTATGCTTGTAAACCGTGTTAGAAATGGATAAAAATGAAGTCGTTTCATGTTAGGCGTTGAATTGACATATGTCAATTATGCCTGTTTCATTCGAGATTTTTTTTTTTATGTATTTGAAGTTGAGGCTATAATATCTATTAATGGATTAGCCGATTTTGTGGAAATTCAAGGTTCATATTTTGAGTGTCTTGAAATTGAATTCGAATTGAATTCAAATATCAATTTCTTGATATCTTTTATGTTTTAATGACGTTCTAAGCATGATTTTCTATAAAACAACTTTGGAAATGATTTTATATGAAATGGAGATTTTAAATTGTTACAACATAGTATTAAAAAAAATATAATGATAATAAAATCCTATGTATTCCTATAATAAAGGAATTTTGAATGTGGGTTTTGGATAATGTTTTGAAAAGTTGTTTTAAAAACTAATTTTGTTAGATAAATGTTTTTGTAAAATGCACACTTTAACACCATTCGGGCATAGAGTAAGAGAATTAGACGATTTGGTAAAGCACACGGTATGGTATACATGAGTTTACTTTATCGGTTAATTTCAGACTTGTACGATTGAAAATCTTTACGATGAATTGGTTTGAAATGAACTTTGGTGTTTGTAATTTTATGGCATATTTTGATGATTTTAAACCTTTAAGTTGTGAGATTCTCGAGTTAGTCTAATTTTGACTAGTTTAATGGTTTGAGATTCCTTTTGGAGTATAATCTATGAGGAACCAATTTTGATGCATTTTATGTTCACCGATGAGATGAGGCAAATTAGATGACATTAGTCCTTATTTGTTGACTATGGTTACAGATAACCATCTCAATGTTATTTTACATACCAATGAGATGAGGCAAACGTCTTTATGATGCTTTCACGATGTTAAGATGTTTTATGATGGTTTTCACTTGTCGATGAGATGAGACAAGTCACGATGTCAACCAATCTCGTTAATATGATGAGACGAGTAGGCTATCCAATACTCACCGATGAGATGAGGTGGAGTACATATATTTCATGATGTTTATGATGTTTTTTCTAACGTTGTATCAGCTAGTGACTAGTAAATTGTTAGGTGCAAACGTATGGTATGGGACACACGTTCACGCCGTTCGGGTTCCTATCCAACAATTTGAGACACATTCACGATGTTACTAGTACTATAGACCGAGTGCTCAATTTAAGTCATTACTATGTTCACAATGTTATTACTCGACTCCAATCATCACAATGTTATATTACTCAGGCTTTTGTGACTGGCAGTCATCACGATGTTAAAGACTATAGTCATCATGAGGATCAAGATGTTACGTGACTCCAGTCATCACGATGTCATGGTACCAAATAGTAGTAGTACTAGTCAATATGTAAGCATGTGTTGCATTGCTTCGGTTAGGGATTGCAGAATGGATCATTGAGGCAGAACAAACACTAGAGCGGGGTGAATAGTGTTTTTGAAAATTTAAATATAATCTAAAACTTATATAATTTACTATATCAACTAACACCATAGGAACAATCATAGACACAGAACCAATTACAAACACAAAGATAAACAAAATAAAATGCAGAAAAGGAAAGAACATACCAGATTTTATACTGGTTCGGAATTGCTCCTAAGTCCAGTCCCGCACAATGCTGGATTGTGCAGAGTTTTATTACTATATCAATATCCAGTTACAACCTCCTTGATTTCACGGTTACAAGGGATACCACTGATTCCACACACATGATCAAGTACATTCTTCCTTGATATAACGGCTATAAGGGATACCACCGATTACATACAGTTCCCAAATAATTACAACAGCCCTGTAATTATTTGATAGCATTTTGATTCAGAGAGCAATGAGTAGAGAGTGAGAAGAGAAAATGTTTTATGAAAATAGAATATTCGGCAGAGTATAAGTGTAGAAATCATAAAAATAAGAAAGAATAATGGTGTAAAGAAAGGAGTTGAAGATGGAGAAGAACAATGATGAAAAAAATTCGAAATTAGCCCCTATTTATAAAATTTGAAAGGTTGCAACGTTTTTGGGGCGTCACAAATACTGGAAAGACACTTCCTTTCAATTTTGAAAAAACGACAATTATATGTCGACATCGGGCAAAATGTATGCCGGCATAAGCATGTGTAAAATTAAATTTTGAGAGTTTTTGAAGTGTTTTGGTGTATGTATATATATATATATATGTGTATATATATATATATATAATTCTTGAATTAAAACATAGTGTTGTAAATACGTGTTATAAAGTGGAAAACATATAAAAACATAAATATAAAATATATGAACATTATTTATAAATTATAAAGTTTAAAATATATAAATATAAAGTATACATATATAAAACTTATAAAACTTAAGTTTAAAATCAAATAAAAATGGAAAGTAAAATAGAGAAGATAGAGATTGAAGATAGAATTTGAAATAGAATTTGATATCAGAAATTGAAAAACAGAATTTAAATTGAAATTTGAATTTGAACCTAGAGCGTTATTCAAAGTCTTACATAATATAGAATCATTTACTATTTTTATCTTGAAATCTTGAATACTCATGAGTCTTGAATCATCTCTGAATTCTAAATCTCTAATATCTTAAAACTGTAGTATTCAATAATAATTCATGTATATAAATCCTGCA
Organism: Allium sativum; assembly: GCA_030737875.1. Taxonomy (NCBI): domain Eukaryota; kingdom Viridiplantae; phylum Streptophyta; class Magnoliopsida; order Asparagales; family Amaryllidaceae; genus Allium; species Allium sativum. The sequence goes on from CM060912.1 coordinate 109,672,972, forward strand.
TATATATATATATATATTTATTTATATATATATTCTAGATAAAGTATTAGTATATATTTTATAATCTATTAATATTGAAATAAGGTTGTTGTCATCAAAACTCCATTCTCCAATAATCTCCCTCTTTTTGATGATAACAACCTTAGTTTATAAAATATCATACTTGTACATACCCGTTCATACTTGTTGATGATAATTTTTCTAATACCCCCCTGTCAATATGAATCCTATAAACTAATTCTATATTTTATTATTTCTCCCCCTTTGGCATTATCAAAAAAAATTCTAAATTACTCCCCTTAAATCCTATAACTGTCTAAGTAATTCCTATACTAAAGTACTAATATACATGACTCCCCTTAAATTTATTCTATAAATGATCCTTATGACTATATAATACTCCTTGAATTGAGTAACCTTATATTTCCCTATAATCTATGATTCTAAACTTAAAATATTATAACTCCCCCTAATACAAGTCTAATAAATTAAATAAAAGGATAATAAACCAAACAAAACCAATCAATTCAAACAAGCAAATCAATCCAAACAAGCAATTCAAACAAACAAGCCATTCAAGCAAATAATCAACCAAAACATTTCTTGAATCTTCAACTAATCCTAGAAACTAAAAAACTCCCCATTAATCTAATATAAGACTAAACCTAGCCTATACTCTAATTCCCTATATAGTATACTTGTTATGAGGAGTTGAAAGTTAATATGTAATGTAGAGTGTGAAGTATGTTGATTATAATGTAATATGAAATGTATGTCATATGCAAAACAATATAAAATGCAACTTATGGTGTGAATGATCTTGATTTGAAATGCAATTGTAATTTATAATGATGAATGATATGAAATAAGATGTATAATGATAGTATGCAGAATGATATGGTGATAATATCTATTTAGGTAAAAAAAAATCTAGATTTAAGTAAATGATACTTATGAAAGTGATTGAAAGAATAGTATAGACGATTAAAAATATGTTAAGTAGTAAAATATTCAAAATAATTTTATGAGAAATATTGAGTTATATAATCTTAGCAGAGTGCTTCTTTAAAAATAATATAGTAAACATTAAAGATCCTTAAAGTGAATATATAATTTTAGCATGTGAAGTAAACTATCAACATATATTCATAATTATATATAAAAACTGATTTTATAAGGACTTAAAACTTAATTTATTAATTATCTTTAGATACAAATCAATTTTAAAATTAAACTTTAGAAATCAAAATATATTAATTTTCTAAAAAACATTTATATGTTAAAACATTAAAAGAATTCTATAGTTATGAATAATAATAATTTTTTTATGAAACTTAGTAATATAATTGTAAAACTATAACTAAATATTTAAGACATAAAATCCATATATTATACCATTGAACATACAAATTTTATAAGTCTTAATAAGAAAAAATATTAAGTCAAGTTGCAAATATTATTTGTGATTATGTAAAAAAAATATAAGTTAAACTATGTATGTTTTAAACTTCATATACAAAATATATAAATTTATATTTTATAATCAATATAAAATGTTTGAAAATTTTTAATTATTCAAAGCATATTAACATATCTATATAATTTGATTGATTTATACTCTCAATATATATTTTTGAAAGATAAACAAAACTAATAACTAAAGTTTGAACTGACATTTTTATTTTGAAAAGAGGTCCTTTCAATTTTTCAAAACCAAATCAAAGAATAGTGAAATTAAAATTTAGAATATGAAGAGATTTTAATTAGACTGGTATATATGTATATTATGGTGTATTGAAATATGAACCACAATATCTAGAATTATAAAAGATATAAATTTTTATACCTATCTATATGCATAGTTGTATATTCCTAAATGTAATGATAATTATGAAAACTATTGTAAGATGTACCTCTTTTTGCAATCCCCCGTTTTTTTGTACTTCCATTGTTATGAACCGCGCGTTCACATCTTTTAGAATTTGACAATGAAATCTGCTCTATCGCGACGGGCTCGTTTTTTTGATCAAGATAGTATATCCATTTGCTGAATTTGAATAGCGAATGAGAAAGATATTGAAGATTTAGTAGTTCAACCAACTTGGCGCCAAAATTTTGATTTTGAATTTGAATAGAAAGATGCTTCAGCCATTATAAATAGACCTAAAAGTCATGTCTCTTCACAATCTTTTCTCTTCTTCTCTTTTCAATTTCAATCAAAATTTCAAGGGGCGTAACTTCTTCGTTTCTTGACGGAATTGGATGAAATCAGTGGCAAATCGAAGAGGAATTCAAGGACTATGATTAGTAACAGTTTGGGGATGAATTTGAATGGTATTAGAGTGCAGTAAGTCCAAACAGTAAGAGAGATGCATGAAATTCCATAATAATTTTTCAGTTTTGCATAGCTAACTTCAAATAGTCACATCTCACTCAATTTTGATCAAAATTTGACGATCTACCCATCAAAACAACCGCAAGAACAAGAACTACAATTTGGAAAAGGATTTGGGATAAAACAGTCTAATATGTGGATGCAATTTGAAGATAATCGTTGACAGTTTTGGTTATCTTCTCTCTTTATTCACCAAAACTTCATTTGATCATTACTTGATCAATTCTTGATAGATTCACATGAAACCAGCGACATTACGAAGCAAATGAAAAGAAGTATAATAAGATAAGTTGTGGATGAAAATTCAAGGTTATAAATTGATCTGGTACCCATTTCTTTGCTGATTTACATTATATATATATATATCCATTTCTTCTTGATGTCTTTTCACCAACCGTTATTACTCTTCTCCTCTTTTTGATTTCTACCATGTGTTCATAAGAATTTTGAATTCTCAATAGCCATGTACCATACCTTTTCGAAGATTGAATTTTCAACAGCCACCATTTCGGAATTTGAATTTCCAACAACCACTTCACCCATCTTTTTAGAGTTTGAATATCCAATAGCCATATAATACATCTTTTCCTATAAAACAACACAACTTTTCAAATAATCAGATAACTTTTCAAATAATCAAATGACTTTTCAGACTAACTAATCTACAATTTTAAACAACAATATCATGATGGTTTTGTAACATATCCATATATCAAAAATTTCAAAATTAAAAAAAAAAAAACAAAAATCAAAATTTCAAAATCAAATCATAGTAACTTGATTTTTCAATAAAACTGAATGCATACTATCTAATACTGATGCAATACATAAATTTAAACTAGAGTTGTAAATCATTTCAAAATTTGCCATTTAAAATTTTCAAAAATCAGATTATGAACTTTTTGAATGACCAGGCTCTGATACAAATTGTTCAGGATTGCGGAATGGATCGTTAAGGCAAAACAAACATTAGAGGGGGGTGAATAGTGTTTTTGAAAATTCAAACAAAATCTAGAACGTATATGAACTACTATATGAACCGAAATCCATAGAAACAATCATAGACACTGAATCAAACACAAATACAAAGATAAACAAAATAAAATGCTGAAAGGAAAGAACACATCGGATTTTATACAAGTTCGGAATTGCTCCTACATCCAGTCCCGCACAACGCTGTTGTGCAGAGTTTTTTTTTACTATATCAAGATCCAATTAATACCTCCTTGATTTCACGGCTATAAGGAATACCACCGATTACACCCACACTTAATCAAGTAGACGCTTCCTTGATTTAATGGCTACACAGGATACGACCGATTCCAACCTCCTTAATTTAACGGCTACAAGGAATACAACTGATAATATACACTTCCTAAATAATTACAACGTCCTTATAACTCTTCAATAACACTTTGATTTAGAGAATAATGAGTATAGAGTGATAAAAGAAGAAGTTTTATGGAAATAGAATTGAATTCGGCAGAGTATAAGTGGAGAAATCATAAAAACAAGAAAGAATAATGGTGTAAAGAAAGAAGATGAAGATGGAGAAGAAGAATGATGAAAAAATTCAAAATCAATCCCTATTTATAAGATTTGAAAGATTGCAATGTATCTGGGCATCACAAATAGTGAAAAGACACTACCTTTCAATTTTGAAAAAAACGACAGTTTTATGTCGAAATAGAGAAAAATGTATGTCGACATAAGCATGTGTAAAATTGAATTTTGAGCATTTTTGAAGTGTTTTGATATATATAATTCTAGAAATTCTTGAATTAGAACATAGTGTTGTAAATATGTATTATAAAGTGGAAAAACAAATAAAAACATAAATATAAGATATATGCACATTATTTATAAAATTACTGTAACACCCCGTATTTTCTGTGAACATTAAAATAACAAATTAAAGTATACTTAATTTTTAAAAGAATAATTAAGGGAAACGGGTTATGCCATTGCGTTCATCTCAGAATTCTGCTTGGAATAGAGTCCAAGTTTTCGTAAATCGGACTTCGTATGAGAAAGTTATGGCACTTGGAAGTTTTAGGAATTCAAATAAATAAAAATAGCTCGAATTCAAATTTGAAATTCAAATCACACACCCGGGCTGGGCGGGAAATTTCCCGCCCAGGAACCAAGTCGACCAGGGGGTCGACCTGGGGGTAGACCAGGGTCACATAGGTCGACCAGGGGGTCGACCTCCCCCTATTTCCAAATCTGAGGACTGGTTCATTTTTCTGCTTTTGGACGCCCGTTCTAACCAGATTCGTTGATCGCTATGCTATATAAACACCCCTAAGGCTACAGTTTTCTCTACACAATTTCATTATGCCTATACTCTACCCTAATCCATATCAAAATAAATAAAAGACGGGGTTATGCCGCTCAAGTTCTTCGTAGAATCAAGTTAGAATTCAAGTAGAGATTCAAAGGCTAATTCAACGACTTCAACAACTATTTTCTAAGAATCAAATCAAAATTAGAGAATCGATAATCTTAGTCAAGGGATCACTTTTGAAAATAGATTCCAGAAAACAAGAATCATTCTCTTTTATAAGTTCAAGTTACTTTCAGATGTGAATTCTTAATTAAAATTCATGGCATGTAATAATCTGGATCTAAGCTATACTGTAACGACCCGCATTCTACGCATCGAAGGATCATAGAATATTTATTTCTTTCACATACAAAGTCTTATGGTCATGTAACTTTGAGAGATGACTATTGGGGTCATTTCCCATGTTTATGATTTTTGCTGATTTTTAAATCACCGTTTTGCCCCTAGCTGATACTGTTTTGGCCATAACTTTTGATTGGAAAGGAGTGTTGACCTAAAACCACTTCCATTGGCTCCAGATGATGGTTTACAATTCCGTACATTTGTCACATTAGCCAAACGGACTCACCGTTTGGGAGATATGGCTGAAACAAGTTTCAGATGGTGAAAAACAGCTTAATTGGGCTTAACCGGGTGATTAATAGCTAGTCCCAAAGGGAAATTTCGGCATTAGGAGTTTAAAAGGGCTGTAAGGGTTTGGAGAATACCTTTTTCTCATTTTTCAGCCATCACTATTCATTCCTCTTAACCTAGCCATGACCTCCACTCTCTAAATCTCTTCAAAACACCTCTAAACCACTTTCTAATTGAAGATTAGGCTTAGCAAACATCAAATTAAGGAGAGAAAGCACCAAAGCAAGGTTAGAGCTGCTGTGTGCATTGGGAATAGCGCCAAATAGAGAATCATTTCAGATTTGGTATTTTATTTGTGGCCAAGGTGAGTGATTTGCATAGTTTTGCACTAATTACTGTTATTTAAGGGTAATTTGTGAAGATTAACGAAATTAGACATGATAAAATTTTGGAAAAATATTTATAAAATTCGAAATGATGTTTTAGACCTCTGTTAGAAGTTTGGGTTAATTTGGTTAAGTTTTGCTAATCATATCATTCGATTTTGCCTAATCATGCTTAAGGGCAAATATGGGATTTTGGGTATGTTTGATCCATTTTACATGCTATGATTGTTGTTTTGCTGTTTATGATTGATTGTACATGTTGCTATGACTGTATGGTATGATTTGTGGTTGTCTAGAAGTGTTAGATTTGTCGAAAACGCCGTCGAATGGTGTAAACAGTCGCTGGAAGAAGTCGCAGGAAAATATGCAGCGCCGATCGTGGAGTATCTTATCTGAACCGATCCGCTTGTGGTGATGGAGTCCGATCCGAACCGCCTGGAAGCTCGTGAACTGATGGCCATGGAAGATAACACACCAGAGTTCTCTACCCGAACCGTACCGCTCACACCATCCGACCCGATCCGCCCTCGTGAGCATAAGCTACCCCGAACCGAACCACTCTAGGGGACGCGATCCGAGCCGCTTAGTGGACTCTGAACTAGTGGCGTTACATCACGAGTATGACCTGACGAGGAGTCACGAGTTGGAGGAGCACGACTTGACCCGTATGTTTGTATTCCGATCCGAACCGAGGAGATGATGACCACGACCTGAAGCAAAGAGAAGTGAAGAAATGAAGACCGATCCGGGGAAGAAGACCAAAAACCCGAGATGCAAAGGAAGTCCAAATGAGAAGTAGAACTCAGGATCCAGATGGGAACCAACGAGTCGACTTCATAATTGGGCTTTGCTGCAGGACGTGTGCTAAGGGGTTGTCGATGTCTATAACTTTGGATCACTATGTATGGGAGCTATGTGGACGGATTCAGGGCCACAGTGGCCTAGGTACGACTAGTGGGCTATAGACCAATGAAGTGGGGTCATTTGAAAAGGTTTGGTCATGATCCCATGGGATAATCTTGGTGGTAGCAGTAGTTGTACAAGTCGAACTCTGTCACTTCTTCGATGGGTATAGTGAACGACAGTGGTGGACATCGTATGCTTTACACACTGAGTGAGAGATGTGAGGATGGTTGCTATGTTTGGTTTGTTTGCCATCATCATGACATGCACACCCCCACCCCCCGTTATCTTTACACCATCTGTTCAGTGGCACCTTAGATTTTTGTACGGTATGTAGTGCTAACTCTTTGGTTGCAGGTTCAGGTATAGTTTAGTATACCTATTATTGTTTTGTTTAGCTGCTTATCGCCCATACCAGACTTTTTGTCTGATCCAGAGTTCAATGTCTCTTCTTATTACTCTGGGTGCTCTCACGAGCAAACTAGAGACAGGTTAGCTGGTGATACTCGAGTAGCTGTACCGGAGACGAGCAGGAGGCTTCCACATATGATATATATATATATATTCTCCCTGTGTCGCTGCTGGTCACTACTTTGGGCATTAGTAGTATATCCTTCCTTTCTTTTGCTTTAGAGACAGTTTTAAAGTTGTAATAATGATGATGTGGAACATAAGCTGTATTTGGATTTTCCGCTGCTACGATGTTTAGCTTTCAGCTTATGCACTATCTCGCCTATTTTATGTCAAGTATGTTGTTATTACATTTTATCCCATGCGCTATGAGACATTCTACAGGTTTTTAATTAGTTTATTCTCTTCTTTCTTTTCTTTGGCGACCATTCTGTGCTAGTCGGATACGTGTACAGCGCACTTTCGGAGGAAATGCCGGCTGGTGCAGGGCGGCCGTCACACTTGGTATCAGAGCTCTAAGTTGCGTAGTTAACCTAGGGAAAAGACACAAGGGAGAGATAATACGTATATGAGAGCGCATATTTGTGATTATTTTGGTTTTCAAAAGCTATATATATACTGTTGGTATAGTTAAGGATGAAGTCGCACTGCACTGGCACCACTATAGAGATGGTTAATCGTTTTCTCTTTACAGATTGAACGATGACCGATATGCAAGGGGTACCGGTAGAGGAGCCAATAATGGGAATGCAGCTGATATGAGGACGATGTTTACTGACCTCATGAGAGAGATGCTTAGGGATGTGTAGAGGGCAGCTCCCAATGCTGGTAATGGTGGTGGTCCAATAGTGCAGGCGACTAGGGCCAATTTCGCCAAGCTGAACAAGGACTATACTAGTTTTGGTGGCAAGCCGTTCCACGGAACGGAGTCGGCTACGGATGTATAGGATTGGTTGGATAGCTGCGAGCGAATCTTCGAAGACTTGGGTATCGAGGATGCGATGAAGAGGAGGCTAGCATCCCGTCAGCTGTAAGGACGGGCAATGAATTGATGGAATGCTATAAAGGCAGCTATTCCCGAGGATCAGATTACTTAGGATCAGTTTAAGGTTCACTTTAGCGATAAGTTCATTCCAACTGCTCAGAAGTCAGTGCTGTTTAAGAAATTCTTGGAACTCAAGCAGAATGGAAGAGCTGTCTCGGAGTATATTTCCGAATTCGACACTTTGTCGAAATATGGGATATCCCTAATTGATACTGCTGAGAAGAAGAACGAGAAGTACATAACTGACTTGGATCAGTACTTGGGGGAAAGGCTTATTAACCACATCGATGAGACGTTTGAATCGATTATGGGGAAAGCTTTAAGATCGGAAAGTATTTACCCTAAGCCAAAAACTGAGGTCGCATCTGCAGAGGAGTCAAAACCGCAAGCAGGCGGTGGAGGCAAGAGTGGTTCTCAGAATAAGAGGAAGCAGAACCAGAATAAGGATGGCCAGAAGAAAAAGAAAGATGATGAGTGCTTTAGTTGTGGCAAGAAGGGCCACTATGCTAGTAATTGTCGAGCAAAGCCAGCAGACAGGAAATGCTTCAACTTTGGCCAAGTGGGACATCACAAGGACAAGTGTCCGCAACCCCTTAAGAAAAATCAGATGGTGAAAGCATATGCCCTTAATGCTATTCCTTCTTCGTCGAATGCCCCAACTGCGGCGGAGAAGGGAAAGAATGTCGTTATTCAAGGTATGCTTTCTGTTTATGATGTTCATGTTTGAGTATTGTTTGAAACCGGAGCTTCCAGTTCCTTCATATCTAGTTACCTGGTAGATAGGTTGGGATTGGAGCCCGAGATCATCGATAGACCTTTAGCAGTGACGAACCCGATTGGTGGTTCGACTAACCTTAGCATGATTTGTCATAATGTGGTCTTATCGAGTCATGGATGCATGTTTGTTTTTGATTGCTTGGTTTTGGGCTTTACTGGGTTTGGCATTATTTTGGGAGTCGATTGGCTCCAAAGATACGGGGTGGTGGTAGACTGTGAGGGCTTTTTGGTGATAGCTAGTGCAGATGATGGGCAGAGGGTAGTGTTTGGTGGTCTACCTAGTGATGGGGTAATGGCTAGTTTTCTAAATTCCGTCGACATCCCGCATGACGAGTTGTCAGGTTTGCCTGTGGTTTGCCAGTATCCGGACGTCTTTGAGGAAGTGACCGGGCTTCCACCACACCGAAGATTGAATTTCGTATTGATTTAGTGAAAGATGCCAGACCTATAATGATGCCACTTTGTCGTATGGCACCAAGGGAGCAGCGAGAGCTCGGGGTGCAAGTCAGCGATCTTTTGAAGAAGGGATTTATCAGAAGGAGTGTTTTTGAATGGGGAGCACCAGTTGTGTTTGCTACCAATGCGGATGGTTCCCTTCGATTGTGTGTGGACTACCGCGAATTGAATAAAGTGACGAGGAAGAATAAGTATCCCCTACCGCGGATAGATGATTTGTTTGATCAGTTGAGTAGCGCGATAGTATTCTCCCATTTGGTTCTCGCGATAGGTTTTCATCATCTTAGGGTGGAAGCTGAGAATATAGCTAAAACGACATTTCGGACACCATCTGGATTTTATGAATGGTTGGTCATGCCATTTGGGTTGACCAATGCCCCAACATATTTTGTGGATCTTATGAATAGGGTATTCAGAGATCAGTTGAATAAGTTCGTTCTTGTGTTTGTGGACGATATACTTATTTATTCAAGGACAGTGGAAGAACACAAGGAACATTTAAGAATAGTGATGAAGGTGTTGATAAAACACCAATTGAAAGAAAAGTTTTCTAAGTGTCACTTCTGGAGGAGGGAAGTGAGATTCTTGGGCCATGTTGTTTCAGAGAATGGTATTGCCGTGGATCATGCGAAGGTGGCTACGATACAAGATTCGTCTACGCCGAAGAATGCAATGGACATAAGAAGTTTCTTGGGATTAGATGGATATTATCGTAAGTTTATCCAAGATTTCTCCAAGATAGTAGCACCATTGACTCAGTTGACCAAGAAGAATCAAGCTTTCGTCTGGGACAAAAAGTACGAGAATGCATTCAAGAGTCTAAAGGAAAAGTTGACATGTGCACCAGTGTTAGTCATTCCTAAGGGGAATGAAGAGATGATGGTATATACGGATGCATGTGGTACTGGACTAGGTGCTGTATTGATGCAAGGAGGTAGGGTTGTAGCTTATGCAAGTCGGCAACTGAAACCTCATGGGAAAAGATACCCTACCCATGATTTCGAATTGGCAGCGATCATGTTTGCATTGAATATGTGGAGACATTATCTCTTGGGAGAAAGATTCGAGTTATTTACCGATCATAAATCGTTAAAGTATCTCTTCTCTCAGAAGGATCTAAATCTCCGGCAGCAAAGATGGTTAGAATTCTTGGCTTCCTATGATTTCGATATCGCATACACACCAGGAAAGGGCAACGCGGTAGCTGATGCATTTAGTAGAAGACATGCCAGTTTAGGGGCTATGTTTCTAGAACGGAAGCAACTAGAGTACATCGCTGGGTATGACTTCAGACCAAAGTGCGAATTGGATCTAGAAATGATAGCAAGTTTGACAATCAGTCCCACTTTGATTGAGCGGATTGGTTCCAGTCAGAGAGACGATCCTAACCTGTTGGAATTCATCTCAAAGTTAGAGATGGGAATCGACGAAGAGATGAATAAGTATGGGCTTGATCGAGATGGATGGCTTAGGAAGAATGGAAGACTAGTTGTACCCAATGTCAATGGATTGAGAGATGAAGTGCTTAGAGAATGTCATCACTCAAAACTGACTATACACCCCAGTGGTAACAAGATGTATCGAGACATGAAGCAGACCTACTACTGGGAAGGGATGAAAAGAGACGTTGGGACGTTTATATCCAAATGCATGAATTGACAGCTACTTAAAGCTGAGCAAAAGAAGCCTAGTGGTTTGTTACAACCATTTGAAATTCCAGAATGGAAATGAGAACAAGTGTCAATGGATTTCATTGATGGGTTACCAAGGACTAGGTCGGGCCATGATAGCATTTGGGTGATTGTGGACCGATTGACTAGGAGTGCAAGGTTTATACCCGTCAAGTCAAACAGGACGGCAACTAAGTTAGAGGAACTGTATATAAAGTGGGTAGTGAGATTTCATGGAATACCCAAAGGCATTGTGAGTGATCGAGATCCATTGTTCACTAGTGGATTTTGGAAGAGCTTACAAGAGGCGTTAGAATCAGAACTACATCTCAGTACCGTGTATCATCCTCAAACCGATGGTCAAACAGAGAGGGTGAATCGTATATTAAAAGACCTCTTGAGAGCCTGTGTATTGGATTTTGATGGATAATGGGATGACCATTTGCAACTAGTAGAGTTTGCGTATAATAATAGTTATCAATCCAGTATTGGTATGGCTCCATTTGAATCTTTGTACGGAAGACCGTGCAACTCACCATCATGTTGGTTAGAGACTGGTGAGAATATGTGCTTGGACCAGAAGTAATAAGAGAAACATCAGACAAGATCAAGGTTATCCAACTGCGAATGAAGGCTGCCCAAGATAGGCAGGAAAGTTATGCTGATAAGAGGAGAAGAGAATAAAAGTTCTCCATTGGCGACTTGGTGTTTGTCAAGATTTCTCCGTTGAAGTGCGTGATACGATTTGGCAGGAGAGGCAAGTTAGCACCAAGATTTGTTGGTCCATTCCCAGTTCTTGAACAAATTGGGGATTTGGCATACAAAGTTGAATTACCAGAGAAGATGGCAGGAGTTCACGACGTATTTCATGTTTCCCAGTTAAGGAAGTTCGTACACGACCCAAATGTGACTATTTCACCTGATCAGTTGGATGATATCGAAGTTGAACCCGAGGAGGTTGGGAACCGCAAGCCTATGCATATTGTTGGGAATGATACAAAGCAACTTTGAAGGAAAGCGGTGAATCTAGTCCAAGTTCAGTGGGGCGAGAATGAGAATGACTGTACTTGGGAGACAGAGGAGAGCATTAGGAAGACGTATCTAGAACTCTTCGCCTGGTAAGATTTCAGCTTCGATTTAGTCATTCCGCATGCTAGGATAGGCTTGTTTGTTTGTTTTGCATGTTTGATTGTTGTTTGTGGCTGTTAGGCATGAGGGATCCTTTGTATGTTTTGGGTTAAGCAATTTCGGGGACGAAATTTCTTAAGGGGGGAAAGTGTAACGACCCGCATTCTACGCATCGAAGGATTGTAGAATATTTATTTCTTTCACATGCGAAGTCGTATGATCATGTAATTTTGGGAAACGACTATTGTGGTCATTTCCCATGTTCATGATTTTTGCCGATTTTTAAATGACCGTTTTACCCCTAGCTGATACTATTTTGGCCATAACTTTTGATTGGAAAGGAGTTTTGACCTGAAACCACTTCCATTGGCTCCGGATGATGATTTTGCAATTCCGTAGAGTGGTCACATTAGCCAAACGGACTCACCTTTTGGGATATATGGCTGAAACAAGTTTCAGATGGTGAAAAAAGCTTAATTGGGCTTAACCGGTTGATTAACAGCTAGGCCCAAAGGAATTTTCGGGATTAGGAGTTTAAAAGGGCTTTAGGGTTTGGAGAATACCTTTTTCTCATTTTTCAGCCGTCACTATTCATTCCTCTTAACCTAGCCATGGCCTCCACTCTCTAAATCTCTTCAAAACACCTCTAAACTACTTTCTAATTGAAGATTAGGCTTAGCAAACATCAAATTAAGGAGAGAAAGCACCAAAGAAAGGTTAGAGCTGATGTGTGCATTGGGAACAACGCCAAATATAGAAACATTTCAGATTTGGTATTTTATTTGTGGCCAAGGTGAGTGATTTGCATAGTTTTGCACTAATTACTGTTAATTAAGGGTAATTAGTGAAGATTAACGAAATTAGACATGATAAAATTTTAGAAAAATATTTATAAAATTCGAAATGATGTTTTAGACCTCTGTTAGAAGTTTGGGTTAATTTGGTTAAGTTCTTCTAATCATATCATTAGATTTTGCCTAATTATGCTTAAGGGAAAATATGGGGTTTTGGGTATGTTTGATCCATTTTACATGCTATGATTGTTGTTTTGCTGTTTATAATTGATTGTACATATTGCTATGACTGTATGGTATGATTTGTGGTTGTCTAGAAGTGTTAGACTTGTCGAAAACACCATCGAATGGCATAAACAGTCGCTGGAAGAAGTTGCAGGAAAATATGCAGGGACCCGATCGGATCGCCCCTACCCGAACCTACCCGATCGTGGAGTATCTTCTCCGAACCGATCCGCTTGTGGTGATGGAGTCCAGTCCGAACTGCCTGGAAGCTCGTGAACTGATGGCCATGGAAGATTACACACCAGAGTGCTCTACCTGAACCGAACCGCTCACACCATCCGACTCGATCCGCCCTCGTGAGCATTAGCTACCCCAACCCGAACCACTCTAGGGGGCGCGATCCGAGCCACTTAGTGGACTCCTAACCAGTGGCGTTACATCACGAGTAGGACCTGACGAGGAGTCACGAGTTGGAGGAGCACGACCAGACCCGTATGTTTGTATTCCGATCCGAACCGAGGAGCTGATGACCACGACCTGAAACAAAGAGAAGTGAAGAAATGAAGACCTATCCGGGGATGAAGAACAAAAACCCGAGATGCAAAGGAAGTCCAAATGAGAAGTAGAACTCAGGATCCAGATGGGAACCAACGAGTCGACTTCATGATTGGGCTTTGCTGCGGGACGTGTGCTAAGGGGTTGTCGATGTCTATAACTTTGGATCACTATGTATGGGAGGTACGTGGAGGGATTCAGGGCCACAGTGGCCTACGTACGACTAGTGGGCTATTGACCAATGAAGTGAGGTCATTTGAAAAGGTTTGGTCATGATCCCATGGGATAAGCTTAGTGGTAGCAGTAGTGTACAAGTCGAACTCCGTCACTACTTCGATGGGTCTAGTGATCGACAGTGGTGGACATCGTTTGCTTCACGCACTGAGTGAGAGATGTGAGGATGGTTGCTATGTTTGGTTTGTTTACCATCATCATGACATGCACACCCCCACCCCCCATTATCTTTACACCACCTGTTCAGTAGCACCTTAGAGTATTGTACGGTATGTAGTGCTAACTCTTTGGTTGCAGGTTCAGGTATAGTTTAGTATACCTGTTATTGTTCTATTTAGCTGCTTATCGCTCATACCATACTTTTTTTCTGACCCAGAGTTTTATGTCTCTTCTTATTACTCTGGGTGCTCTCACGAGCAGACTAGAGACAAGTTAGCTGGTGATGCACGAGTAGCTGTACCGGAGATGAGCAGGAGGCTTCCACGTATGATATATATATATATATTCTCCCTGTGTCGTTGTTGGTCACTACTTTGGGCATTAGTAGTGCACCCTTCCTTTCTTTTACTTTAGAGACAGTTTTAAAGTTGTAATAATGATGTGGAACATAAGCTGTATTTTGATTTTCCGCTGCTATGATGTTTAGTTTTCAGCTTATGCACTGTCTCGCCTGTTTTATGTCAAGTATGTTATTATTATATTTTATCCCATGCGCTGTGAGACATTCTACAGGTTTTCGATTAGTTCATTCTCTTCTTTCTTTTCTTTGGCGATCATTCCGTGCTAGTCGAATACGTGTACAGCACACTTTCGGAGGAAATGCCGGCTGGTGCGGGGCGGACCGTCACATATACTTGATTTTTGAGATAATCCTTTTAGATTTAACAAATCTAATCTATTAGATTTATGCCTGCGATGTTATTCAAATATAATCCATTATATTTATGCCTGATGTAAGTAATCCTTTCATTTGAATTTGTGCCTGTATATGCCTTTGGGAATCGTTATTGACTACAGAATTGGTCCAATCATATCTATCCTTGTTGTATATCGGAATTGTAATCATGTTTAAGTTCATGATATAACTATTGTCAAACCTATATGTCTGTGATGGTTCATAATGATATTCATATCATATCTATATGCCTGCAATGTATTCTATGCAAAACTTGTCAATTTGGTATATCAAATTTATTGGACCAATAGTTCTTATCAACATATGCATGTTCTTATGCCTCTTATGTTCCATATTGTTTCTCCACTTATTTCATGAATCTTGTGTTCAATCTCGAATACGTACGTTATGAATGCGGGGGTAATTGGGTATAACATGAAATTGACATTATTGGGAACATGTATTATGGCATGACTGTTAAGATGCAATTTGGGGTAATTATGGAATATGTAATTTGACATATTGAACCCAAAATTGGCATGAACGACAAAGTATGAAATTTGGCATGAAAAACCCAGTTTTGGGCATAAACTATAAATTGGAACATTAAATTTAGCTTTGGCTTAACTATTGATTTGGGACGCCAAACATAATGCATAGTGATTTTGGGCATGACTATTATTGCAAATTTAGGGAAGATTGGGTATAGCCAATTTTGATTAATAACTTGAAATTGGAATTTGTTGGGCATAACTTGGGAATTGGAACATGACTAGTTTTGGTGAATTTGGTAATTAGCATGTAAAATCTAGATTTGGGTATATAGGTTAATGTGTAAATTAAAGATGAACATGCCTAACCCGAGGTTAGATTGAGTTGTGGTGTAAAACTGCCCGTAACCGCTCGGCACATCCAGTAACCACAACAATACCGATCTAATGTGAGCGGTTAGTGCATTATGCCCAAGAAAACCCGAGGTTAGATTGTGTTGTGGTGTAAAACTGCTCAGAACCGCCCGACACATCCAGTAACCGCAACAACACATATCTAATGTGAGAGTTTGGTGCATTAATAAATCAGTTAATGCTAATGAACAAGACATGCTAAGAAAATGAGTAGGGTTAAGTTAATAGGAACACTTAACCAATATAACATGAATGACTAGGGTTAAGTTAATGAGAAACGCTTAACCAATATAACAAGATGGATGACTAGGTTAACCGTTATAGCATGATAAATGGGTAGTGTTAAGTTAATAAGAAACACTTAACCAATATAACTTGATTTATGGTAAGGTTAAGTTAAAACAAGAGGGCAACACTTAACCAATATAACTTGATTTGTGGTAAGGTTAAGTTAACACAAGAAGGCAACACTTAACCAAAGTAACATGACAAGTAGGTGGGTTAAGTAAAATTGAATTGATTGATGACACTTAACCAATACAACATGATGAACATGTGGGGTTAAGTTAACAAGAAACACTTGACCAATATAACTTGATGCATGAACGGGGTTAAGTTAATAGGAAACATTTAGCCAATCCAACATGAAAAGTGAGGAGGGTTAAGTTAATAAGAAACACTTAACCAACATGACATGATGAATGGGTGGGTTTAGTTAACAACACTTAACGAATATGGCATAATGTATGGGAGTGTTAAGTACATATCAAGTTGGGTGGGTAATATTAGCAAATATAGGCCCACAAACTTAATCATTAAATAAACATGATTGAATCAGTGGGAGGTTAAGTACATATCAAGTTGGGTGGGTAATATTAGCAGATATAGGCCCACAAACTTAACCATTAAATAAACATGCTTGAATCAGTGGGAGGGTTAAGTACATATCAAAGTTGGGTGGGTAATATTAATAAATATAGGCCTACAAACTTAACCATTAAATAAACATGCTTGAATCGGTGGGAGGGTTAAGTACATATCAGGTTGGTGGGTAATATTAGTAAATATAGGCCCACAAACTTAACCAGTAAGAAACCCTAGTAACGGGGACCCATTTCAGCAGTAACCCACGTAGATGTATCATGTTACCCTGAACTAGGAAGGGTGGGGCACGATTACTGGGCTGATTATAAGCAGTCAAAACTACGACAGGGGGTACGTCAGTGTAGGTTCCGATGGTTTACAAGCATGCACATACTCTGGAGTGGGAAAAAGCAGGCACTGGGTACCAGTAGTTATAAACTGTGCATCTTGAATCGTGATGGGTTGCTATCATAAGGATTGATACACCTTATGGTAGGACCAGCACAGGGTATCTACACGCAATAGAGGGCCAATTGACACAAACGCATGGAACATTAATGCAAATAAGGAGCCGATCGATAGTGTAGTAAGGGTACATCTAACACATTCATGGCAAATAGGCAGATTGAGGTGGAATCCTCATAATAGATGTACACCTGAAGGCTACCACAATTGCGGGGATTTGGATCACGTTATCATATTATCATTTTATATAGATTACTAGTTGGGGCACTAGTTAGGTGGTGCAAAGATATAGAAATCAGAATAACAGAGTAATAGCGAAGAAGAGAAAGAGTAGAAGCGCATTCAGTTTATCATTCCTTTTCATACCTTATGCTTATCCTATGTTATCATGTTATCCTTATTATCACGGTTTTGTCTTATATTCAGTTTATTCATGTCATGATGCTTTTGCCTGTTTATATGCTGGAAGTCACTGGACTTATCAGACTTATGTCTGGCGTAGTTTTGTTTCGCCTCTTTTCTTCCGTTTCCCCCTCCCCCCCCCCCCCCAGGTTTACAGGGAGGAAATGTTACCACTTAGCTCAGTTTTCCTTCCAAGCTCGAAGATTGTCAATGTATTGCTTTGGACTCTCTCTTCCACTGCTATGGCTGGTTCACGCTTTATTGGGGAATATCATTGTTATTTTTATGCTTCTTTTTACTTAGAAGTTTTTAAAACAAGACAGAAGTTCTATGCATTACTTTTAAGTATGATTGAGTCAATTGTTGTAAAAGCTTGACTGAATTAAGTTGTTTTTGAAATGACTTTATTTTCCGCTGCTTTATTTTTCTGTCATGTAACTAATCAGCATCCTTTACCTAAAGCGCTCCACCGAATTTAAGGCATTCCCTTTGTGAGTGACCTTAACGGAGGTGGGGTGTTTCACTTGGTATCAGAGCTGAAGGTTACCAGATCAGATAAAAGATTTGAAAAATTATTTTCAAAACGGTTTTAGAAGAAGCATTTTCAAAAGAAAAGCTTTGTTTTAAAGGCATATTCCTCAAAGCCATATGCACTATCTTTTGATCCACTGTTTGAATCCTTGTTTCCTTCTTTCCTGAGTCTCTGAGGCTCCTGGCTTTCTGGGAGGTAACCTCATCGCGGCATGGTTCCGTAGGCTCTATGAGACTATGACACCTGTCAAAGGGCGAAGAAGTGTCCAATCTCCATCCATAGTCATAGTAGTTTCACCTGCTCTAATTCTCTTCCAAGCTTTGAAGGGTTTCCAATGCGATGGTGGCAACGTTCTAAAGGCTTGTCAACATGGCTCACAAAGGAGGTAAAGAGGAAGAGGCAAAAGGGGGAAGAATCACAAACAAGGGATTGGAATATAAGAAGGGCGGAGGAAATAATAGATCCCACAACAAGAGGAAGTATCTTTTCTGCGGTATAGCGGATCATTTAATTATAGGAAGTAAAAGATAAGTGGTTGTTTTCAGCATGGTGAAGCAGGGCATTTTATTAAGGATTTCCTGGAGGACAAGGAAAAAGGACAGGATTTTCAGGGAGGCAAGTGCATGCTTTCACCGCCAGCGTACCTGAGAGAAAGATAGTAAAGTTAATTTTTCTTTTTGATCATCCTATTAGTACTCCTTTTGATTTCAGTGCTTCACATTCGCGTATATCTGCTTCCGTAGTTGAGTCTCTGCACCTTAGTACTAGTATAATAGAAGATCACATTATTGTCTCAAATCCGGTTGGTGGTTCGACTCATTTATCTTTGGTTTGTAAGGATTTGAGAATATCTATATTAAGGATTGAGTTTAAGCATAATGCTTATGTTTTGGTTTCCATGGGCTATGGGTTGATTCTAGGCATGGGATGGTTAGCTAGTAATTGCAAAAGGAGGGTAGTTAGACTTTTTACTTGCCTCGAGAATACCCTCAAGATTTCCTGCGATCCTAAGGGATCAGTTAGGCTTATCTAGCTAGAATCACTAGATGCATCTATCGACGATTTGCGATCCGTTAGAATAGTCCATGAGTACGCAGATGTTTTTTATTAGGTTATTGGTTTTCCCCCTAAAACTCGAGATAGACTTCCGCATATATCTAGTTGACAATGCAAAGCCGGTTATGCGATCAACGATAGTTTTGGAGAAAGATTGGCAAGGATAGCCAGAGTCGGTTAAGTGCTCAATTGTTTGGTTGTTTTGCTAGTACCATCTCAAATAGATCGTCCAAATTCGGAGGAGGTATTCCTTCGGTGCTTGTCTGATATTGGTTTAGGCCTTTGGGGCTTGTACTTGAGGGATGTCGAGTTCGACTAGGATGGTTTGGATGAGAAATAAATGATTGTGGCAGGCGCCCTAAGTAAGACTGACCTTAGGAGAGGTAAAAAGCACATAGCAACCTTTAGCTTTAGACCCTCAGATTTGTGACATGATGGATAAGCTAAGTAGAGGAGAGAGCTCTAATCATCTTAGTATATACACTTGGTATCACGGTTAACATCTGTTTATCTTGGAAAGATAGTTCGACTACATTGGAGAGCCTCTAGCACAGTAAGTTATCGAGGTCATATCTTTACTAGTGAGTTTTGGAAATGGAGGTCAAGAAGCTTCGCAACCGTGAAGTTAAATTAGTTAAGGTACAATGGAGAGAAGATCTAGAAGACGCGACATGGGAGACTGAAGATAAGACACACGCATCATACCCTTTTTCTTGAGGGTATATCCTTGATCCCTTTTTCTAAGGAATTTTATACATGCTTGTTTCTATCTTTTTAAGTATATCCTCTAGGTCATATCTTTGATCCTTAGGTAGAAGCCAATGGACATAAACATGTATTTGAAATATGTTATGATTGATGGTTGCAGGTGGTTGCTAGTGGATGCTCGTGGATGCATATACACACATTAGGCACTAGATCGGCTTAGTCACTTTCATATTGCATATGCATATGAATGTATTTTTATGTGGATTGAAACTTAATGTGTTATCATATGGATATTGCTTATGGATGAGTGAATATGCTCACATATAGTATTTACATGATTTGGGATATTTGCATACATATTGGATACATGACACTCTTATGATTAGCATTAAGGAGGTCAACTGAATCAGTAGACCGCCTGATTTAGCATTAGATAAGAAACATGTACACACACTATGCGTATGATGATGAAAGCATTAGAAATCTTTTTAAGGACAATGGACGCCTGTGACTGAATTTTTGAGTAGATGGATGTTTGATGTTTGGATATACATTCTTCTTGACTTGAAGATTTCGGGGACGAAATCCTTTAAGGAGGGGAGAATGTAACACCCCGTATTTTCTGTGAACATTAAAGTAACAAATTAAAGTATACTTAATTTTTAAAAGAAGAATTAAGGGAAACGGGTTACGTCATTGCATTCGTCTCGGAATTCTGCTTGGAATAGAATCCAAGTTTTCGTAAATCAGACTACATATGAGAAAGTTATGGGACTTGGAAGTTTCAGGAATTTAAATAAATAAAAATAGCTCGAATTCAAATTTGATATTCAAATCACACACCCGGGCTGTGCGGGAAATTTCCCGCCTAGGACCCAGGTTGAGCAGGGGGTCGACCTGGGGGTCGACCTAGGTCACATAGGTCGACCAAGGGGTCGACCACGATGTTACGACCCGAAATCCCCCTTACGGGAAATCACGGATTGAGTTGAGGACAAGACGAATTAGAACGCAAACAGAAGAACATTTCATTGTATATTACAACAATTTCATCAGAATACAAGAATAAACAGAGTATAAACAAATAAAATACATTCTAAAATATCAGAGATTACAATACATTACATAGCAGCGGAAAATAATACAATACACAACTAGAAGTGATATACGATACAGAGCTTTCCGGATATCATTCTAGCTGTAAACCAGGTTCCTGTGAATATAAATCTGCAAAACCAAAACTACTAGTCGCCCGTGTCAAAATAAGGGCACCCAGAGTTTAGGTTAAAACAATAAACTCAAGGTCAGTCATGGGACTGGTGTGAGAACTAAAACAGTTATTAATCTTTATTTTACAGTTAGGTAAATCAAGGGACTACGCCATATAACACGGAACGGGTTTCCTCCCAAGAATACCAGTGCATAAAACAAACAGCGCAATGCTAAATAAAGAAAAATGAAGCTATTATAAGACCCAGGTCCCATCACACAATGCAACGCAAGCCGGAGGATAGGGTTTTTACCTTATAATAGCCAAGAATGCTTGGTACGCTAAAAACAAATCATTTGATACTATTGTAAGTGCGTAGTGTATAAAATAATTTCAATCATAAGTATCAATCATAGACGGCATAAGTGCCCCATCCCACTATGTCGCCATATATAGGCTCTACAATCAAAACCGCAAAGTCATGTATTGGAAGTTGGGTTTCCATCTATGAACCAAGGCAAGGGATCGTCCTCTTCCGAATTCGAGACAATCTAGCCCATGTCTCAGAATCAGAACGCATCGACCCTTGGAGCCACAGGGCCGGTCCACCGATGTGGATTAAACAATACCCTGAACACTAAGTCTCCCCGCCCTATGGGGCGTAAATGAGTCCAATGACTCCATCGGCTCCACATAGTCACCGATATATCCGAGGCACCTTGCAACAGCAACAACCACATAAGTCAAACTCGTCAGGGCATGTAAAACCACTGACGCCACTTCTAGCTAGAAAGAGACGCATGTTCTCCCTGGATCCTTCTCCCGTTTCTGGTTCACAACCAGGGTGTGAGACTTGCGAATTCTCGTTACACAAAACTATGCCACACAGGCGGTGCTTTGATCATCAACCACAAGACTTTGCTTTTCAACAGAAGCCTCGATCTATTGCCTCTTAGGCTTGCCACACAACAATTCACTCCATGCGATTGGTATCCACCAATGTATAACCCCTGAGCTCGTACGTCTTAGAGAAGGGCGTTAAGCAAGAGAATAAATTCTCCGCCGCCAAACAGATATATATTTAATAGAAATCAATCACACAGAATAAAATCCAATGTCAGACACACAGCCCATTTAAAAGTTCGTCCTGGGTCTGAACGAAACCGGAGGCACCTTGTACCTCGCATATCCATCGATCTCCAAGTACGTCTGGATGATCACCAACTGATTCCCTCCTCTTGGATGTACAGCCCAATCAAGATCATCAGTAATCACCCAAACGACGTGAAGACCTCCGGTCTTCGACCACCGTCCACGCCTTCGACTTATCGTCGTATCAGTTATTCAGAATGGGACAAACCCGGTCTTTCTGAATAACTCGCGTATATAATAAACAAGTGTTACACAAACACAACATACGCCTCATTCCAATTCATCAGTCACTAACCGTAAATTAGTAAGGGAACAATTCCCCAAATATTAACCCCGAAGGCCGAAACCAACATCAGATCAATACCCAGGAAACCATTCATTTTAACTAATCTTCAGTTAGTTGCTAAATTTCACATTCTTAGGGATAGGTTTCCATTAATTTTATCAAAGATAAACTCCTCAAATTTATTCTTTAATCTTCTTTTGAATATCAATTCAAACCAAATTATGGTTTATCCCAACAAGCCGGGATTGACGAACCTTACCGAAGTAATCATTTGTTATAATTTCCCAATCCCAACCTATTCATCCCATGAAGTAAAACTGGTAATACTTCATATCTAACACCACGGTGTTATCGGTAAATTCAATTACCATTTCACGTTCAAATCTAATTAAAGATTTAACTATCGCCTGGAGCAAAACTGGTAATACTCCATTCTCGATCTTTTCAATCTAATTAAAGATTCATTAAAACTCCACTTAGTTTTAATCTTTAACTGAGTAAAAGAACCAATGTCATTTAAAACACGGTTCACGATAAACCCCAAAATCACATCACATTTCAATCAGTCCCTAACCGTACATTAGTAAGAGGACAGTTCCCTTAAATATTAACCCAGAAGGCTGAAACTAACATCAGATCATTATCCAAGAAACCCTCCAACTTAAATGATCCCCGGTTAGTTCCTAATTTTCTTAACTACATTTGGGTTTAAGAATAATATTATTAAAGATAACGAAAACCCAAAATCCCATTTGATATTAAACACAAGGCTCTGAATAGAAAATATATCGGCTTACATTCAATATCAAATTCTGAAACCAACAAATATCGTATTGGAAATAACGATATAAATATATCTTTCAAATTTCCATAACAACATCTGTATAATCACGAAATCCAACATCGAACTATTCCAAAGATGATTTCGATTCAAATCCATTCCAATTCAATTATTGGAAATTCTGGTTATTTTCAAAACCATTTCAAATCTAATTTATTTATTTTAAAAATAAATAAATTATTATTCTAGTTCAAAACTAGTTCATTTCGATAAAAATCTACTTTTATCTTTTCAAATTTGGAATTTTTCATCTCATTTCTTCCCATATCATTTCTTATGATTTTACACAAATTATTACTATTTTTAATAATTTTATCAAGGCCCGTACAGTCGATTTCCATCAACGGCCATCGAACTGCACTTACAACGACCTTTTCCAAATTTGATTTGGATATAATTCCAAATCCAATCGTTAGATTTCCAATTTCTAATATTCTTTAGAAAGCTCTTTTCGATACGAACCCAACGGTTCCGGTTTTAGGAGAATACGACGATCGGATCTCCCGCAATATCCATTCAAAGTCAATGGTCAAAATTCGCGAACTGCCGCGGCGCGGCGCGTTCTATTCAGGCCATTATATTATATATATAATATATACTTCATCGATTTCCTTTCAAAACGTATTTTATAAATCATTTTAAATTCGATTTCAAAGTTCAAATGAATGTACAGGATTCAAAATAAACCGGATTTTAGTGAAACCAAAAATATTTGAATCTAATTGAAAATATCTTTCCAACGAATCCGAAAAATCGAAATTTCATAGTGGGGATAAAAAGTTACGTCCAGTTGAAAATTCAGAATAGTCGCTATGGAATTCTGGCCCTTAAAAATGGAAATTTTGCAAACAACCTTCGTTTTGGACGAAACCACTTTTGTTGGATCCATGATGTCAAGTTATTGCTAGGTTTCAAAATTCATAATTTTCTGAATCAGTATGTGAGCGTGGCACAAGAAAACGTGTTTTAACAGTTTTAGTCAATTTGGATCGACCAGAAAATGGTCATTTTTCAACTGGTCTTCAAATTCGATGAAATTAGTTTTGTTAGGACCGTATCGTCAATACGAAGCTAGAAATAATTTTTCTGGAATTTTTAGAGCTTGTGTGTGGCCCCGGTAAATTGAAATGAACGTTTAAAATTCACTATAATGATTTATATTTTAATTTCAACGAAAACTGATCGTAACGGCCGAACTGGCTTACGAAACATATCCCATTGTGTTCGAAATGGGGGTAATTAGC
The DNA here is from genome assembly GCA_030737875.1 of Allium sativum. Taxonomy (NCBI): domain Eukaryota; kingdom Viridiplantae; phylum Streptophyta; class Magnoliopsida; order Asparagales; family Amaryllidaceae; genus Allium; species Allium sativum. Next base: position 109,697,431 of record CM060912.1, read on the forward strand.
TAGGGGCGACAGCCGGTGGACTTGATTTCGAGTTCGAATTAAAAAGTCACTTTGTGGAATCAAATAAATAAATAATATATATTATATACTCTCTCTTTCCTCCCCTTATTCTCTCATTACAGTCAACCCTCGTTCAAAGTAAAAAGAAAAGAAAAAAAACCCGCGATCTTCATTCGATCCACCGCCGCAGCCTCCCTCCCTACGCCGCCGAAGGTCCGGCGCCGCCCTCCACGTGCTCCGGCTTCTCACCCAGGCCCACCGTCGACCCCCTTTTCCTCCTCTCCAATTAGACCCCCCCCCCCACAACCCCAATCCAACCGCGACACCCTGATGGGCCCCGCCACCTGCTGAGGCGCAGTGTGACGGCCCGCCCCGCACCAACCGACATTTACTCCAAAAGTGCGCTGTACACATATCCAGTTAACACGGAACGGGTCGTCAGAAGGAAAGGGAAGAACGAAATGAACATACAAAGAACCTGTAGAATGTCTCACAGCGCATAGAACAAAATATAATAATAACATACTTGACATAAAACAGGAGAGACAGTGCATAAGCTGAAAATCAGAACTAAACATCATAGCAGCGGAAATCCAAAATACAGCTTATTACAACTTTCAAACTGTCTCAAAGCAAAAGAAAGATAAAGGAAGTACACTACTAATGCCCAAGTAGCGACCACCAACGACATAGGGAGAATGTGTATATATATATCATACGTGGAAGCCTCCTGCCCGCCTCCGAATCAGCTACTCGCGCATCACCAGCTAACCTGTCTCTAGTCTGCTCGTGTGAGCACCCAGAGTAATAAGAGGAGACATAAAACTCTGGGTCAGACATAAAGCCTGGTATGAGCGATAAGCATCTAAAGTGAACAATAACAGGTAGACTAAAACATACCTGAACCTGGACCTGCAACCAAAGAGTTAGCACTACATACTGTACAACACTCTAAGGTACCATATCAAACAGTGTAAAGATACGGAGGTGGGGGAGGTGTGCATGTCATAGGGATGACAAACAATCAAACATAGCATCCATCCTCACATCTCTCACTCAGTGCGTAAAGCATACGATATCCACCACTTCGATCACCCAACATACCTTGCTACGATCACTCTGCCCTATGAAGTCATAAATGGCTTCAATGCACTGATGACGTAGCCACTAATCCTTTGCTATGTCCACTTTGCCCCATGGAGTCACAAGAACCCCACTGCACTGGCTCATAGCCTTACCAATCCTTACTATGTCCACTTGCCCCATGGAGTTATTCACCCCATCTGCGCTGGCTCATAGTCTTACTACGCATCACCTTGCCCCTCAGGTCATAATGACCCTACTGCACTGATAACGTAGTCTTGCTACCATCACCTTGCCCCTCAGGTCATAATGACCCTACTGCACTGATAAGTAGCCCATCATTCATTCTTAGTGGTGAATCGAAGTTATGAACGTCGACAACTCCTTAGCACACGTCCCACAGCAAAGTCCAACCATGAAGTGAACTCATCGGTTCCCAACTGGATCCTGAGCTCTAACTTCCCATATTGGACTACCTTTGCATCTCGGGTTATTGGTCAATACTGGGTCGGGTCGGGTTCCTTCTCAAGCAATCGGTTCGGGTCGGGTATCCTCCATCTGTTCGGGTCTTCTTCTGGTGCGGTTCAGGTCGGGTGCCACTCCATCGGTTCGGGTCGGGTGCTTCACGTCGGGTCGGGTCGGGTGCTTCACCTCGGATCGGGTCGGGTGTCATCTCCCCTCCAGCTCGTGCCTCCGTTCCGATCCGTCTCCTCGTCCTTCACATGCTCCTATACGATCCGTCCTCATGCCTCCGCTCCGATCCGTCCTCCCTAATCCGATCTGATCCCAGTTCAGTTAGCGTGGCCTTCCTTTTTGCCATTTTTCCCAAGTGTCAGGTTCCGATCCGATCGGGTTCCTTGCTCAGTTCAACATATCCGATCCGAGCCCCATATCCGATCTGATCCGAACCCGGCACTGTTTTCTGAAACTGTTCCAGCAAGTGTTTACGCCATTCGACGGCGTTTTCGACCATTCTAACTATTGAAATCAATCACAAAGCATTTCATACAGTCATAGCAACATGCGTAATCGACCACAAACATCAAACCATCAACATGATAGGTTAAAATGGATCAAACATACCCAAAACCCCATATTTCCCCTAAGCATATTTAGGTGAAACTAATGATAGGATTAACAAAACTTAACCAAATTAACCCAAATTCATATCATAGGTATAAAACATCATTTAGGAATTTATGAACATTTTTCCCGAATTTTATCATGCTTAGATTCGCTAATTAACACTAATCACTCCTAATTAGCCATAATTAGTGTAAAACTATGCAAATCACTCACCTTAGCCACAAATAAACTAAGATCTGAAATAAATCTCTGATTTGATGCGAATCCCAATCCTAAACAGCAGCTCCAATGTTGATTTGGTGTAGATCTTCCTTGATTAGATGTTGCTAAGCTTAATCCTTGACCAAAAGATGATTTGGAGGTGATTTAGAGGTTAGAGGCCATTTTTAGGGTTCCTTGGTGATAAGTGGAGGCTAGAAAACTGAAATGGAATGATCCTCTATCTCATTTCAGCCTCCCCATAACCCTAATCCCGAAATGGGTTATGGGCCTATCCACTAATCACCCGATTTGGCCCGGTTAAGCAGTTTTTCACCCTCCAAACCTTATTTCAGCCATATCTCCCAAACGGTAAGTCCGTTTGGCTATTATGACCACTCTACGGAAAGTTAAACCATCAAACGAATCTAATGGAAGTGGTTTTAGGTCAAAATTCCTTTCCAATCAAAAGATATGGCCAAGTACCAACTAGGGGCAAAATGGTCATTTAAAAATCGACAAAAATCATGAACATGGGAAATGACTCTAATGGATGTTTCCCAAAGTTACATGACCATACGACTTCACATGGGAAAGAAATAAATATTCTACAATCCTATGATGTGTAGAATACGGGTCGTTACACTCTCCCCCCCCCCTAAGAAATTTCACCCCCGAAATTCCCTAATCCAAACACACACAAAGGTCCCGCATGCCTATCAACCATAAAACAACCATCAAACATGCAAAGCAAGTAAAATAAGTATATCCTAGCATGCGGAATAATTAAATCGCAAGGTAAATCTTACCAGGCAAAGAGTTCTGGATATGCCTTCCTAATGCTCTCCTCTGTCTCCCAAGTACAATCATTCTCGTCCTCGCCCCACTGAACCTTGACTAACTTCACTGCCTTCCTTCGAAGTTGCTTCGTGTCGTGCCCCACAATACGAATCGGCTTGCGGTTCCCAACCGCCTCGGGTTCTACTTCGAAGTCCTCTAACTGATCAGGTGAAATAGTCATATCCGAGTCGTGAACGAACTTCCTTAGTAGGGAAACATGAAATACATTGTAAACTCCCGCCATTTTCTCTGGTAAGCCAACTCTATATGCCAAATTCCCGACTAGTTCAAGAACAGGGAATGGGCCAACAAATCTTGGTGCTAATTTGCCTCTCCTGCCAAATCGTATCACGCTCTTCAACGGAGAGATCTTGACAAACACCAAGTCGCCAACGGAGAATTTCAAGTCTCTTCTCCTCTTATCAGCATAACTCTTCTGCCTGTCTTGGGCAGCTTTCATTCGTTGCTTAATGATCTTGATCTTATCGGAAGTTTCTCTCACCACATCTGGTCCAAGCACAAACTTCTCGCCAATCTCTATCCAAAATGATGGTGAGTTGCACGGTCTTCCGTACAAAGCTTCATATGGAGCCATACCGATACTGGATTGGTAGCTATTATTATATGCAAACTCTACTAGATGCAAATGGTCATCCCATGATCCACCAAAATCCAATATACAAGCTCTCAAGAGGTCTTCCAATATACGATTCACCCTCTCCGTCTGACCATCGGTCTGAGCATGATATGCGGTACTGAGATGTAATCCTGACCCTAGAGCCTCTTGTAAGCTCTTCCAAAACCCACTAGTGAACAACGGGTCTCGGTCACTCACAATGCTTTTGGGTACTCCATGAAATCTCTCTACCCACTTCATATACAATTCTGCCAACTTGGCTGCCGTTCTGGTCGATTTGACTGGTATAAATCTTGCGCTTTTAGTCAATCGATCCACAATTACCCAAATGCTATCATATCCCGATCTAGTCCTTGGTAAACCATCGATGAAATCCATCGAGACTTGCTCCCATTTCCATTCGGGAATTTCTAATGGTTGCAACAACCCACTAGGCTTCTTTTGCTCGGCTTTAACTAGCTGGCAATTCGTGCATTTGAATATAAACTTCCCAACGTCTCTTTTCATCCCTTCCCAGTAGTAAGTCCGTCTCATGTCTCGATACATCTTATTACCACCGGGGTGTATAGTCAGTTTTGAGTGATGACATTCTCTAAGCACTTCATCCCTCAATCCATCCACGTTGGGCACAACTAGTCTTCCATTCTTTCGAAGCCATCCATCTCGATAAAGCCCATACACACTCATCTCCTCACCGTCGATGTTCATCTCTAACTTGGAGATGATTTCTAATAGATTAGGATCGTCCCTCTGGCTAGAACCAATCCGCTCTATCAAAGTGGGTCTGATCGTCAAACTAGCTAGCATAACTGGATCCAATTCGCACTTTGGTCTGAAATCAAACCCCGCGATATACTCCAGTTGCTTCCACTCAAGAAACATTGCCCCTAAGCTGGCATGTCTCCTACTCAAGGCATCGGCTACTGCATTACCCTTCCCAGGTGTGTATGCGATATCAAAATCATACGAAGCCAAGAACTCTAACCATCTCTGCTGACGGAGATTCAGATCTTTCTGAGAGAAGAGATACTTTAACGATTTATGATCGGTAAACAACTCAAATCTTTCTCCCAAGAAATAATGTCTCCACATCTTCAGCGCAAATACAATCGCTACCAATTCCAAATCATGGGTAGGATACTTCTTCTCATGCGGCTTTAGCTGTCGACTAGCATAAGCTACAACCCTACCTCCTTGCATCAATACAGCACCCAGTCCGGTACCACAAGCATCCGTGTATACCGTCATCTCTTCATTCCCTTTAGGAATGACTAACACTGGCGCATGCGTCAACTTCTCCTTTAGACTCTTGAAGGCATCCTCACACACTCCGTCCCAGACGAAGGACTGATTCTTCTTAGTCAACTGAGTCAACGGTGCTGCTATCTTGGAGAAGTCCTGGATAAACTTACGATAATATCCAGCTAATCCCAAGAAACTTCTTACATCTGTTGCATTCTTGGGTGTAGGCCAATCCTGTACCGTAGCCACCTTCGCAGGGTCCACGGCAATACCACTCTCTGAAACAACATGACCCAAGAATCTTACTTCCCTTCTCCAAAAATGACACTTAGAGAATTTCTCTTTCAATTAGTGTTTCCTCAACACCTCCATCACTATCCTCAAGTGTCCCTTGTGTTCCTCCTCTGTCCTTGAATAAACAAGGATATCATCCACGAACACAAGAACAAACTTATTCAGCTGATCTCTGAATACTCGATTCATAAGATCCTCAAAATAGGCTGGTGCATTGGTCAACCCAAACGGCATGACCAACCACTCATAAAATCCAGACGGCGTCCTAAATGCCTTTTTCGGAACACTCTCATCAGCTACTCGTAGCTGATGAAATCCTGTCGCGAGGTCCAATTGGGAGAACACTCTTGCTCCTTCCAGCTGATCAAACAAATCATCTATCCGTGGTAGAGGATACTTATTCTTCCTCGTCACCTTATTCAACTCGCGATATTGCACACACAAACGAAGGGAACCATCTGCCTTATTGGCAAACACAACTGGTGCTCCCCATTCGGAGACACTCCTTCTAATAAATCCCTTCTTCAAAAGATTGTTGACTTGCACCCCGAGCTCTCGCTGCTCCATTGGTGCCATACGACGAAGTGGCATCACTATAGGTCTGGCATCTTTCACTAAATCAATACGGAACTCAATCTCTCGGTGTGGTGGAAGCCCGGTCACCTCCTCGAAGACGTCCGGATACTGGCCAACCACGGGCACATCTGACAACTCATCCTGCGGGATGTCGAGGGAATTTACAAAACTAGCCATAACCCCATCACTAGGTAGACTACCAAACACTACCCTCCGCCCATCATCCGCCCTCACTATCACCAAAAAGCCCTCACAGTCTACCACCACCCCGTATCTTTGGAGTCAATCGACTCCGAATATAATGCCATACCCAGTAAAGCCCAAAACAAAGCAATCACATACAAACATACATCCATGACTCGATAAGACCAAATTCCTGCAAATCATACTAAGGCTAGTCGAACCACCAATCGGGTTCGTCACAACCAATGGTCTATCGACTATCTCGGGTTCCAGTCCCAACCTATCTACCAGGTCACTAGATATGAAGGAACGGGAAGCCCCAGTATCAAACAAAACTCGAACTGGTACATCATAAATAGAAAGCATACCTTGAATAACAACATTCTTTCCTTTCTCCGCCGCATTTGGGGCATTCAACGATGAAGGAACAGCATCAATAGCATATGCTTTCACAATCTGCTTCTCCTTAAGAGGTTGCAGACACTTATCCTTCTGATGTCCCATTTGACCACAGTTGTAGCACTTCCTTTCCGCTGGCTTGGCCCGACATTCTTTAGCATAATGGCCCTTCTTTCCACAGCTGAAGCACTCAACATCCTTCTTACTCTTTTTCTGGCCACCCTTAGATTGGTCCTGCTTCCTCTTATTCTGAGAGTTATTCTTGCCTCCACCGCCTGCTTGCGGCTTTGGCCCTTCTGCAGATGCAGCCTCAGTCTTTGACTTAGGGTAAAGGCTCTCTGATCTCAAAGCTTTCCCCACAATCGATTCAAAAGTCTCATCGATGTGGTTGATAAGCCTTTCCCCCAAGTACCCATCCAAACCAGTAATGAACTTCTCATTCTTCTTTTCAGGAGTATCAATGAGAGACAGTCCATACTTCGACAAAGTGTCGAACTCAGCAATATAATCAGAAACTTCCCTCCCATTCTGCTTGAGTTCCAAGAACCTCTTGAACAACACTGACTTCTGGGCAGCTGGAATAAACTTCTCGCTAAAGCGAGCCTTGAACTGAACCCAAGTAACCTGGTCCTCTGGAGTAGCTGTTCTAATGACATTCCACCAATTCATCGCCCGCCCTTGCAGCTAACGAGACGCTAGCCTTCTCTTCATCGCATCCTCAAGACCCAAGTCATCAAAGATACGGTCACAGCTATCCATCCAGTCCTGAACATCTGTGGCCGACTCCGTTCCATGGAACGGCTTTCCACCAAGATTAGTGTAATCCTTGCACAACTTGGCAAAATCGACCCTAGGCGCCTGCACTACTGGGCCAACACCAACCACGGGATTGGGAACTGCCCCTTGCACTTCTCTAAGCATGTCTCCCATGAGGTTAGTAAACATTGCCCTCATGTCAGCGGCATTCCCTTGGTTGGTCCCTCTACCAGCACCCCTCGTGTCTCGGCTCATCGTCAATCTGAAAAAGGGAAACGATTAACGACCCCATAGTGGTGCTAGTGCAGTGCGACTTCATTCTTATACTACTAATAGTATATATATACATAGCTTTTGAAAACCAAAGTAATCACAAATACGCGCTCTCATATACGTACTAACTCTCCCTAGTGTCTTTCCCTAGGTTAACTACGCAACCTAGAGCTCTGATACCAAGTGTGACGGCCTGCCCCGCACCAACCGACATTTACTCCAAAAGTGCGCTGTACACATGTCCAATTAGCACGGAACGGGTCGTCAGAAGGAAAGGGAAGAAGGAAATGAACATACAAAGAACCTGTAGAATGTCTCACAGCACATAGAACAAAATATAATAATAACATACTTGACATAAAACAGGAGAGACAGTGCATAAGCTGAAAATCAGAACTAAACATCATAGCAGCGGAAATCCAAAATACAGCTTATTACAACTTTCAAACTGTCTCAAAGCAAAAGAAAGATAAAGGAGGTACACTACTAATGCCCAAGTAGCGACCACCAACGACACAGGGAGAATGTGTATATATATATCATACGTGGAAGCCTCCTGCCCGCCTCCGAATCAGCTACTCGCGAATCACCAGCTAACTTGTCTCTAGTCTGCTCGTGTGAGCACCCAGAGTAATAAGAGGAGACATAAAACTCTGGGTCAGACATAAAGCCTGGTATGAGCGATAAGCATCTAAAGTGAACAATAACAGGTAGACTAAAACATACCTGAACCTGGACCTGCAACCAAAGAGTTAGCACTACATACTGTACAACACTCTAAGGTACCATATCAAACAGTGTAAAGATATGGAGGTGGGGGAGGTGTGCATGTCATAGGGATGGCAAACAATCAAACATAGCATCCATCCTCACATCTCTCACTCAGTGCGTAAAGCATACGATATCCACCACTTTGATCACCCAACATACCTTGCTACGATCGCTCTGCCCCATGAAGTCATAAATGGCTTCACTGCACTGATGACGTAGCCACTAATCCTTTGCTATGTCCACTTTGCCCCATGGAGTCACAAGAACCCCACTGCACTGGCTCATAGCCTTACCAATCCTTACTATGTCCACTTTGCCCCATGGAGTCACAAAAACCCCACTGCACTGGCTCATAGCCTTACCAATCCTTACTATGTCCACTTGCCCCATGGAGTTATTCACCCAATCTGCGCTGGCTCATAGTCTTACTACGCATCACCTTGCCCCTCAGGTCATAATGACCCTACTGCACTGATAACGTAGTCTTGCTACCATCACCTTGCCCCTCAGGTCATAATGACCCTACTGCACTGATAAGTAGCCCATCATTCATTCTTAGTGGTGAATCGAAGTTATGAACGTCGACAACTCCTTAGCACACGTCCCGCAGCAAAGTCCAACCATGAAGTGAACTCATCGGTTCCCAACTGGATCCTGAGCTCTAACTTCCCATATTGGACTACCTTTGCATCTCGGGTTATTGGTCAATACTGGGTCGGATCGGGTTCCTTCTCAAGCAATCGGTTCGGGTCGGGTATCCTCCATCTGTTCGGGTCGGGTCTTCTTCTGGTGCGGTTCGGGTCGGGTGCCACTCCATCGGTTCGGGTCGGGTGCTTCACCTCGGGTCGGGTCGGGTGTCATCTCCCCTCCAGCTCGTGCCTCCGTTTTGATCCGTCTCCTCGTCCTTCACATGCTCCTATCCGATACGTCCTCATGCCTCTGCTCCGATCCGTCCTCCCTAATCCGATCCGATCCCTGTTCAGTTAGCGTGGCCTTCCTTTTTGCCATTTTTCCCAAGTGTCAGGTTCCGATCCGATCGGGTTCCTTGCTCAGTTCAACATATCCGATCCGAGCCCCATATCCGATCCGAACCCTGCACTGTTTTCTGAAACTGTTCCAGCAAGTGTTTACGCCATTCGACGGCGTTTTCGACCATTCTAACTATTGAAATCAATCACAAAGCATTTCATACAGTCATAGCAACATGCATAATCAACCACAAACATCAAAACATCAACATGATAGGTTAAAATGGATCAAACATACCCAAAACCCCATATTTCCCCTAAGCATATTTAGGTGAAACTAATGATAGGATTAACAAAACTTAACCAAATTAACCCAAATTCATATCAGAGGTCTAAAACATCATTTAGGAATTTATGAACATTTTCCCCGAATTTTATCATGCTTAGATTCGCTAATTAACACTAATCACTCCTAATTAGCCATAATTAGTGTAAAACTATGCAAATCACTCACCTTAGCCACAAATAAACTAAGATCTGAAATAAATCTCTGATTTGATGCGAATCCCAATCCTAAACAGCAGCTCCAATGTTGATTTGGTGTAGATCTTCCTTGATTAGATGTTGCTAAGCTTAATCCTTGACCAAAAGATGATTTGGAGGTGATTTAGAGGTTAGAGGCCATTTTTAGGGTTCCTTGGTGATAAGTGGAGGCTAGAAAACTGAAATGGAATGATCCTCTATCTCATTTCAGCCTCCCCATAACCCTAATCCTGAAATGGGTTATGGGCCTATCCACTAATCACCCGATTTGGCCCGGTTAAGCAGTTTTTCACCCTCCAAACCTTATTTCAGCCATATCTCCCAAACGGTAAGTCCGTTTGGCTATTATGACCACTCTACGGAAAGGTAAACCATCAAACGAATCTAATGGAAGTGGTTTCAGGTCAAAATTCCTTTTCAATCAAAAGTTATGGCCAAAACAGTACCAACTAGGGGCAAAATGGTCATTTAAAAATCGACAAAAATCATGAACATGGGAAATGACTCTAATGGATGTTTCCCAAAGTTACATGACCATACGACTTCACATGGGAAAGAAATAAATATTCTACAATCCTATGATGTGTAGAATACGGGTCGTTACACGCAGCGACATCCGGCCAGACCCTGCACCCCCACCCCCCACCTCCCCACGTAGCCAGTCCCTGCTCTGACGACCACAGTCTCTGCCCCCCATCTTCTCACCGAGGTCAGATTTTTATACAGTTAATCAAATAGGAAAGGTCGGATTTTTATATAGTAAATCAAATAGAAAAGGTCGGATTTTTATATAGTTAATCAAATAGAAAAGGTCGAATTTTTATATTAGAAAAGTTTGAATCTTTATATAGTTGAAATGGTGAAGTAAAAATGAGATTTTTATATATGAAGACATAGAGAGTAAAAAATATAATTTTTATATAGTGAGAAGAATAAAAATAGAATTTTTATCTATATAGTAGCGATGTAAAAATAGAATGTTTATCTATATAGTAGCGATGTAAAAATAGAATTTTTATCTATATAGTAGCGGTGTAAAAATAGAATTTTTATCTATATAGTAACAATATAAAAATGTGATTTTTATATATGTAATGAATACGGGCAACGAAAGTGATGAAAGGCGAGCACGACGAAGATTTCCTACATATGAAGAGTCGTGGCGTTTGGTCTAGCTAGTCGGTGAGAACTTCTCACTTTTAATTCTTATTTTCTAGTTAGAAATATATACAAGGATGCAGACGGTGCTTAGCAGCACCCGACACCCGTCGTCCACAGACCATGGATGACTTGTTTGTTTGATTTCTTTGTTGTGAAATTTGACTGTTGATTGTGATGTGTGAAATATATATTCGTGTGTCAAAGTAAAATAAATATTTATAAACAAATCGGACGATTTATTTATATACACTGATTTGACTGATATTGATGAGGACGGTAAATTTTACACAACGCCTAACTGCACCAATAAAATATGTGTTTGTTGATTTGAAACCTCACGCGGGTATTGGGATGATATTTGACGTACACTAATCCCGATTGTTTAGTTGTATGTCAATCGATGGATTGACAGATTGTGTAAGCGTTAATTATTGATATTTAATGCTTATGCAGTTGTGTGGTGCACTCTGGATGATGGTTGATGATTTATCATCGCTATTATATACATGTGTTGTAGGGAATCCATATAATTAACATTATATGGTAATTGATTGGGCCTCATTCCAATTTGGAAAATAAGGAATATTATAAAAGAAAATTCATATGTTAAACAAAATATATATGCATGTGTTGAAGAAAATATTCATTTTTTGAAAAGAATAACGAAGTTATTGAAATATATAAAGCCGTGTTGGTTAGATATGCGCCATTTTGACGCGAACGATATTTATATCGCTTTATTCATTTTTATAATGAATATAGAAAAGAAAGTGATTTCAAAATATAAAGTTTTGAAAATATTATCATTTGTATATGAGTTTTCAATTTACCGGGGCCACATACGGGCTCTAAAAGTTCCCAAAAAATATTTTCTAGCTTCGTATTGACGATACGGTCCTAACAAAACAAATTTCGTCAAATTCTGAGACCGTTTGAAAAATGGCCATTTTCAATTCCTTTTATATTTAAAATAAATATTTATATTCTCACGTCGATTGAAATAAATATATTCGTTCTAATTCAATATATAGAGTTATATTTTGATTTTGACGAAAACTGATTGAAACGATCGAATCAGTTCTGATACCAGCTGTAATGACACGGATTTCGCTCAGACCTAATCGATCGCTAAATCGACCAAGACCATTAGAATCCCGCATACCCTAACTTTGGGCATACAACACATCAGAACAAATAACAGAAGACTTTTATAAACATCATAATAATGTTACATCAGAGTACAAAATATATCAGAGTATATCGAAATATTATTAATACAGCGGAAGATGATTTTACAATAAATGTAATACAATGCACAGCGGAAACATAAAATAACACAGCGGAAGACGATAAATGCACTGGACACAGCTTTAAGCTTCAATCTAGAATCCTGCTCAAAATAAGTATCTGCAAAACAAACTACTCGACTGCCCCTGTGGAAAATAGGGGCACCCGAGTTTGCAAGGGAAAAGCAAACTACAGGTCAGTCATGGGACTGGTATGAGAAACTTTATAGTTAAAAATTAACTTATTTAATAATATGGCATATCACGGGACCGCGCCGCTAACGCGGAACGGGTTTACCCCCATGAATGTCAGCGTATAAACAACAATCAATATAGATATATGGATCTACTATGCATCAATCAACATGCACTATCCCAATCTACCCATTTACACCACACGTAGATTTTCTAAATCCAATTCAATTTACATAAATTATTCCTTTGGACTTTATTTCCCAATTTCTATTTCAAATCATTTGAAATACATATCTAACTTTCTATAACAAAGTAGATTTCACTTCGGGATCTCAAATCAAATAGTTTGGAAATATGAATTCCAAAGCATAACAATGCATACAAACAAGTTTGCAACCAAATATCGGGATCCCCCTAGACAAGGCAAAGGGCACACACCTAAGCAACTCGATATATATATGTGCACCTCCCGCTATGGAGCAGGCTACACCGATGATGCACCTCCCACACATGGAAGCATACACCGCCCATCTCACCCATACTTTTAGTCGTCCGGGTTACCCGAATCTCTAGCCACATACCAAATAATTTCGTATCCCGAAGTAGGGAAAATCATTTCACAATATAATAATCATAAGTACTTTCAAAATATAGTACTTCACATCAGTAATTCACACATATGATCAGTCACTATTAATCGCATAACCTTTGAGCTCGTACGTCTCAAAGAAGGGTGTTAAGCAAGAGAATAAATTCTCCGCCACCAAACAGATATGTTACCAATAGCAACTAATCGAATACGCGATGAACAATAATGTAAAACCATAATACATTTCCAAATCATTTCGAAATCATCGGGTTTTAGCCCTCGAAATCCTTTCTGCTTTATTAAACATTTTTATAAAACATTCCCTGTCCAAAATCGGGAATACATTCTTTTCACTTAAGAAAAATATCATTTCACAATCATTCATTAAATTTGAAAGGTACATAACAACATCGCTACACATCTCATAGTCAAATCGTGAAGTGTTTCACAAGATGTTAGCCTACCAGTATTTCTACCCAACCCAATGCTAAATGTAAAAGAATATCTTGCTCATAAACTGGTTGAGCACAATCCAAACAATCAATCAATCAATCCAATTTGACATTAAATATAAGGTTTTGAATAGAGATAGTATCGACTTATATTCAACATCAAATCCTGAAACCAACAGATATTATATCGAGAATAACGATATCGATATCTTCCAAATTCCCATCACAATATCCGTATAATCACGGAATCCAGTATCGAAATATTCCGACGATAATTTCAATTCAAATCCATTCCAATCCACATATTGGAAATTCTGGTTATTTTTAAAAACCATTTCAAATCCAATTTATTCATTTAAAAATAAATAAATTATTATTCTAGTTAATAACTAGTTCATTTCGATAAAAATATATTTTCACCATTTCAAATATGGAATTTTTCATCCCAGTTCTTTTCAAATCATTTCTTTTTATTTTACACAAATTATTAATATTTTTAATAATTTTATCAAGGCCCGTACAGTCGATTTCCATAAACGGTCATCGAACTGCACTTACAACGACCTTTTCCAAATTTGATTTGGACATAATTCCAAATCCAACCGTTAAATTTCAAATCTCTAATATTTATTAGAAAGCTCTTTTCGACATGAACCCAATGGTTTTGGTTTTAGGAGAATCCGACGGTCGGATCTCCCGTAATGTCCATTCAAAGTCAATGGTCGAAATTCACGAACTGCCGCGGCGCGGCGCGTTCTACTCAGGCCATTATATTATATATATAATATATACTTCGTCGATTTCCTTTTAAAACGTATTTTATAAATCGTTTTAAATTCATTTTCAAAACAATTTCAACTTCATATTCAATTTCTAATCAAAATTGAATATTCCATATCATTAATCTATAAATGATAATATTTTCAAAACGTTATATTTTGAAATAACTTCCTTTTCTATATTCATTTTAAAAACGAATGTAATCGATATAAATATCGTTCGCGTCAAAATGGCGTTAATCTAACCAACACGGCTTTATATATTTCAATAACTTTGTTATTCTATTCGACAAATTAATATTTTCTTCAACACATGAATTTTTGTTTTTTTTTCTATTCAACACATGAATATTAATTTTACTATTCAACACATGAATATTAATTTTACTATTCAACACATGAATATATATTTCATTTCAACACATGAATTTATATTTCTTATTTTCCAGATTGGAATGAGGCCCAATCAATTACTATATAACGTTAATTATATGGATTCCCTACAACACATGTATATAACAGCAGCGATAAATCATCAACCATCATCCAGAGTGCACCACGCAACTGCATAAGCATTAAATATAAATAATTAACACTTACACACTCTGTCAACCCATCGATTGACATACAACTAAACAATCGGGATTAGTGTATGCCCAATATCATCCTAATACCCGTGTGGGGTTTCAAATCAACAAACACATATTTTATTTGTGCAGTTGGGCGATGTGTAAAATTTATAATCCCAATCAATATCAGTCAAATCAGTGTATATAAACAAATCGTCCGATTTGTCTATTACTATTTATTTTATATACACGCTAAAAATCATATTTTTAACTATAAAATATTTTCCACTATAAAATATTTTATTTCATTCCACTTCACACAATAAAATTTCACAACACACCAATCAAACAAACAAGTCATTCATGGTCTGTGGACGACGGGTGTCAGATGCTACTAAGCACCGTTTGCATCCTAGTATATATTTCAACTAGAAAATAAATAAAAAGGTGAGGAGTTCTCACCGGAAAGCTAAACCAATCGCCACGACTCTTCTTATGTAGGAAATCTTCATCTTGCTTCCAATGAGATCTGTTTCACGTAGTCGATATTAAAAATCATATTTTTATCCTGGTGTTCATATAATAAAGATTGTATTTCTATATCGCCACTCATATTAAAATCACATCTTTGGTCCTTCTACATAATAAAGATCGAATTTTTAATACTTCTATAATATAAAAATCATATTTTTATTCTTTCTATAATACAAAAATCATATCTTTATTCTTTCTATAATATAAAAATATGATTAGATCTTTATTATGTAGAAGGAGCAAAGATGTGATTTTTATATGAGTGACGATATAAAAATACAATCTTTGTTATATGAACACCAGGATAAAAATATGATTTTTAATATCGACTACGTGAAACAGATCTCATTGGAAGCAAGATGAAGATTTCCTACATAAGAAGAGTTGTGGCATTTGGTTTAGCTTTCCGGTTAGAATTCCTCACCTTTTTATTTATTTCTAGTTGAAATATATACTAGGATGCAGACGGTGCTTAGTAGCACCCGACACCCGTCGTCCACAGACCATGGATGACTTGTTTGTTTGATTGTTGTGTTGTGAAATTTTATTGTGTGATGTGGAATGAAATAAAATATTTTATAGTGGAAAATATTTTATAGTTAAAAATATGATTTTTAGCATGTATATAAAATAAATAGTAATAGACAAATCGGACGATTTTTTTATATACACTGATTTGACTGATATTGATTGGGACGATAAATTTTACTTATCGCCCAACTGCACAAATAGAATCTGTGTTTGTTGATTTGAAACCCCACACGGGTATTGGGATGATATTGGACGTATACTAATCCCGATTGTTTAGTTGTATGTCAATCGATGGGTTGACAGACTGTGTAAGCGTTAATTATTTATATTTAATGCTTATGCAGTTGTGTGGTGCACTCTGGATGATGGTTGATGATTTATCGCTGCTGTTATATACATGTGTTGTAGGGAATCCACATAATTAACGTTATATGGTAATTGATTGGGCCTCATTCTAATTTGGAAAATAAGAAATATAAATTCATGTGTTGAAATGAAATATATATTCATGTGTTGAATAGTAAAATAAATATTCATGTGCTGAATAGAAAAAAAACAAATATTTATGTGTTGAAGAAAACATTCATTTGTTGAATAGAATAACGAAGTTATTGAAATATATAAAGCTGTGTTGGTTAGATTGACGCCATTTTGACGCGAACGATATTTAGAACGATTATATTCATTTTTAAAATGAATATAGAAAAGGAAGTGATTTCAAAATATAATGTTTTGAAAATATTATCATTTATAGATTAATGATATGGAATATTCAATTTTGATTAGAAATTGAATATGAAGTTGAAATTGCTTTGAAAACGAATTTAAAACGATTTATTAAATATGTTTTAAAAGGAAATCGACGAAGTATATATTATATATATTATATATATAATATAATGGCCTGAATAGAACGCGCCGCGCCATGGTAGTTCGCGAATTTCGACTACTGACTTCGAATGGACATTACGGGAGATCCGACCGTCGGATTCTCCTAAAAATGGAACCGTTGGGTTCGTATCGAAAAGAGCTTTCTAAAGAATATTAGAGATTTGAAATCTAACGGTTGGATTTGGAACTATGTCCAAATCAAATTTGGAAAAGGTCGTTGTAAGTGCAGTTTGATGACCGTTTATGGAAATCGACTGTACGGGCCCTGATAAAATTATTTAAAATATTAATAATTTGTGTAAAATCAAAATAAATGATTTGAAAAGAATTGGGATGAAAAGTTCCATATTTGAAAAGGTGAAAATATATTTTTGTCGAAATGAACTAGTTATTAACTAGAATAATAATTTATTTATTTTTAAATAAATAAATTGGATTTGAAACGGTTTTTAAAAATAACCAGAATTTCTAATATGTGGATTGGAATGAATTTGAATTGAAATTATCGTTGGAATATTTCGATATTGGATTCCGTGATTATACGGATATTGTGATGGTAATTTGGAAGATATCAATATCGTTATTCCCGATATAATATCTGTTGGTTTCAGGATTTGATGTTGAATATAAGTCGATACTATCTCTATTCAAAACCTTATATTTAATGTCAAATTGGATTGATTGATTGTTTGGATTGTGCTCGACCAGTTTATGAGAAAGATATGCTTTTACGTTTAGCATTGGGTTGGGTAGAAATACTGTTAGGCTAACATCTTGTGAAACACTTCACGATTTGACTATGAGATGGGTAGCGATGTTGTTATGTAAATTTCAAATTTAATGAATGATTGTGAAATGATATTTTTCTTAAGTGGAAAGAATGTATTTCCGATTTTGGACAGGGAATGTTTTGTAAAAATGTTTTATAAAACAGAAAGGATTTCGAGGGCTAAAACCCGATGATTTCGAAATGATTTGGAAATGTATTATGGTTTTACATTATGGTTCATCGCGTATTCGATTAGTTGCTATTGATAACATATATGTTTGGTGGCGGAGAATTTATTCTCTTGTTAACACCCTTCTTTGAGACGTACGAGATCAAAGGTTATGTGATTAATAGTGACTGATCATATGCGTGAATTATTGATGTGAAGTACTAAAGTACTTGTGATTATTATGTTGTGAAATGATTTTCCCTACTTCGGGATATGAAATGATTTGGTAAGTAGCTAGAGATTCGGTTAACCTGGACGACTAAAAGTATGGGTGAGATGGGCGGTGTATGCTTCCATGTGTGGGAGGTGCATCGTCAGTGTAGCCTGCTCCATAGAGGGAGGTGCATATATATATATATATATATATATATATATATATATATATATATATATATATATATATATATCGAGTTGCTTAGGTGCGTGCCCTTTGTCTTGTCTAGGGGGAGCCCGATATTTGGTTGCATACTTGTTTTTATGCATTGTTATGCTTTGGAATTCATATTTCCAAGCGATTTGATTTGAGATCCCGAAGTGAAATCTACTTTGTTATAGAAAGTTAGATATGTATTTCAAATGATTTGAAATAGAAATCGGGAAATAAAGTCCAAAGGAATAATTTATGTAAATTGAATTGGATTTAGAAAATCTACGTGTGGTGATTAATCTAAATAGATAGATTGGGATATTGCATGTTGATTGATGCATAATAGATCCATATATCTATATTGATTGTTGTTTATACACTGACATTCATGGGGGTAAACCCGTTCCGCTTTAGCGGCGTGGTCCTGTGATATGCCATATTTTAAATAAGTTAATTTTTAACTATAGAGTTTCTCATACCAGTCCCATGACTGACCTGTAGTTTTCTTTTCCCTTGCAAACTCAGGTGCCCCTATTTTCCACACGGGCAGTCAAGTAGTTTGTTTTGCAGATACTTATTTTGAGCAGGATTCTGGATTGAAGCTTAAAGCTATGTCCAGTGCATTTATCGTCTTCCGCTGTGTTATTTTATATTTCCGCTGTGCATTGTATTACATTTATTGTAAAATCATCTTCCGCTGTATTAGTTATATTTTGATATACTCTGATATATTATGTACTCTGATGTAACATTATTATGATGTTTATAAAAGTCTTCTGTTATTTGTTCTGATGTGTTGTATTCCCAGAGTTAGCGTATGCGGGATTCGAACGGTCTTGGTCGATTTAGCGATCGATTAGGTCTAAGCGAAATCCATGTCGTTACAGCTATATCGTTAATCACTTACTTGAATAATAATAAATATCATTTTATATCCCGAAGTAGGGAAAATCATTTCACAACTGATTTTGCCCGGACCTAATCGATCGCTAAATCAAACAAGACCGTTCGAATCCCATATACGCTAACTCTGGGCATACAACACATCAGAACAAATAACAGAAGACTTTTATAAACATCATAATAATGTTACATCAGAGTACAGAATATCAGAGTATATCGAAAATAATAGACAGTGGAAGATAAATTTACATAAATGTAATACAATGCACAACGGAAATATAAACTACACAGCGGAAGACTGTAAATGCCTGGACACGGCTTAAAGCTTCAATCCAAAATCCTGCTAAACATATCTGCAAAACAAACTACTCGACTGCCCGTGTGGAAAATAGGGGCACTCGAGTTTGCAACGCAAACGCAAACTACAGGTCAGTCATGGGACTGGTGTGAGAAACTCTAAACAGTTATAAATCTTTATAAATGATAAAACAAATCACAGGACCACGCCGCTAACGTGGAACGGGTTTACCCCCATGAATGCCAGTGTATAAACAACAATCAATAGTTATGGATCTACTATGTATCAATCAACATGCAATATCCCAATCTACCCATTTAGATTAATCACTACACTTAGATTTTCCAAATCAAATTCAATTTACAGCAATTATTCCTTTGGACTTTATTTCCTGATTCCTATTTCAAATCATTTGAAATACATATCTAACTTTCTATAACAAAGTAGATTTCACTTCGGGATCTCAAATCAAATCGTTTGGAAATGTAAATTCCGAAACATAACAATGCATACAAACAAGTATGAAACCAAATATCGGGCTCCCCCTAGAAAGGCAAAGGGCACGCACCTAAGAAACTCGATATATATATATATGTGCACCTCCCTCTATGGAGCAGGCTACACCGACGATGCACCTCCCATACATGGAAGCATAGACCGCCCATCTCACCCAATACTTTTAGTCGTCCGGGTTACCCGAATCTCTAGCCACATACCAAATCATTTCATATCCGAAAGTAGGGAAAATCATTTCACAACATAATAATCACAAGTACTTTCAAAATATAGTACTTCACATCAACAATTCACACATATGATCAGTCACTATTAATCACATAACCTTTGAGCTCGTACGTCTCAAAGAAGGGTGTTAAGCAAGAGAATAAATTCTTCACCACCAAACAGATATGTTATCAATAGCAACTAATCAAATATGTGATGAACTACAATGTAAAACCATAATTCATTTCCAAATCATTTTGAAATCATCGGGTTTTAGCCCTCGAAATCCTTTCTGTTTTATAAAACATTTTTATAAAACATTCCCTGTCCAAAATCGAGAATACATTCTTTTTACTTAAGAAAAATATCATTTCACAGTCATTCATTAAATTTGAAATGAACACATTGCTAAACACCTTATCGTCAAATCGTGAAGTGTCTCACAAGGTGTTAGCACACAGATATTCTTACCCAACCCAATGCAAACTGTAAAAGCATATTTTGCTCATAAACTGGTCGAGCACAATCCAAACAATCAATCAGTCCAATTTGACATTAAATATAAGGTTTTGAATAGAGATAGTATCGACTTATATTCAACATCAAATCCTGAAACCAACAGATATCATATCGGGGATAACGATATCGTTATCTTCCAAATTCCCATCACAATATCCGTATAATAACGGAATCCAATATCGAAATATTCCAAAGATTATTTCCATTCCAAACCATTCCAATTTATTCATTGGAAAATTATTATTATTTTTAAAACCATTTCAAATCCAATTTATTTATTCAAAAATATTAGATTAATTTTTCTAGTTCAAAACTAGTTCATTTCGATAAAAATCTATTTTTATCTTTTCAAATATGGAATTTTTCATCCCAATTCTTTCCAAATCATTTCTTATGATTTTACACTAATTATTGATATTTTTAATAATTTTATCAAGGCCCGACAGTCGGTGGGTCTCGTTTAGAGGTCGAAATTAAAAGTTGCTTTTTGAAATTAAATAAATAAAAATAAAACCCCCTCTATACTCTTTCTCCCTACTCCCCCTTTTAATCTATCACCGTCAGATTGAAGAAGAAAAAAAAAGGAAAAGGTTGCTTTAAGTGCAGTTCGATGGCCGTTATTGGAAACCAAATGTAAAAACCTAAACTTCCCCGGAAAGGAAAGCCCTGATTGCTTTGAGGACACGACAAACCAGAACGCAGACAGAAGAACATTTTATTGTATATTACAACAATTCCATCAGAATACAAGAATATACAGAGTATAAATCAATATTACACAGAAAATATCAGAGATTTAAATTACATTTTAATACATCGCAGCGGAAAATAATACAAAACACAACCAGAAGTAATACATGGGTACAGAGCTTTCCGAGTATCGTTCCAACTGTAAATCAGGATCCTGTGAAGATAAATCTGCAAAACCAAAATTACTAGCTGCCCGCGTCAAAATAAGGGCACCCAGAGTTTAGGTTAAAACAATAAACTCTAGGTCAGTCATGTGACTGGTGTGAGAACTAAAACAGTTATTAATCTTTATTTTAAAGTTAGGTAAATCAAGGGACCACGTCGTATAACACGGAACGGGTTTCCTCCCAAGAATACCAGTGCATAAAACAACAGCGCAATGCTAAATAAAGAACAATGAAGCTATTATAAGACCCAGGTCCTATCACACAATGCAACGCAAGCCGGGGGATAGGGTTTTCCCTTATAATAGCCAAACATGCTTGGTACATTTAAAACAAATCATTTGATACTATTATAAGTGCATAGTGTATAAAAAAACTTCAAATCATAAGTATCAATCATAGGTGGCATGGGTACCATATATCATGTCGCCAATACTAGGCTCTACAATCAAAACCGCAAAGTCACGTATTGGAAGTTGGATTTCCGTCTGTGAACCGAGGCAAAAGACAGTCCTCTACCGATTTTGAGACTCTCTAGCCCGAGCCTCAGGACAAGTACTCAGTCAAGCCCTTAGATCGTCAAGGTCCGATGTGGATTAAAATGCCTGAACACTGCGTTTTTCCACCCTTTGGGACGTAATGACTCCATCGGCTCCACACAGTCACCGATATATCCGAGGAGCCTCGCAACACCAACAACCACAAAGGTGAAAATAATATAAATGCCAGGGCTAGTAGGTCACTGACACCACCCTAGCTAGAAGGAAACGCATGCCCTCCCCGAGGTCCTCTCCCGTTTTCGATTCACAACCGGGATGTGAGGCTCGCGAATCAACGCTACACAAAGCTATGCCACACAGGCCGTGCTTTGATCATCAACCACAAGACTCTGCTTTTCAACAGAAGCCTTGATCATATTGCCACTTAGGCATCCCACACAGGCAATTCACTCCATGCGTTTGATATCCATCAATATATAACCTCTGAGCTCGTACATTTCAGAGAAGGGCGTTAAGCAAGAGAATAAATTCTCCGCCGCCAAACAGATATATAATTAATAGAAATCAATCGCACAGAATAAAATCCAATGTCAGACACACAGTCCATTTACAAGTCCGTTCTGGGTCTGAACGAAACTGGGGCACCTTGTACCTTGCATATCCATCGATATCCAAGTACATCTGGACAATCACCAACTGATTCCCTCCTCTTGGGTGTACAGCCCAATCAAGATCATCAGTAATCACCCAAACGATGTGAAGACCTATGGTCTTCAACCACCTTCTTCATCCTCGACACCACGTCGAATCAGTTATTCAGAATGGGATAAACCCGGTCATTCTAAATAACTCGCGTATATAATAAACAAGTGTTACACAAACACAACATACGCCTCATTCCACTTCAGAATATTCTTTTATTCAAATATTCTTATACTTTGGGAAAGGTTCCCATTAATTTTATCAAAGATAAATTCTTTAAATTTATTCTTTAATCTCCTTTTTGAATATCAATTCAAATTAGTTGGGATTAGCGAACCACATCGAAGTAATCATTTATTTTATTTCCCAATCCTAACCTATTATCCCACGAAGTAAAACTGGTCATACTTCATATCTAACACCACGATGTCATCGGTAAATTCAATTACCATTTCATGTTCAAATCTAATTAAAAGATTTAACTATCGCCTGGAGCAAAACGGGTGATACTCCATTCTTGATCATTTCAATCTAATTAATGATTCATTAAAACTCCACTTGGTTTTAATCTTCCCAAAAATCAATATCAATGATTATTTAACTTGGGAAAACACCTCTTGTCTTTAACTGGGTTAAAGAACCAATGTCATCTAAAACACGATTCACTATAAACCCAAAATCACATTCCATTAATTATCGGGTTAAAGAACAAGTGTTATTTAAAACACCGTTCACGATAAACCCAAAAATCAATTCCAATTAAATACCATTTAATTGGTACACTTCATTAAATCTAAATAAAAATATTTAATCTTTTTCTCAACTGGATTAAAGGACAATGTTAATGAAGACACCATTCATGACAAATCCAAATCACATTTGATATTAAATACAAGGCTTTGAATAGAAAATATATCGGCTTGTATTCAATATCAAATTCTACGACCAACAAATATCATATTGGAAATAACGATACAAAAATATCTTTCAAATTCCCATAACAATATCTGTATCATCACGAAATCCAACATCGAAATATTCCAAAGACAATTTCGATTCAATTCCATTCCAATTCAATTATTTGAAATTCTGGTTATTTTCAAAACCACTTCAAATCCACTTTATTTATTTCAAAAATAAATGGTTTTTAATTCTAGTTGAAACCCAGTTCATTTCGATAAAAAATCTATTTTTATCTTTTCAAATTTTGAATTTTTCATCCCAATTCTTCACAAATCATTTCTTATGATTTTACACAAATTATTACTATTTTTAATAATTTTATCAAGGCCCGTACAGTCGATTTCCATCAACGGCCATCGAACTGCACTTACACCGACCTTTTCCAAATTTGATTTGGACATAATTCCAAATCCAGCCGTTAGATTTCAAATATCTAATATTTGTTAGAAAGCACATTTCGATACGAGCCCAATTGTTCCGGTTTTAGGAGAATCCGACAGTCGGATCTCCCGTAATATCCATTCGAAGTCATTGGTCGAAATTCTCGAACTATCGCGGTGCATTCTATTCAGGCCATTATATATATAATATATATATTATATATATTTTGTCAACTTCCTTTAAAAACGTATTTTATAAATCGTTTTAAATTCATTTTCGTAACGATTTCAACTTCATGTTCAATTTCAAATCAAAATTGAATATTCCACATCATCGATATACAAATGATAATATTTTCAAAACGTTATATTTTGAAATCACTTTCTTTTCTATATTCATTATAAAAATGAATAAAATCGATATAAATATCGTTCACGTCAAAATGGGGTCAATCTAATCAACAAGGCTTTTATTCAACACATGAATATTTATTCTATTCAACACGTGAATATTTATTCTCTATTCAACACTTGAATATTTATTTTCTATTCAACACATGAATTTATTTTCTATTCTCCAAATTGGAATGAGGCCCAATCAATTACCATATAACGTTAATTATATGGATTCTCTACAACACATGTATATAACAGCAACGATAAATCATCAACCATCATCCAGAGTGCACCACACAACTGCCTAAGCATTAAATCTAAATAATTAACGCTTACACAGTCTGTCAATCCATCAATTGACATACAACTAAACAATCGAGATTAGTGTACGTCAAATCTCATCCTAATACCTGTGTGGGGTTTAAAATCAACAAACACAGATTTTATTTGTGCAGTTGGGCGATGTGTAAAATTTATCGTCCCAATCAATATCAGTCAAATCAGTGTATATAAACAAATCGTCCGATTTGTTTATAAATATTTATTTTATATATACGTTAAAAGTTATATTTTTAACCATAAAATATTTTCCACTATAAAATATTTTATTTCATTCCACATCACACAATCAATTGCACAACACAACAACCAAATAAACAAGTCATCCATGGTCTGTGGACGACGGGTGTTGGGTGCTTCTAAGCACCGTCTGCATCCTAGTATATATTTCAACTAGAAATAAAAATAAAAGTGAGGAGTTCTCATAGAGGGTTCCACTCCGCCGTGCTTTACTTTTGAACTGCTGAACCGTCTGGATCTGTTTGAAATTCCAATGCAGTCCTTACCACGATGTTCATAATAAAAATTATATTTTTATCACTTCATTTCAATAAATAAAAATCATATTTTTATTTCTACTTCATATATTTTTATTTCACTTCATTCTATACAAAAATTGTATTTTTATATTTCTATTTCATATATAAAGATCGAATTTTTATATCATCGCTATAAAAATCACATTTTTATTTCAACATATATATAATAAAAATCAGATTTTTTTTCGCTACATATATAAAGGTCAAATCTTTACTATCTATATAATATAAAAATCGTATTTTTATTATCTCTATAATATAAAAAAATCATATCTTTAAACTTTATAAATTAAAAATCGAATTTTTATTCTTTCTAAAATATAAAAATTATATTTTTATAAATAAAAATATAACCTTTTCACTTTTAAATCAAATCTTCTTCATGCTAGCGATGTTCACATAGAAAATTCCTAGCTTTCATGAGTAAGAATCCTATGTTTTAATACTTAAAAATCTTTTTAAAAATCATGGATACAATAAAAATAAAGACAGTATTTTTAATTACATAGCTAATTTAAAATAAATACTCACAATTTTTCGCGAAGGGGGAGTGGGATTCGCCACTGCTGGTGGTTCCAGAGGGGGAGGCGGCGTCGTTGGTGGTTGGAGGTGGGGCGCGGCCTTGGTCAGGCGAGGTGGGGCCTGCAATCAGCGGTGGTGGCTGTGTTGGGGGTGTGTGGTTTCACGAAGGCACTGGAGAGAGAGGGAAGGGAAAGGAGAAGGTGGCGGCGGGCCCTGGTGGTGCGGCGGCAGCGTGGGCGGGGCGGTGGTGTTTGAACGGGGGAGCGGTGGGAAGTTTTTTTTCTCTGATTTGGGGGAGGGCTCGAGGTTATGAGAGAAAAGAAAGAAAAAGGGGGGGTTATATGCACTTTTATATTATTTTATTTTATCTTTAAAAGGGTAACTTTTAAATTCGAACCCGAAATGAGACTAACCGCCTGTCGTCCCTAGCTAGTTACCCTCATTCTGAACACAATGGGATATGTATCGTACGCTGATTCGATCGTTTCGATCAGTTTTCATCAAAATCAAAATATTAATCTATATATTGAATTTAAACGCGCATTTCAATTTACCGGGCCTACATACAGTCTCTAAAAATTCTAGAAAAATTATTTCTAGCTTTCTATCGACGGTACGGTCCTATCAAAACTAATTTCATCAAATTTTGAGACCGTTAGAAAAAAAAGCCATTTTCCAGTCGATTAAAATCAACTGAAACTGATCAAATGCATTTTCCTTTGCCACACTCACATATTGATTCAAAAAATTACGAATTTTGAAATCTAGCAGTAACTTGACATCACGGATCCAACAAAAGTGGTTTCGCCGAAAACCGAGGTCGTTTGCAAAATTTCCATTTTTAAGGGCCAGAATTCCATAACGACTATTCTGAATTTTCAACTGGGCATAACTTTTGATTCCCGCTATGAAATTTTGATTTTTCGGATTCGTTGGAAAGATATTCTCAAATAGATTCTAATATTTTTGGTTTCGCTAAAATCCGGTTTATTTTGCATCCTGCACATTGATTTGAAATTTGAGATCGAATTTTCAAACTACCGTGTCATTTTCAATTCCTTTTATAATTTAAAATAAATAATTATATTCTAACGTCGATTCAAATAAATATATACGTTCTAATTCTATTCAAAATAAATTTCTCGTCGTTATTATTTAAAATAATCAAAATTCGCCAAAATAGCCAAAATAAAATTTTTAAATTGGCTCAGATTTCCGGGTTATTACAATCTCCCCCACTTAAACTTTTTGTCCCCGAAAAGGAACGAAGCTGAAAGTTGTTTAACAAATCAACTCAACTTTCGCTATTTTCACTACGGCTTAAGTTCTTCAACTTTTCAGTTTCTAAGAACTTTTCAAATTTTTCAAAAATTTGGCTATCACCCTAAATTTTTGAAAAATTTCGCCATAACCTCCCTTGCACCGGGGACTTCGGGATATTTCAAATAGCCTCCCACGGCCCTCACCAATCCAAAAAGAAAAAGAAACAGCCAAGCGGCTAGCCAATCGGCTAATAAAATCATCAAAAACCCAAGAAATACAATAAACATGTACCTACTTGTCGGACAAACAATTTTATTCCTCTTCTCTAGACTCCTTGCTATGACCTGTTCAATGTAAGTACATGTATATGCATGCAAATGCGACAAATTTTCAATACAACTCACTATTTGGTTCAATTTGGCTAAAGGTTCAACATTTAATTAACCAACCAATAATCAAACAACACAACCAACAATCAATTTGTTGATTATCTTTTCAAATTCATAACTTTGATACATAGTCCAAAAATCAGATTTTTGATGCCAAATCACAACAATAAGCCCTATCTAGTTTTGGTTCTCACACCAGTCAATAGGAAATATATAAATATCATACCTTCAAAACTCGAACACAAATACTGATGATGTCGCGACATCACCAGAATTATCCCCGAGCGACTACAGTGCGATTCTATATCTATCCACTATATTAAAATTTCAAATACACGCGGATCAGACGTATATGCAAAATCTTTATATACTGGATTGTCCAAATCAATATAAATAAATATTCAAATACGAATAATTGAATTAAATTTTCAAAAAAAAAACTTGTTTTCACTTTTATTTTAAAAACATCACTCTTCACACTCGTTCTAGGATATTACTGATCCCATCTCTAACGAGTCATTCCCATTGGATATTACTAATCCAATCTCTGATGAATTCTTTCGTATGGTTCTAATGTGTCGTATTCTCTGAGCTCTGTAAACCAAAGCTCTGATACCAAATGTAAAAACCCGAACTTCCCCGGTAAGGAAAGCCCGGATTGCTTTGAGGACACGACAAACTAGAACGCAGACAGAAGAACATTTCATTGTATATTACACCAATTCCATCAGAATAAAAGAATATACAGAGTATAAATCAATATTACACAGAAAATATCAGAGATTTAAATTACATTTAAATACATCGCAGCGTAAAATAATACAAAGCACAACCAGAAGTAATACACAGATATAGAGCTTTCCGAGTATTGTTCCAACTATAAATCAGGATCTTGTGAAGATAAATCTGCAAAACCAAAACTACTAGTTGCCCATGTCAAAATAAGGGCACCCGGAGTTTAGGTTAAAACAATAAACTCCAGGTCAGTCATGTGACTAGTGTGAGAACTAAAACAGTTATTAATCTTTATTTTAAAGTTAGGTAAATCAAGGGACCACGCCGTATAACACGGAACGGGTTTCCTCCTAAGAACACCAGTGCATAAAACAACAGCGCAATGCTAAATAAAGAACAATGAAGCTATTATAAGACCCAGGTCCTATCACACAATGCAACGCAAGCCGGGGGATAGGTTTTTCCTTTATAATAGCCAAACATGCTTGGTACGTTTAAAACAAATCATTTGATACTATTATAAGTGCATAGTGTATAAAACAACTTCAAATCACAAGTATCAATCATAGGCGGCATGGGTACCATATATCATGTCACCAATACTAGGCTCTACAATCAAAACCGCAAAGTCACGTATTGGAAGTTGGATTTCCATATGTGAACCGAGGCAAAAGATAGTCCTCTACCGATTTTGAGACTCTCTAGCCCGAGCCTCAGGACAAGTACTCAGTCAAGCCCTTGGATCGTCAGGGCCGGTCCACCGATGTGGATTAAAATGCCAAAACACTGCGTTTCCCCACCCTTTGGGGCGTAAATGAGCCAAATGACTCCATCGGCTCCACACAGTCACCGATATATCCGAGGCGCCTCGCAATAGCAACAACCACACAGGTGAAAATAATATAAATGTTAGGGCTGGTAGGTCACTGACACCACCCTAGCTAGAAGGAAACGCATGCCCTCCCGGAGGTCCTCTCCCGTTTTTGTATCACAACCGGGGTGTGAGGCTCGCGAATCAACGCTACACAAAGCTATGCCACACAGGTCGTGCTTTGATCATCAACCAAAAGACTCTGCTTTTCAACAGAAGCCTTGATCATATTGCCACTTAGGCATGCCACACAGGCAACTGACTCCATGCGTTTGATATCCATCAATATATAACCTCTGAGCTCGTACGTCTCAGAGAAGGGCGTTAAGCAAGAGAATAAATTCTCCACCGCCAAAAAGATATATATTTAATAGAAATCAATCACACAGAATAAAATCCAATGTTAGACACACATTCCATTTACAAGTCCGTTCTGGGTCTGAACGAAACCGGAGGCACCTTGTACCTCGCATATCCATCGATCTCCAAACACGTCTGGACGATCACCAACTGATTCCCTCCTCTTGGGTGTACACCCCAATCAAGATCATCAGTAATCACCCAAACGATGTGAAGACCTCCGGTCTTGGACCACCGTCTTCATCCTCGACACCAGGTCGAATCAGTTATTCAGAATGGGATAAACCCGGTCTTTCTGAATAACTCGCGTATATAATAAGCAAGTGTTACACAAACACAACATACGCCTCATTCCAGTTCAGAATATTCTTTTATTTAATTATTCTTATACTTTGGGAAAGGTTCCCAATAATTTTATCAAAGATAAATTCTTTACATTTATTCTTTAATCTCCTTTTTGAATATCAATTCAAATTAGTCGGGATTAGCGAACAACACCGAAGTAATCATTTATTTTATTTCCCAATCCCAACCTATTATCCCATGAAGTAAAACTGGTCATACTTCATATCTAACACCATGGTGTTATCGGTAAATTCAATTACCATTTCACGTTCAAATCTAATTAAAGATTTAACTATCGCCTGGAGCAAAACTGGTGATACTCCATTCTCGATCATTTCAATCTAATTAATGATTCATTAAAACTCCACTTGGTTTTAATCTTCCCAAAAATCAATATCAATGATTATTTAACTTGGGAAAACACCTCCTGTCTTTAACTGGGTTAAAGAACCAATGTCATCTAAAACACGGTTCACTATAAACCCAAAATCACATTCCATTAATTATCGGGTTAAAGAACAAGTGTTATTTAAAACACCGTTCACGATAAACCCAAAAATCAATTCCAATTCAATTCCAATTAAATACCATTTAATTGGTACACTTTATTAAATCTAAATAAAAAGATTTAATCTTTTTCTCAACTGGGTTTAAGGACAGTGTTAATGAAGACACCATTTATGACAAACCCAAATCACATTTGATATTAAATACAAGGCTCTAAGTAGAAAATATATCGGCTTATATTCAATATCAAATTCTACGACCAACAAATATCGTATTGGAAATAACGATACTAATATATCTTTCAAATTCCCATAACAATATCTGTATCATCACGAAATCCAACATCTAAATATTCCAAAGACAATTTCGATTCAAATCCATTCCAATTAAATTATTTGAAATTCTGGTTATTTTCAAAACCATTTCAAATCCACTTTATTTATTTCAAAAATAAATAGTTTTTAATTCTAGTTCAAAACCAGTTCATTTCGATAAAAAATCTATTTTTATCTTTTCAAATTTGGAATTTTTCATCACAATTCTTCACAAATCATTTCTTATGATTTTACACAAATTATTACTATTTTTAATAATTTTATCAAGACCCGTACAGTCGATTTCCATCAACGGCCATCGAACTGCACTTACAGCGACCTTTTCCAAATTTGATTTGGACATAATTCCAAATCCAACCGTTAAATTTCAAATCTTTAATACTCACTAGAAAGCTCTTTCCGATACGAACCCAATGGTTCCGGTTTTAGGAGAATCCGACGGTCGGATCTCCCGTTATATCCATTCGAAGTCAATGGTCGAAATTCGCGAACTGCCGCGGCGCGCCGCGTTCTATTATATATATATATAATATATTATATATATTTTCTCAACTTCCTTCCAAAATGTATTTTATAAATCGTTTTAAATTCGTTTTCGAAACGATTTAAACTTCATATTCAATTTCGAATAAAAATTGAATATTCCACATCATCGATATACAAATGATAATATTTTCAAAACGTTATATTTTGAAATCACTTTCTTTTCTATATTCATTATAAAAATGAATAAAATCGATATAAATATCGTTCACATCAAAATGGCGTCAATCTAATCAACACGACTTTTATTCAACACATGAATATTTATTCTATTCAACACGTGAATATTTATTCTCTATTCAACACTTGAATATTTATTTTCTATTCAACACATGAATTTATTTTCTATTCTCCAAATTGGAATGAGGCCCAATCAATTACCATATAACGTTAATTATATGGATTCTCTACAACACATGTATATAACAGCAACGATAAATCATCAACCATCATCCAGAGTGCACCACACAACTGCCTAAGCATTAAATCTAAATAATTAACGCTTACACAGTCTGTCAATCCATCAATTGACATACAACTAAACAATCGAGATTAGTGTACGTCAAATCTCATCCTAATACCTGTGTGGGGTTTCAAATCAACAAACACAGATTTTATTTGTGCAGTTGGGCGATGTGTAAAATTTATCGTCCCAATCAATATCAGTCAAATCAGTGTATATAAACAAATCGTCCGATTTGTTTATAAATATTTATTTTATATATACGTTAAAAGTTATATTTTTAACCATAAAATATTTTCCACTATAAAATATTTTATTTCATTCCACATCACACAATCAATTGCACAACACAACAACCAAATAAACAAGTCATCCATGGTCTGTGGACGACGGGTGTTGGGTGCTTCTAAGCACCGTCTGCATCCTAGTATATATTTCAACTAGAAATAAAAATAAAAGTGAGGAGTTCTCATAGAGGGTTCCACTCCGCCGTGCTTTACTTTTGAACTGCTGAACCGTCTGGATCTGTTTGAAATTCCAATGCAGTCCTTACCACGATGTTCATAATAAAAATTATATTTTTATCACTTCATTTCAATAAATAAAAATCATATTTTTATTTCTACTTCATATATTTTTATTTCACTTCATTCTATACAAAAATTGTATTTTTATATTTCTATTTCATATATAAAGATCGAATTTTTATATCATCGCTATAAAAATCACATTTTTATTTCAACATATATATAATAAAAATCAGATTTTTTTTCGCTACATATATAAAGGTCAAATCTTTACTATCTATATAATATAAAAATCGTATTTTTATTATCTCTATAATATAAAAAAATCATATCTTTAAACTTTATAAATTAAAAATCGAATTTTTATTCTTTCTAAAATATAAAAATTATATTTTTATAAATAAAAATATAACCTTTTCACTTTTAAATCAAATCTTCTTCATGCTAGCGATGTTCACATAGAAAATTCCTAGCTTTCATGAGTAAGAATCCTATGTTTTAATACTTAAAAATCTTTTTAAAAATCATGGATACAATAAAAATAAAGACAGTATTTTTAATTACATAGCTAATTTAAAATAAATACTCACAATTTTTCGCGAAGGGGGAGTGGGATTCGCCACTGCTGGTGGTTCCAGAGGGGGAGGCGGCGTCGTTGGTGGTTGGACGTGGGGCGCGGCCTTGGTCAGGCGAGGTGGGGCCTGCAATCAGCGGTGGTGGCTGTGTTGGGGGTGTGTGGTTTCACGAAGGCACTGGAGAGAGAGGGAAGGGAAAGGAGAAGGTGGCGGCGGGCCCTGGTGGTGCGGCGGCAGCGTGGGCGGGGCGGTGGTGTTTGAACGGGGGAGCGGTGGGAAGTTTTTTTTCTCTGATTTGGGGGAGGGCTCGAGGTTATGAGAGAAAAGAAAGAAAAAGGGGGGGTTATATGCACTTTTATATTATTTTATTTTATCTTTAAAAGGGTAACTTTTAAATTCGAACCCGAAATGAGACTAACCGCCTGTCGTCCCTAGCTAGTTACCCTCATTCTGAACACAATGGGATATGTATCGTACGCTGATTCGATCGTTTCGATCAGTTTTCATCAAAATCAAAATATTAATCTATATATTGAATTTAAACACGCATTTCAATTTACCGGGCCTACATACAGTCTCTAAAAATTCTAGAAAAATTATTTCTAGCTTTCTATCGACGGTACGGTCCTATCAAAACTAATTTCATCAAATTTTGAGACCGTTAGAAAAAAAAGCCATTTTCCAGTCGATTAAAATCAACTGAAACTGATCAAATGCATTTTCCTTTGCCACACTCACATATTGATTCAAAAAATTACGAATTTTGAAATCTAGCAGTAACTTGACATCACGGATCCAACAAAAGTGGTTTTGCCGAAAACCGAGGTCGTTTGCAAAATTTCCATTTTTAAGGGCCAGAATTCCATAACGACTATTCTTAATTTTCAACTGGGCATAACTTTTGATTCCCGCTATGAAATTTTGATTTTTCGGATTCGTTGGAAAGATATTCTCAAATAGATTCTAATATTTTTGGTTTCGCTAAAATCCGGTTTATTTTGCATCCTGCACATTGATTTGAAATTTGAGATCGAATTTTCAAACTACCGTGTCATTTTCAATTCCTTTTATAATTTAAAATAAATAATTATATTCTAACGTCGATTCAAATAAATATATACGTTCTAATTCTATTCAAAATAAATTTCTCGTCGTTATTATTTAAAATAATCAAAATTCGCCAAAATAGCCAAAATAAAAATTTTAAATTGGCTCAGATTTCCGGGTTATTACAATCTCCCCCACTTAAACTTTTTGTCCCCGAAAAGGAACGAAGCTGAAAGTTGTTTAACAAATCAACTCAACTTTCGCTATTTTCACTACGGCTTAAGTTCTTCAACTTTTCAGTTTCTAAGAACTTTTCAAATTTTTCAAAAATTTGGCTATCACCCTAAATTTTTGAAAAATTTCGCCATAACCTCCCTTGCACCGGGGACTTCGGGATATTTCAAATAGCCTCCCACGGCCCTCACCAATCCAAAAAGAAAAAGAAACAGCCAAGCGGCTAGCCAATCGGCTAATAAAATCATCAAAAACCCAAGAAATACAATAAACATGTACCTACTTGTCGGACAAACAATTTTATTCCTCTTCTCTAGACTCCTTGCTATGACCTGTTCAATGTAAGTACATGTATATGCATGCAAATGCGACAAATTTTCAATACAACTCACTATTTGGTTCAATTTGGCTAAAGGTTCAACATTTAATTAACCAACCAATAATCAAACAACACAACCAACAATCAATTTGTTGATTATCTTTTCAAATTCATAACTTTGATACATAGTCCAAAAATCAGATTTTTGATGCCAAATCACAACAATAAGCCCTATCTAGTTTTGGTTCTCACACCAGTCAATAGGAAATATATAAATATCATACCTTCAAAACTCGAACACAAATACTGATGATGTCGCGACATCACCAGAATTATCCCCGAGCGACTACAGTGCGATTCTATATCTATCCACTATATTAAAATTTCAAATACACGCGGATCAGACGTATATGCAAAATCTTTATATACTGGATTGTCCAAATCAATATAAATAAATATTCAAATACGAATAATTGAATTAAATTTTCAAAAAAAAAACTTGTTTTCACTTTTATTTTAAAAACATCACTCTTCACACTCGTTCTAGGATATTACTGATCCCATCTCTAACGAGTCATTCCCATTGGATATTACTAATCCAATCTCTGATGAATTCTTTCGTATGGTTCTAATGTGTCGTATTCTCTGAGCTCTGTAAACCAAAGCTCTGATACCAAATGTAAAAACCCGAACTTCCCCGGTAAGGAAAGCCCGGATTGCTTTGAGGACACGACAAACTAGAACGCAGACAGAAGAACATTTCATTGTATATTACACCAATTCCATCAGAATAAAAGAATATACAGAGTATAAATCAATATTACACAGAAAATATCAGAGATTTAAATTACATTTAAATACATCGCAGCGTAAAATAATACAAAGCACAACCAGAAGTAATACACGGATATAGAGCTTTCCGAGTATTGTTCCAACTATAAATCAGGATCTTGTGAAGATAAATCTGCAAAACCAAAACTACTAGTTGCCCATGTCAAAATAAGGGCACCCGGAGTTTAGGTTAAAACAATAAACTCCAGGTCAGTCATGTGACTGGTGTGAGAACTAAAACAGTTATTAATCTTTATTTTAAAGTTAGGTAAATCAAGGGACCACGCCGTATAACACGGAACAGGTTTCCTCCTAAGAACACCAGTGCATAAAACAACAGCGCAATGCTAAATAAAGAACAATGAAGCTATTATAAGACCCAGGTCCTATCACACAATGCAACGCAAGCCGGGGGATAGGTTTTTCCTTTATAATAGCCAAACATGCTTGGTACGTTTAAAACAAATCATTTGATACTATTATAAGTGCATAGTGTATAAAACAACTTCAAATCACAAGTATCAATCATAGGCGGCATGGGTACCATATATCATGTCACCAATACTAGGCTCTACAATCAAAACCGCAAAGTCACGTATTGGAAGTTGGATTTCCATATGTGAACCGAGGCAAAAGATAGTCCTCTACCGATTTTGAGACTCTCTAGCCCGAGCCTCAGGACAAGTACTCAGTCAAGCCCTTGGATCGTCAGGGCCGGTCCACCGATGTGGATTAAAATGCCAAAACACTGCGTTTCCCCACCCTTTGGGGCGTAAATGAGCCAAATGACTCCATCGGCTCCACACAGTCACCGATATATCCGAGGCGCCTCGCAATAGCAACAACCACACAGGTGAAAATAATATAAATGTTAGGGCTGGTAGGTCACTGACACCACCCTAGCTAGAAGGAAACGCATGCCCTCCCGGAGGTCCTCTCCCGTTTTTGTATCACAACCGGGGTGTGAGGCTCGCGAATCAACGCTACACAAAGCTATGCCACACAGGTCGTGCTTTGATCATCAACCAAAAGACTCTGCTTTTCAACAGAAGCCTTGATCATATTGCCACTTAGGCATGCCACACAGGCAACTGACTCCATGCGTTTGATATCCATCAATATATAACCTCTGAGCTCGTACGTCTCAGAGAAGGGCGTTAAGCAAGAGAATAAATTCTCCACCGCCAAAAAGATATATATTTAATAGAAATCAATCACACAGAATAAAATCCAATGTTAGACACACATTCCATTTACAAGTCCGTTCTGGGTCTGAACGAAACCGGAGGCACCTTGTACCTCGCATATCCATCGATCTCCAAACACGTCTGGACGATCACCAACTGATTCCCTCCTCTTGGGTGTACACCCCAATCAAGATCATCAGTAATCACCCAAACGATGTGAAGACCTCCGGTCTTGGACCACCGTCTTCATCCTCGACACCAGGTCGAATCAGTTATTCAGAATGGGATAAACCCGGTCTTTCTGAATAACTCGCGTATATAATAAGCAAGTGTTACACAAACACAACATACGCCTCATTCCAGTTCAGAATATTCTTTTATTTAATTATTCTTATACTTTGGGAAAGGTTCCCATTAATTTTATCAAAGATAAATTCTTTACATTTATTCTTTAATCTCCTTTTTGAATATCAATTCAAATTAGTCGGGATTAGCGAACAACACCGAAGTAATCATTTATTTTATTTCCCAATCCCAACCTATTATCCCATGAAGTAAAACTGGTCATACTTCATATCTAACACCATGGTGTTATCGGTAAATTCAATTACCATTTCACGTTCAAATCTAATTAAAGATTTAACTATCGCCTGGAGCAAAACTGGTGATACTCCATTCTCGATCATTTCAATCTAATTAATGATTCGTTAAAACTCCACTTGGTTTTAATCTTCCCAAAAATCAATATCAATGATTATTTAACTTAGGAAAACACCTCCTGTCTTTAACTGGGTTAAAGAACCAATGTCATCTAAAACACGGTTCACTATAAACCCAAAATCACATTCCATTAATTATCGGGTTAAAGAACAAGTGTTATTTAAAACACCGTTCACGATAAACCCAAAAATCAATTCCAATTCAATTCCAATTAAATACCATTTAATTGGTACACTTCATTAAATCTAAATAAAAAGATTTAATCTTTTTCTCAACTGGGTTTAAGGACAGTGTTAATGAAGACACCATTTATGACAAACCCAAATCACATTTGATATTAAATACAAGGCTCTGAGTAGAAAATATATCGGCTTATATTCAATATCAAATTCTACGACCAACAAATATCGTATTGGAAATAACGATACTAATATATCTTTCAAATTCCCATAACAATATCTGTATCATCACGAAATCCAACATCTAAATATTCCAAAGACAATTTCGATTCAAATCCATTCCAATTAAATTATTTGAAATTCTGGTTATTTTCAAAACCATTTCAAATCCACTTTATTTATTTCAAAAATAAATAGTTTTTAATTCTAGTTCAAAACCAGTTCATTTCGATAAAAAAATCTATTTTTATCTTTTCAAATTTGGAATTTTTCATCACAATTCTTCACAAATCATTTCTTATGATTTTACACAAATTATTACTATTTTTAATAATTTTATCAAGGCCCGTACAGTCGATTTCCATCAACGGCCATCGAACTGCACTTACAGCGACCTTTTCCAAATTTGATTTGGACATAATTCCAAATCCAACCGTTAAATTTCAAATCTCTAATACTCGCTAGAAAGCTCTTTCCGATACGAACCCAATGGTTCCGGTTTTAGGGGAATCCGACGGTCGGATCTCCCGTTATATCCATTCGAAGTCAATGGTCGAAATTCGCGAACTGCCGCGGCGCGCCGCGTTCTATTATATATATATAATATATTATATATATTTTCTCAACTTCCTTCCAAAATGTATTTTATAAATCGTTTTAAATTCGTTTTCGAAACGATTTAAACTTCATATTCAATTTCGAATAAAAATTGAATATTCCACATCATCGATATACAAATGATAATATTTTCAAAACGTTATATTTTGAAATCACTTTCTTTTCTATATTCATTATAAAAATGAATAAAATCGATATAAATATCGTTCACATCAAAATGGCGTCAATCTAATCAACACGACTTTTATTCAACACATGAATATTTATTCTATTCAACACATGAATATTTATTCTCTATTCAACACATGAATATTTATTTTCTATTCAACACATGAATTTATTTTCAATTTTCCAAATTGGAATGAGGCCCAATCAATTACCATATAACGTTAGTTATATGGATTCTCTATAACACATGTATATAACAGCAACGATAAATCATCAACCATCATCCAGAGTGCACCACACAACTGCCTAAGCATTAAATATAAATAATTAACGCTTACACAGTCTGTCAATCCATCGATTGACATACAACTAAACAGTCGGGATTAGTGTATGTCAAATCTCATCCCAATACCCGTGCGGGGTTTCAAATCAACAAACACAGATTTTATTTGTGCAGTTGGGCGATGTGTAAAATTTATCGTCCCAATCAATATCGGTCAAATCAGTGTATATAAACAAATCGTCCGATTTGTTTATAAATATTTATTTTATATATACGTTAAAAATTATATTTTTAACCATAAAATATTTTCCACTATAAAATATTTTATTTCATTCCACATCACACAATCAATTGCACAACATAGCAACCAAATAAACAAGTCATCCATGGTCTGTGGACGACGGGTGTCGGGTGCTTCTAAGCACCGTCTGCATCCTAGTTTATATTTCAACTAGAAATAAAAATAAAAGTGAGGTGTTCTCATAGAGGGTTCCACTCCGCCGTGCTTTACTTTTGAACCGCTGAACCGTCTGGATCTGTTTGAAATTCCAATGCAGTCCTTACCACGCTGTTCATAATAAAAATTATATTTTTATCACTTCATTTCAATAAATAAAAATCATATTTTATTTCTACTTCATATATTTTTATTTCGCTTCATTCTATACAAAAATTGTATTTTTATATTTCTATTTCATAAATAAAGATCGAATTTTTATATCATCGCTATAAAAATCACATTTTTATTTCAACATATATATAATAAAAATTAGATTTTTATTTCGCTACATATATAAAGGTCAAATCTTTACTACCTATATAATATAAAAATCGTATTTTTATTATCTCTATAATATAAAAAAATCATATCTTTAATCTTTATAAATTAAAAATCAAATTTTTATTCTTTCTAAAATATAAAAATTATATTTTTATAAATAAAAATATAACCTTTTCACTTTTAAATCAAATCTTCTTCATGCTAGCGATGTTCACACAGAAAAATCCTAGCTTTCATGAATAAGAATCCTATGTTTTCATACTTAATTTTTTAAAAAAAATCATGGATACAATAAAAATAAAGACAATATTTTTAATTACATAGCTAATTTAAAATAAATACTAACAATTTTTCATAAAGGGGGGAGAGTGATTCTCCACTGCTGGTGGTTCCAAAGGGGGAGGCGGCGCCGTTGGTGATTGGAGGTGGGGCGCGGCCTTGGTCAGGCGAGGTGGGGCCTGCAATAAGCGATGGTGGTTGTGTTTGGGGGTGTGTGGTTTCACGAAGGCGCTAGAGAGAGAGGGAAGAGAAAGGAGAAGGTGGCGGCAGGCCCTGGTCGTGCGGCGGCAGCATGGGTGGGGCGGTGGGGGCAGTACGGGGGAGTGGTGGGACATTTTTTTTCTCAGATTTGGAAGAGGGCTCGAGGTTATGAGAGAAAAGAAAGAAAAAGGGGGGGTTATATGCAATTTTATATTATTTTATTTTATCTTTAAAAAGGTAACTTTTAAATTCGAACCCGAAATGAGACCCACCGCTTGTCGTCCCTAGCTAATTACCCCCATTCCGAACACAATGGGATATGTATCGTAAGCTGATTCGATCAGTTTTCAATAAAATCAAAATATAAATCTATATACTGAATTTGAACGCGCATTTCAATTTACCAGGCCCACATACACTCTCTGAAAATTCTAGAAATTTTTTTTCTAGCTTCCTATAGACGATACGGTCCTATCTAAACTAATTTTGTCAAATTCTGAGACCATTTGAAAAAAGGCCATTTTCCAGTCGATTAAAATTAATTGAAACTGATTAAACGCATTTTCCTTTGCCACGCTCACATATTGATTCAGAAAATTATGAATTTTGAAAACTAGTAGTAACTTGACATCACGGATCCAACAAAAGTGGTTTCGTCGAAAACCGAAGTCGTTTGCAAAATTTTCATTTTTAAGGGCCAGAATTCCATAGCGACTATTCTGAATTTTCAAGTGGGCATAACTTTTGATTCCCGCTTTGAAATTTTGATTTTTCGGATTCGTTGGAAAGATATTCTCAAATAGATTCTGATATTTTTGGTTTCGCAAAAATCCGTTTTATTTTTCATCCTGCACATTCATTTGAAATTTGAGATCGAATTTTCAACTATCGTGCCATTTTCAATTCCTTTTATAATTTAAAATAAATAATTATATTCT
Organism: Allium sativum; assembly: GCA_030737875.1. Lineage (NCBI taxonomy): Eukaryota > Viridiplantae > Streptophyta > Magnoliopsida > Asparagales > Amaryllidaceae > Allium > Allium sativum. The sequence continues at coordinate 109,738,247 of CM060912.1, forward strand.
AATGTCGATTCGAATAAATATATATGTTCTAATTCTATTCAAAATAAAGTTCTCCTCGCTATTATTTAAAATAAATCATTTTAAATAAACAAAATTCGATAAAAATAGCCTAAATAAAAAATATAAACTGGCTCAGATTTTTCGGTTATTACAACCTAGGGGTCGACCTCCCCCCTATTTCCAAATCCAAGGACTGGTTCATTTTTCTGCAGTTGGACGCCTATTCTGACCAGATTCGTTGATCCCTATGTTATATAAACACCCCTAAGGCAACAGTTTTCTCTACACAATTTCATTACGCCTATACTCTATCCTAATCCATATCAAAATAAATCAAAGACGGGGTTATGCCACTCAAGTTCTTTGTAGAATCAAGTTAGAATTCAAGTAGAGATTCAAAGGCTAATTCAACGACATCAACAACTATTTTCTAAGAATCAAATCTAAATTAGAGAATCGATAATCTACGTCAAGGGATCACTTTTCAGTTTCACAAAACAGATTCCAGAAAACAAGAATCATTCTCTTTTTGTAAGTTCAAGTTACTTTCAGATGTGAATTCTTAATTGAAATTCTTGGCATGTAATAATCTGGATCTAAGCTATACTTTATTTTTGAGACAATCTTTTTAAATTTATCAAATCTAATCTATTAGATTTATGCCTGTGATGTTATTCAAATCTAATCCATTATATTTATGCCTGATGTAAGTAATCCTTTCATTTGAATTCGTGCCTATATATGCCTTTGGAAATCATTATTGACTATGGAATTGGTCCAATCATATCTATCCTTGTTGTATATCGGAATTGTAATCCTGTTTAAGTTCATGATATAACTCTTGTCAAACCTATATGTCTGTGATGGTTCATAATGATATTCATATCATATCAATATGTCTGCAATGTACTCTATGCAAATTTTGTCAATTTGGTATATCAAATTTATTAGACCAATAGTTCTTATCGACATATGTCTGTTCTTATGCTTCTTATGTTCCATATTGTTTCTCCGCTTATTTCATGAATCTTGCATTGAATCTCGAATACGTACGTTATGAATGCGGGGGTAATTGGGTATAACATGAAACTGACATTTATTTGGAACATGTATTATGGCATGACTGTTAAGATGCAATTTGGGGTAATTATGGAATATGTAATTTGACATATTGAACCTAGAATTGGCATGAAAGACAAAGTATTAAATTTGGCATGAAAAACCTAATTTTGGGCATAAACTGTAAACTGGAATATTAAATTTAGCTTGGGCTTAACTATTTATTTTGGACGCCAAACATAATGCATAGTGATTTTGGGCATGACTATTATTGCAAATTTAGGGAAGATTAGGTATAGCCAATTTTGATTAATAACTTGAAATTGGAATTTGTTGGGCATAACTTAGGAATTGGAACATGACTAGTTTTGGTGAATTTGGTAATTAGCATGTAAAATCTAGATTTGGGTATATATGGTAAATGTGTAAATTAAAGATGAACATGCCTAACCCGAGGTTAGATTGAGTTGTGGTGCAAAATTTCCCGGAACTGTCCGGCACATCCAGTAACTATAACAACACCTATCTAAGGTGACAGGTTAGAGCATCATGCCCAAGAAAAACCCAAAGTTAGATTGAGTTGTGGTGTAAAACTGCCCGGAACCGCCCGGCACATCCAGTAACCGCAACAACACATATCTAATGTGAGAGGTTGGTGCATTAATAAATCAATTAATGCTAATGAACAAGACATGCTAAGAAAATGAGTAGTGTTAAGTTAATAGGAACACTTAACCAATATAACATGAATGAATAGGGTTAAGTTAATGAGAAACATGTAACCAATATAACAAGATGGATGACTAGGTTAACCGGTATAGCATGATAAATGGGTAAGGTTAAGTTAATAGGAAACACTTAACCGGTATAGCATGATAAATGGGTAGGGTTAAGTTAATAAGAATCACTTAACCAATATAACATGATTTGTGGTAAGGTTAAGTTAAAACAAGAGGGCAGCACTTAACCAATATAACTTGATTTGTGGTAAGGTTAAGTTAACACAAGAAGGCAACACTTAACCAAAGTAACATGACAAGTTGGTAGGTTAAGTTAACTTGAATTGATTGATGACACTTAACCAATACAACATGATGAACATGTGGGGTTAAGTTAACAAGAAATACATGACCAATATAACTTGATGGAAGAACGGGGCTAAGTTAATAGGGAAAACTTAACCAATCCAACATGATAAGTGAGGAGGGTTAAGTTAATAAGAAACACTTAACCAGCATAACATGATGAATGGGTGGGTTAAGTTATAAACACTTAACCAATATGGCATATTGTGTGGAAGGGTTAAGTATATATCAAGTTGGATGGGTAATATTAGCAAATATAGGCCCACAAACTTAACCATTAAATAAACATGCTTGAATCAGTGGGAGGGTCAATTACATATCAAGTTAGGTGGGTAATATTAGCAAAATAGGCCCACAAACTTAACCATTAAATAAACATGCTTGAATCGGTGGGAGGTTTAAGTACATATCGGGTTTCTGGGTAATATTAGTAAATATAGGCCCATAAACTTAACCAGTAAGAAACCCTAGTAACGGGGACCCATTTCAGCAGTAACCCACATAGATGTATCATGGTACCCTGAACTAGGCAGGGTGGGTCACGATTACTGAGCTGATTATAAGCGATCAAAACTTCGGCAGGGGGTACGTCAGTGTAGGTTCTGACGGTTTACGGGCATGCACGTACTCCGGAGTGGGAAAAAGCAGGCACTGGGTACCAGTAGTTATACATTGTGCATCTTGAATCGTGTCGGGTTGTTATCGTAAGGATTGATACACCTTATGGTGGGACCAGCACAGGGTATCTACACGCAAGAGAGGGCCAACTGACACAGACACATGGAACATTAATGCAAGTAAGGAGCCGATCGGTAGTGTAGTAAGGGTACATCTAACACATTCATGGCAATTAGGCAGATTGAGGTGGAATCCTCATAATAGATGTACACCTGAAAGCTACCACAATTGCGGGGATTGGGATCACGTTATCATATTATCATTTTATACAGATTACTAGCTGGGACACTAATTAGGTGGTGCAGAGATATAGAAATCAGAATAACAGGGTAGTTAGCAAAGCAGAGAAAGAGTAAAAGCGCATTCAGTTTATCTTGCCTTTTCATACCTTATGCTTATCTTATGTTATCATGTTTTCCCTGTTATCACGGTTTTGTCTTATATTCAGTTTATTCATGTCATGATGCTTTTCCCTATTTATATGCTGAAAGTCACTGGACTTACCAGACTTATGTCTGTCCTAGTTTTGTTTCGCCTCTTTTATTCCGTCCCCCCTAACTGGTTCACAGGGAGGAAATGTTACCACTTAGCTCAGTTTTCCTTCCAAGCTCGAAGATAGTCGATGTATTGCTTTGGACTCTCTCTTCCACTGCTATGGCTGGTTCATGCTTTATTAGGGAATATCATTGTTATTTTTATGCTTCTTTTTTACTTGTTTTTAAAAAAAGACAGAAGTTCTATGTATTACTTTTAAGTATGATTGAGTCAATTGTTGTAAATGCTTGACTGAATTAAGTTGTTTATAAAATGACTTTATTTTCCACTGCTTTATTTGTCTGTCTTGTAATTTATCTACATCTTTTACCAAAAGTGCTCCACCGAAGTTAAAGCGCTCCCTTTGTGAGTGACCTTAACGGAGGTGGGGTGTTTCACTTGGTATCAGAGCTAAAGGTTACCAGATCAAATAAAAGTTTTGAAAAATTATTTTCAAAACGGTTTTAGAAGAAGCATTTTCAAAAGAAAAATTGTGTTTTAAAGGCATATTCCCCAAAGCCATATGCACTATCTTTTGATCCTCTGTTTGAATCCTTGTTTCCTTCTTTCCTGAGTCTCCAGGGCTCCTGGTTTTCTGGGAGGTAACCTCATCGCGGCATGGTTCCGAAGGCTTGATGAGACTATGACACCTGTCAAAGGGCGAAGAAGTGCCCAACCTCCATCTATAGTCGTAGTAGTTTCACCTGCGCTAATTCTCTTCCAAGCTTTGTAGGGTTTCCCGTGCGATGGAGGCAACATTCGAAAGGCTTGTCAACATGGTTTACAAAGGAGGTAAAGAGGAAGAGGCAAAAGGGGAATAATCACAAACAAGGGATTGGAATATAAGAAGGGCGGAGGATATAATAGATCCTGCAACAAGAGGACGTATCATTTCAGTGGTATAGCGGGTCATTGAATTATAGGAAGTAAAAGACAAGTGGTTATTTTCAGCATGGTGAGTCAGGGCATCTTATCAAGGATTTCCCGGAGGACAAGGATAAGGACAAAGGACGGGATTTTTAGGAAGGCAAGTGCATGCTTTCACCGCCAACGTACCTGAGAGAAAGATAGTAAATTTTAGTTTTTCTTTTTGATCATCTTATTAGTACTCTTTTTGATTTCAGTGCTTCACATTCGCTTATATCTGCTTCTGTAGTTGAGACTCTACACCTTAGTACTAGTATAATAGAAGATCCCATTATTGTCTCAAATCCGGTTGGTGGTTCGACTCATTTATCTTTGGTTTGTAAGGATTTGAGAATATCTGTATTAAGGATTGAGTTTAAGTATAATGCTTATGTTTTTGTTTCCATGGGCTATGGGTTGATTCTAGGCATGGGATGGTTTGCTAGTAATTGCGAAAGGAGGGTAGTTAGACTTTTTACTTGCCTCAAGAATACCCTCAAGATTTCGTCCGATCCTAAGGGATCAGTTAGGCTTAGCTACCTAGAATCACTTGATGCATCTATCAATGATTTGCGATCCGTTAGAATAGTCCATGAGTACGCAGATGTTTTTGATTAGGTTAGGGGTTTTCCCCCAAAAACTCGAGATAGACTTCCGCATATATCTAGTTGACAATGCAAAGCCAGTTATGCGATCAACGATAATTTTGGAGTAAGATTGGCAAGGATAGCCAGAGTCAGTTAAATGCTCAATTTTTTGGTTGTTTTGCTAGTACCATCTCACGTAGATCGTCCAAATTCGGAGGACGTATTCCTTGGTTGCTTGTCTGATATTGGTTTAGGCCTTTGGGGCTTGTACTTGAGGGATGTCGAGTTCGATTAGGATGGTTTGTGTGAGAAATAAATGGTTGTGGCAGGCGCCCTAAGTAAGACTGACCTTAGGAGAGGTAAAAAGCACATAGCAACCTTTAGCTTTAGACCCTCAGATTTGTGACATGATGGATAAGCTAAGTAGAGGAGAGAGCTCTAATCATCTTAGTATATACACTTAGTATCACGGTTAACATCTGTTTATCTTGGAAAGATAGTTCGACTACATTGGATACCCTCTAGCACAGTAAGTGATCGAGGTCCTATCTTTACTAGTGAGTTTTGGAATTGGAGGTCAAGAAGCTTCGTAACCGCGAAGTTAAATTAGTTAAGGTACAGTGGAGAGAAGCTCAGGAAGACACGACATGGGAGACTGAAGATAAGACACGCGCATCATGCCTTTTTTCTTGAGGGTATATCCTTGATCCCTTTTTCTAAGGAATTTTATGCATGATTGTTTCTATCTTTTTAGGTATATCCTCTAGGTCATATCTTCGACCCGTAGGTAGAAGCCAATGGATGTAAACATGTATTTGAAACATGTTATGATTGATGGTTGCAAGTGGTTGCTAGTGGATGCTCGTGGATGCATATACACACACATTAGGCACTAGATCGGCTCAGTCACTTTCATATTGCATATGCATATGAATGTATTTGTATATGGATTGAAACTTGATGTGTTATCATATGGATGTTGCATATGGATTAGTGAATATGCCATATATAGTATTTACATGATTAGGGATATTTGCATACATATTGGACGCATAACACTCTCATGATTCACATTAAGGAGGTCAACTGAATCAGTAGACCGCCTGATTTAGCATTAGTTAAGAAACATTTAAACACACTATGCATATGATCATGAAAGCATTAGAAATCTTTTTAAGGACAATGGACGCCTGTGATTGAATGGTTGAGTAGATGGATGTTGGATGTTTGGATATACATTCTTCTTGACTTGAAGATTTCGGGGACGAAATCCTTTAAGGAGGGGAGAATGTAACACCCTGTTTTTTCTGTGAACATTAAAGTAACAAATTAAAGTATACTTAAATTTTAAAAGAAGAATTAAGGGAAACGGATTACGCCATTGCATTCGTCTCCGAATTCTGCTTGGAATAGAGTCCAAGTTTTCGCAAATCAGACTTCGTATGAGAAAGTTATGGCACTTAGAAGTTTCAGGAATTTAAATAAATAAAAACAGCTCGAATTCAAATTCGAAATTCAAATCACACACCCGGGCTGGGCGGGAAATTTCTCGCCCAGGACCCGGGTCGACCAGGGCGTCGACCTCCCCATATTTCCAGATCCGAGGATTGGTTCATTTTTCTGCATTTGGATGCCCGTTCTGACCAGATTCGTTGATCCCTATGCTATATAAGCACCCCTAAGGCTACAGTTTTCTCTACATAATTTCATTACGCCTATACTCTACCCTAATCCATATCAAAATAAATCAAAGACGGAGTTATGCCGCTTAAGTTCTTCGTAGAATCAAGTTAGAATTCAAGTAGATATTCAAAGGCTAATCCAACAACTATTTTCTAAGAATCAAATCTAAATTAGAAAATCAAAGATCTACGTCAAGGGATCGCTCTTTCAGTTTAAGAAAACATATTCCAGAAAACAAGAATCATTCTCTTTTTGTAAGTTCAAGTTACTTTCAGATGTGAATTCTTAATTGAAATTCTTGGCATGTAATAATCTGGATCTGTGCAATACTTGATTTTTGAGATAATCCTTTTAGATTTATCAAATCTAATTTATTAGATTTATGCCTATGATGTTATTCAAATCTAATCCATTAAATTTATGCCTAATGTAAGTAATCCTTTCATTTAAATTCGTGTTTGTATATGCCTTTGGGAATCGTTATTGACTATGGAATTGGTCCAATCATATCTATCCTTGTTGTACATCGGAATTGTAATCCTGTTTAAGTTCATGATATAACTCTTGTCAAACCTATATGTCTGTGATGGTTCATAATGATATTCATATCATATCTATATGCATGCAATGTATTCTATGCAAAACTTGTCAATTTGGTATATCAAATTTATTGGACGAATAGTTCTTATTGACATTTGGTTGTTCCTATGCCTCTTTTGTTCCATATTGTTTCTCCACTTATTTCATGAATCTTGCGTTGAATCTCGAATACGTACGTTATGAATGCGGAGGTAATTGGGTATAATATGAAATTGACATTTATTTGGAACATGTATTATGGCATGACTGTTAAGATGCAATTTGGGGTAATTATGGAATATGTAATTTGACATATTGGACCTAGAATTGGCATGAATGACAAAGTATGAAATTTGGCATGAAAAACCTAGTTTTGGGCATAAACAGTAAATTGGAATATTAAATTTAGCTTGGCCTTAACTATTGATTTGGGATGCCAAACATAATGCATAGTGATTTTGGGCATAACTATTATTGCAAATTTAGGGAAGATTGGGTATAGCCAATTTTGATTAATAACTTGAAATTGGAATTTGTTGGACATAACTTAGGAATTGGAACATGATTAGTTTTGGTGAATTTGGTAATTAGCATGTAAAATCTAGATTTGGGTATATATGGTAAATGTTTAAATTAAAGATGAACATGCCTAACCCGAGGTTAGATTGAGTTGTGGTGTAAAACTGCCCGGCACATCCACTAACCACAACAACACCTATCTAACGTGAGAGGTTAGTGCATCATGCCCAAGAAAAACCCGAGGTTAGACTGAGTTGTGGTGTAAAACCGCCCGGAACCGCCCGGCACATCCAGTAACCGCAACAACACATATCTAATGTGAGAGGTTGGTGCATTAATAAATCAATTAATGTTAATGAACAAGACATGCTAAGAAAATGAGTACGATTAAGTTAATAGGAACACTTAACCAATATAACATGAATGACTAGGGCTAAGTTAATGAGAAACACTTAACCAATATAACAAGATGGATGACTAGGGTTAAGTTAATAGGAAACACTTAACCAGTATAACATGATAAATGGGTAGGGTTAAGTTAATAAGAAACACTTAACCAATATAACTTGATTTGTGGTAAGGTTAAGTTAAAACAAGAAAGCAACACTTAACCAATATAACTTGATTTGTGGTAAGGTTAAGTTAACACAAGAAGGCAACACTTAACCAAAGTAACATGAAAAGTAGGTGGGTTAAGTTAACTTGAATTGATTAATGACACTTATCCAATACAACATGATGAACACGTGGGGTTAAGTTAAGAAGAAATACTTGACCAATATAACTTGATGGACGAACGGGGTTAAGTTAATAGGAAACACTTAACCAATCAAACATGACAAGTGAGGAGGGTTAAGTTAATAAGAAACACTTAACCAACATGACATGATGAATGGGTGGGTTAAGTTAACAACACTTAACCAGTATGGCATAATATGTGGGAGGGTTAAGTACATATCAAGTTGGGTGGGTAATATTAGCAAATATAGGCCCACAAACTTAACCATTAAATAAACATGCTTGAATCACTGGGAGGGTTAAGTACATATCAAAGTTGGGTGGGTAATATTTGCAAATATAGGCCCGCAAACTTAACCATTAAATAAACATGCTTGAATCAGTGGGAGGGTTAAGTACATATCAAAATCGGGTGGGTAATATTATTAAATATAGGCCCACAAATGTAATAACCCGGAAATCTGGGCCAGTTTAAAATTTTTATTTTGTCAATTCTAGCGAATTTTGATTATTTAAAATGAATTATTTTAAATAATATCGACGAGAAATTTATTTTGAATATAATTCGAACGTATATATTCGTTTGAATCGGCGATAGAATTTAAATATTTATTCATATTTATAAAAGGAATTCAAAATGGCGCGGTAGTTCGATCATTCGATTTCAAACTTCAATTGAACATACCGGGTGCAAAATAAACCGAATTTTAGTGAAACCAAAAATGATGGGATCTAATTGTGAATATCTTTCCAACGAACCCGAAAAATCAAAATTTCATAGCGGGGATCAAAAGATATGTCCAGTTGAAAATTCTGAATAGTCGCTATGGAATTCAGGCCCTTAAAAATGAAAATTTTGCTAATGACCTCGGATTTCGACGAAACCACTTTTGTTGGATCCGTGATGTCAAATTATTGCTATATTCCAAATTTCATAATTTTTCGAATCAATATGTGAGCGTGGCAAAGGAAAACGCGTTTGACCAGTTTCAGTTGATTTTAATCGACTGGAAAATGGCCATTTTTCAAACGGTCTCAGAATTCGACGAAACTAGTTTTGTTAGGACCATATGTTCAATACGAAGCTAGAAAATATTTTTCGGGAATTTTTAGAGTTCGTATGTGACCCTGGTATATTGAAATGTACGTTCGAATTGAATATATATAGATTTATACTTTAATTTGAGCGGAAACTGATCATAACAAGCGAATTGGCTTGAGATACATATCCCATTGTGTTCGGAATGGGGGCAATTAGCTATGGACGACAGGCGGTGGGCCTCGTTTCGAGTCTGAAAATGGAAGTTACCTTTTGGAATAAAAATAAAAATAATAAAATAAATTATTATAAGAAGTCAACCACTCTCTCTCCACTCCCTCATTCTTCGTTCAAACAGAAAAAAATAAAAGAAAAAAAACATCGACGCAATCGCGCCCGCCCCCCCCCCCCCCCCCCCAGCGGCGGCGCCGCCTCGATCTGCTCCTCCCCCTCTCGCCTCCAACTCCCTCTCCTCCTCTATTCTATCTCTTCTTCCATCGCGTGACCCCCCGAACCCTAGCCGCCCCCTTCCGCACCCTAAGCCACGCTGGGCCCACCTCCGACACCAAGACCTGCCGCCGCCGACTACAGGCAACACCCCCTCCCCCTGCGCAACCTGCAGACCCCGACGCAACCCCTGCCAACCCCTCTGCCCTCGTTTCTCTCTCCTCCTATGAGATGAAGACCGACGTTCAGCGTTTCCACCTCGCGGAGCACCCCACGAGCCTCCCCCTTCCTCCTCTCGAAGCCCTAACGCCCCCATCCTCTGAAGATAAACAAAAGTGAGTTTTTATTTACTTGTTTAAATTTTATTTTCAGTTTTTAATTAGATTTAGCATAAGAAAATTTTGGTTTATATTTATTTAGAAGTTATGAATTTTATTATAAAAAGTTTCGATTTTCATATGGTAAATCTGAAAATAAAAATGCGATTTTTATTTAGGATAACATCGCATTAAAAATATCCGGTTTATATAGATAGATTTTTAAAATAGAAAAGATAGATTTTTAAAATAGAAAAGATAGATTTTTAAAATAGAAAAGATTAGATTTTTAAAATAGGAAAGATACGATTTTTTTTAGCGGTGTAAAACTAGGATTTTTATATATTGAATAGCAAAGTAAAAATTCGATTTTTATATATTGAATAGCAAAGTAAAAATTCGATTTTTATATATTGAATAGCGAAGTAAAAATTCGATTTTTATATATTGAATAGCGAAATAAAAATTCGATTTTTATATATTGAATAGCGAAGTAAAAATGTGATTTTTATATGTAGAGAATACGGGCAGTGAAAAGTAACAAGAGGCAAGGACGGCGAAGATTTCTACCTAAGAAGAGTCATGGCGTTGGATTAGCAATTCTGTGAGAATTTCTCACTCTTTGATTTCATTTTCTAGTTATATATATATACTAGGATGCAAACGGTGTTTAGTAGCACCAGACACCCATCATTCACAGACCATGGACGGCTTGTATGCTTGTTTGTTTGATTTTGATGTGTAGTTGATTGTGTGATGTGATGTGAAATGAAATAAAATATTTTATAGTTGAAATAAAATATTTTATAGTTAAAAATAGAATTTTTAACGGGTATATGAAATGAAATAAATATTTATAAACAAATCGGAGATTTGTTTATATACACCGATTTGATTGATATTGATTGGGACGATAAATTTTACACATCGCCCAACTGCACAAATAAAATCTGTGTTTGATTGTTTGAAACCCCATACGGGTATTGGGGTGATATATGACATACACTAGTCCCAATAATTAGCTGTATGTCGATCGATTGATTGACAGACTGTTATAAGTGTTAAATATTTATATTTGATGCTTATACAATGTAGAATACACTTTGGATGATGGTTGATTATTCATCGTTGTTATTGTATACATGTATTGTAGAAAATCCATATAACTAAAATTATATGGTAATTGAGTGGGCCTCATTCCAGTTTTGAAAAAAGAAATATTTGAAATAGAATATTTGAAAACAGAAAATATATGAAGCCGTGTTGATTAGATTGGCGCCATTTTGACGTGAACGATATTTATATCGATTTTATTCATTTTATAACGAATATCGAAAGTGATTTCAAAATCTGATATATTGAATAGAAATGAATTCAAATTGAAATTGAATAGAAATGAATTCAAATTGAAATTGAATAGAAATGAATTCGAATTGAAATTGAATAGAAATGAATTCAAATTGAAATTGAATAGAAATGAATTCAAATTGAAATTGAATAGAAATGAATTCGAATTGAAATTCGAATTGAATTGAATAGAAATGAATTCGAATTGAAATTGAAATTGAAATTGAATTGAAAACGAAAAGAAATTGAATTAGAAATCAATTTGAATTAAATCAATTCGAAATGAAATGAAAATGAATTTATGTTGAAAAATTCGATTTTGATTTGAAGTTGAAATAGAAGTTGAAATCGTTTTGAAAACGAATTTAAAACGATTTATAAAATACGATTTGAATTGAAATCGACGAAGTATATATTATATATATAATATAATGGCCTGAATAGAACGCACCGCGCCGCGGCAGTTCGCGAATTTCGACCATTGATTTCGAATGGATATTACGGGAGATCCGACTGTCGGATTCTCCTAAAACCGGAACCGTTGGGTTCGTATCGAAAAGAGCTTTCTAACGAATATTAGAAATTAGAAATCTAACGGTTGGATTTGGAATTATGTCCAAATCAAATTTGAAAAAGGTCGCTGTAAGTGCAGTTCGATGGCCGTTGATGGAAATCGACTGTACGGGCCTTGATAAAATTGTTAAAAATAGTAATAATTTGTGTAGAATCATAAGAAATGATTTAGAAAGAATTAGGATGAAAAACTCCATATTTGAAAAGATAAAAATAGATTTTTATCGAAATGAACTAGTTTTGAACTAGAATTATAATTCTATTTATTTTTAAATAAATTGAATTTGAAATGGTTTTGAAAATAACCAGAATTTCCAATGATTTCATTGGAATGGATTTGAATCAAAATTGTCTTCGGAATATTTCGATATTGGATTTCGTGATTATACAGATGTTGTTATCGAAATTTGAAAGATATAGATATATATATCGTTATTTCCAATACGATATTTGTTGGTCGTAGAATTTGATATTGAATATAAGCCTGGATATTTTCTATTCAGAGCCTTGTATTTAATATCAAATGTGATTTGGGTTTGTCGTGAATGGTGTCTTGACTAACACTGTTCTTGAACCCAGTTGAGAAAAGACTAAATCTTTTTATTTAGATTTAATGAAGTGTACCAATTAAATAATATCTAATTGAAATTGAATTGATATTGATTTTTGGGTTTATCGTGGACAGTGTTTTAAATAACACTCGTTCTTTAACCCGATAATTAATGGAATGTGGTTTTGGGTTTATCGTGAACTGTGTTTTAAATGACACTAATTCTTTAACCCAGTTAACGATTAAAACTAAGGGGAGTTTTAATGAATCTTTAATTAGATTGAAAAGATCGAGAATGGAGTATCACCAGTTTTACTCCAGGCGATAGTTAAATCTTTAATTAGATTTGAACATGAAATGGTAATTGAATTTACCGATAACACCGTGGTGTTAGATATGAAGTATTACCAGTTTTACTTCATGGGATGAATAGGTTGGGATTAGGAAATTAAAACAAATGATTACTTCGGTAAGGTTCGTTAATCCCGACTAGTTGAATCGAAATTCAAAAGAAGATTAAAGAATAAATTCAAGGAATTTATCTTTGATAAAATTAATGGGAACCTTTCCCTATGAATGTGAAATTTAGAAACTAACTGTCGGTTAGCCAAGCAGAATGGTTTTCTGGATATTGATCTGATGTTGGTTTCGGCCTTCGGGGTTAATATTTGGGGAATTATTCTCTTGATTAATTTACAGTTAGTGACTGATGAATTGGAATGAGGCGTATGTTGTGTTTGTGTAACACTTATTTAAAATATACGCGAGTTATTCGGAAAGACCGGGTTTATCCCATTCTGAATAACTGATACGACGATAAGTCGAAGGTGAAGACGGTGGTCGAAGACCGGAGGTCTTCAAATCGTTTGAATGATTACTGATGATCTTGATTGGGATGTACACCCAAGAAGATGGAAACAGTTGGTGATCGTCCAGACGTACTTGGAGATCGATGGTTATGCGGGGTACTAGGTGCCTCCGGTTTCGTTCAGACCCAGAACGGACTTGTAAATGGACTGTGTGTCTGACATTGGATTTTAGTCTGTGTGATTGATTTCTATTATATATATATATATATCTGTTTGGCGGAGGAGAATTTATTCTCTTGCTTAACGCCCTTCTCTGAGACGTACGAGCTCAGGGGTTATATATTGATGGATATCAATCGCATGGAGTGAATTGCCTATGTGGCATGCCTAAGTGGCAAATGATCAAGGCTTCTGTTGAAAAGCAAAGTCTTGTGGTTGATGATCAAAGCACCGCTGTGTGGCATAGCTTTGTGTAACGTGAATTCGCGAGCCTCACACCCTGGCTGTGAACCAAAAACGGGAGAAGGACCTCAGGGAGGGCATGCGTTTCTTTCTAGTTAGGGTGGTGTCAGTGACCTACCAGCGCTGACATTTATATACTTTTCACCTGTGTGGTTGTTGCTGTTGCGAGGCGCCTCGGTTTGACCGGACGATCCGGGTCCGATGGAGTCATTCGTTGGCTCATTTACGCCCCAAAGGGCGGGGAAACATAGTGTTCAGGCATAATAATCCACATCGGTGGACCGGCCCTGACGATCCATGGGGCAGTTGCGGCTGTTCCTGAGGCTCGGGCTAGAGAGTCTCGAATCGGTTGAGGACTATCTTTTGCCTCGGTTCATAGATGGAAATCCAATTTCCAAATACGTGCCATTTGCGGTTTTATTTGTAAACCTATATATGGCGACATAGTGGCATGGGACGCTCATGTCGCCTATGATTGATACTTATGATTTGAAGTTGTTTTATGCACTATGCACTTATAATAGTATCAAATGATTTGTTTTCAACGTATCAAGCATTCTTGGCTATTATAAGGTAAAAACCTTATCCTCCGTCTTGCGTTGCATTGTGTGATGGGAACTGGGTCTTATAATAGCTTCATTTTCTTTATTTAGCATTGCGTTGTTTGTTTTATGCACTGGTATGCTTGGGAGGAAACACGTTCCGTGTTATACGGCGTGGTCTCTTGATTTACCTAACTTTAAAATAAAGAATAATAACTATTTTAGTTCTCACACCAGTCATATGACTGACCTGGTGTTTATTGTTTTAACCTAAACTCTGGGTGCCCTTATTTTGACACGGGCAGCTAGTAGTTTTGGTTTTGCAAATTTATATTCACAGGATCCTGGTTTGCAGCTGGAACGATATCCGGAAAGCTTTGTATCCGTATATCTCTTCTAGTTGTTTATTGTATTATTTTCCGCTGCAATGTATTTAAATGTAATTTAAATATCTGATATATCTGTGTAATATTTATTCATACTCTGTATATTCTTGTAATCTGATGCCTTGTTGTAATAAACAATGAAATGTTCTTCCGTCTGCGTTCTATTTTGTCGTGTTCTCAAAACAATCCGTTCTTTCTCTTCTCTTCGGAGACCGGGGAAGTTCGGGTCGTTTCAACGTGGTATCAGAGCTTTGGTTTACAAAGCTCAAAGAACAAGGCACATTAGAACCAAACGAAAGAATTCATCAGATATTGGATTAGTAATATCCAATGGGAATGACTCGTTAGAGATAGGATCAGTAGTATCCTAGAACGAGTGTGAAGAGTATATTTTTAAAATGAAAACAAAATTTGTTTTGAAATTTAAATCAATTGTTCGTATTTGATTATTTATTCTATATTGATTTGGACAATCCAATATATAAAGATTTTGCATATATATCTTACAAACGTGTATTCGAAGTTTTAATGTATTGGATAGTTATAGAATCGCACTCTAGTTGCCCGGAGATAATTCTGGTGATGGGGCACCGTCGCCAGTACTTAGTTTCGAGTAATGAAAGTGAGATTTCTATATTTCCATTAGACTGGTGTGAGAACCGAAATTAGATAGGGCTTATCGTTGTGATTTGGCATCAAAAATATGATTTTTTGACTATATATCAAAGTTTTAAATTTGAAATGATAATCAACTAATTGATTGCTGATTGTGTTGTTTGATTATAGTTTGATTAATTAAAATGTTGAACCTTTAGCCAAATTGTATCAAATAGTGAATTGTATTGAAAATTTGTCGCATTTGCTTGCATATACATGTACTTACATTGAACAGGTCATAGCAAAGAGGCTAGAGCAGAGAATAAAATTTGTTTGCCCGACAAATAGGTACATGTTTACTATAATTTACTGTTTTGTTTGGGTGATGATGATTTTATGAGCCTATTGGCTTTTTCTTTTTCTTTTTGAGATCAGAAGGCCTATATGGCAATTTCGGGATTTTCCCGTGGCTCCTGGTGCAGGGGAGGTTATGGCGAAATTTTTCAAATATTTAGGGTGTTAGCCAAATTTTTGAAAAGTTCTTAGAAACTATAAAGTTGAAGAACTTAAGCCGTAATCAAAACAATGAAAGTTGAGTTGATTAGTTAAACAACTTTCGGCTTCGTTCCTTTTCGGGGACGAAAAGTTTTAAGTGGGGGAGATTGTAATAACCCGGAAATCTGGGCCAGTTTAAAATTTTTATTTTGGCAATTTTAGCGAATTTTGATTATTTAAAATAAATTATTTTAAATAATATCGTCGAGAAATTTATTTTGAATATAATTCGAACGTATATATTCGTTTGAATCGACGATAAAATATAAATATTTATTTATATTTATAAAAGGAATTGAAAATGGCGCGGTAGTTCGATAATTCGATTTCAAACTTCAATTGAACATACCGGGTGCAAAATAAACCGGATTTTAGTGAAACCAAAAATGATGGGATCTAATTGTGAATATCTTTCCAACGAATATGAAAAATCAAAATTTCATAGCGGGGATCAAAAGATATGTCCAGTTGAAAATTCTGAATAGTCGCTATGGAATTCAGGCCCTTAAAAATGGAAATTTTGCAAATGACCTCGGATTTCAACGAAACCACTTTCGTTGGATCCGTGATGTCAAATTATTGCTAGATTCCAAATTTCATAATTTTTCGAATCAATATGTGAGCGTGGCAAAGGAAAACGCGTTTGACCAGTTTCAGTTGATTTTAATCGACTGGAAAATGGCCATTTTTCAAACGGTCTCAGAATTCGACCAAACTAGTTTTGTTAGGACCGTATGTTCAATACGAAGCTAGAAAATATTTTTCGGGAATTTTTAGAGTTCGTATGTGACCCCGGTAAATTGAAATGTACGTTCGAATTGAATATATATAGATTTATACTTTAATTTGAGTGGAAACTTATCATAACAAGCGAATTGGCTTGAGATACATATCCCATTGTGTTCGGAATGGGGGCAATTAGCTATGAACGACAGGCGGTGGGCCTCGTTTCGAGTCCGAAAATGGAATTTACCTTTTGGAATAAAAATAAAAATAATAAAATAAATTATTATAAGAAGTCAACCACTCTCTCTCCACTCCCTCATTCTTCGTTCAAACAGAAAATGTAACAACCCGTATTTTTCGATAACGTGTTAAGACGAGAATCAAGGCAGAATTTAATTTTAAATTCTGAATCAAGTAAAACGGGCTATGCCATTGCGTTCGTCTCGGAAAAATACGCGAAATAGAGTCTGAGTTTTCGAAAATCGGAGTCCGTATGACCAAGATATGGCCTCGCGAAGTTTCACGAAAAATTCCCAAATTAAAGTATACTTAATTAAGTGAAATGGGTTGTGCAGAGAAATATATATATATTGATATATATATATATATATATAATTGAAAATTAAATAAATAAATATGCAAAAATGTTCAAAACAGCGAATTGGGAGAGGGGAATAACCGAACCGGCCGATTTTTGAGGTCGACCCGAGCTCGCTGGGTCGACTAGGGGTTAATCCAGGGTGTTTGGCTGTCAACCCGTGGGCCGATTCGCTTAAATGCAGATTTTGCATTTGGATGGTTCTCATGGTTCATCTTTAATCTAAAGGCCCTAGATGGTTCCTACACTTGACTTCTTCCCCAAGACATGCTTTGATGGCTTGGATTGAATCTAGGTTTAATCCTATGGCCTAAAACACTTGCCTAATCTATAAATAAGACCCTAACCTATCCTAAATCCTCATTATTCATTCATGCAACTAAACTATGGCAAAATTTCTACTCTCATGGCCTCCACTCAACTATCCTAGCCTCCACTTCATTTCTATGAGAGGTTTCATGAACATGAGAGTATTAGAGAGTCCCTATGTTAGTATGAGAGCCCCTCAAGTTGATTTCAAGACAAAAGCTTTGATCTTTGTTCATAAAGATGGTGTTTTTAGTGATTTGGAGCATCCATCTTTGGGTTTTTGGGTGATGGCATGCATAGGCTTCATCATAAGCTTTAGTTTAATCGATTTAGGCCTTCATAGCAATGTAAGCCCTTCCCTGCTCTTAGATATTAACTATGAAGTTAAATGTTCATGTTGCAAGTTTGGGTTTTGATCATTGGGAATGTTATATGCTATCATGTCATGCAAGTTTATGAAGTCATTATCTTGATCTTATGAGCTAAAAGCTACAACCTTTATGTTGAAATGTTGCATTATGCAACATGAGAACCTTCATAATCATTATGTCAACTTGCATATGAAGTCATAATCCTTATACGATGATATATGCGAGTTTCTAGCCATCATTCCATGTCTTTTGTCACCATGATTCGCTTATGTGCCAAGTTTGGGTTTATGCATGCTTTTGAGGCTTAAGAATGTAACATGCAAGCTAATGAACACATTTGTGCCTCATTTGCCACCATGATTAACTTGTGGCTTAATACCCATTTTTGTCATTCCTTTGCCAAGTCTCTTCTTTTAATCCATTACGTTGTTGCGAACGTATATGCGAGTTTAAAAGCGTTGGGTTATGTTATGGGTAATTTCTAATGACATGAAAACACAACTTGAAAACATGGCTTGAAATATAACATGGAAGTTGACATGTAAGTATGCATAAAAACATAAGCTTGGGAATTTACCTATTAAGTTAGGTCTACCCTTTGGGAATTTACCTATTAAGTTAGGTCTACCCAAATGCTTGAAAAACTTGTAACATGTTTTGGAAACATGATGAACATGACACTTAGATAATATAAGTGTGGCCAACTCGAGGTTGGGTTGAGTTTGCAACGTAAAACTACCCGGAACCGACCGGCCTAACTAGTAGTTGCAAACAATAGGACCCAATGTGAGAAGTTGGTCATGTTGTGCTTGAACCCGAGGTTAGACCAAGTTGTGGTGTAAAGCTACCCGGAACCGACCGGCTTAACTAGTAACCACAACAAAGTCTAATGTGAGAGGTTGGGGTGCATTAAGTAATTAATGTCACATGATAGGGTTAAGTTAATTTGATTAATGACTCTTAACCAAATATGACATGGATGAAGGGGTTAAGTAAATTGATTAGGCTAATGATACTTAACAAAACATGACAAGGTTGGGTAGGTTAAGTGATTTGATTTGCCTAATGACACTTAACCATTTTTATACGGCTAGTGGACGGGGATTAAGTTAACCAATACTTAATCAATCCAACATGATAACTTGATAAGGTTAAGTGGGATCGGGTTTGATTTCTTAATGACACTTAACCATGCAAGATGATTAGGGGATGGGGTTAAGTAATTTACACTTAACTAATCCGACTTGGTAATTAGATGGGGTTAAGTAATTAAGGCTTAACTAATCTAACCACGGTAATTAGATGAGGTTAAGTAATCCACACTTAACTAATCTAAACACGGTAATTCGATGGGGTTAAGTTAAACACTTAACCAATTTAAACTTGGTAATTCAATGAGGTTAAATAACCAATACTCAACCAACTTAACGTGATAATTTAATGGGGTTAAGCAACTTATACTTAACCAATTATACATGATGATTTGATGAGGTTAAGTAACCTACACTTAACCAATCTAATACGCGGACCTGACAAGGTTAAGTCGCAAGACCTTTTTAGAATATACTTAAACAATCCGACTCGATAATTTGATGGGATTAAGATAATCTATGCTTAATCAATCTAGCAAGATAATCCGATAGGGTTAAGGTAAACTAGTACTTGACCAATTTGACCTGATAGGGTTAAGTCATGAGCCTCTGGGTACACTTAACCAACTTGTGGGGCTAAGTCTTGAACTTAAATACTTAGCCAATCTTGACGTGATTCGTGGGCGGGTTAAGGCATGGACTTGAACGATAACACTTAACCCAATAAGACCAACCCTAGTTAGAGGAACTAGGTAGAGACTCATGGTTGATCAAGGATAACGGGAAAGGAAGCTAAGTGGTAAACCTTAGTTAAGGGTAACTAAGTAATAATTCTTAGCTAAGGACATAGGACTAATTCACAAAACGATGAGTAACCTGATACGGTAGGTCATCGCTTAGTATACGAGGGGGAGCAAGTTATCTGACTCGGATAAAAGCTCCAGCGCACTGGGTGCCGAAGTGGAAGCTTCGGGGGACGTGAGGATATTCTTGGGATCCCTCTGTGGGCTGCCAGGTAATCATACTAGGCCCATGAGAGGTTAAGGTCTGCGTTAGAAGGACCAAGAGTATGCCTTGGTTGCTATGCGAGCGACCTAAAGACTGGGATGAATTAGCGTGGAGTCGACGATTCTTGTTTTTGCCCTGGATAGCGCATCGCCGACTACCTACCATCTTTAGTCAATCGTGTACGTGCGGAAAGGCAGGGAACCCCCAACAGACCATGTGCTTGCTATCGAGTCATGGGTGAGGTTGGCCCGTAGGAAAGTGGGCTATAGTGGGGCCGTGGAGTGGTTCTTATACATGATTTTTCTTGGATTGCCTTTCAGTAGTTGAGGGAGGGGTCACGTGGGACCATAGCCACGGGTACAAAAACAGACCTTGATATCTGCATCGGCAGACGATTTAAAGCTCCCGACCGAGTTCCGTATTTCTTGATTTGCCCTGGCACGGAACTCGGATGGCACATTGGGGAACATGTGCATCTAGAAATGGAAAACGATTCACGATACATACGTGGGATCAAGGGCGCGGTTGACGGGTGGCGTAATCCCAAGTGGTCCTAGGTGGCCAAAACCCAAACCGAGACACGGAAACGTTCATTAGGTAGCATAATCCCTAGCGGTCCTAGGTGGCATAAATCCTAAGTGGACGCGCGATAGTTCATGGTAAGGAAACACAACTAGATCAAGGGTTGCAGTCCAAAACAACTTCAAGGATAAACCGTTTACATGGGAAAGCCCGTACAGCCTACGGCAAGGGACTGAACTTATACATGGAAAGAAACATATGAGTTGAGTAACCTATATATGCGGCATATTAGGTTGACATGGACCATTACACGACTTTTGAGTAAGGGTCATTCACAGATAACACGTAATACAGTTGGGATACTAGTACGGTAGGTGTAGAGCGGATATACAGGATAGATGCCATGGGACGTTATACGTGATAGATATCTTGGGGATATTATACTTGATAGAAACCTGACGATGTGATACCTTGTTTTATCTTGACATCGTAATTTATCATGACACCTTAGTTTACCTGAGTTCAGTAGTTCATCCTGTTATTTTGATTTAGCCTATCTATCTTGTTATCATGCTTATGTTCATCTCAGTTTCTCATGTCAGTTAACTTTACTAGTTTTTATACTAATAGTAGATGGGGCTTACTCAGTCTTTTTGACTGACCCGTTTTGTTTCGCCTCTTTTCTTCCGTTCCCCCTCCAAGGTTACAGGGAGGAAATACTGTTGTTTAGTTCGGACTTCTCCTGCTTGAAGGTCATCATGGATGGCTTGGACTTTTCTTGGCTATGGCTACTTTACTGTTTTTATTTGGGGAATAATTTATGAAAAAGTCTTTATGCTTCTTTACTATTGCAAGACAGGTTTTGATGTACTCTGATGTAAAAGGCTTTAGACCTTATGTATTCATGTTTATGAAAGTTCGATTTTACTTCCGCTATTTTATATGTTCTGTCTTGTGATATTTCTGTGCATGTTTACCAATAATGCCCCTCTAAAGCTAGTGCATTCCTTTGCGAGTGACCCTAGCGGAGGCATGGTGTTACATTTGGTATCAGAGCAGAAGGTTACCAGACTGGGCAAAAGTTTTTAAAGACCTTCTGAAAACTATTTGAAAATCGTTTATAAAGAAGCATTTTTCAAGAAAGTTTTCTTTTAAAAAGAAAAGGCTATTCCCCAAAGGCCATTAGCATTATCCTTGTTTCCTTGATTGAATCTCTTTTCCTTTCTTTCCTCCATCTGTAGTCACAGTGGTTTTAACTGCGACTAGTCTTTTCTATCTACGGAAGTGCTTTCCATGCGATGGAGGTGGTTCTCGAGAGACCAGTGGCCGCGTTATAAGAAAGGATAGTGAGAAAGAGGATAAAGGATGCGAGTTTAAGGATGAACAACTTGTGGTTATGGCTCAACCCAGAATGAGAGAGAAAAATGAACAATGAAACCCATGACGAGAGAGTACCTTTGGCATAGTGAAACGGGGTGGATAGTTAAGTATCATGGGACAAGGACAAGATCATCGGGAGGGCAATAGTATGCTCTCATTTCTAGGGTACCTCGGAAGGAGGGTAACGATCTTGTTAAAGTTTAGCTTTTCTTCTCTACCATCCCGTTAGGACTTTGTTTTGATCATGGTATCAATTAAGTCTGCTTCGATAGTTGAGTCTCTGCACCTTAAGTACTAGCGTAATAGAGAATCCCAATTTTTGTCTCAAAGTCCTATTGGAGAGTCAGTCCATGTATACATGACTTGTTTGGATTTGAGAATGTCTATGCCAAGTGTTGAGTTTGGAAATAATGCTTATGTTTATAAGCTATGGATGGATTCTAGGGATGAAGTGGTTATCCAGTAAGGGGTGCCACTCCCGGTTTTGATAGGAGGGTAGTTAGACTTTTGACTAGCCTTGGTAATACCCTCGAAGTATCGTGTAAACTTTTTGAGGTTCTGTCATGACTAGTTACTTAGAATCCCTGGATGCCTTTATTGGAAATTTGAAGCCCGATCGAGTGGTGTTCGCCAATAAGACGGATGGTTTACTTCATTTATGCATGGGTTATAGAGATCACCCTAGTAAGTGCGCATGATAACCTGATTGACATCTGTTTACTTTCAAGAGAAAGTTCTTCTACATGGAATACCTTATAGTATATAAACGAGATCCAAGATTCACTAGTGAATTTTGGAAAGCTTGCATGAGATCATGAGCACGCAGTCATGTTTGCGTCAAGTATTCTATGAAAAGGATAAGTGCAAGTGGAACGAGAGGCGACGAAGAAATGAGTTCCAGCTCATGTTATGGAAACAGGAATAAGAAGCTACAAAATCGCGAAGTTAAAAGACGACTTTGATGGTCAAAGACTAGATGCGCGCATGATATCTCTTTTTGGGAGTATATCCTTGATCCCTGTTTTCTGTAGAGCTTACTTGTAGGCTATCTTTTGTGGACATCCTCTCGGTCCTATTCTCCGTTACAAACCATGTAAGGAGTTTGTCCTGTTTATCTTCTCGACCCTGTTTCAGAGAATTCTAGGTAGAACCCTATGGATGTAAACATGTATTTGAAACATGTTATGATTGATATGGTTGCAAGTGGTTGCAAGTGGTTGCTCGTGGATGCGCGAATACACATTAGATACTAGCTCGACTCGGTCACATTTCATATTGCATATGCACGAGTATTTATACTTGTTTATGGATGAAATCGAATGTGTTATCATGCGGTTGTTGCATATGAATGAATGATTTTGCACGCATATAGTATCTATATGACTAGGACTATTTGCATACATGTTGGATTCATGGCACTATACATATTTTGCATTAGAAAGATTATTCGGGCCTGATCATTAGCATTAGCTAAGGAACATGTACACACACGTTTTGCATATATCCATACAGCATTAGAAATCATCTAAGGACAATGGTTGCTTGTGGATGATGTTTTGAGTAGATGGATGATGGATGGTAGGATATGTTCTTCCTAACTTGGAGATTTCGGGGACGAAATCCTAAAAGGTGGGGAGAATGTAACAACCCGTATTTTTCGATAACGTGTTAAGACGAGAATCAAGGCAGAAATTAATTTTAAATTCTGAATCAAGTAAAACGAGCTATGCCATTGCGTTCGTCTCGGAAAAATACGCGAAATAGATTCTGAGTTTTCGAAAATCGGAGTCCGTATGACCAAGATATGGCCTCGCGAAGTTTCACGAAAAATTCCCAAATTAAAGTATACTTAATTAAGTGAAATAGGTTGCGCAGAGAAATATATATATATATTGATATATATATATATATAAATAATTGAAAATTAAATAAATAAATATGCAAAAATGTTCAAAACAGCGAATTGGGAGAGGGGAATAACCGAACCGGCCGATTTTTGAGGTCGACCCGAGCTCGCTGGGTCGACTAGGGGTTAATCCAGGGTGTTTGGCTGTCAACCCGTGGGCCGATTCGCTCAAATGCAGATTTTGCATTTGGATGGTTCTCATGGTTCATCTTTAATCTAAAGGCCCTAGATGGTTCCTACACTTGACTTCTTCCCCAAGACATGCTTTGATGGCTTGGATTGAATCTAGGTTTAATCCTATGGCCTAAAACACTTGCCTAATCTATAAATAAGACCATAACCTATCCTAAATCCTCATTATTCATTCATGCAACTAAACTATGGCAAAATTTCTACTCTCATGGCCTCCACTCAACTATCCTAGCCTCCACTTCATTTCTATGAGAGGTTTCATGAACATGAGAGTATTAGAGAGTCCCTATGTTAGTATGAGAGCCCCTCAAGTTGATTTCAAGACAAAAGCTTTGATCTTTGTTCATAAAGATGGTGTTTTTAGTGATTTGGAGCATCCATCTTTGGGTTTTTGGGTGATGGCATGCATAGGCTTCATCATAAGCTTTAGTTTAATCGATTTAGGCCTTCATAGCAATGTAAGCCCTTCCCTACTCTTAGATATTAACTATGAAGTTAAATGTTCATGTTGCAAGTTTGGGTTTTGATCATTGGGAATGTTATATGCTATCATGTCATGCAAGTTTATGAAGTCATTATCTTGATCTTATGAGCTAAAAGCTACAACCTTTATGTTGAAATGTTGCATTATGCAACATGAGAACCTTCATAATCATTATGTCAACTTGCATATGAAGTCATAATCCTTATATGATGATATATGCGAGTTTCTAGCCATCATTCCATGTCTTTTGTCACCATGATTCGCTTATGTGCCAAGTTTGGGTTTATGCATGCTTTTGAGGCTTAAGAATGTAACATGCAAGCTAATGAACACATTTGTGCCTCATTTGCCACCATGATTAACTTGTGGCTTAATACCCATTTTTGTCATTCCTTTGCCAAGTCTCTTCTTTTAATCCATTACGTTGTTGCGAACGTATATGCGAGTTTAAAAGCGTTGGGTTATGTTATGGGTAATTTCTAATGACATGAAAACACAACTTGAAAACATGGCTTGAAATATAACATGGAAGTTGACATGTAAGTATGCATAAAAACATAAGCTTGGGAATTTACCTATTAAGTTAGGTCTACCCTTTGGGAATTTACCTATTAAGTTAGGTCTACCCAAATGCTTGAAAAACTTGTAACATGTTTTGGAAACATGATGAACATGACACTTAGATAATATAAGTGTGGCCAACTCGAGGTTGGGTTGAGTTTGCAACGTAAAACTACCCGGAACCGACCGGCCTAACTAGTAGTTGCAAACAATAGGACCCAATGTGAGAAGTTGGTCATGTTGTGCTTGAACCCGAGGTTAGACCAAGTTGTGGTGTAAAGCTACCCGGAACCGACCGGCTTAACTAGTAACCACAACAAAGTCTAATGTGAGAGGTTGGGGTGCATTAAGTAATTAATGTCACATGATAGGGTTAAGTTAATTTGATTAATGACTCTTAACCAAATATGACATGGATGAAGGGGTTAAGTAAATTGATTAGGCTAATGATACTTAACAAAACATGACAAGGTTGGGTAGGTTAAGTGATTTGATTTGCCTAATGACACTTAACCATTTTTATACGGCTAGTGGACGGGGATTAAGTTAACCAATACTTAATCAATCCAACATGATAACTTGATAAGGTTAAGTGGGATCGGGTTTGATTTCTTAATGACACTTAACCATGCAAGATGATTAGGGGATGGGGTTAAGTAATTTACACTTAACTAATCCGACTTGGTAATTAGATGGGGTTAAGTAATTAAGGCTTAACTAATCTAACCACGGTAATTAGATGAGGTTAAGTAATCCACACTTAACTAATCTAAACACGGTAATTCGATGGGGTTAAGTTAAACACTTAACCAATTTAAACTTGGTAATTCAATGAGGTTAAGTAACCAATACTCAACCAACTTAACGTGATAATTTAATGGGGTTAAGCAACTTATACTTAACCAATTATACATGATGATTTGATGAGGTTAAGTAACCTACACTTAACCAATCTAATACGCGGACCTGACAAGGTTAAGTCGCAAGACCTTTTTAGAATATACTTAACCAATCCGACTCGATAATTTGATGGGATTAAGATAATCTATGCTTAATCAATCTAGCAAGATAATCCGATAGGGTTAAGGTAAACTAGTACTTGACCAATTTGACCTGATAGGGTTAAGTCATGAGCCTCTGGGTACACTTAACCAACTTGTGGGGCTAAGTCTTGAACTTAAATACTTAGCCAATCTTGACGTGATTCGTGGGCGGGTTAAGGCATGGACTTGAACGATAACACTTAACCCAATAAGACCAACCCTAGTTAGAGGAACTAGGTAGAGACTCGTGGTTGATCAAGGATAACGGGAAAGGAAGCTAAGTGGTAAACCTTAGTTAAGGGTAACTAAGTAATAATTCTTAGCTAAGGACATAGGACTAATTCACAAAACGATGAGTAACCTGATACGGTAGGTCATCGCTTAGTATACGAGGGGGAGCAAGTTATCTGACTCGGATAAAAGCTCCAGCGCACTGGGTGCCGAAGTGGAAGCTTCGGGGGACGTGAGGATATTCTTGGGATCCCTCTGTGGGCTGCCAGGTAATCATACTAGGCCCATGAGAGGTTAAGGTCTGCGTTAGAAGGACCAAGAGTATGCCTTGGTTGCTTTGCGAGCGACCTAAAGACTGGGATGGATTAGCGTGGAGTCGACGATTCTTGTTTTTGCCCTGGATAGCGCATCGCCGACTACCTACCATCTTTAGTCAATCGTGTACGTGCGGAAAGGCAGGGAACCCCCAACAGACCATGTGCTTGCTATCGAGTCATGGGTGAGGTTGGCCCGTAGGAAAGTGGGCTATAGTGGGGCCGTGGAGTGGTTCTTATACATGATTTTTCTTGGATTGCCTTTCAGTAGTTGAGGGAGGGGTCACGTGGGACCATAGCCACGGGTACAAAAACAGACCTTGATATCTGCATCGGTAGACGATTTAAAGCTCCCGACCGAGTTCCGTATTTCTTGATTTGCCCTGGCACGGAACTCGGATGGCACATTGGGGAACATGTGCATCTAGAAATGGAAAATGATTCACGATACATATGTGGGATCAAGGGCGCGGTTGACGGGTGGCGTAATCCCTAGTGGTCCTAGGTGGCCAAAACCCAAACCGAGACACGGAAACGTTCATTAGGTAGCATAATCCCTAGCGGTCCTAGGTGGCATAAATCCTAAGTGGACGCGCGATAGTTCATGGTAAGGAAACACAACTAGATCAAGGGTTGCAGTCCAAAACAACTTCAAGGATAAACCGTTTACATGGGAAAGCCCGTACAGCCTACGGCAAGGGACTGAACTTATACATGGAAAGAAACATATGAGTTGAGTAACCTATATATGCGGCATATTAGGTTGACATGGACCATTACACGACTTTTGAGTAAGGGTCATTCACGGATAACACGTAATACAGTTGGGATACTAGTACGGTAGGTGCAGAGCGGATATACAGGATAGATGCCATGGGACGTTATACGTGATAAATATCTTGGGGATATTATACTTGATAGAAACCTGACGATGTGATACCTTGTTTTATCTTGACATCGTAATTTATCATGACACCTTAGTTTACCTGAGTTCAGTAGTTCATCCTGTTATTTTGATTTAGCCTATCTATCTTGTTATCATGCTTATGTTCATCTCAGTTTCTCATGTCAGTTAACTTTACTAGTTTTTATACTAATAGCAGATAGGGCTTACTCAGTCTTTTTGACTGACCCGTTTTGTTTCGCCTCTTTTCTTCCGTTTACCCCCCCCAGGTTACAGGGAGGAAATACTGTTGTTTAGTTCGGACTTCTCCTGCTTGAAGGTCATCATGGACTGCTTGGACTTTTCCTGGCTATGGCTACTTTACTGTTTTTATTTGGGGAATAATTTATGAAAAAGTCTTTATGCTTCTTTACTATTGCAAGACAGGTTTTGATGTACTCTGATGTAAAAGGCTTTAGACCTTATGTATTCATGTTTATGAAAGTTCGATTTTACTTCCGCTATTTTATATGTTCTGTCTTGTGATATTTCTGTGCATGTTTACCAATAATGCCCCTCTAAAGCTAGTGCATTCCTTTGCGAGTGACCCTAGCGGAGGCAGGGTGTTACAGAAAAAAAAAACATCGACGGAATCGCGCCCGCCCACCCCCCCCCCCCAGCGGCGGCGCCGCCTCGATCTGCTCCTCCCCCTCTCGCCTCCAACTCCCTCTCCTCCTCTATTCTCTGTCTTCTTCCATCGCGTGACCCCCCGAACCCTAGCTGCCCCCTTCCGCACCCAAAGCCACGTTGGGCCCACCTCCGACACCAAGACCTGCCGCCGCCGACTACAGGCAACACCCCCTCCCCCTGCGCAACCTGCAGACCCCGACGCAACCCCTGCCAACCCCTCTGCCCTCGTTTCTCTCTCCTCCTATGAGATGAAGACCGACGTTCAACGTTTCCACCTCGCGGAGCACCCCACGAGCCTCCCCATTCCTCCTCTCGAAGCCCTAACGCCCCCATCCTCTGAAGATAAACAAAAGTGAGTTTTTATTTACTTGTTTAAATTTTATTTTCAGTTTTTAATTAGATTTAGCATAAGAAAAATCTGATTTTTATTTATTTAGAAGTTATGAATTTTATTATAAAAAGTTTCGATTTTCATATGGTAAATCTGGAAATAAAAATGCGATTTTTATTTAGGATAACATCGCATTAAAAATATCTGGTTTATATAGATAGATTTTTAAAATAGAAAAGATAGATTTTTACAATAGAAAAGATAGATTTTAAAATAGAAAAGATTAGATTTTTAAAATAGGAAAGATACGATTTTTTTAGCGGTGTAAAACTAGGATTTTTATATATTGAATAACAAAGTAAAAATTCGATTTTTATATATTGAATAGCAAAGTAAAAATTCGATTTTTATATATTGAATAGCGAAGTAAAAATTCGATTTTGATATATTGAATAGTGAAGTAAAAATTTGATTTTTATATATTGAATAGCGAAGTAAAAATGTGATTTTTTTATGTAAAGAATACGGGCAGTGAAAAGTGACAAGAGGCAAGGATGGCAAAGATTTCTACATAAGAAGAGTCATGGCGTTGGATTAGCAATTCTGTGAGAATTTCTCACTCTTTGATTTCATTTTATAGTTATATATATATATACTAGGATGCAGACGGTGTTTAGTAGCACCCGACACCCGTCGTCCACAGACCATGGACGGCTTGTATGCTTGTTTGTTTGATTTTGATGTGTAGTTGATTATGTGATGTGATGTGAAATGAAATGAAATATTTATATGGTTGAAAAAAAACATTTTATAGTGGAAAATATTTTATAGTTAAAAATAGAATTTTTAACGGGTATATGAAATGAAATAAATATTTATAAACAAATCGGAGATTTGTTTATATACACCGATTTGATTAATATTGATTGGGACGATAAATTTTACACATCGCCCAACTGCACAAATAAAATATGTGTTTGATTGTTTGAAACCCCACACGGGTGTTGGGGTGATATATGACATACACTAGTCCCAATAATTAGCTGTATGTCGATCGATTGATTGACAGACTGTTATAAGTGTTAAATATTTATATTTGATGCTTATACAATGTAGAATACACTTTGGATGATGGTTGATTATTCATCGTTGTTATTGTATACATGTATTGTAGAAAATCCATATAACTAAAATTATATGGTAATTGAGTGGGCCTCATTCCAGTTTTGAAAAAAGAAATATTTGAAATAGAATATTTGAAAACAGAAAATATATGAAGCCGTGTTGATTTTATAACGAATATCGAAAGTGATTTCAAAATCTGATATATTGAATAGAAATGAATTCAAATTGAAATTGAATAGAAATGAATTCAAATTGAAATTGAATAGAAATGAATTCGAATAGAAATGAATTCGAATTGAAATTGAATAGAAATGAATTCAAATTGAAATTGAATAGAAATGAATTCAAATTGAAATTGAATAGAAATGAATTCGAATTGAATTTCAAATTGAAATTGAATAGAAATGAATTCGAATTGAAATTGAAATTGAATTGAATTGAAAACGAACAGAAATTGAATTAGAAATCAATTTGAATTAAATCAATTCGAAATGAAATGAAAATGAATTTATGTAGAAAAATTCGATTTTGATTTGAAGTTGAAATAGAAGTTGAAATCGTTTTGAAAACGAATTTAAAACGATTTATAAAATACGATTTAAATTGAAATCGACGAAGTATATATTATATATATTATATGTATAATATAATGGCCTGAATAGAACGCGCCGCGCCGTGGCAGTTCGCGAATTTCGACCATTGACTTTGAATGGATATTACGGGAGATCCGACCGTCGGATTCTCCTAAAACCGGAACCGTTGGGTTCGTATCGAAAAGAGCTTTCTAACGAATATTAGAAATGAGAAATCTAACAGTTGGATTTGGAATTATGTCCAAATCAAATTTGAAAAAGGTCGCTGTAAGTGCAGTTCGATGGCCGTTGATGGAAATCGACTGTACGGGCCTTGATAAAATTGTTAAAAATAGTAATAATTTGTGTAAAATCATAAGAAATGATTTAGAAAGAATTGGGATGAAAAACTTCATATTTGAAAAGATAAAAATAGATTTTTATCGAAATGAACTAGTTTTGAACTAGAATTATAATTCTATTTATTTTTAAATAAATAAATTGAATTTGAAATGGTTTTGAAAATAACCAGAATTTCCAATGATTTCTTTGGAATGGATTTGAATCGAAATTGTCTTCGGAATATTTCTATGTTGGATTTCGTGATTATATAGATGTTTTTATGGAAATTTGAAAGATATAGATATATATATCGTTATTTCCAATACGATATTTGTTGGTCGTAGAATTTGATATTGAATATAAGCCGGGATATTTTCTATTCAGAGCCTTGTATTTAATATCAAATGTGATTTGGGTTTGTCGTGAATGGTGTCTTGACTAACACTGTTCTTGGACCCAGTTGAGAAAAGATTAAATCTTTTTATTTAGATTTAATGAAGTGTACCAATTAAATAATATCTAATTGAAATTGAATTGATATTGATTTTTGGGTTTATCGTGGACAGTGTTTTAAATAACACTCGTTCTTTAACCCGATAATTAATGGAATGTGGTTTTGGGTTTATCGTGAACCGTGTTTTAAATGACACTAATTCTTTAACCCAGTTAACGATTAAAACTAAGGGGAGTTTTAATGAATCTTTAATTAGATTGAAAAGATCGAGAATGGTGTATCACCAGTTTTACTCCAGGCGATAGTTAAATCTTTAATTAGATTTGAACGTGAAATGGTAATTGAATTTACCGATAACACCGTGGTGTTAGATATGAAGTATTACCAGTTTTACTTCATGGGATGAATAGGTTGGGATTGGGAAATTAAAACAAATGATTACTTCGGTAAGGTTCGTTAATCCCGACTAGTTGAATCAAAATTCAAAAGAAGATTAAAGAATAAATTCAAGGAATTTATCTTTGATAAAATTAATGGGAACCTTTCCCTATGAATGTGAAATTTAGAAACTAACTGTCGATTAGCCAAGCAGAATGGTTTTCTGGATATTGATCTGATGTTGGTTTCGGCCTTCGGGGTTAATATTTGGGGAATTATTCTCTTGATTAATTTACAGTTAGTGACTGATGAATTGGAATAAGGCGTATGTTGTGTTTGTGTAACACTTATTTAAAATATACGCGAGTTATTCGGAAAGACCGGGTTTATCCCATTCTGAATAACTGATACGACGATAAGTCGAAGATGAAGACGGTGGTCGAAGACCGGAGGTCTTCACATCGTTTGAATGATTACTGATGATCTTGATTGGGATGTACACCCAAGAAGATGGAAACAGTTGGTGATCGTCCAGACGTACTTGGAGATCGATGGATATGCGGGGTACTAGGTGCCTCCGGTTTCGTTCAGACCCAGAACGGACTTGTAAATGGACTGTGTGTCTGACATTGGATTTTAGTCAGTGTGATTGATTTCTATTATATATATATATATTTGTTTGGCGGCAAAGAATTTATTCTTTTGCTTAACGCCCTTCTCTGAGACGTACGAGCTCAGGGGTTATATATTGATGGATATCAATCGCATGGAGTGAATTGCCTGTGTGGCATGCCTAAGTGGCAAATGATCAAGGCTTCTATTGAAAAGCAAAGTCTTGTGGTTGATGATCAAAGCACCGCCTATGTGGCATAGCTTTGTGTAACGTGAATTCGCGAGCCTCACACCCCGGTTGTGAACCAAAAACAGGAGAAGGACCTCAGGGAGGGCATGCGTTTCTTTCTAGCTAGGGTGGTGTCAGTGACCTACCAGCCCTGACATTTATATACTTTTCACCTGTGTGGTTGTTGCTGTTGCGAGGCGCCTCAATTTGATCGGACGATCCGAGTCCGATGGAGTCATTCGTTGGCTCATTTACGCCCCAAAGGGCGGGGAAACGTAGTGTTCAGGCATAATAATCCACATCGGTGGACCGACCCTGACGATCCATGGGGCAGTTGCGGCTGTTCCTGAGGCTCGGGCTAGAGAGTCTCGAATCGGTTGAGGACTATCTTTTGCCTTGGTTCATAGATGGAAATCCAATTTCCAAATACGTGCCATTTGCGGTTTTATTTGTAAACCTATATATGGCGACATAGTGGCATGGGACGCTCATGTCGCCTATGATTGATACTTATGATTTGAAGTTGTTTTATGCACTATGCACTTATAATAGTATCAAATGATTTGTTTTCAACGTATCAAGCATTCTTGGCTATTATAAGGTAAAAACCCTATCCTCCGGCTTGCGTTGCATTGTGTGATGGGAACTGGGTCTTATAATAGCTTCATTTTCTTTATTTAGTATTGCGCTATTTGTTTTATGCACTGGTATTCTTGGGAGGAACCCGTTCCGTGTTATACGGCGTGGTCCCTTGATTTACCTAACTTTAAAATAAAGAATAATAACTGTTTTAGTTCTCACACCAGTCATATGACTGACCTGGAGTTTATTGTTTTAACCTAAACTCTGGGTGCCCTTATTTTGACACGGGCAGCTAGTAGTTTTGGTTTTGCAGATTTATATTCACAGGATCCTGGTTTGCAGCTGGAACGATATCCGGAAAGCTTTGTCTCCGTATATCTCTTCTATTTGTGTATTGTATTATTTTCCGCTGCGATGTATTTAAATGTAATTTAAATATCTGATATATCTGTGTAATATTTATTCATACTCTGTATATTCTTGTAATCTGATGCCTTGTTGTAATAAACAATGAAATGTTCTTCCGTCTGCGTTCTATTTTGTCGTGTTCTCAAAACAGTCCGTTCTTTCTCTTCTCTTCGGAGACCGGGGAAGTTCGGGTCGTTTCAACAAACTTGACCATTAAATAAACATGCTTGAATCCGTGGGAGGGTTAAGTACATATCGGGTTGGTGGGTAATATTAGTAAATATAGACCCACAAACTTAACCAATAAGAAACCCTAGTAACGGGGACCCATTTCAGCAGTAACCCACATAGATGTATCATGGTACCCTGAACTAGGCAGGGTGGTGCACGATTACTGGCTGATTATAAGTGGTCAAAACAGCGGCGGGGGTACGTCAGTGTAGGTTTCGACGGTTTACGGGCGTGCACATACTCCGGGGTGGGAAAAATCAGGCACTGGGTACCAGTAATTATACACTATGCATCTTGAATCGTGTCGGGTTGCTATCATTGTAACAACCCGGAAAATCCGAGCCAGTTTAAAATTTTTATTTTGGCAATTTTGGCAAACTTTGAATATTTAAAATGAATTATTTTAAATAATATCGACGAGAAATTTATTTGGAATTGAAATAGAATGTATATATTTATTTGAATCGACGTTAGAATATAAATATATATTTGTAATTATAAAAAGAATCGAAAATGGCGCGGTAGTTCGATAATTTTGATTTAGAATTTCAAATGAATGTACCGGTTGCAAAATAAACCGGATTTTAGCGAAACCAAGAATATTTGAATCTAATTGGGACTATCTTTCCAACGAATCCGAAAAATTGAAATTTTATAGCGGGAATCAAAAGTTATGCCCAGTTGAAAATTCAGAATAGTCGCTATAGAATTTTGTGGGCCCTAAAAATGGGAATTTTGCAAACGACCTCGGTTTTCGACGAAACTACTTTTGTTGGATCCGGGATGTCAAATTATTGATAGGTTTCAAAATTTGTAATTTTTCGATTCAATATGTGAGCGTGACAAAGGAAAATGCGTTTGACCAGTTTTAGTTGATTTTAATCGACTGGAAAATGGCCATTTTTCAAACGGTCTCAGAATTTGACGAAATTAGTTTTGTTAGGACCGTATCGTCGATACGAAGCTAGAAAATATTTTTTTGGGAATTTTTCTAGTTAGTATGTGGCCCTGGTAAATTGAAATGTGCGTTCAAATTCAATATATAGAGTTATATTTTGATTTTGATGAAAACTGATCGAAACGATCGAATCAGCTTACGATATATATCCTATTGTGTGCGGAATGGGGGTAATTAGCTATGGGCGACAGTCGGTGGGTTCAATTTCGAGTTCGATGTTTAAAGTTGCTTTTTGAAATAATTAAATAATATATTATATATAAACCTACCCCCACCCTTTTTCCCTCTAATCGGTCAACGACAAAGGAAAAAAAAAGGAAGGCGACGGGGGAAGATCGCCATCGCACCCTTCCTAGGCGGCGCCGCCCACCACTGAGGTCACCCCTCTCCTCCCCTTCTCCTCCGTTCCTTCTTCCTCCTGCGTCGACCCTCCCCCTCCCCCCCCCGCCCCGTCGTTTCAGAAATCGACCGCGAATTACCCCCTCCACAGCCAAACTCCGGCGCCGCACCACCCAAATCCGAGCCCCTCTGCCTCGCGAGATCCTCCGGCGCCGCCGTCCGAAGCTCCTCCGCACCTCCGAACCCCCACAACCCTTCCCTCCCTCTAAAAAAAAATCATGTAAGTTTATCTATTTTATTTTCATTCATTTCATGAGAGAGTATTCTTTTTTATATTTATATGTTATTACATAGGAAAAATTAGTTTTTTTTGTTATTTGGATAATTTACATAGGAAAGAAAAAAAATCAATTTTTGATTTTTATACAAATGTAAATATTAAAAATATGATTTTTATTGTATAGAAAGAATAGAAATACGATTTTTATATTATATAGATAGTAAAAATTTGATCTTTATTTATGTAGCGTAATAAAAATCTAATTTTTATTATATACATGTTGAAATAAAAATGTGACTTTCATAGCGATGATACAAAAATTCGATCTTTATTATGTAGAAGGAACAAAAATGTGATTTTTATATAGAGAATAGCGTGATAAAAATATAATCTTTATTATATGAACACCGTTGTAAAAATAGAATTTTTATCTATATAGTAGCGATGTAAAAATAGAATTTTTATCTATATAGTAGCAATATAAAAATGTGATTTTTATATACATGGCAACAATATAAAAATGTGATTTTTATATATGTAGTGGCTACGGATAATGAAATTGACAAAAGGCGAGCGCGACGAAGATTTCTACATATGAAGAATCGCGGTGTATTGGTTTAGCTTCGGTGAGAACTTCTCACTTTAAATCTTGATTTCTAGTTAAATTATATACTAGGATGCAGACGGTGCTTAGCAGCACCCGATACCCGTCGTCCACAGACCATGGATGACTTGTATGCTTATTTGATGTGTTGTGAAGTTTGTTTGTGACGTTGATGTGAAATAGATAATAAAAATATTCATGTATTGATATAAATTTATTATCGTTAAAAATATAATTTTTAACGTGAATGTGAATAAATAAATATTCATTTACAAACCGGACGGTTTGTTTATGTACACCTATTTGAAGGACATTGATTGGGACGATAAATTTTACACGTCGCCCAACTGCACGAATAATATTCAGTGTTTGTGGATTGAAACACCACACGGGTGTTGGGATGATATTTGGCGTACAATAATCCCAATTATTTAGTTGTATGTCGATCGATTGGTCGACAGACTGTGTAAGTGTTAATTATTTATATTTAATGCTTATGTAGTTTTGTGGTGCACTTTGGATGATGGTTGATTATTTATCGTTGCTATTATATACATGTGTTGTATCGAATCCATATAATTAACATTATATGGTGATTGATTGGGCCTCATTCCGATTGGGAAAATAAAGAATATTATAAAATATATATTCATGTGTTGAATAGAATAAATAGTCATGTGTTGACGATGCTCATGTGTTGAGAATATTCATGTATTGAAAATTATCATGTGTTGAAAGAAATATTTTAACTATAAAATTTACATCTTTGTCATATTTAAGATAAGAAACTAACTGGAAACTAGATAAGACGAATGGTTTCCTGGGTATTGATCTGAGGTTGGTTTCGGCCTTCGGGGTTAATACTTAGGGAATCATTCTCTTACTACTTTACGGTTGGAGTCTGATTAAAAATCAAATGATAGATACCATAATTTTATAAAATATATTAAATAATAAAAATAGTCATGTGTTGACGATGCTCATGTGTTGAAAGAAATATAGATTCATGTGTTGAATAGAATAAATATTCATTTGTTGAATAGAATAACGAATTTATTGAAATATATAAAGCCGTGTTGATTAGAGTTGTGCCAATTTGACGTGAGCGATATTTATATCGATTATATTCGTTTTTAAAATGAATATAGAAAAGGAAGTGATTTCAAAATATAGCGTTTTGAAAATATTATCATTTGTATATCGATGATGTGGAATATTCAATTTTGATTCGAAATTGAATATGAAGTTGAAATCGTTTCGAAAATGAGTTTAAAACGATTTATAAAATATGTTTTAAAAGGAAATCGACGAAATATATATATAATATATATAATGTCCTGAATAGAGCGCGCCGCGCTGTGGCAGTTCGTGAATTTCAACCATTGACTTCGAATGGACATTACGGGAGATCCGACCGTCGGATTCTCCTAAAACCGGAACTGTTGGGTTCGAATCGAAAAGAGCTTTCCAATGAATATTAGAAATTTGAAATCTAATGGTTAGATTTGGAATTATGTCCAAATCAAATTTGGAAAAGGTCGTTGTAAGTGCGGTTCGATGGCCATTGATGGAAATCGACTGTACGAGCCTTGATAAAATTATTAAAAATATCAATAATTTGTGTAAAATCATAAGAAATGATTTGGGAAGAATTAATATGAAAAACTCCATATTTGAAAAGATAAAAATAGATTTTTATCGAAATGAACTAGTTTTGAACTAGAATTAAAATCAATTCATTTTTGAAATAAATAAATTGAATTTGAAAGTGGTTTTAAAAATAATTAGAATTTCAAATATATAAAGTTGGAATGGATTTGAATCGAAATTATCTTTGGAATATTTCGATGTCGGATTTCGTGATTATACAGAGATGGTTGTAGAAATTTGAAAGATATATTTATATCGTTATTTCCAATATGATATTTGTTGATTTCAGAATTTGATATTGAATATAAGCCGGTATATTTTCTATTCAGAGCCTTGTATTTAATATCAAATGTGATTTGGGTTTGGCGTGAATGGTGTCTTCATTAACACTGTTCTTGAACCCAGTTGAGAAAAAGATTGAATCTTTATGTTTAGATTTAATGTAGTGTACCAATTAAATGGTATTTAATTGGAATTGAATTGATTTTTGGGGTTTATCGTGAATGGTGTTTTGAATAACACCTTTTCTTTAACCCGATTAACAATGGAAAATGATTTTGGGTTTATCGTGAGCCGTGTTTTAAATGACATTGGTTCTTTAACCCAGTTAAAGACAGGATATTGATTTGTGTGAAGATTAAAACTAAGTGGAGTTTTAATGAATCTTTAATTAGATTAAAGTGATCGAGAATGGAGTACCACCAGTTTTGCTCCAAAGCGATAGTTAAATCTTTAATTAGATTTGAACGTGAAATGGTAATTAATATTTACCGATAACACCATGGTGTTAAATATGGAGTATTACCAGTTTTGCTCCATGGGATGAATAGGTTGGGATTGGGAAATAAAATAAATAATTACTTCGGTGTGGTTCGCTAATCCTGACTAGTTGGGAGAACCATAATATGGTTAGAAATGATATCCAAAGGAAGATTAAAGAATAAATTTAGAAGAATTTATCTTTGATAAAATTAATGGGAACCTTTCCCTAGGAATGTAAAAATTTGAATAAAAGAATATTCTGAATTGGAATGAGGCGTATGTTGTGTTTGTGTAACACGTATTTATTATATACGCGGGTTATTCGGAAAGGTCGGGTTTAAACCCATTCTGAATAACCGATTCGACGCCAAGTCGAAGAAGAAGACGGTTGTTGAAGACTTGAAGTCTTCACATCGTTTGGGTGATTACTGATGATCTTGATTGGACTGTACACCCAAGATGAGGGAATCAGTTGGTGATCGTCCAGACGTACTTGGAGATTGATGGATATGCGAGGAAAGTGCCTCCGGTTTCGTTCAGACCCAGAACGAACTTGTAAATGGACTGTGTGTCTGAC
This sequence comes from Allium sativum, assembly GCA_030737875.1. NCBI lineage: Eukaryota > Viridiplantae > Streptophyta > Magnoliopsida > Asparagales > Amaryllidaceae > Allium > Allium sativum. Next base: position 109,776,982 of record CM060912.1, read on the forward strand.
ATTGGATTTTATTCTGTGCTGATTGATCTCTATTAAATATACATCTGTTTGGCGGCGGAGAATTTATTCTCTTGCTTAACGCCCTTCTCTGAGATGTACGAGCTCAAAGGTTGTATATCGATGGACATCAGTCGCATGGAGTGAATTGCCTATGTGGCATGCCTAAGTGGCAGATGATCAAGGCTTTTTTTGAAAAGCGAAGTCTTGTGGTTGATGATCAAAGCACAACCTGTGTGGCATAACTTTGTGTATAGCATGAATTCGCGAGCATCACACCTCGGTATGAGTCAAAACGGGATAGTGACTGCAGGGAGAGCACGACGTTTCTTTCTAGCTAGTGTTGGTGTCAGTGCTCAAACCGGCTGACATTTATATACTTTTCACCTGTGTGGTTGTTGGAATGCGAGGCGCCTCGGATATAGGTCTGTTAGGACCGGGAAACGTGTGTTCAGGAATAACTAATCCTCAAAAGTAAGAGAGGACCGGCCCTGAAGATCCAAGGATTGCTGTGTGTCGTCCTGGGACATTAGCTACAGTGTCTTGAACGGAGAGGAGCTTTCCCCTTGCCTCGACTCATGACGAAAATCTAATTTCTAATATGTGATATTGCGGTTTTATTTGTAGAGCCTAGTATGGCGACATGATATATGGTACCCATGCCGTCTATGATTGATATTTATGATTGAAATTGTTTTGACACTATACGCTTATAATAGTATCAAATGATTTGTTCTAAAGTACCAAGCATGTTTGGCTATTATAAGGGAAAACCCTATCCTCCGGCTTGCGTTCATTGTGTGATGGGACCTGGGTCTTATAATAGCTTCATTTTTCCAAAAAGCATTGCGCTGTTTTGTTATATGCACTGGTATTCTTGGGAGGAAACTCGTTCCGTGTTATACGGCGTGGTCCCTTGATTTACTTAACTTTAAAAATAAAGATTAATAATTGTTTTAGCTCTCACACCAGTCACATGACTGACCTGGAGTTTATTGTTTTAACCTAAACTCTGGGTGCCCCTATTTTCCATATGGGCAGCTAGTAGTTTTGGTTTTGCAGATTTATATTCACAGGATCCTGATTTACAACTGGAACGATGCTCGGAAAGCTTTGTATCCGTGTGTTACTTTCAGTTGTGTTTTGTATTATTTTCCGCTGCTATGTAATTCATTGTAATCTCTGATATTTATTGAATGTGTAATATTTATTCATACTCTGTATATTCTTGTATTCTGATGGAGTTGTTGTAATAAACAATGAAATGTTCTACTGTTGCGTCCCGATGTGGCTTGTTCTCAAAGTAATTTGTGCTTTCCTTACCGGGGAAGTTACGGGTTATCACAATCATAAGGATTGATACACCTTATGGTGTGACCAGCACAGGGTATCTACACGCAAGAGAGGGCCGATTGACATAGACAAATGGAACATTAATGCAAGTAAGGAGCCGATCGATAGTGTAGTAAGGGTACATCTAACACATTCATGGCAATTTGGCAGATTGAGGTGGAATCCACATAATAGATGTACACCTGAAGGCTACCACAATTGCGGGGATTGAGATCACGTTATCATATTATCATTTTATACCGATTACTAGTTGGGACACTAGTTAGGTGGTGTAGAGATATAGAAATCAGAATAACAAGGTAGTAGCGAAGAAGAGAAAGAGTAGAAGCGCATTCAGTTTATCTTGCCTTTTCATACCTTATGCTTATCTTATTTTATCATGTTATCCCTTTTATCACGGTTTTGTCTTATATTCAGTTTATTCATGTCATGATGCTTTTTCTTGTTTATATGCTGAAAGTCACTGGACTTACCAGACTTATGTCTGTCCTAGTTTTGTTTCGCCTCTTTTCTTCCGTCCCCCCCCCCAACAGGTTCACAGGGAGGAAACGTTACCACTTAGCTCAATTTTCCTTCCAAGCTCGAAGATAGTCGATGTATTGCTTTGGACTCTCTCTTCCACTGCTTTGGCTGGTTCACGCTTTATTGGGGAATATCATTGTTATTTTTATGCTTCTTTTATACTTCGGAGTTTTTAAAACAAGACAGAAGTTCTATGTATTACTTTTAAGTATGATTGAGTCAATTGTCGTAAAAGCTTGACTGAATTAAGTAGTTTATAAAATGACTTTATTTTTCCGCTGCTTTATTTGTCTGTGTTGTAATTTATCTGCATCTTTTACCTAGAGCGCTCCACCGAAGTTAAGGCATTCCCTTTGCGAGTGACCTTAACGGAGGTGGGGTGTTTCAATTACAGAGTTTAAAACTATATAAATATAAAGTATATATATATATATATAAATAAAACTTATAAAGTATAAACTTATAATACTTAAGTTTAAAATCATATAAAAACAGAAAGTAAAATAGAGAAGATAGAGATTGAATATAGAATTTGAAAATAGAATTTGAAATCAGAAATTGAAAAACAGAATTTGAATTTGAACCTGGAGTGCTATTCAAAGTCTTACATAATCTAGACTCTATTACTATATTTATCTTGAACCCTTGAACCCTTGAAATCTTGAATACTCATGAGTTTTGAGTCATCTCTGAATTCTGAATCTCTAATATCTTTAAATTGTACAGTCTTTAGTAATAATTCCTGTAGATAAATCTTGCATATGTGTGTATATATATATATATATATTCTAGATAAAAGTGTTAGTGTATATTTTATAATAAATTAATATTGAAATAAGGTTGTTGTCATCAAAACTCCATTTTCCAACAGCTTCGACATGCAAGTAGGGATCTGGCTAATTCGAGATTTCTTTGAGTTTGATATTTTGATTTCACAAATTTTTAATGACTGTTACATTGATAGCCTCATGCCATATGAGATGTACATACATATATGGTGAAATCTCTTATGATGTTATTTTTGTTTGAGATTTTTGTTTATGGATTGATGTTTTGATGAATTTATGGTGCACGCGATGTTTAAGATGGATTTGAGATGTATTTATATTTATACCGATGAGATGAGGTATAAATGATTATGAGATTCTTTTGTGATGAGTTTGGATTGTGATGGTTCTATATTTATATTCGTGAGATGAGGTATATTAATTAAGAATATTCTATTAGACGAGTTTTAAGATGTGTTGAATGATACTTTGAGATTTTAGTATACGCAAATGAGATGAGGCATATCTATGTGTTTATTCTTTATATGAAGATTATATACCTTTGATGTAACAACCTGGAAAATCAGAACCAATTTAAAATTTTCATTTTAGTCATTTTAATGAATTTTGAATATTTAATATGATTTATTTTAAATAATAACGACTTAAATTTTATTTAAATCAAAGTTAGAACGTATAATTTTATTTTAATTATAAAACGAGCCTGAAATGGCGTGGTAGTTTGAACATTCGATTTCAAATTTCAAATGAATGTACAGGATTCAAAATTAATCGGATTTCAGTGAAATAAGAAATATTTGAATCTGTTTAAAAATATCTTTCCAACGAATGTGAAAAATCTAGATTTCATAACGGAAATAAAAAGTTATGTCCAGTTGAAAATTCAGAATAGTAGCTATGAAATTTATATATATTGCCCTTAAAAATAGCTGTTTTGCAAACGACCTCCGTTTTCGATGAAACCACTTTTGTTGGATCCGAATGACAAATTATTGCTAGATTCCAAAATTCATAATTTTTGGAATTAATATATGAGCATGGCAAAAGAAAACATGTTTTATCAATTTCAGTCAATTTGAATCGACAGGAAAATGATTGTTTTACAAACGGTCTCCAAATTCGACGGAATTAGTTTTGATAGGATCATATCGTCAAAACATAGCCAGATTTATTTTTCGGGAATTTTTGGAGTCTGTATGTGGCCCCAGTAAATTAAAATGTATGTTGATTTCAATATTGAACGTTATATTAATTTATATTTTTATTTTGATGAAAACTTTTCATAATAGCCGAACTGGCTTACGAAACATATCCCATTGTGTTCGGAATGGGGTTAACTAGCTAGCGGGGACGGTCGTTGGGTTCGATTTGGAGTCCAAACGAAAAAGTTACTTTTTGGAAATTCAAAATAATAATATAAATTATTATATATTGGTCAAATCCTCTTTTCTCTCCCACTATTGTTCTCCGTCTATTTGAGAGGAAAAGAAACAACAACGTCATTCTTCCGTTAAGCCCCGCCGCCACTTCGACCTGCCACCGTCGCCGTCGCCCATCGCTCCGCTCCCTCCAGTCGACCCCGCCTCCTTCCCTTCCCTCTCTCTCCAGGACCCCTCACCAAACCCTAAACCCAATTAAAACCCGCTGCCACTGCCACCGTACCCTACCGCCGCCACCTGCACCACACCACCGACAACCCAGCGTCGCCTCCCCTCTTCCACCTCCTCTCCTTCGCCTCCTTCATTTCCCCCTTTCTTCGATCGAACGCCGCTGTCCCCCAAATCCCGCACCAAAATCGACGCAACCACCATCGACAAATCGACGACCGCGAGCTCCAGCCCTCAACAATGCCCCCGCAAGCTCTCATTTAATGGAAACCCTATAAAAAAGTGAGATTTTATTTTTATTTCTTTTTATGTAAATAAGAATGAGATCTTCCTATGTAAATAATGATGTGATCTTTACATGTATTACATTAAATTAAAAATATGATTTTTTATTAGGGTAGCGATATAAAAATTCAATTTCTATTATATGGGTAGCGATATAAAAATATAAATTTTATTATTTGGGTAGCGATATAAAAATATATTTTTTGTTATTTGAGTAGCCTTATAAAAATATAATTTTTATTATTTGAGTAGTGATATAAAAATACACTTTTTATATACGAAGTAGCATTATAAAAATATGATTTTTATATCTAATATAGCATTGTAAAAATACGATTTTTAATGTATACATGGCATTGTAAAGATGTGAGTTTTATATATAATATAACGTTGTTTCAGAAATGTGAATTTATATATATAATAGCCGTATAAAAATGTAAATAACGTTGTTTAAAAATAGGATTTTTATTATTTGAATAGCGCGACAAAAATATAATTTTTATATATGAAGTAGCGATGTAAAAATATAATTTTTATATATGGAGTAGCACTATAAAAATAAGATTTTTATAATATAATAGCGGTTTAAAGAAATGGATTTTATTATATGAATAACAATATAAAAATACGATTTTTATATATATAATAGCATTGTAAAAATATGATATTTAATGTATACATGGCATTGTAAAGAGGTGATTTTTATAAATAATATAACGTTATTAAAAATGTGATTTTTAATATGAATAGCGTGAAAAGGGTTGCACTGGAATTTCGGGCAAATCCAAACTGTTCAGAAATTCAGAAATAAAACTGGCGGAGTGGATCCCAAAGGTGAGAGCTTCTCACTCTAACTTTGTTAAATATATATACTAAGATGCAGACGGTGCTTAGTAGCACCCGACACCTTTGATTGAAACCATGGTTGTTTGTTTTGATTGACTCATTTATTTGAATTTGGTTTGAGATGTGAATGGAATTGATTAAAATTGGATGTGTATGGCGCGAGCCAGTATTAGGCGAGGGATAAGGCTAGACCTTATTCCGGTTCTAGTATCGCGCCGTTATGCTACCGAAATTTTCTAAAAATGTTAGAACAACAAAAATATCATTTTTATTGTATAAATGAACTGTATAAAATATTCATACGTTGAAATAAATATTTTATCGTTAAAAATATAATTTTTAATGAGTATATGAATGGAAATAAATATTCATTTACAAATCGGACGATTTGTTTATGTGCACTCATTTGACTGATATTGATTGGGACGATAATTTTACACATCACCCAACTGCACAAATAATATTCAATATTTTTTGTTCGAAACCCCACATCGGTATTGGGATGATATTTGACGTACACTAATCCCAATTGTTTAGTTGTATGTCAATCGATGGGTAGAGAAACTGTTGTAAGCATTAATTATTTATATTTAACGCTTATGCAGTTGTGTAATGCACTCTGGATGATGGTTGACTGTGTTTGATTATTGTTGTGTACATGTGTATGAAATTCATATAAATAAAATTATATGGTAATTGACTGTGTCTGATTCCAATTCGGAAAGAACGAATATTTTAAATTAACAAATATTTTAAAATGACGAATAATGAGTATTTTAAAATAACTAATATTTTAAAATAATATTCAGTAATGGATCAAAATATGATTTTGATGTCCGATTTGTGATGGGCACGAATGAAATATATAAAGCCGCATTGATTAGATTAATGCCATTTTTATGTGAACGATATTTATATCGATTTTATTCACTTTTATAATGAGTATCGAAAAGGAAATTATTTCAAAATCTGATATTTTGAAAATATTATCATTTATATATTATAATGATAAGGAAAATTCAATTTTGATTTAAAATTGAAAATGAAGTTGGAATCATTTTTCAAACGATTTATAAAATACGTTTTAAATGGAAATTGACGAAGTATATTTATATATATATTATATATATTTAATGGCCTAAATAGAATGCATCGCGCTGCGGTTGTTCGCGAATTTCGACCATTGACTTCGAATTGACATTACGGGAGATCAGACCATTGGATTCTCCTAAAACCAGAACCATTGGGTTTGTATCAAAAAGAGATTTCCAAAGAATATAAGAGATTTGAAATCTAACGGTTGGATTTGGAATTATGTCCAGATCAAATTTGGAAAAGGTCGTTGTAAGTACAATTCGATGGCCATTTATGGAAATCGACTGTACAGGCCTTGATAAAATTATTAAAAATACTAATAATTTGTCTAAAATCATAATAAATGATTTGGAAAGAATTTGAATAAAAAATTCCACGTTTGTAAAGATAAAAATATATTTTTACCAAAATGAACTAGTTATGAACTAGAATTATAATCCAATATTTTTAAATAAATAAATTGGATTTGAAATGGTTTTAAAAATAACCAGAATTTCCAATATATGAATTGGAATGGATTTGAATCGAAATTATCTTCGGATATTTCAATATTGGATTCCATGATTATACGGATATTATGGAGGAATTTGGAAGATATATATATCGTGATTCCCAATATGATATTTGTTGATTTCAGAATTTGATATTGAATATAAGCCGATATTATTTCTGTTCAGAGCCTTGTATTTAATATTGAATTGGATTTTGGGTTTGTCGCGAATGGTGTCTTAAATAACACTGTTCTTAAACCCCATGTGAAACGAATAAATCTTTTAATTAAGATTTAGTGAAGTTTTCCAACTAATTAAGATTTAACTGGAGTTGAATAAAAGAATTGAATTTTGGTTTGTCATGAATGGTGTCTTAAATAATACTATTCTTAAACCCCACGTGAAAAGAATAAATATTTTAATTAAGTATTAGTGTTTCCAGTTAATAAACATTTAATTGGAATAAAATGGAATGTGAGTTGGGTTTATTGTGAACTGTGTTTTAACGACATTAGTTCTTTAACCCGATTAACAATGAAATGCGATTTGGAATATATAAATCTTTTTATTAAGATTTAATGGAAATTTTCCAAAGTAAAATTTTCCAATTTAATATATTAAATTGTAATTGAATGGAATTCGATTTGGTAATAATCGAAGTGAGTTTCTGTGGGGGAAGATTGTTACTATATATGAAATTTAAAAGGCTTGGTCGTTATTCTATTTATATTATTAGTCGGATACGGAAATTGATATCGATTATATATATATCATTCTCTTTTCCGTGAAGATTCCATTATTAATGGAATTTGATTTTGGGTTTATCGTGAACTGTGTTTTAAATGACATTAGTTCTTTAACCCAGTTAAAGACAGGATTACATGTCTAACATTGTATTTCAAACTGTATAGTTGATCCCTGCTAAATATATATCTGTTTGGTGGCGGAGAATTTATTCTCTTGCTTAACACCCTTCTCTAAGACGTACGAGCTTAAAGGTTATATATCGGCAGAAATCAATAATATTGATTTTTGGGAAGATTAAAACTAAGTGGAGTTTTAATGAATCTTTAATTAGATTGAAATGTGAATTGATAATTTAAATTATCAAATTTGGGAAATGATCGAGAGTGGAGTATCACCAGTTTTGCTCCAAGCGATAATTAAATCTTTAATTAGTTTTGAATGGGAAATGGTAATTAATTTTACTGATAACACTGTGATGTTAGATATGGGGTATTACCAGTTTTGCTCCATGGGATGAATAGGTTAGGATTGAGAAATTAAACAAATGATTACTTCGGTAAGGTGCGATAATCCCGACTAGTTTGGATAAACCTTAATTTGGTTTGAATTGATATCCAAAGGAAGATTAAAGAATAAATTTAAGGAAAATTTTCAATATAAGCTTGTTTTTAAAACCAATAGCAGATTTAGACTAGTTTTGAAACTATTTGCAGAAATAGGCTTGTTTTTTTGCAATAGTTGTTCAAAAAAAAGCTAATTCGTGCAAATAGTTTCAAAACTAGCCTATATCTGCTATTAGTTTTAAAAACAAGTCTATTTTGAAAATTTGTCCCTTATATTTTTATAAGGGGCATACTTCACAAGTGCACCCACGTGTTTTTTTTAAACAACTGGTCGCCTCAACGTTGAGGTGGATAAAAAAGCCTATTTCTGCAAATAGTTTCAAAACTAGCCTAAATCCGCTATTAGTTTTAAAAACAAGGATATTTTGAAAAAAATTCCTAAATTTAAAGGACTTATCTTTGATAAAATTAATGGGAATCTTTCCCAAAGGACATGAATATTTAAATTAAAGAATATTCAAAATTGGAATGAGGCATATGTTGTGTTTTGTAGCACTTGTTTATAATATACGCGAGTTATTCGGAAAGGCCGGGTTTATACCAATTCTGAATAACTGATTCGACAATAAGTTGACGATGAAGACGGTGGTTGAAGACCCGAGGTCTTGTGACGAGAGAGAATTTCGCTCGGTCCGAACCAGTCGCTAAACCGATCCAGGCCGTTCGAAACGCCCTATCGTTTGAGAACAAGACAAAACAGAACGCATACAAAAGAACATTTCATTGTATATTACAACAATGCATCAGATTACAAGAATATACAGAGTATAAATGAATAAATATTACACAGAAACAACAGAGATTCAAATTACATTTAAATACATCGCAACGGAAAATAATACAATACACAACTAGAAGAGATATACGGATACAAAGCTTTCCGGATATCATTCCAGCTGTAAACCAGGATCCTGTGAATATAAATCTGCAAAACTACTAGCTGCCCGTGTCGAAAATAAGGGCACCCAGAGTTTAGGTTAAAACAATAAACTCTAGGTCAGTCATGTGACTGGTGTGAGAACTAAAACAGTTATTAATCTTTATTTTTAAAGTTTGGTAAATCAAGGGACCACGCCGTATAACACGGAACGGGTTTCCTCCCAAGAATACCAGTGCATAAAACAAACAGCGCAATGCTAAAATAAAGAAAAATGAAGCTGTTATAAGACCCAGGTCCTATCACACAATGCAATGCAAGCCGGGGGATAGGGTTTTTCCCTTATAATAGCCAAAGAATGCTTGATACGATTAAAACAAATCATTTGATACTATTATAAGTGCATAGTATATAAAACAACTTCGAATCATAAGTATCAATCATAGGCGACATGAGCGTCCCATGCCACTATGTCGCCATATATAGGTTTACAATCAAAATCGCAAAGTCTCGTATTTGGAAATTGGGTTTCCATCTATGAACCGAGGCCAGGGATCGTCCTCTACCGATTTTAGACAATCTAGCCCATGTCTAGGAACAGCCGCAACTGCCCCTTGGATCGTCAGGGCCGTGAAACACCCCACCTCCGTTAGGGTCACTCTCAAAGGGAATGCCCTAATTTTGGTGGAGGTTTATAAGTACAAGTCATAGATATACAAGACAGATATAGGAACACATATTTGTAAACAGCGGAAGAACAACAAACTTTTATTTCACAAAGTCAAATACGTGTTACAACAACATTCTTTCCAAAAACATAACATAACACTTTCATAATCTGTCTTGAGTACATTATTTAAAGAAGCATAAATAAAACGTAGATAAACTGCAAAAGCCCCAAAGTGGATTGTCCAAAGCCATAGTTCAAAACAGGAAAGTCCAAGCAATACATTTCTCTACTTCTGCTGGATGTCAAGGCTGATCAAGCTGCTGTGTTCCCTCCCTGAGGACCTGGGGGGGGTGGGGGAAACGGAAGAAAGAAGACGAAAGAAAAATAGAGTCAGACATAAAGCCTGAGTAAGTCTAGTACTATTTTGTCTATGAATAAAGAACTGGGTATGATAAGTATAAACAAGAAGTGGGCATACACTATAAACTTGGTTAAGTTGTCTAGGGTCGAATATACTATCGTACCCCATGTTAATCTCTGAACCCATATAAACTAGTTTCCCATTTTGCACCCCATAATCAGGGTGATGTGATCCATTCTATGATGATCGGCTCCTACTCGCAAAGTTACATGTGTCTTACGGCCCCCGATGTCTGTAGTTACCTATGCTGGTCCCACCATGGGGTGTATCACGTCCCATAGTGGCAACCCGACACAACCTTAGAGTGCACAGGTATGCTACTGGTGCCCAGTGCCTTATTTTTCTGCGCCGGAGTGTGTGCACACCCGCACTCCGTTAGAACCTACACTGCTACACCACCGCCGTCGATTTGACCTCTTACAATCAGCCCAGTAATCGTGCCCCACCCTGCCTAGTTTTCAGGGTATCCTGATACACCTTTTAGGGTTACTGCTGAAAAGGGTCCCCCGTTACTAGGTTTTCTATCTCTAGCCAACATGCTAAGTTGGTTAAGTGTTTTCCCTAACCTAACCCCACCAGTCCGTTTAGTTTAGCATGTTCCATTTTGATTAAGTCTTTAGTTCACTTAATCCTAACAATCCTGACTCAGCCTTAATTGTCTTATTAAGGCCCTGACCTCTCACATTAGACAGGTATTGTTGTGGCTGCCTGTTGCCGGTTGGTTCCGGGCAGTCTTACGCCACAACTCAGTCTAACCTCGGGTCCTTGCTGGGCTGCATGTTTAACCTCCCACATTGGATAGGTATTGTTGTGACTACTGGACAGCCGGGCGGTTCCGGGCAGGTTTACATCACAACTCAATCCAACCTCGGGTTAAACACATCGTATGTTCTACATTTACATATCTTGTCATTCTTCTCTATTTCTTATATGTAAATATTTGCGGCCCATTATTAAGTTAATGGTGTAAAGGTTACACCAATCACGGGCCCAACCCATACTTGAATTTGGGCCCTTCTATTTTATATTTTCATTCATTAATTAATTTTAACCCAACGTTATTTTCCCCCGTTTTACACGTCCGTTTATATATATTGGGCTTAGCCTTTTAAAGCCCAATTTAGCCATGCGAAAAGGGGAGGCTTAAAGCGTGATTACATACACAAAGAGGGGAAAGTGAGCGCATGAACTTGCATATGACGTTGGAAATACATAATAGAAACTGGTGTACTTGCATATATATACTTTGGTCGTAAAACATAGGTGACATGAATCAAAGCATGTGAACTTGTAATTGAGATATCATTATTGACACATGAACCTATATTTTTATTTAGGCATAATGTCAAACATAAGCATGGCATAAATACTTCTAGCATAAACATGGCATAATGTCAAACATAAGCATGGCATAAATACTTCTAGCATAAACATGGCATAATGTCAAACATAAGCATGGCATAAATACTTCTAGCATAAACATAAACAAGTCATGTTCATAAGGTTTCTACATGTTTACAAAGGGGATACTTTGTTATTAACACAAAAGCATAGATCAACTTAATTATGGTTTAAGTCTAATCACATAACGATAGTATAAATATACTTATGCATAAATATTCCTAATCATGGTGTTTGCTTTAAACTTGCAAAAAGGGATTTTTGAGTCTAACCTAGCCATGTCTCACATATGTCATCATATAATTCTTTTAAACAAGATAGACTTAATCATAGATTTCAATTATGCCAAATATCATTCATAGCCTAGCCATATTCATAAGTTTTGCAAAAGCATGACTTAATACATGGATTATGGTGTAAAAATTCCAACATAGTTTCATATGAACTATAACAACCAAACTTGTTTTAATTACTTGCAAAATGATTTATGCACAAAAATATACATCATGATGGCATAATAACAAAGCCCCAAACTTGCATGAATTTCAATCAACTACATACATGTAGCTTCAACATAGATTACATAATTTGCGCAATATTCCAAACGTATACTTGCATAGAACTACCGCATGTAGTTCTTTATAATGAATAACATAATTTTGCACAAATATGAACTACTTTATTATCCCAATTCAAGCATACAAATCAATACAATTGTTTATTCATACCAAAATAATACTCTACTTACAATGGTTGCGGCGAATTCTCTAATTAAGAGATATGATTCCTTTGTTGAATTGATTGGCTTTAGGTTGTTTGAATTGCTTTAGGCTTTAGAACTTTCTTCCTAATTCTCTCTCTAGTTGGCGGCTACTCTTAGTCGTTCCTCAGCAACATGGCGGCTATGTTATTAATTTTGAATGAATAGATTAGGGTTTAGTCTAGGGTTGTTTATATAGAGGTTAGGAATTGATTAGGACCATTGATGTTGCTAGGTTAGATCGTAGCCATTCATTAGGAAGAGAGACCAATAAAAACCCGCCACCTAGCCCTAATGACAAAGCAGACCACAGAGATTCGACCAAACACAGACCTGGCCAGCCAGGTTGACTGGGCTCGACCAGGTCGATACCCCTGTCGACAGCCCTGTCGACATGGGTAGCCCAGGTCGACAGCCCAGTCGACCTGGGTAGCCTAGGCGGGTGTTTATCCGCCCTGGCCCATTGGGCCCGATTTTTAATTATTTTATTCTGTTTGAATTTTAAATTTAATTCAAAACTTCCGAAGGCCATATCTTCTTCGTACGGACTCCGTTTTTCGAAAACTCGGACTCTATTTCGCGTATTTTTCCGAGACGAACGCAATGGCGTATCCCGTTTCCCTTGGTTCTTTGATTTGAATTTGATTATACTTTAATTCATGAATTTCACAGTTATAGAATTCTCGGGGTGTTACATTCTCCCCCAATTAAAAGGATTTCGTCCCCGAAATCTTCAAGTTAGGAGGAATGTATATCCTAACATCCAATCATCCATCTACTCATCCATCAAACACGAGCATCCATTGTCCTTAAAAGATTTCTAATGCTTCATGATCATATGCGAAGTGTGTGTATATGAATTTATCTAATGCAAAATCAGGCGGTCTACTGATTCAGTTGACCTCCTTAATGCGGATTATGTAAGTGCCATGAATCCATCATGTATGCAAATTTTCCTATTCTTGATTCTACATGAGTGCACAATCATTCAATACAAATGCAACATCCATATGACAACACATTATAGTTCAACCACATACGAAAGCAAACATATATGCATATGCAATATGAAGTGACTGAGCCGATCTAAAACCTAGATTGTGTGTGTATATGCAACCACGAGCAACCACTAGCAATCACTTGCAACCATCATCCATAACATGTTTCAACTACATGTTTCCATCCAAAAAGATTCTACCTAAGAGATAAGGTCGAGGAAATATACCTAAAAAGATAGATAAAAGCGCAACTTAAAGAAAGATCAAGGATGTACCCTCAAACAGAAAAGGGTAGGCTGTACGGATTCTAGCTTCAGTTTCCCAAGTCGCGTCTCCCTCGGCGTCGCTCCACTGAACTTTGACGAGCTTGACTTCACGGTTGCGTAGCTTCTTCACTTCCGTTCCTAAGATGCGGGTTGGAACTTTTCTTATGGTTGCTTCGCGTTCCACTTCGGCCTCTTCGAGGATATTTGGCTCTACCACTTCAGCAGACTCATGTAGACATTTTCGGAGATGTGAAACGTGAAAAACGTTGTGGACTCCGGCCAACTTCTCGGGTAGCTCTAATCTGTAGGCCATTTTCCCAATTTTCTCGATGATAGGGAATGGCCCTACGAACCTTGGTGCTAGCTTTCCTGTGGTTCCGAAACGAACAACGTTCCTTAGCGGTGATACTTTGAGAAAAACTCTGTCTCCAACCTCAAATTCAAGGTCGGTCCTTCTCTTGTCGGCATAGGACTTTTGTCTGTCTTGGGCCGTCTTCATCCTTCTTCGTATTAAGTCTACTTTCTCTGAAGTCTCTCGGATCATGTCTGGTCCAAGTATGAGCTTATCCGTGGACTCCCACCAACAAGTGGGCGATCAGCACGGTCTTCCATATAAAGCTTCGAAGGGCGCCATTCCGATGGTTGCTTGATAGCTGTTGTTGTAGGCAAATTCCACCAAAGGAAGGTGGTCTTCCCATGTCCCTCCGAAGTCAAGGACGCATAGCCTTAAAAGGTCCTCCAAAACTCTGTTCACTCTCTCTGTTTGGCCGTCGGTTTGGGGATGATAGGCTGTGCTCAAGCATAACTGTGTTCCTACTGCTTCTTGCAGACTCCGCCAAAATTCGCTGGTGAAGATGGGGTCTCGGTCACTAACAATGCTAGATGGTATTCCATGGAGTCGAACGATTTCCTTGAGGTAAAGTGATGCTAGGGATGAGGCAGTTCTTTTACTTTTGACAGGTAAAAAGTGGGCGCTTTTAGTAAGCCTATCCACTATTACCCAAATGCTAGTGTTGCCTCTCCTAGACGTAGGCAGCCCATCGATGAAGTCCATTGAGATGCTATCCCACTTCCACTGCGGGACCTCCAGAGGATGTAGTAGTCCGCCAGGCTTTTTCTGTTCCGCCTTAACCTGTTGGCACACCATACACTTAGAAACGAACTCTGCCACGTCCTTTTTCATGCCGTTCCAGAAGAAAGTCCTTTTTATGTCTTTGTACATTTTATCTCCGCCTGGGTGTATCGTCATCTTGGAATGATGCGCTTCCTCGAGAACCTTCTTTATTAAATCTTTTGTCTGTGGGACGCATAGTCTTCCGTCTCGCCTTAGCAAACCCCTATCGTCGATGGAGTATCGGTTGAGGTGACTTGAAGTCTCACCCCTAATTAGCCTATCAATTATTTCCACAAGCTGAGGGTCTTCGCATTGTGCTGTCCCTACTGAATCCACTAAAGTTGGGCGCACTTCGAGAGATGCTAGCAGGCCCGGTACGAAATCGGAGGAGGGCCTAAAGTCGAAGCTGGCTATAAACTCTAGGCTTTGTCTTTCAACAAACAATGGGCTTAGGGTCAATTTCTTTCGGCTCAACGCGTCTGCAACTACGTTGCCTTTGCCCGGGGTGTAGGAGATTTCGAAATCGTATGAGGCAAGAAACTCCATCCACCTTTGTTGCCTCAAGTTAAGATCCTTCTGCCAGAAAAAATATTTCAACAATTTATGGTCAGTGTAAAGTTCGAACTTCTCACCTAGGAGATAGTGTCGCCAAGACTTGAGTGCAAAGACGATGGCGGCTAACTCAAGATCGTGGGTTGGGTAGTTCTTTTCGTGCACCTTCAACTGCCTCCCGCCATAAGCTACTACCCTTCCTTCTTGCATTAAGACGGCGCCTAGCCCTGTCCCACATGCATCCGTATAAACAGTGAACATCTTGCTTCCATCTGGCAGCGTCAAAACTGGGGCTGTTGTAAGAGCCCTTTTCAGTCGTTGGAAAGCAAACTCGCAATCCAAATCCCAATTGAATACTAGATTCTTCTTAGTTAATTTCGTGAGCGGAGTTGAGATTTTCGCAAAATCCCTTATGAACTTTCGATAGAAACCTGCTAGTCCTAGAAAGCTTCGAACCTCAGTTGCATTCCTTGGTGTCTTCCAATCCTGTACCGCCACTACCTTAGCAGGGTCCACCGCTAACCCTTGTTTGGATACTATGTGCCCAAGGAACCTCACCTCTTCTCTCCAAAAGTGGCATTTGGAGAATTTGGCTTTTAGTTGATGGACTCGCAAAGTTTCCATGATTGCCCTTAAGTGCTGAGCATGTTCCTCTTCACTCTTTGAGAAGATAAGGATATCATCTACGAAGACCACTACGAATTTGTTGAGGAAATCTCTAAATACCCTACTCATTAGGTCCACGAAGTACGCAGGTGCATTTGTCAAGCCGAAAGGCATGACAAGCCATTCAAAGAAACCGTCTGGGGTTCTGAACGCCGTTTTATCGATGCTATCTTCAGCCACCCTTAGCTGATGAAAACCGGTTGCTAAATCGAGTTGGGAGAAAACAGACGCTCCTACAAGCTGGTCAAATAAATCGTCAATTCTAGGGAGAGGGTGCCTATTCTTTTTTGTTAGCTTGTTGAGCTCCCTATAGTCAACACATAGACGGAGTGAACCATCCGCCTTTGTAGCGAACACCACTGGAGCGCCCCATTCTGAAATGCTCCTCCTAATGAACCCCTTTTCTAGAAGCTCTTTAATCTGTTTACTGAGCTCTTTCCTTTCTCGTGGAGCCATATGTCTAACGGGCAACGCAACGGGCTTTGCATTATCTACAAGATATATGCGGAAGTCTATTTCCCGCTTCGGAGGCAAGCCCTTCACCTCTTCGAAGACATCCGGATATTCCCGGACCACTCTAACTGATTGCAAATTTTCAACGGAGGCATCTAGCGATTCAAGATAACTAAGCATAACCGCATACGAGGGATTACAAGAAATTTCCAAAGTATTACCGAGCTGGGTTAGGAGCCTAACAACCCTTTTCTCACAATCAAGGATGGCCCCATTACTGGATAGCCAATCCATGCCCAAAATCAAACCATAACCCGAAAAGCCCAAAACAAAGGCACTACATTGAAATTCTACACTTAGAATAGAAATTTTCAATCCCACACAGATCATAGACAAATGAGCTGGGCCCCCAATTGGGTTTGAAACAATTAAGGGGTCCTCTACCATACTAGTTTTTAGGTGCAGAGATTCTACTAAAGCAGACGAGATAAAGGAGTGTGATGCGCCAGAATCAAATAAAGTGCGAACGGGGTGATCATAAAGATAAATTACGCTTTCTACAGAAGTATTTATACCTCGCTGTTGCAGAGGTGGCGCTTCTAGCACATGGACCTGTGACCCTGGGGTGGATCCAGCCCTCTGCCCCTGTCCTCGTTTCTTTGGGCAGTCCTTAGCCCTATGGCCTGTCTCACCGCACGAAAAGCACCCACCATTCTCCTTGGCCTTCTTTTTCCGGCAGTCCTTTACTAAGTGCCCCACTTTGCCACAGAAATTACACTTCCTCTTCTCTTTGTTGCCTTTCCCGCCTTTCTTAAAGTCTGTCTTCTTGGGCTGCAAACCCTCTTTCTTCTTGCCCTTATCCTCTTCATTCAGCAATGCCATTTGCACCAATCTTTCATACGTGGCTCCCATGGGTATATGGGTCATGGCCAAACTGTGTAATGGCTCATTCAACCCTTTGACGAAACGGAGAGCCTTCTTATGCGGGGTGTTGACTAGGTCAAGCCCAAACCTAGCCAGCTCATCGAACTGATTCACATACTCTCTGACTGTCTTGTCCCCTTGCTTAAGAAATAAGAATTTTTCCAACTGCAAACTTCTTTCTGCATCTGAGAGAAATTTAGTCTCAAACCTTGCCCTAAAGTCCTCCCATGTCTCTACTGGTCTTTCAGCATTAGTGACTTCCCACCAGTAGGAAGCCTCGCCCTTCAATAGCCACACCGCCAGTTGTACTTTCTGCCTATCTTCCACCTCAAAGATGATGAATAGGTCCTCCGTTTCTTTCAGCCAATTTCTAGCTGCTACGAAGGACTCAGTTCCATGGAAATCCCTTCCTCCCATAGCTTTAAAATCTTTGCATATCTTAGCGAATGCGTTTCCCCGAGGAGGAGGTGGAGGAAAAGGTGATGCTGCAGCTGGATGATTCCCTTCCGCTGGGGGAGGAGGAATGGTAGGACCTGGCTGAGTGGCCCTTGCTTCTAAGAACCGTCTAAACCAACCAGGTATTGGCACCCCTTCCGGCAAGTTAAGTTCTTGGGACATGCTGAAACAAAGAGGATAGATTCAGAACGAAGGATAAGAGATAGTACCTATGGCTTTGGGGAGTGGACTTTGCCTTTTTAAAATAAAATGATACTTTTCTTTAAAAATGCTTCTTTAAATTTCCTTTTTGAAAACAATTTTTCAAAACTTTTTATCTTATCTGGTAAACCTATGCTCTGATACCAAGTGAAACACCCCACCTCCGTTAGGGTCACTCTCAAAGGGAATGCCCTAATTTTGGTGGAGGTTTATAAGTACAAGTCACAGATATACAAGACAGATATAGGAACACATATTTGTAAACAGCGGAAGAACAACAAACTTTTATTTCACAAAGTCAAATACGTGTTACAACAACATTCTTTCCAAAAACATAACATAACACTTTCATAATCTGTCTTGAGTACATTATTTAAAGAAGCATAAATAAAACGTAGATAAACTGCAAAAGCCCCAAAGTGGATTGTCCAAAGCCATAGTTCAAAACAGGAAAGTCCAAGCAATACATTTCTCTACTTCTGCTGGATGTCAAGGCTGATCAAGCTGCTGTGTTCCCTCCCTGAGGACCTTGGGGGGGGGGGGGGAACGGAAGAAAGAAGACGAAAGAAAAATAGAGTCAGACATAAAGCCTGAGTAAGTCTAGTACTATTTTGTCTATGAATAAAGAACTGGGTATGATAAGTATAAACAAGAAGTGGGCATACACTATAAACTTGGTTAAGTTGTCTAGGGTCGAATATACTATCGTACCCCATGTTAATCTCTGAACCCATATAAACTAGTTTCCCATTTTGCACCCAATAATCAGGGTGATGTGATCCATTCTATGATGATCGGCTCCTACTCGCAAAGTTACATGTGTCTTACGGCCCCCGATGTCTGTAGTTACCTATGCTGGTCCCACCATGGGGTGTATCACGTCCCATAGTGGCAACCCGACACAACCTTAGAGTGCACAGGTATGCTACTGGTGCCCAGTGCCTTATTTTTCTGCGCCGGAGTGTGTGCACGCCCGCACTCCGTTAGAACCTACACTGCTACACCACCGCCGTCGATTTGACCTCTTATAATCAGCCCAGTAATCGTGCCCCACCCTGCCTAGTTTTCAGGGTATCCTGATACACCTTTTAGGGTTACTGCTGAAAAGGGTCCCCCGTTACTAGGTTTTCTATCTCTAGCCAACATGCTAAGTTGGTTAAGTGTTTTCCCTAACCTAACCCCACCAGTCCGTTTAGTTTAGCATGTTCCATTTTGATTAAGTCTTTAGTTCACTTAATCCTAACAATCCTGACTCAGCCTTAATTGTCTTATTAAGGCCCTGACCTCTCACATTAGACAGGTATTGTTGTGGCTGCCTGTTGCCGGTTGGTTCCGGGCAGTCTTACGCCACAACTCAGTCTAACCTCGGGTCCTTGCTGGGCTCCATGTTTAACCTCCCACATTGGATTGGTATTGTTGTGACTACTGGACAGCCGGGCGGTTCCGGGCAGGTTTACATCACAACTCAATCCAACCTCGGGTTAAACACATCGTATGTTCTACATTTACATATCTTGTCATTCTTCTCTATTTCTTATATGTAAATATTTGCGGCCCATTATTAAGTTAATGGTGTAAAGGTTACACCAATCACGGGCCCAACCCATACTTGAATTTGGGCCCTTCTATTTTATATTTTCATTCATTAATTAATTTTAACCCAACGTTATTTTCCCCCGTTTTACACGTCCGTTTATATATATTGGGCTTAGCCTTTTAAAGCCCAATTTAGCCATGCGAAAAGGGGAGGCTTAAAGCGTGATTACATACACAAAGAGGGGAAAGTGAGCGCATGAACTTGCATATGACGTTGGAAATACATAATAGAAACTGGTGTACTTGCATATATATACTTTGGTCGTAAAACATAGGTGACATGAATCAAAGCATGTGAACTTGTAATTGAGATATCATTATTGACACATGAACCTATATTTTTATTTAGGCATAATGTCAAACATAAGCATGGCATAAATACTTCTAGCATAAACATGGCATAATGTCAAACATAAGCATGGCATAAATACTTCTAGCATAAACATGGCATAATGTCAAACATAAGCATGGCATAAATACTTCTAGCATAAACATAAACAAGTCATGTTCATAAGGTTTCTACATGTTTACAAAGGGGATACTTTGTTATTAACACAAAAGCATAGATCAACTTAATTATGGTTTAAGTCTAATCACATAACGATAGTATAAATATACTTATGCATAAATATTCCTAATCATGGTGTTTGCTTTAAACTTGCAAAAAGGGATTTTTGAGTCTAACCTAGCCATGTCTCACATATGTCATCATATAATTCTTTTAAACAAGATAGACTTAATCATAGATTTCAATTATGCCAAATATCATTCATAGCCTAGCCATATTCATAAGTTTTGCAAAAGCATGACTTAATACATGGATTATGGTGTAAAAATTCCAACATAGTTTCATATGAACTATAACAACCAAACTTGTTTTAATTACTTGCAAAATGATTTATGCACAAAAATATACATCATGATGGCATAATAACAAAGCCCCAAACTTGCATGAATTTCAATCAACTACATACATGTAGCTTCAACATAGATTACATAATTTGCGCAATATTCCAAACGTATACTTGCATAGAACTACCGCATGTAGTTCTTTATAATGAATAACATAATTTTGCACAAATATGAACTACTTTATTATCCCAATTCAAGCATACAAATCAATACAATTGTTTATTCATACCAAAATAATACTCTACTTACAATGGTTGCGGCGAATTCTCTAATTAAGAGATATGATTCCTTTGTTGAATTGATTGGCTTTAGGTTGTTTGAATTGCTTTAGGCTTTAGAACTTTCTTCCTAATTCTCTCTCTAGTTGGCGGCTACTCTTAGTCGTTCCTCAGCAACATGGCGGCTATGTTCTTAATTTTGAATTAATAGATTAGGGTTTAGTCTAGGGTTGTTTATATAGAGGTTAGGAATTGATTAGGACCATTGATGTTGCTAGGTTAGATCGTAGCCATTCATTAGGAAGAGAGACCAATAAAAACCCGCCACCTAGCCCTAATGACAAAGCAGACCACAGAGATTCGACCAAACACAGACCTGGCCAGCCAGGTTGACTGGGCTCGACCAGGTCGATACCCCTGTCGACAGGGCTGTCGACAGCCCTGTCGACATGGGTAGCCCAGGTCGACAGCCCAGTCGACCTGGGTAGCCTAGGCGGGTGTTTATCCGCCCTGGCCCATTGGGCCCGATTTTTAATTATTTTATTCTGTTTGAATTTTAAATTTAATTCAAAACTTCCGAAGGCCATATCTTCTTCGTACGGACTCCGTTTTTCGAAAACTCGGACTCTATTTCGCGTATTTTTCCGAGACGAACGCAATGGCGTATCCCGTTTCCCTTGGTTCTTTGATTTGAATTTGATTATACTTTAATTCATGAATTTCACAGTTATAGAATTCTCGGGGTGTTACAGGCCGGTCCACCGATGTGGATTATTATGCCTGAACACTACGTTTCCCCGCCCTTTGGGGCGTAAATGAGCCAACGAATGACTCCATCGGACCCGGATCGTCCGATCAAACCGAGGCGCCTTGCAACAGCAACAACCACGCAGGTGAAAAGTATATAAATGTCAGGGCTGGTAGGTCACTGACACCACCCTAGCTAGAAGGAAACGCATGCCCTCCCTGATGTCCTCTCCCGTTTCTGGTTCACAACCGGGATGCGAAACTCGCGAAGTAAACGTTACACAAAGCTACGCCACAAAGGCCGTGCTTTGATCATCACCACAAGACTTTGCTTTTCAACAGAAGCCTCGATCAATTGCCACTTAGGCATGCCACACAGGCAATTCACTCCATGCGTTTGATATCCATCAATATGTAACCCCTGAGCTCGTACGTCTCAGAGAAGGGCGTTAAGCAAGAGAATAAATTCTCCGCCGCCAAACAGATATATATTTAATAGAGATCAATCACACGGACTAAAATCCAATGTCAGACACACAGTCCATTTACAAGTCCGCTCTGGGTCTGAACGAAACCGGAGGCACCTAGTACCCCGCATATCCATCGATCTCCAAGTACGTCTGGACGATCACCAACTGTTTCCATCTTCTTGGGTGTACACCCCAATCAAGATCATCAGTAATCACCCAAACGACGTGAAGACCTCTGGTCTTCGACCATCGTCTTCATCTTCGACTTATCGTCGTATCAGTTATTCAGAATGGGATAAACCCGGTCTTTCCGAATAACTCGCGTATATTTTAAATAAGTGTTACACAAACACAACATACGCCTCATTCCAATTCATCAGTCACTAACCGTAAATTAATCAAGAGAATAATTCCCCAAATATTAACCCCGAAGGCCGAAACCAACATCAGATCAATATCCAGAAAACCATTCTGCTTGGCTAACCGACAGTTAGTTTCTAAATTTCACATTCATAGGGAAAGGTTCCCATTAATTTTATCCAAGATAAATTCCTTGAATTTATTCTTTAATCTATTTTTGAATATCAATTCAAAACTAGTCGGGATTAGCGAACCTTACTGAAGTAATCATTTGTTTTAATTTCCCAATCTCAACCTATTCATCCCATGAAGTAAAACTGGTCCTACTTCATATCTAACACCACGGTGTTATCGGTAAATTCAATTACCATTTCACGTTCAAATCTAATTAAAGATTTAACTATCGCCTGGAGCAAAACTGGTGATACTCCATTCTCGATCATTTCAATCTGATTAAAGATTCATTAAAACTCCACTTAGTTTTAATCGTTAACTGGGTTAAAGAATCCGTGTCATTTAAAAACACGGTTCACGATAAACCCAAAGTCACATTCCATTAACTATCGGGTTAAAGAACGAGTGTTATTTAAAACGCTGTTCACGATAAACCCAAAAATAAATATCAATTCTATTCCAATTAAATATTATATAATTGGTACTCTTCATTAAATCTAAATAAAAAGATTTAATCTTTTCTCAACTGGGTTCAAGAACAGTGTTAATGAAGACACCATTCACGACAAACCCAAATCACATTTGATATTAAACACAAGGCTCTGAATAGAAAATATACCGGCTTATATTCAATATCAAATTCTACGACTAACAAATATCGTATTGGAAATAACGATATATATATCTTTCAAATTCCCATAACAATATCTGTATCATCACGAAATCCAACATCGAAATAATCCAAAGACAATTTCGATTCAAATCCATTCCAATATAATTATTGGAAATTCTGGTTATTTTTCAAAGCCATCTCTAATCCAGTTTATTTATTTTAAAAATAAATAGAATTATAATTCTAGTTCAAAACTAGTTTATTTCGATAAAAATCTATTTTTATCTTTTCAAATATGGAGTTTTTCATCCCAATTCTTTCTAAATCATTTCTTATGATTTTACACAAATTATTAATATTTTTAATAATTTTATCAAGGTCCGTACAGTCGATTTCCATCAATGACCATCGAACTGCACTTACAGCGACCTTTTTCGAATTTGATTTGGACGTATCTCCAAATCCAACCGTTAGATTTCAAATCTCTAATATTCGTTAGAAAGCTGTTTTCGATACGAACCCAACGGTTCTGGTTTCAGGAGAATCCGACGGTCGGATCTCCCGTAATGTCCGTTCGAAGTCAATGGTCGAAATTCGCGAACTGCCATAGCGCGGCGCGTTCTATTCAGGCCATTATATTATATATATAATATATACAATATATATACTTTGTCGATTTCTATTTAAAACGAATTATATAACTAGTTTTAAATTCGTTTCAAAGGTAATTTCAACTTCCATTTCAATTCAAATCAAAATTGAATTCTTCTTTATAAATTCGTTTTAAAATTCATTTCTATTCAATTCAAATTTCAATTCAATTTGAATTCATTTCAATTTGTTTCCAATTCAATTCGAATTCGTTTTCAATTCAATTCGAATTCGTTTTCAATTCAATTCGAATTCATTTTCAATTCAATTCGAATTCGTTTTCAATTCAATTCGAATTGGTTTTCAATTCGAATTCATTTTCGATTCAATTCGAATTGGTTTTCAATTCAATTCGAATTCGTTTTCAATTCAATTCGAATTCGTTTTCAATTCAATTCGAATTGGTTTTCAATTCAATTCGAATTCGTTTTCAATTCAATTCATTTCGAAATCGTTATATATTCAATTCATTTCGATTCCATTTCAAAATATGCGTTTTCGAAATCACTTTTCAATATGCATTTTAAAATGAATAAAATCGATATAAATATCGTTCACGTCAAAATGGCGTCAATCTAACCAACGCGGCTTCATATATTTCTATTTTCAAATATTCTATTTCAAATATTTCTTTTTCAAATATTTCCTTTTCAAATATTTCTATTTCAAATATTTTATTTCAAAAATTCTATTTCAAATATTTCGTTCAACACATGACTAATCTCAACGAATGAGTACAGTCAACACATGAACCTTTATTTTATATTGAATTCATTTCTAAATTGGAATGAGGCCCAATCAATCACCATATAATATTAATTATATGGATTTTCATACATCACACGTATATAATAGCATGGAAAAATAATCAACCATCAACCAAAGTGCACTACACTGTATAAGCATCAAATATAGATATCTAACGCTTAAAACAGCCTGTCAATCAACCGATCGACATATTTAATCAATCAGGATGAGTGAACTTCAAATTTCATCCCAACACCCGTGTGGGGTTTCAAACAATCAAACACAGATTTTATTTGTGCAGTTGGGCGATGTGTAAAATTTATCGACCCAATCAATGTCCTTCAAATAGGTGTACATAAACAAACCGTCTTGTTTGTAAATGAATATTTATTTATTCACATTCACGTTAAAAATTATATTTTTAACGATAAAACATTTTATTCCAACATATGAATTTCTATTCAGTTCATTCTTTAAATAAAATGATATTTTTATTTTTCTAACTTATTTTAGAAAATTTCGGCGGCATAACGGCACGATACTAGAAACGGGACGAGGCCTAGCCTTATCCCCGGTCTAGTGAAGGCCCACGCCATTCACACATCAAACAAATCAATTTCATTTCACCAAACAATTCAATTTCAAACCAAATAATCTAACTAATTTATGCAACCAAACAAACAAGTCCATGGTCTGTGGACGATTGTGTCGGGTGCTACTAAGCACCGTCTGCATCCTAGTATATATATATAAATAGAAAAGAAATTGAAGAGTGAGAAATTCTCACCAAAAGCTATCCTAACTCCACGGCACTTCTAATGCAGGAAATCTTCACTGCTCTCGTCTCTTATCACTTTCTTCGCCCGTAGCCACTACATATATAAAAATCGAATTTTTACTTTACTAATCAATATTTAAAAATCGAATTTTTACTTTGCTATTCAATATTTAAAAATCGAATTTTTACTTTGCTATTCAATATTTAAAAATCGAATTTTTACTTTGCTATTCAATATTTAAAAATCGAATTTTTACTTTGCTACTATATAGATAAAAATTATATTTTTATCACGCTATTTCTCATAAAAAGATTTCGCCTTTTTACATATAAAGATCTCGCCTTTAATACGCCTATAATGTAAAAATTATATTTTACATCTTCTACATAGTAAAGATCATATTTTTAATACTTTAAAAATGTAAAAATCATATTTTTAATGTTTTAAAAATATAAAAATCATATTTTTAATTAGCTATTATATATATATATCTGAATTTTTCTTTCCTATGCTAAAAGAAAATCGATTTTTTTATTTGATTTATAAAATCAGTTACATAATAATAAACAATAATTATTATAAAAAAACGAATTAAAAATAACGTATAAAAACTTACAGTGTTCCGTTCAGAGGGAGGGGGTTGCGCGAGCCAGCAGGGAGGAGGAAGAAGAAGGTGGAGGGAGGTGCGGTGGCCTAGGGCATTGGGGGGGGGGGGGGGAAGAAGGTCGAGGCGCTGCTGGGGGGCTTCGAGGTCGGCGAGGGGCGTGCGCGCCAGGCGATGGCGGAGGATCGGAGGTTGGGGGATCGGTTGGTGGCGGCGCCGATGGAGGAGGCCGCTCCGTCCTCTTCTCTTTTTTTTTTTTTTTATTTCTGATTTAAATCGTGGGGGGGGGGGCTGGTTAAGGAGAAGGGGAGAAAGATATTTTTTATTATTTTATTAATTATTTTAATTGCATAAAGTTGACTTTTACATACGACCTCTAAACGAGGTCCACCGCCTGCCGTCCATAGCGTTTTACCCCCATTCCGAACACAATGGGATATGTATCGTAAGCTGATTCGATCGTTACAATCAGTTTCCGTTGAGTTTACATTTAAATCACTATATTGAATTTTAAACGTACATTTCAAATTACCGGGGTCACATACTAACTCGAAAAATTATAGAAAAATATTTTCTAGCTTCGTATTGACGATACGGTCCTAACAAAACTAGTTTCATCGAATTCTGAGACCGTTAGAAAAATAGCCATTTTCCAGTCGATTAAAATCGACTGAAACTGGTCAAACGCGTTTTCCTTTGCCACGCTCACATATTGATTCGAAAAATTATGAAATTTAAAATCTAGCAATAATTTGACACTGCGGATCCAACAAAAGTGGTTTCGTCGAAATCCGAGGTCATTTGCAAAATTCCCATTTTTAAGGGCCTGAATTCCATAGCGACTATTCAGAATTTTCAACTGGACATATCTTTTGATTCCCGCTATGAAATTTTGATTTTTCGGATTCGTTGGAAAGATATTATCAATTAGATTCCATTATTTTTGGTTTCACTAAAATCCGGATTGTTTTGCACCCGGTACATTCAATTGAAGTTTGAAATCGAATTATCGAACTACCGCGCCATTTTCAATTCTTTATATAATTATATATAATTATTTATATTCTAACGACAACGTATATAATATATACGTTCTAAATATATTCAAAATAAATTTCTCGTCGATATTATTTAAAATAATCTATTTTAAATAATCAAAATTCGCTAAAATTGCCAAAATAAAAATTTTAAACTGGCCCAGAATTTGCGGGTTGTTACAATCTCCCCCACTTAAAACTTTTCGTCCCCGAAAAGGAACAAAGTCGAAAGTGGTTTGATTAATCAACTCTACGTTCGATCTGGCTTTCATTCTCCAACTTTTCAGTTCCTGAGAATTTTCAAATTTTCAAAAATTTGGCTAACACCCTAAATTTTCGAAAAATTTCGCCATAACCTCCCCTGCAAAGGGAGCATCGGGAAATCTCAAATAGCTTCCCCGGTCCTTCAGATCTCAAAAAGAAAAAGAAAAAGCCAAGCGTCTAGCCAATAGGCTCATAAAATCATCATCAACCAAACAAAACAGTATATTATATAGTAAACATGTACCTATTTGTCGGGCAAACAAATTTTATTCTTCGGCTCTAGCCTCTTTGCTATGACCTGTTCAATGTAAGTATAGGTATATGCAAGCAAATGCGACCAATTTTCAATACAATTCAATATTTGATGCTATTAGGCATAATGGTTCAAAATTAGCAAACAAATAGGCAAACAACACAAACATCAATCAATTAGTGAGTTAGAGTTTCAAATTCATTATCTTTGATACATATACAAAAAATCATGTTTTTGATGCCAAATCACAACAATAGGCCCTATCTAATTTTGGTTCTCACACCAATCAATAGGAAATATATAGAAATCTCACTTTCGTCGCTCGAAAATAAATACTGGCGATGGTGCCCCGTCACCAGAATTATCCCCGGGCAACTAGAGTATGATCCTATAACTATCCAATACATTGAAACTTCGAATACACGTTTGCAAGACGTATATGCAAAATCTTTATATATCGGATTGTCCCGATCAATATAGAATAAATAATCAAATACGAATAGTTGATTTAAATTTTCAAAACAAAATGGGTTTTAATTTTTATTTTAAAAATTTACTCTTCACACTCGTTCTAGGATACTACTGATCCCATCTCTAACGAGTCATTCTATTTGGATATTACTAATCCAATATCTGATGAATTCTTTCGTATGGTTCTAATGTGCCTTGTTCTCTGCTTTGTAAATCAAAGCTCTGATACCAACTGCGACGAGAGAGAATTTCGCTCGGTCCGAACCAGTCGCTAAACCGATCCAGGCCGTTCGAAACGCCCTATCGTTTGAGAATAAGACAAAACAGAACGCATACAAAAGAACATTTCATTGTATATTACAACAATGCATCAGATTACAAGAATATACAGAGTATAAATGAATAAATATTACACAGAAACAACAAAGATTCAAAATACATTTAAATACATCGCAGCGGAAAATAATACAATACACAACTAGAAGAGATATACGGATACAAAGCTTTCCGGATATCATTCCAGCTGTAAACCAGGATCCTGTGAATATAAATCTGCAAAACCAAAACTACTAGCTGCCCGTGTCGAAAATAAGGGCACCCAGAGTTTAGGTTAAAACAATAAACTCCAGGTCAGTCATGTGACTGGTGTGAGAACTAAAACAGTTATTGATCTTTATTTTTAAAGTTTGGTAAATCAAGGGACCACGCCGTATAACACGGAACGTGTTTCCTCCCAAGAATACCAGTGCATAAAACAAACAGCGCAATGCTAAAATAAAGAAAAATGAAGCTGTTATAAGACCCATGTCCTATCACACAATGCAACGCAAGCCGGGGGATAGGGTTTTTCCCTTATAACAGCCAAAGAATGCTTGAAACGTTTAAAACAAATCATTTGATACTATTATAAGTGCATAGTATATAAAACAACTTCGAATCATAAGTATCAATCATAGGCGACATGAGTGTCCCATGCCACTATGTCGCCATATATAGGTTTACAATCAAAATCGCAAAGTCTCGTATTTGGAAATTGGGTTTCCATCTATGAACCGAGGCCAGGGATCGTCCTCTACCGATTTTAGACAATCTAGCCCATGTCTAGGAACAACCGCAACTGCCCCTTGGATCGTCAGGGCCGGTCCACCGATGTGGATTATTATGCCTGAACACTACGTTTCCCCGCCCTTTGGGGCGTAAATGAGCCAACAAATAACTCCATCGGACCCGGATCGTCCGATCAAACCGAGGCGCCTCGCAACAGCAACAACCACGCAGGTGAAAAGTATATAAATGTCAGGGCTGGTAGGTCACTGACTCCACCCTAGCTAGAAGGAAACGCATGCCCTCCCTGATGTCCTCTCCCGTTTCTGGTTCACAACCGGGATGCGAAACTCGCGAAGTAAACGTTACACAAAGCTACGCCACAAAGGCCGTGCTTTGATCATCACCACAAGACTTTGCTTTTCAACAGAAGCCTCGATCAATTGCCACTTAGGCATGCCACACAGGCAATTCACTCCATGCGTTTGATATCCATCAATATGTAACCCCTGAGCTCGTACGTCTCAGAGAAGGGCGTTAAGCAAGAGAATAAATTCTCCGCCGCCAAACAGATATATATATTTAATAGAGATCAATCACACGGACTAAAATCCAATGTCAGACACACAGTCCATTTACAAGTCCGCTCTGGGTCTGAACGAAACCGGAGGCACCTAGTACCCCGCATATCCATTGATCTCCAAGTACGTCTGGACGATCACCAACTGTTTCCATCTTCTTGGGTGTACACCCCAATCGGGATCATCAGTAATCACCCAATCGACGTGAAGACCTCTGGTCTTCGACCATCGTCTTCATCTTCGACTTATCGTCGTATCAGTTATTCAGAATGGGATAAACCCGGTCTTTCCGAATAACTCGCGTATATTTTAAATAAGTGTTACACAAACACAACATACGCCTCATTCCAATTCATCAGTCACTAACCGTAAATTAATCAAGAGAATAATTCCCCAAATATTAACCCCGAAGGCCGAAACCAACATCAGATCAATATCCAGAAAACCATTCTGCTTGGCTAACCGACAGTTAGTTTCTAAATTTCACATTCATAGGGAAAGGTTCCCATTAATTTTATCCAAGATAAATTCCTTGAATTTATTCTTTAATCTATTTTTGAATATCAATTCAAAACTAGTCGGGATTAGCGAACCTTACCGAAGTAATCATTTGTTTTAATTTCCCAATCTCAACCTATTCATCCCATGAAGTAAAACTGGTCCTACTTCATATCTAACACCACGGTGTTATCGGTAAATTCAATTACCATTTCACGTTCAAATCTAATTAAAGATTTAACTATCGCCTGGAGCAAAACTGGTGATACTCCATTCTCGATCATTTCAATCTGATTAAAGATTCATTAAAACTCCACTTAGTTTTAATCGTTAACTGGGTTAAAGAATCCGTGTCATTTAAAAACACGGTTCACGATAAACCCAAAGTCACATTCCATTAACTATCGGGTTAAAGAACGAGTGTTATTTAAAACGCTGTTCACGATAAACCCAAAAATCAATATCAATTCTATTCCAATTAAATATTATTTAATTGGTACTCTTCATTAAATCTAAATAAAAAGATTTAATCTTTTCTCAACTGGGTTCAAGAACAGTGTTAATGAAGACACCATTCACGACAAACCCAAATCACATTTGATATTAAACACAAGGCTCTGAATAGAAAATATACCGGCTTATATTCAATATCAAATTCTACGACTAACAAATATCGTATTGGAAATAACGATATATATATCTTTCAAATTCCCATAACAATATCTGTATCATCACGAAATCCAACATCGAAATAATCCAAAGACAATTTCGATTCAAATCCATTCCAATATAATTATTGGAAATTCTGGTTATTTTTCAAAGCCATCTCTAATCCAGTTTATTTATTTTAAAAATAAATAGAATTATAATTCTAGTTCAAAACTAGTTTATTTCGATAAAAATATATTTTTATCTTTTCAAATATGGAGTTTTTCATCCCAATTCTTTCTAAATCATTTCTTATGATTTTACACAAATTATTAATATTTTTAATAATTTTATCAAGGTCCGTACAGTCGATTTCCATCAATGGCCATCGAACTGCACTTACAGCGACCATTTTCGAATTTGATTTGGACGTATCTCCAAATCCAACCGTTAGATTTCAAATCTCTAATATTCGTTAGAAAGCTGTTTTCAATACGAACCCAACGGTTCTGGTTTCAGGAGAATCCGACGGTCGGATCTCCCGTAATGTCCGTTCGAAGTCAATGGTCGAAATTCGCGAACTGCCATAGCGCGGCGCGTTGTATTCAGGCCATTATATTATATATATAATATATATAATATATATGATATATATACTTCGTCGATTTCTATTTAGAACGAATTATATAAATAGTTTTAAATTCGTTTCAAAGGCAATTTCAACTTCCATTTCAATTCAAATCAAAATTGAATTCTTCTTTATAAATTCGTTTCAAAATTCATTTCTATTCAATTCAAATTTCAATTCAATTTGAATTAATTTCAATTTGTTTCCAATTCAATTCGAATTCGTTTTCAATTCGAATTCGTTTTCAATTCAATTCGAATTCGTTTTCAATTCAATTCGAATTCGTTTTCGATTCAATTCGAATTGGTTTTCAATTCAATTCGAATTCGTTTTCAATTCAATTCGAATTCTCAATTCGAATTGGTTTTCAATTCAATTCGAATTCGTTTTCAATTCAATTCATTTCGAAATCGTTATATATTCAATTCATTTTGATTCCATTTCAAAATATGCGTTTTCGGAATCACTTTTCAATATGCATTTTAAAATGAATAAAATCGATATAAATATCGTTCACGTCAAAATGGCGTCAATCTAACCAACGCGGCTTCATATATTTCTATTTTCAAATATTCTATTTCAAATATTTCTTTTTCAAATATTTCCTTTTCAAATATTTCTATTTCAAATATTTTATTTCAAAAATTCTATTTCAAATATTTCGTTCAACACATGACTAATCTCAACAAATGAGTACAGTCAACACATGAACCTTTATTTTATATTGAACTCACTTCTAAATTGGAATGAGGCCCAATCAATCACCATATAATATTAATTATATGGATTTTCATACATCACACGTATATAATAGCATGGAAAAATAATCAACCATCAACCAAAGTGCACTACACTGTATAAGCATCAAATATAGATATCTAACGCTTAAAACAGCCTGTCAATCAACCGATCGACATATTTAATCAATCAGGATGAGTGAACTTCAAATTTCATCCCAACACCCGTGTGGGGTTTCAAACAATCAAACACAGATTTTATTTGTGCAGTTGGGCGATGTGTAAAATTTATCGACCCAATCAATGTCCTTCAAATAGGTGTACATAAACAAACCGTTTGGTTTGTAAATGAATATTTATTTATTCACATTCACGTTAAAAATTATATTTTTAACGATAAAACATTTTATTCCAACATATGAATTTCTATTCAGTTCATTCTTTAAATAAAATGATATTTTTATTTTTCTAACTTATTTTAGAAAATTTCGGCGGCATAACGGCACGATACTAGAAACGGGACGAGGCCTAGCCTTATCCCCGGTCTAGTGAAGGCCCACGCCATTCACACATCAATCAAATCAATTTCATTTCACCAAACAATTCAATTTCAAACCAAATAATCTAACTAATTTATGCAACCAAACAAACAAGTCCATGGTCTGTGGATGATTGTGTCGGGTGCTACTAAGCACCGTCTGCATCCTAGTATATATATATATAACTAGAAAAGAAATTGAAGAGTGAGAAATTCTCACCAAAAGCTATCCTAACTCCACGGAACTTCTAATGCAGGAAATCTTCACTGCTCTCGTCTCTTATCACTTTCTTCGCCCGTAGCCACTACATATATAAAAATCGAATTTTTACTTTGCTAATCAATATTTAAAAATCGAATTTTTACTTTGCTATTCAATATTTAAAAATCGAATTTTTACTTTGCTATTCAATATTTAAAAATCGAATTTTTACTTTGCTACTATATAGATAAAAATTATATTTTTATCACGCTATTTCTCATAAAAAGATTTCGCCTTTTTACATATAAAGATCTCGCCTTTAATACGCCTATAATGTAAAAAATATATTTTACATCTTCTACATAGTAAAGATCATATTTTTAATACTTTAAAAATGTAAAAATCATATTTTTAATGTTTTAAAAATATAAAAATCATATTTTTAATTAGCTATTATATATATATATATATCTGAATTTTTCTTTCCTATGCTAAAAGAAAATCGATTTTTTTATTTGATTTATAAAATCAGTTACATAATAATTAACAATAATTATTATATAAAAAACGAATTAAAAATAACGTATAAAAACTTACAGTGTTCCGTTCAGAGGGAGGGGGTTGCGCGAGCCAGCAGGGAGGAGGAAGAAGAAGGTGGAGGGAGGTGCGGTGGCCTAGGGCGTTGGGGCAGGGGAGAAGGTCGAGGCGCTGCTGGGGGGCTTCGAGGTCGGCGAGGGGCGTGCGCGCCAGGCGATGGCGGAGGATCGGAGGTTGGGGGATCGGTTGGTGGCGGTGCCGATGGAGGAGGCCGCTCCGTCCTCTTCTCTTTTTTTTTTTTTGATTTCTGATTTAAATCGTGGGGGGGGGGGGGGCTGGTTAAGGAGAAGGGGAGAAAGATATTTTTTTATTATTTTATTAATTATTTTAATTGCATAAAGTTGACTTTTACATACGACCTCTAAACGAGGTCCACCGCCTGCCGTCCATAGCGTTTTACCCCCATTCCGAACACAATGGGATATGTATCGTAAGCTGATTCGATCGTTACAATCAGTTTCCGTTGAGTTTACATTTAAATCACTATATTGAATTTTAAACGTACATTTCAAATTACCGGGGTCACATACTAACTCGAAAAATTATAGAAAAATATTTTCTAGCTTCGTATTGACGATACGGTCCTAACAAAACTAGTTTCGTCGAATTCTGAGACCGTTAGAAAAATAGCCATTTTCCAGTCGATTAAAATCAACTGAAACTGGTCAAACGCGTTTTCCTTTGCCACGCTCACATATTGATTCGAAAAATTATGAAATTTAAAATCTAGCAATAATTTGACACTGCGGATCCAACAAAAGTGGTTTCGTCGAAATCCGAGGTCATTTGCAAAATTCCCATTTTTAAGGGCCTGAATTCCATAGCGACTATTCAGAATTTTCAACTGGACATATCTTTTGATTCCCGCTATGAAATTTTGATTTTTCGGATTCGTTGGAAAGATATTATCAATTAGATTCCATTATTTTTGGTTTCACTAAAATCCGGATTGTTTTGCACCCGGTACATTCAATTGAAGTTTGAAATTGAATTATCGAACTACCGCGCCATTTTCAATTCTTTATATAATTATATATAATTATTTATATTCTAACGACAACGTATATAATATATACGTTCTAAATATATTCAAAATAAATTTCTCGTCGATATTATTTAAAATAATCTATTTTAAATAATCAAAATTCGCTAAAATTGCCAAAATAAAAATTTTAAACTGGCCCAGAATTTGCGGGTTGTTACAGGTCTTCACGTCGTTTGGATGATTACTGATGTCTTGATTGGGCGGTACACCCAAGATAAGGTAATAAGTGGTGATCGTCAAGACGTACTTGGAGATCGACCGGATATGTGAGGACCTCTCTCCTGTATTGGACATATGGGACGAGGAATAAGGTGCCTCCGGTTTCGTTCAGACCCAGAACGAACTATTAAATGGTTGTGTGTCTGACATTGGATTTTATTCTGTGTTGATTGATCTCTATTAAATATATATATCTGTTTGGTGGTGGAGAATTTATTCTCTTCCACAACACACTTCTCTGAGACATACGATGTAACAACCCGGAAAAATCAGAACCAATTATTATTTTTTATATATTTTAGCAATTTTAACAGATTTTGAATATTTAAGACGATTTATTTTAAATAATAATGACTAGAAATTTATTTTGAATAGGATTAGAATGTATAAATTTATTTTAATCAAAGTTAGAACGAATAATTTTATTTTAATCATAAAAGGAATTGGAAATGGCGAGGCAGTTTGAAAATTTAACTTCGAACTTTGACTGAATGTATAGGATTCAAAATAAACTTGATTTTAGTGAAACCAAAAATGTTTGAATGTATTCGAAAATTTCTTTCTAGTGAATCTGAAAAATTAAAATTTCATAGCGGGAATCAAAAGTTATGGCCAGTTTAATATTCAGAATAGTCGCTATGGAATAATATAGCCCTTAAAAATAGCGATTTTGCAAACGACCTCCGTTTTCGACGAGACCACTTTTGTTGGATCTGGAATGTCAAATTATTGCTGGATTCCAATTTTCATAATTTTTGGATTTAATATGTGAGCATAGTGAATTTAAATGTGTTTGGTAATTAAATTTGAATTGAATTGACCAGAAAATGACCATTTTTCAAACGGTCTCCAAATTCGACGAAATTAATTTTGTTATGACCATATCGTCAAAACATAGCCAGATTTATTTTTCTGGAATTTTTGGAGTCGGTATGTGGCCCCGGTAAATTAAAATGTGCATTCGAATTTAAAATATAATGATTTATATTTTAAATTTAGTGGAAACTGATTGTAACAATCGAATTGGGTTATGAAACATATCCCATTGTGTTCGGAATGGGGGTATTTAACTAGGGGCGACAATCGTTGGGTCTCGTTTGGAGTTGGCAATCATGTCGGGATAATTGGATAATTAAAATAATATAAAATATAATATAAATCCCTATAAAACCAAACCCTAATTCCTCTTTCAAGACAAATCCGCCACCAGTCATTTTAAACAGCTTAGGACGCTCGATTCTTTTTCTTTTTCTTTTCTCTTAATCCACCTAGTTATATTCGAAACTCCAAAAGCGAAATGAAAGAGAATTTTACACTCTTTAAATCTATACCAATGAGACTGATTACCATGAAGTATTTTGTTGGGATTTTCAGCTCAAAGCTGCTTCGTTCGGGTTCACTTTGTGAGGGGATCGGAGGTTCAAATTGGCTGGGTGTGGGCGCGGTTTTCAAGGGAGGAAAGGGCCATCGGAGGATGGTCTCTGATTGGGTTCAGGTGGCGTCATTGGTGGAACACAAGGGAATAAGGCGATGCATGGTTTTTGGTCGCCTGGGAATATATTACGGGAAGAGATGATGTAATTAAGGGTAGGGATTAAATAGTGAAGTCATTAATTAATTTAAATAATTATTTTTTTATTCAATGTTTTAAAATACCATAACTTTATCAAATAGGAATGGAATTCGACGATTTTCGAAGCATTGGAATAGTGATGACGGTATCTACTCGATAGAACAAACCAGAATGGAAATGGAACTGATTAGAATTTCAGGAAAACTCAAATTCAAACAGAGCGGAATTCAGAAATAAAACTGACGGAGTGGATCCCAATGTGAGAACTTCTCACTATTATTTTTGTACGGTTATTTAATTTATTATGTAACTGCATATATGAACTGCTCCCCGTCGTCCACAGATAATGGACAGCTTGGTTGATTGTATTGTGATGTAGAAATTAATTGTGATTGTCTTGTATTGATATGGTTGTATATAAAAATTATTTATATAAAATAAATATATAAATTATTGTGAAATGAAAATAAAATAAATATTCATTTACAAACTGGACGGTTTGTTTATGAACACCAATTTATCTGATATTGATTAGGACGATAAATTTTACACATCGCCCAACTGCACAAATAATGAAGAGTATTTGTTGTTTGAAAACCCCACACGGGTATTGGGATAATATTTGACATACACTGATCCCAATAATTAGTGGTATGTCAATCGATGGGTTGGTAGACTGTATAAGCATT
The DNA here is from genome assembly GCA_030737875.1 of Allium sativum. Lineage (NCBI taxonomy): Eukaryota > Viridiplantae > Streptophyta > Magnoliopsida > Asparagales > Amaryllidaceae > Allium > Allium sativum. The sequence goes on from CM060912.1 coordinate 109,813,990, forward strand.
ATTTATTTATTTTAATTCTTATACAGTTGTAGAATGCACTCTGGATGTTGTTTGAATTTTTAATGATTGTTTATCATAATTGTTGTACATATATGATGTTGAAATTCATATAAATAAAATTATATGGTAATGTATTGAGTCTGATTCCAGTTCAGAATTAACGAATATTTTAAAATAATATTCTGTGAATATTGAAATGTGAAGCCGTGTTAAGTAGTTAAACGCCATTTTAACACGAATGAGAATTTGGTCGATTTTATTCATTTTATAATGAATATCGGAAAGTGATTTCAAAATCTGATATTTTGAAAATATTATCATTTTAATATTGAAATGATATGGAAAATTAAATTTTGATTTAAATTTGAAAATCAAATTGAAATCATTTTAAAATGAATTTAAAACGAATTTATATAATGAATATTCAATTTTGATTTGAACTTGAAAATAGAATTGAAATCGTTTAAAAATGAATTTAGAACGAATTGAAATGGAATTGAAATCGATTTGAATTGAAATTGATTTGAAATGAATTTAAAATGAAGTTATAAAGAATATTCAAATTTGATTTGAATTTGAAATAAAATGGAAATCGTATTAAAATGAATTTGAAACGAATTTAAAAATGAAAATTCAATTTTGATTTGGAATTGAAATGGAAGTGGAAATCGTTTTTAAAACGAATTTAAAACGATTTATAAATTTCGTTTAAAATGGAAATTGATGAAATATAATATATATATATATATATATATGTATAGTATAATGGCCTGAATAGAACGCACCGCACAACGACTGTTCGCGAATTTCGACCATTAACTTCAATTGGACATTACGGGAGATCCGACCGTCGGATTCTCCTAAAACTGGAACCGTTGGGTTCGTTTCAAAAAGAGCTTTCCAATGAATACAAGAGATTTGAAATCTAATGGTAGGATTTGAAGATATGTCCAAATCAATTTTAGAAAAGGTCGTTATGGATGCAGTTCGGTGGCCGTTATTAGAAACCGACTGTACGGGCGATAATAAAATTATTAAAAATATGGAAAAATTATTTAAAAACATAATAAATGATTTCAAAAGATTTCGAATGAAAATTCCAGTTTTGGAAAGATAAAAATATATTTTTATCGAAATGAACTAGTTATTAACTAGAAAAATAATTTATTTATATTTAGAAATAAACAAATTGGATTTGAAAATGGTTTTAAAATAACCAGAATTTTTCCAATAAATAAATTGGAATGGATTTGGAATGGAAATAAACTTCAGAATATTTTCGATATTGGATTTCGTGATTATACAGATATTGTTGAGGAATTTGGAAGATATATATATCATTATTCCAATACGATATCCGTTGGTTTCAGAATTTGATATTTAATATAAGCCGATATATTTTCTATTCAGAGCCTTGTATTTGATATCAAATTGGATTTTGGATTTGTCATGAACGGTATCTTCATTAACACTGTTCTTAAACCCAGTTGAGAAAAGATATAAATCTTTTTATTAATATTTAATGAAGTTAACCAATTAATTAACATTTAATTGGAATTAGATTGAAATTGTTTTTTGGGTTTATCATGAACGGTGTTTTAAATAACACTTGTTCTTTAACCGATTAACAATGGAATGAGATTTTGGGTTTGTCGTGAATGGTATCTTTAATAATACTGTTCTTAAACCCAATAACGTTAAGAAAATTAGAAACTAGATGGAGGTTATCTAAGTTGAACGGTTTCTTGGGTATTGATCTGATGTTGGTTTCGGCCTTCGGGATAAATACTTAGGGAATTGTTCTCCTACTAATTTACGGTTAAAGACTGATGGGATGGGGTCTTCAGTAACATTGTTCTTAAACCCCATGTGGAAAGAATAATTCTTTTAATTAAGATGTAGAGAAGAATTACCAATTAATTAACATTTAATTGGATTTGAAATGGAATGCGAATTGGGTTTATTGTGAACTGTGTTTTTAACGACATTCGTTTTTTAATCCGATTTACAGTGAAATGAGTTTTGGAACTTATAAATCTTTTTATTAAAGATTTAGTGGAGATTTTCGAAAGTAAAGTTTTCCAATTTAATATATTGGAATGGAATGGAATTCGATTTGATAATAATCGAAGTGAGTTTCTGTGGAGGTAGACTATTAATATATATGGAATTTAAAAGGCTTTGTCGTTATTCCATTTATATTATCAGTCGGATATGGAAATTGATATCGATTATATATTGATTTGTTTTTCCGTGAAGATTCACAGTTAATGGAATGTAATTTTGGGTTTATCGTGAACAGTGTTTTAAATGACATTGGTTCTTTAACCCAGTTAAAGACAACATATGATTTCCCAAGTTATATAATCATTAATATTGATTTTTGGGAAGATTAAAACTAAGTGGAGTTTTAATGAATCTTTAATTAGATTGAAATGAGGATTTGATAATTCAGATTATCAATTCAAGAAAATGATCGAGAATGGAGTATCACCAGTTTTGCTCCAAGCGATAGTTAAATCTTTAATTAGATTTGAACATGAAATGGTAATTATTTTTACCGACGAAATGATTACTTCGGTAAGGTGCGCTAATCCCGACTAGATGATGAACCTTAATTTGGTTTGGAAATGATATCCAAAGGAAGATTAAAGAATAAATTTAAAGAATTTATCTTTGATAAAATTAATGGGAACCTTTCCCAAAGGAAAAGAATATTTGAATAAAAGAATATTCTAGATTAGAATGAGGCGTATGATGTGTTGTTATAGCACTTGGTTATAAGATATGCGAGTTATTCGGAAAGGTCGGGTTTAACCCATTCTGAATAACTAATACGACGAGAAGTCGAAGAGATTGAAGACGGTGCAAGACCGACGATCTTCACATCAAATGGATGGGTTGCTACTGTTGCTCATGACGGGAGTACCTAGCTTGAAGGGGCTACAGTGGTAGCCGTCCGGACGTACTTGTTGATCGTATGGATATGCGAGGGCCTCTCTCCTATATTAGACATACAAGACGAGGAATAAGGTGCCTCTGGTTTCATTCAGACCTAGAACGGATTTGTAAATGGATGGTGTGTCTGACATTGTTTTATACTGTATTCATTGATCTCTGCTAAATATATATCTGTTTGGTGGCGGAAAATTTATTCTCTTGCTTAAGACCCTTCTCTGAGACGTTCGAGCTCAGAGGTTATATATCGCAGAAATCAGTGGTACAATATGGATTTATAGTGTGGCATGCTGTGATGCAGTGATCCAAACCTTTGTTGAAAAGCAAAGTTTGGTGGATGATGATCAAAGCACAACTTTAATATAGCACAACTTTGTGTGGCGTTAATTCGCAAGCCTCACACACTGATATGGTGGCAAACTGATGGTTAGATCAGTATGGTTTGGAGATGAGGATAGACACCCTATGGGTTGTCATGGATTCGGTCGATCGAGGTGATACTGGGTGTGGTCGCCCCACACCAGTAGGGATAGGGCACACCCCCCGATTTCCAGATGGATAGAGTTAGCGGCGTTTTCCAATGCTTGGACGTAAGCCGCGGTAACTTGTTTCCTGGAAAGTGCGGATGTGCATTACGGCGTTTTCGCATGCCTGCGACGTAAGCCATTGGGAATTGTACTATGCGATAGATCTTTCGGATTAGGAGCCATCATGATGGAAATCCAATTTCCAAATACGACATTTTTCGGTTTTAACTGTACACTATATATGGCGACATAGTGGGATGGGGCGCTCATGCCACCTAAGATTGATACATTTATATTTGAAGTTGATTTCTTCACTTATAGTAATAATAAAAGATTTGTTTTAAAACGCACCAGCATATTTGGCTATTATAAGGTAAAACTCTATCCTTCGGCTTGCCGTGCATTGTGTGATGGGACCTGAGTCTTATAATAGCTACATTTTTCTTTATTTAACATTGCGCTGTTTGTTTTAGGCATTGGTATTCTTGGGGGTAAACCCGTTCCGTGTTATACAGCGTGGTCCCTTGATTTACCTTATTTTAAGGTAAAGTTTTAATAACTGTTTTAGTTCTCACACCAGTCACATGACTAACCTAGAGTTTATTGTTTCAACCTAAACTCTGGGTGCCCATATTTTCCGTACGGGCGGCTAGTAGGTGGGTTTTGCAGATATTATAATCACAGGATCCTGGTTTATAGCTGAAGGGATATTCGGAAAGCTCTGTATCCGTGTATTTCTTTCAGTTGTGTTTTGTATTATTTTTCCGCTGCTATGCATTTAAATGTAATTTAAAACTCTGATATTTTCTATTGTAGAATATTTATACATTTATACTCTATTATATTCTTGTACTCTGATGTAATTGTTGTAATAAACAATGAAAAGTTATTCTGTTTGTGTTCCGATTTGTCTTGTTCTCGAAGCAATCCAAGCTTTCCTTTACGGGGAAGTTTGAGACGCCACATTTGGTATCAGAGCTTTGGTTTACAGAGCTCGAGAACAAGATATATTAGAACCAAACGAAAGAATTCATCAGAGATTGGATTAGTAATATCCAATAAGAATGACTCGTTAGAGATAGGATCAGTAGTATCCTAGAACAAGTGTGAAGAGTTTTATTTTCAAAATAAAAATGAAAACAAAATTAGTCTTGAAATTTTTATCATACTATATGTATTTGAATAATTTATTTTATATTGAATTTGGACTATCGGGTATAACGAGACTTTTCATATATGTCTGATCCATGAGCATTGAAGTCTCAAGTATACTTGGTAGATATAGAGTCACACTCTAGTCGCCCGGAGATAATCCTGATGATTACTATTGTATCATCAGAATTTGTGTTCAAGTTTTGAAAGTGGGATATTTATATATTTCCAATTGACTGGTGTGAGAACCAAAACTAGATAGGGCTATTGTTGTGAATTGGCATCAAAAACATAATTTTGTGTGTGTGTGTATATATATATATATATATATATATATATATATATATATATATCAAAATTATGAATTTGAAAGGTTAACCGACTAATTGATTGCTGGTTGTGTTGTTTGATTACTAATTTAATTAAGCCAAATTGAATCAAATATTGAACCGTATTGAAAATTGTTTGGAATTGCATACATGTACATATATATGTGTGAACAGGTCATAGCAAGGAGGCTAGAGCAGAGGAATAAAATTGTACGCCCGACAAGTGGGTACAAGTGTACTATATTTCTTGGGTTTGGATGATTTTATGAGCCGATTGGCTAGCCGCTTGGCTTTTTCTTTTTCTTTTTGAGATGAGAGGTCCAGTGTGGTGGTTTGGAGATTTTCCGGATGCTCCCCGTATAAAGGAGGTTATGGCGAAATTTTTCAAAAATTTAGGCTGTTAGCCAAATATTTGAAAAATTAGAAAATTCTTAGAAATTGAAAAGTTTAAGAATGAATGCAAGAATGAAAGTTGATTTGATTAGTAAAACAACTTTCAGCTCCGTTCCTTTTCGAGGAGGAAAAGATTTTAAGTGGGGGAGATTGTAACAACCCGGAAAAATCAGAACCAATTTAAAATTTTTATTTTAGCAATTTTAACGGATTTTGAATATTTAAAATGATTTATTTTAAATAATAACGACTAGAAATTGATTTTGAATAGAATTAGAACATATAAATTTGTTTTAATCGAAGTTAGAACGAATAATTTTAATTTAATTATAAAAGGAATTGGAAATGGCGTGGCAGTTTGAAAATTTAACTTTGAACTTTGACTGAATGTACAGGATTCAAAATAAACCGGATTTTAGTGAAACCAGAAATATTTGAATATGTTCGAAAATATCTTTCTAACGAATCTGAAAAATTGAAATTCCATAGCAGGAATCAAAAGTTATGGCCAGTTGAATATTCAAAATAGTCACTATGGAATAAATAAAACCCTAAAAAATAGCGATTTTGCAGACGACCTCCGTTTTTGACAAAACCTCTTTTGTTGGATCCGAAATGTCAAATTATTGTTGGATTCCAATTTTCATAATTTTTGGATTTAATATGTGAGCGTTGTAAATTTAAATATGTTTGGTAATTTGAATTTGAATTGGAACGACCAGACAATGACCATTTTTCAAACTGTCTCCAAATTCGATGAAATTAATTTTGTTAGGACCGTATCGTTAAAACATAGCTAGATTTATCTTTCTGGAATTTTTGGAGTCGGTATGTGGCCCTGGTAAATTAAAATGTGCGTTCGAATTTAAAATATAATGGTTTATATTTTAAATTTAGCGAAAACTGATCGTAACAGCCGAATTGGGTTACGAAACATATCACATTGTGTTCGTAATGGGGGTAATTAGCTAAGGGCGACGGACGTTGGGTCTCATTTGGAGTTAGTTATCATGTCGGGATAATAGGATAATTAAAATAATATAAAATATAATATAAATCCCTATAAAACCAAACCCTAATTCCTCTTTCAAGACAAATCCGACGCCAGTCATTTTAAACGGCTTAGGACCTCGATTCTTTTTCATTTTTTTCTCTCTTAATCGACCTAATTATATTTGAAACTCCAAAAGTGAAATCGAAGAGAAGTTTACACTCTTTAAATCTATACCAACGAGACCGATTACCATGAAGTATTTTGTTGGGATTTTCAGCTCAAAGCTGCTTCGTTCGGGTTCGTTTTGCGATGGGATCGGAGGTTCAAATTGGTTGGGGGTGGGCGCGGTTGTCAAGGGAGGAGTGGGGCATTGGAGGTTGGTCTCCGATGGGGTTCAGGTGGCATCGTTGGTGAAGCGCAAGGGAGGAAGGCGGTGCATGGTTTTTGGTCGCCTGGGAATGTGTTACGGGAAGAGATGATGTAATTAAGGGTAGGGATTAATCAGTGAAGTCATTAATTAATTTAAATAATTATTTATGTATTCAATGTTTTAAAATAACATAACTTTATCAAACAGGAACGAAATTCAACGATTTTCGAAGCATTAGAACCGTGACGACGATATCTACGCGATAGAACAGACTAGAATGGAAATGGAGTTGATTAGAATTTCAGGAAAATTCAAATTCAAACAGAACGGAATTCAGAAATAAAACTGACGGAGTGGATCCCAATGTGAGAACTTCTCACTATTATTTTTTATAGTTATTTAATTTGTTTTTTAACTACATATATGAACTTCTCCCCGTCGTCCACAAACCATGGACAACTTGTTTGATTGTATTATTATGTAGAAATTGATTGTGATTGTCATGTATTGATATGGTTGTTTATAAAAATTATTTATATAAAATAAATATATAAATTATTGTGAAATGAAAATAAAATAAATATTCATTTACAAATTAGACGGTTTGTTTATGTTCACCAATTTATCTGATATTGATTGAGACGATAAATTTTACACATCGCACAACTGCACAAATAATGAATAGTATTTGTTGTTTGAAAACCCCACACGGGTATTGGGATAATATTTGACATACACTGATCCCAATGATTATTGGTATGTCAATCAATGGGTTGACAGACTGTATAAGCGTTATTTAATTATTTTAATGCTTATACAGTTGTAGAATGCACTCTGGATGTTGTTTGAATTTTTAATGATTGTTTATCATTATTGTGGTATATATATGATGTTGAAATCCATATAAATAAAATTATATGGTAATGGATTGAGTCTGATTCCAGTTCAGAATTAATGAATATATTAAAATAATATTCAGTGCATATTGAAATGTGAAGCCGTGTTAAGTAGTTAAACATTATTTTAACATGAACTGGAATTTGGTCGATTTTATTCATTTTATAATGAATATCGGAAAGTGATTTCAAAATCTGATATTTGGAAAATATTATCATTTTAATATTGAAATGATATAGAAAATTAAATTTTTATTTATAAAATTCGTTTTAAATGGAAATAGGTGAAGTATAACATATATATATATATATATATATTATAATGGCCTGAATAGAACGCGCCCCGCAGCAACCGTTCGCGAATTTCGACAATTAACTTCAAATGGACGTTACGGGAGATCCGACCGTCGGATTCTCCTAAAACCAGAACCGTTGGGTTCATATCGAAAATAGATTTCCAATGAATACAAGAGATTTGAAATCTAACGGTTGGATTTGGAGATATGTCCAAATCAATTTCAGAAAATGTCTTTATGGATGCAGTTCGGTGGCCGTTATTGGAAACCGACTGTATGGGCGATAATAAAATTATTAAAAATATGGATAAATTATGTAAAATCATAATAAATGATTTGGAAAGATTTCGGATGATAAATTACAGTTTTGGAAGGATAAAAATATATTTTTATCGAAATGAACTATTTATTAACTAGAAAAATAATTTATTTGTTTTTAGAAATAAACAAATTGGATTTGAAAATAGTTTAAATAACTAGAATTTTTCCAATAAATAAATTGGAATGGATTTGGAATGGAAATAACCTTCGGAATATTTTTGATATTGGATTTCGTGATTATACGGATATTGTTGAGGAATTTAGAAGATATATATATATATATATATATATATATATATCGTTATTCCAACATGATATCCATTGGTTTCTGAATTTGATATTGAATATAAGCCTATATATTTTCTATTCAGAGCCTTGTATTTGATATCAAATTAGATTTTGGGTTTGTCGTGAATTGTGTCTTCATTAACACTGTTCTTAAACCCAGTTGAGAAAAGATATAAATCTTTTTATTAAGATTTAATGAAGTTTACCAATTAATTAACATTTAATTGGAATTAAATTGAAATTGGTTTTTGGGTTTATCGTGAACGGTGTTTTAAATAAAACTTGTTCTTTAACTCGATTAACAATGGAATAAGATTTTGGGTTTGTCGTGAATGGTATCTTTAATAATACTGTTCTTAAACTCAATGGATTTAAAAAAATTAGAAACTAACTGGATATTAGTGAAGTTGAATGGTTTCTTGGGTATTGATTTGATGTTGGTTTCGGCCTTCAGGATTAATACTTAGGGAATTATTCTCTTACTAATTTGCGGTTAGAGACTGACGGGATAGGGTCTTCAGTAACATTGTTCTTAAACCCCATGTTAAAAGAATAAATATTTTAATTAAGATGTAGAGAAGAATTACCAGTTAATTAACAATTAGTTGGATTTGAAATGGAATGTGAACTGGGTTTATTGTGAACTGTGTTTTTAACGACATTCGTTCTTTAACCTGATTTACAGTGAAATGAGATTTGGAACTTATAAATCTTTTTATTAAAGATTTAATGGAGATTTTCCAAAGTAAAGTTTTCCAATTTAATATATATGAATGGAATGGAATTCGATTTGATAATAATCGAAGTGAGTTTCTGTTGAGGAAGACTGTTAATATATATGGAATTTGAAAGGCTTTGTCGTTATTCCATTTATATTATTAGTCGGATACAGAAATTGATATCGATTATATATTGATTTGTTTTTCCGTGAAGATTCCACAATTAATGGAATGTGATTTTGGGTTTATCGTGAACTGTGTTTTAAATGACATTGGTTCTTTAACCCAGTTAAAGACGGGATATGATTTCCCAAGTTATATAATCATTAATATTGATTTTTGGGAAGATTAAAACTAAGTGGAGTTTAAATGAATCTTTAATTAGATTGAAATGAGGATTTGATAATTTAGATTATCAATTCAAGAAAATGATTGAGAATAGAGTATCACCAGTTTTGCTCCAAGCGATAGTTAAATCTTTAATTAGATTTGAACGTGAAATGGTAATTATTTTTACCGATAACACCGTGTTGTTAGATATGGACTGTTACCAGTTTGCTCCATGGGATGAATAGGTTGGGATTGGGAAAATAAAAGAAATGATTTCTTCGATAAGATGCGCTAATCCCGACTAGATGATAAACCTTAATTTGGTTTAGAAATGATATCCAAAGAACGATTAAAGAATAAATTTAAAGAATTTATCTTTGATAAAGTTAATGGGAACCTTTCCCAAAGGAAAATAATATTTGAATAAAAGAATATTATGGATTAGAATGAAGCATATGATGTGTTGTTATAGCACTTGGTTATAAGATACGCGAGTTATTCGGAAAGGTCGTGTTTACCCCATTCTGAATAACTGATATGACGAGAAGTCGAAGAGATTAAAGACGGTGCAAGACCGACGATCTTCACATCGAATGGATATGTTGCTACTTTTGCTCATGACAGGAGTAGCTACCTTGAAGGGGCTACAATGGTAGCCGTCTAGACGTACTTGTTGATTGTACGGATATGCGAGAGCCTCTCTCATGTATTGGACATACGGGATGAGGAATAAAGTGCCTCCAGTTTCATCCAGATCTAGAACGGACTTGTAAATGGATGGTGTGTCTGACATTGTATTCCTTTATACTGTATTCGTTGATCTTTGCTAAATATATATCTGTTTAGTGATGGAGAATTTATTCTCTTGCTTAATACCCTTCTCTGAGACGTACGAGCTCAAAGGCTATGTATCGGCAGAAATCAGTAGTGCAGTATGGATTGATAGTGTGGCATGCTGAGATGTAGTGATCCAAACCTTTGCTGAAAAGCAAAGTTTGGTGGATGATGATTAAAGCACAGCTTTGTGTAGCGTTAATTTGCGAGCCTCACACACCGATATGGAGGCAAACTGATGGTTAGATCAGTATGCTTTAAAGATGAGGATAGACACCCTATGGGTTGTCATGGATTCGGTCGACCGAGGTGATACTTGGTGCGGTCGCCCCACGCCAGTAGGGATAGGGAACAACCCCCCGATTCCCAGATGGATAGAGTTAGTGGTGTTTTCCAATGTTTGTACGTAAGCCATGGTAACTTGTTTCCTGGATAGTACGGATGTGCATTACGGCGTTTTCGCATGCCTGCGATGTAAGCCGTTGGGAATTGTACTACGCGATAGATCTTTCGGATCAGGAGCCACCATGATGGAAATCCAATTTCTACATATGACATTTTTCGATTTTGAATGTATACTATATACGGAGGCATAGTGGGATGGGGCTCTCATGCCACCTAGGATTGATAACTTTATATTTGAAGTTGATTTCTTCACTTATAGTAATAATAAAAGATTTGTTTTAAAACCTACCAAGCATATTTGGCTATTATAAGGTAAATCTCTGTCCTCCGGCTTGCCTTGCATTGCGTGATGGGACCTGAGTCTTATAATAGCTTCATTTTTCTTTATTTAGCATTGCGCTGTTTGTTTTAAGCACTATTATTCTTGGGGGTAACCCCGTTCCGTGTTATACGGCGTGGTCCCTTGATTTACCTTATTTTAAGGTAAAGTTTTAATAACTGTTTTAGTTCTCGCACCATTCACATGACTGACCTGGAGTTTATTGTTTTAACTTAAACTCTAGGTGCCTATATTTTCCACATGAGCAGCTAGTAGTTGGATTTTGCAGATATTATATTCACATGATCCTGGTTTATAGCTGAAGGGATATTCAGAAAGCTTTGCGTCCGTGTATTTCTTTCAGTTGTGTTTTGTATTATTTTTCCACTACAATGTATTTAAATGTAATTTAAAACTCTGATATTTTCTGTTGTATAATATTTATTCATTTATACTCTGTTATATTCTTGTACTCTGATGTAACTGTTTTAATAAACAATGAAAAGTTATTCTGTTTGTGTTCAGATTTGTCCTGTTCTCGAAGCAATCCGGGCTTTCCTTTACGGAGAAGTTTGGGTCGCCACATGCTCAGAGGTTTTATATCGATAGACATCAGTTGCATAGCGTGAATTGTCAGTGTGGCATGCTGAGATGCAAATGATCAAAGCTTCCGTTGAAAAGCAGAGTCTTGTGGTTGATGATCAAAGCACGACCTTAAAGGGCATAACTTTGTGTATAGCGTTAATTCGTGAGCCTCACACCTCAGTATGAGTCAAAAACGGGATAAGGGACGCAGTGAGAAATTCTTTCTAGCTATAGGTGGTGTCATCATATGGAGCCCAGGCATTTATTTATTTTTACCTGTGTGGATGATGGATAGCGAGGCGCCTCAGATATAACGGTTACTACGGAGTCGATGGATAGGTCCTATAGGACCGGGAAACGTGTGTTCAGTAATAATTAATCCTCAAATGTAAGGGAGGATTGGCACTGCAGGATAAAAGAGTTGCCCAAAGTGCGTAGTCCTGAGACATTTGCTAGAGTGTCTCGAAGCGGTTACGAGTACATCCCTTGTCTTGACTCATGACGGAAATCCAATTTCTAATATGTGACATTTCGGTTTTGATTGTAGAGCCTAATATGGCGACATGATATATGGTACCCATGCCGTCTATGATTGATACATTTATATTTGAAGTTGTTTTATACACTATGCACTTATAATAGTATCAAATGATTTTTTTTAAACGTATCAAGCATGTTTGGCTATTATATGGGAAAACTCTATCCTCCGGCTTGCGTTGCATTGTGTGACGTGACCTGAGTCTTATTATAGCTTCGTTTTATAAAAGGCATTGCGCTGTTTGTTTTATGCACTAGTATTCCTGGGGGTAAATCCATTCCGTGTTATACGGCGTGGTCCCTTGATATACCTAACTTTAAAGTAAAAGATTTAATAACTATTTTTAGTTCTCACACTAGTCACATGACTGACCTAGAGTTTATTGTTTTAACCTAAACTCTGGGTCCCTCTATTTTCCACATGTGCAGCTATTAGTTTCGGTTTCGCAGATATTATATTCACAGGATACAGGATTTACAGCTGAAGCCATATTCGGAATGCTCTGCATCCGTATATTTCTTACAGTTGTGTTATGTATTGATTTTCCGCTGCTTTGTAATTTGAATCTCTGATATTTGTCAAATATATATTATTTATTCATACTCTGTTATATTCTTGTACTCTGATGTAATTGTTGTAATAATCAATGAAATGTTCTTCTGCTTGTGTTCTAATTTGTCATGTTCTCAACTCAATACGGTCTTTCCCGCAACTGCGAGTTTGGGTCGTTTCATTTGATATATAATTATGCTAATGCCCTAATTTATGAAGATAGTACCTTCCTTATAGTCATTGTTGATATTCATATACTCCAACGATCATATGAGGTGGAAGCGATGATTAATTGAGTCCTACCTTTATGGCTCTACTTGTTGATGTCATATTTACTTAAGTGTTAATTCTGTCGCTTGAGTATAACCTTATCTTAATCATCTCTTCGACTTATCAAGGAGAAATATCGTTCTTTCTTACGATGTAGAATTACTATCATGCCATGATGTCCTTTGAGTAATAGGACACTGTATCTTCCCTTAATTTACATTAACATTGTTCCATTTAACTGATGAATTTAGCTAGCCTGACCCGTGTGTTTTCACTCGGGTCAGACCGAGTTAGTTTAAGGTATTAGCCTATCTTTTGGACTTAGCAGTTTCATGATGCTTCCTTCTGGGATCGAGCCATCTACTTAGGATTGTTAGCTTTCTTGTGAGATATTTTCGAGTCGTATATTTCTTTTCTTCCTATATATCAAGAGGTCATTATACCACTCTATTAAGATATTTGTATTGTAATGAGATGTATCATTGTATATGTAGATACTTATATATCTGATTTGTTCTATGATGAGTTACCCATTTAGTTATGGTGTTTTGTTCTGATAGATCCATGGCCACCTATAGCTTTATATTAACTGTTATTGGATATGTTGAGGCACTTGAGTTGAGAAAAATACATATCACTTATAAACATATTCAATAGAAAGTTAAGACAAGGACATAGTTAGTCGCCCCTAATCAACCCTATTCTCCGCATTAGCAGAAGAAATTACTATGTAGTTCTCTTTGTTAATGTGGGTCCTGGGGTGGGACGTTACATGGGATGTGAATGCCTTCACCACACATCTTGAAATTTTTCTCAATCAAATTGGTAATTTATAGGAAGCTTGGCCAGTGACCATCACTTAAGCAATAGAAATTTATGGACTACAAAGGGACTAGATGATAGTGAATGGGTTTTAAGAGCTATATTTAGAATGAAAAGATACACACTTCATTTATTATAGGTCAATTCTAATTCCTTAGGGAGATTTAATTTTGATATGAGTGTTAGGTTTTTGGAGGTCTTATACTATGTCAACTTTTAAATTACTCTTAGCAGATTCAAACTTGAATTCCTAACAATGATAAAGCTTTCTCATATATTCACGATGGTACATTCTCTTATCCTAACTTGAGTAACCCAATTACCATAAGTTTTGGGAATATTTTGCAATCTAAATCTATACCAACTATTGAGCACTAGACTTGTGTATGGACTAATAAAAGCATGAACCGTAATATAGTTGTTGTGTACATGGCAATGGCTTCTCTTAATAATGGAGACTAATTTTCTTAGAGGAACAAGTTTTGGAATAGTTACAACCCCCTTAGATACAACTTCAAATTATGGAAAGTTACGAAGAATTATCCAAATGCTTATATAAAGATGGATGCTATGGGATTCATCTTAGAGGGAAAAAGTTATTTCATAATTAAAACAATAAAGAAACCTTTTATCTGTTTCTCAATTGCGATGTCGTCTATGATATATGGAAAATGTTTTTTTTAAAGGAGGAATGCACAACCATCAAAGAAGAGCAATTTAGGGTGGCACTATATTTTTAGAGCAACCATGTTGAGGTTTTAATGAGTCGTTATATAGTTAATTTTGCTGAAGATTTCCTTATATTTTATTTAGAGAGAGCGTAACCAAAGGATTTTCAAAAGAGAATTATGGATGTGGAATGCATTCTCAAGTTAATGCAAAATGGCATAAAGTTTGCTCTTGATATTTGACCATTTGAGATAGAGCAATATGATAAAGTGAAGTGGGCTTAGCTTCGGCTCATATGTTTTTTTTCTATTTATTCTTTGTTTTTTGCTTTTTTCCCCTCCTTGTATTTCTGAATGCTAATTGCTTTTCTTTCATTTTGGTTATTTTTAGTTTGTTGACGTTGTTAATTTATTTTTAGTGATTTATTAACAACTGGTAAATATCCCAAAAACCTTCCTTTCTTGGCTAAAAAATAAAAAATCCATAACTACCTAGTACCGCTAATTTAGTAAAATTAGCTTTTTACCTTGATTAATTCAAGCAAAATATTGCATCAATAATTGATGTGCATGCAAAAGTTAATATTCATATTAATTTTTATTAATTTGTGCTAATCGTCGATTGAATTTACGACAATGAGTCGCATAACAGTAATAATCAATATTTAAAAACCAAATAATTTATTTAATTAATAATCATTGTAAATTAATTAAATACTAATGCCCAAATATTAATTATTAAAGTCTATGGAATTATCTAAATGCAATTATTATTTAAAAAGTGCACAAAAATTATATTTTTATGTATCAACATAAAATTTCAGTAAATCTTTGAATTTTAGTTGGATCACTTAATTACTAAGTTTTACTGAAAATTTTGAAAACTCAAATTGCCTCCATCAATTGTTGGCCACGATTGGTAGGGCAGAAGAAATTTAATTGAAAATTAATTAGGTTCTAAACAATGAAGGTATTAAAAGAGGCAATTTAACATGCTTTTCGGATCTAAAATAAAATGAATGATAGATGGTGCTTCAGATCAATGCAAAGTTGGGAGGCTGATTTAGTTGGATATAAAAGATATGTCCATTGTTTAACATGCTTTATTTGCTACGTCTTAAGGTAAAACTCAAAATTTATTCGCTCTTGTATTCACTATGTTCGCATAGTTTCGATTATTTCTACATCTTATCGACTAACATAATCATCATCCAGTTATGTAGCTTAGATCCTCTTTTTCATATCTCATTCAAGTATTTGTTCATATTGTTTATGTAGTTTAAATTTGGACCTTTCACAACGAATTTATATGTACCTAAGTTGTCCTTTCTATTTTGTTGTTATTTGAAAAAGATTACGCACAAAAGAAAATTTTTGCTTGGAAACAAATTTTTAAATAAACGATATATTTTTGTTACTTATTGCATATTAAAAATGAATATACTACACATAATGTTTACTAAAAATCATTTTGGAAATCAAATAAAGGTTTTACAATTTCATTAATTTGAATTTAGCTCGTCCCATTATAATTTTTTTCTTTAAAATTTGTTTTAACTTAAAACAATATTTAGCCTTTTTTGTAAAACATCATACATTTTTTAAATCCTCTTAAGTTAAAGTTAGAGTTCAATTTGTTATTTTATTTTCAAAACTAACACATTACTATCATTATATATACTTTTTTAAAATTTGGTTTAGTTTTACTACCATTCAAGCTTTATGGTCTTTGCATCCTAAGCTAACAAAAACTTAAATACAAATCACATAGATGCAAAATACTGCTTTAAATAATAATCTACTTTAATTCTACTTTCCATATAGGGTTCAGTGACAAATAATCTAGGTAGCTCCAAGCTCATCGCTCAAGTTCCTTCCATCGATGCATTCTAGCCCGAATTCTCCAATATTCGCCTTTCTTGTTCCCGAAAGCTAGTAAGATTTCTTTATGATATTCTCCTAGTAATTACGACTATGTATTTTAAATCAAATTTGAAAGAATTAAAACACCTTTCTTTCTTCCATTGAAACCTTTCTCACTTCATTACGCTAGAAGTATTGGACTGTGTTGGGAGAAAATCTTGCTCATCTCCTTGACTGAGTAAGACATGTCACTTTTTTAGTTTAGGTAATTATCTTCTTCGTTAATAATTTTAACATCATCAACTTACGTGCACCAAAGATTTTTGCAACATCTTCTGTTACGAGGGACGAAAAAGTGTGTTACAAATGCCGAGTCGTCAATAGTATTATTCTTGAGTGACAAAATGATCAGCTGGTCATATCATTGACATCAAAGGAATTAGAGTATGAAATAATTTCAAAAACATTCCATTAATTCAATTTCATTTTTCAATTACGTAACTTACCTAAGTTCCAGAAATATATTTGTGACAAAATATTGCAAGAGCAACATAAGTAGATGCTTACTTGGTTGATCAGAGTTTACTAGTAGATAGATATGATTCAATCATTCATATTGTAGCATCCCAGGAAATTCGACACTCGAATCTCGACACTAATACATTCCATGTCCAAATTCAATTATCAAAAATCCAGAAAACTAATAGAAAGAAGTTAGAGGGTGACATAAGGAATAAAGAAAGTTAAGAATAAGAAGAAGAACCATCATAACACAGAGTCTCCCATCATAGCGGAACAAAATATAATATATAAATAAATCTTTATTGAAATCTTGCAATAAAACTTACAAACATCAATAAAAGTTTGGTTGTAAACGGAGCTACAGTAATGGCATCCATCATTAACGGCATTCTTGATTTCGTTACGACGGCTTCTAGCTTCATTAACCCTGATTCTGTTAATTAACCCCCACATAATTCTCCTCACGTGCCTTTATTCAAAGATATACTTTTAAAGAAAGCGAACCCTGTTATCGAGAAGAAGTAATAGTCATTTCCAAATTCAACTGATTCGTATTTTACCTTTTTGCAGGATGTCAAATCTCGTAAGCGATGCTTTCGATGTGGGGATCTTGGCCACTGGATCAAGGAATGTCAAAATCTGATCGTTTGTTTCAATTGTAAGAAAATCGGTCATAACGGGTTTCAGTTCCCTACCAGTTCGCATAAGAAATTTCCTCTGAAGAAAAAAATGGTGGTTGGAAAAGAAATTCATATTTCTCAATTCTATGGTGATGGGATCTTGATAGGCTTAATTCTTGGGCGACGATTTCTGTTGTGAGGGGAGAGTACTCGATTAGCCTTATGGAGCAGTATGAGAGGCAAAATTTTCATTATCTTTGCGGATGGGTTTGGAATGTTAAGCGTTTCAATAATGACTTTATGGTTAAGCTTCCTAGAAATTTCTTGTATACGGAGCATTTCTTGGTAAATGAGTGATGATCATTGTGTATACGTCCATGGTCTATGCGCTTTAACTCGATTAAGCCAAGAGATACGATGACAATATGGATCACGCTCAAGAACTTGCCCCTTATTTTTCGTAGTCATTGGATGGTCAATCTAATAATGATAAAGGTGAGTGAAGTAAAGAAAATAACATTTAGAGTGCGATGGATTTGTCATTTCTTAGAGTGGAAGTGGAGGTGCCTACTCCAATTTATCTGCCTTCGATGTTGAGACTCTTCTCTAGAAATTCTTATCATGAAGTTGAAGTGAACAGATTCTTTGGAGATCCTAATGCAGTGGTAGATTTTCCTAATTTCAAGAATCTGATTTTTAGGAAAGACTCTGATGGTGTTCTTAAGACATGGAGGATCGAGAAGGATGGTCGGAGACAAGAAGTGTTTACTCAAATAGAGTAGGAGGACCGTCAACTTCTGTAGAAAATGAAAATGAGAATATTGTTTTTGGAAAGGTGCATGTAGCTGAAGAAGCAAGAGTTAGTGTTGAATAGGTGTATGAAACTGAAAATTTATCTTATGGTGATGTGCATGTAGCTGTGGATGCAACTGAAGATGTTATGGCTTTTGAAGCTCTGCATGCAACTGGGGAAGTAGACTCTATATCAGGTACATCTGGTTTGGACATCACTCAGTCTATTTCAAGGAAAGGCAAACAGGCTGCTAGATTCACATTGCTTAAAAGAAGTGCCAGGCGCAATCAGAATGTGGAACACCCCATGGAAGGTAGTGTTTTTGTTCCACCTATTTTGAATAGCTTAACTAATGATCAGTTATATAATTTAGCGGTTAAATCTGGTTTCTCCTTAATAAATTTGATGCCAACATTATTGACTTTAAGATGAAAGAATTAGAGAGAGTTGAATCGATTAAATGATAATTGTTTCATGGAATGTACGTGGTTTAGGCAAACCCAAAAAATGCCTTAAGGTTATGAATTTTTTTGCTTTCTTTAAACCCTGATATTGTTTTCATACAAGAATTTAATATAGTTTGTAGTGATAATTTATGTTTTATGTCACTGGGAGGTTCAATGTTGGGCGGATGGTGTTTTCTGAATGCTATTGGCAGTTCAGGCAGTTTGATGGTTGGTTGGAATAGTGATAAATGGGAGTTGAGGCAAGAGATCAAAGATGTTCATTGTCTGCATGTATCTTTGAGTCACAAAAGCTCGGATGTAATATACTTTTTCACAAATGTATATGAACCACAGACGAGGGATGAAAGAAGGGTGCTATGGAATGAATGTTTGTCTTTTAAAAACTCCATTCAAGGTCCATGGCTTATCGGTGGAGAATTCAATGTTGCGAGATTTCGCTTTGAGGGAAACAAGAGAATAAAGAATTATGGAGAAGATATGGATGAGTTTGGTGACTTTGTGCAGAGCTGTTATCTAATTGATCTCCCCTTATGTAATAGAAAAATCACTTGGAGTAATGGGAGAGAAGATCCAACTCTAGTGAAGCTTGATATATTCTTTTTTAACTCGTAGTTTGAAGACTTGCATCCCTTATCTTCGCAAAAGGGACTTGCATCGATAATCTCTTATCACTGCCCCATTTGCCTTTGATCCAGGAGATGGAGCAATCAGAAAATCCATATTTCGTTCTGAGAAGATGTGGTTCTTAGAAGAGGGTTTTGATGACGTGGTAAGGAGCAAATGGTCTAAATTTCCAAATCTAAATGATGCTGCAGGTTCAATTAGTAGAAAGTTGAAGCTATTAAGGAAGTTTTTGAAGAGCTGGAATAGAGAAGTGTTTGGTTCTATTCGAAAGAAAAAAGTAGGTTTGGAAGATGAGATTCTCAAACTTAATATTCTTGCTGAACAAAAAGTTTTATATGATTATGAAAAAACTTTAGTAAAGAATAAAGAAATTGAGTTGCTAAAGGTGATTGATTAAGAAGTATATTGGAGGCAGAGATCCAGATATCAATGTGTTAAGGAAGGTGATAAGAATACTGGATATTTTCACAGAGTAGCGAATGGAAGGAGAAAATCAAATATGATTTGCAGTATTGAACATAATGGAGAAGAAGTGAGAAATCAATAGGACTTGAATAAAGTGTTCACTGACTACTATGGTAAAATCTTAGGTTCCTGTTGTAGTTGTAAAGCTGAGGTTCGATTCGTAGCACGCTCTCTGGATCGGTTCGGGTCGTGGCTACTCATCCGGGCCGGGTCGTGGTGTGGTGCTCCGATTCGTGATCTCCTTTGGTCATCAGCTCGTGGAATGGGTTGGGGTCGAGTGACGCGGTTCGGATCGTGGGGCTCTCCAGGTGAGCGGGTCGATTCGGTGCCACCATTCGGGTCAGTTCGGTCATGATCTCCCCAATTCCTCAGATCGGCTCGTGATGCTACCGTTTGAAGGGAGCGGTTCGGTTCGTGCTCCCCTTCTCCGATCCGATCCAGTTCGGCTAATTTCCTGCACGTCTTTCCAACGACTGTTTTATGCCATTCAACAGTGTTTTCGACCAATCTAACTTTTCTAATCAATCACAAAATATTCCATACAGTCATAGCAACATATAAAATTGACCACTACGCCAAAACGACAATTTGATATGTTAAAACGGATCAAACATACCCAAAATCTATATTTTCCCCTTAAGCATGATTAAGCAAATCTAATGATAGGATTAGTAAAACTTAACCAAATTACCCCAAATTTCTAGCAGAGGCCTAAAACAATATTTCGAGATTTATAAATTTTTTTCCAGAATTTAATCATGTTTAAATTCGCTAATTACCCTTAATTAACTATAATTAGTGAGGAACTATGCAAATCACTCACCTTAGCCACAAACAAAATACCAAATCTGAAATTATCTTCTGTTTGGCGCTGTTTCCAAGGCTATACAGCAGTTCCGACCTTGATTTGGTGCTATTTCACTTTGATTTGATGTTGCTAAGCTTAATCCTTGATTAAACGGTGATTAGAGATGATTCTAGATGTTGGAGGCCATTGTTAGGGTTTCTATGATGTATGAGGCGGCTGGAAAGTGACTAAAAACTGAAATCCCTAACCCTAACAGTCCTTAAATACCCCAAATCCCGAAATCCCCCACTGGGCCTAGCTGTTAATTAACCAATTAAGCCCGGTTAAGCTGTTTTTCACCTTCTAAACCTTAATTCAGCCATATCTCCCAAATGGTAAGTCCATTTTTCACATATGACCACTCTACGAAAAGGTAAACCATCATCCGGATCTAATGGAAGTGGTTTCAGTTCAAAATTCCTTTCCAATCAAAAGTTATGGCCGAAACAAGATCAGCTAGGGGCAAAATGGTCATTTAAAAATCGCAAAAATCATGGACCTGGGAAATGACCCCAATAGTTGTTCCCCAAAGTTACATGACCATACGACTTCGCATGAGAAAGAAATAAATATTCTACGATCCTCCGATGCGTAGAATGCGGGTCATTACATTCTCCCCCCTTAAGAAATTTCATCCCCGAAATTCCTTAACCCAAAACATACAAAGGATCCTTCATGTCTACCAATCATTAACAAAACAATCGAGCATACAAAACAACACAACAAGCCTATCCTAGCATGCGGTTTACTAACAAGGGAGTACTATACCGATATAAAAACCTTACCAGGCAAAGATTTCTGGATACTTCCTCCTTATGTTCTCTTCTGTTTCCCAAGTACAGTCTTCCTCATCACTAGCCCACTGAACTTTGACTAATTTCACCGCCTTCCTTCGAAGCTGCCTCGTATCGTTCCCAACAATAAGCATAGGCCTATGGTTCCCAACCACCTCAGGTTCAACCTCGATATCATCCAACTGATCAGGTGAAATAGCCACACTAGGGTCGTGCACAAACTTCCTTAACTGGGAAACATGAAATACGTTGTGAACTCCTTCCATCTTCGCTAGTAATTCAACTTTATATGCCAAATTCCCAATTTGCTCGAGAACTGGGAATGGTCTAACAAATCTTGGTGCTAACTTGCTTCTCCTGCCAAATCGAATCATGTTATTTAATGGGGAAATCTTGACAAACACCAAGTCTCCAACGGACAACTTTAAATTCTTTTCGCCTCTTATCAGCATAACTCTTCTGCCTATCCTGGGAAGCCTTCATTCGTTGTTGAATGATCTTAACCTTATCTGAAGTTTCTCTTATCACATCTGGTCCAAGCACAAACTTCTCACAAGTTTCTAACCAACATGACGGTGAGTTGCACGGTCTTCGATACAAAGCTTCAAATGGATCCATACCAATACTGGATTGATAAATATTATTATATGCAAACTCTACTAGATGTAAATGGTCATCCCGTGATCCACCAAAATCAAATATGCAAGCTTTCAAGAGATCTTCTAACACTGGATTCACCCTCTCTGTCTAACTGTCGGTTTGTGGATGATACGCGGTACTGATATGTAATTCTGATCCTAACGCCTCTTGTAAGCTCTTCCAAAACCCACTAGTAAACAACGGGTCTCAGTCACTCACAATGCTTTTAGGTACTCCATGAAATATCACTAACCGTTTCATATATAGCTCAGCTAACTTAGTTGCCGTTCTATTCGACTTGACGGGTATAAATCTTGCACTCTTGGTTAATTGATCCACAATCACCGAAATACTGTCATGGCCCGATCTAATCCTCGGTAAACCATCTATGAAATCCATCGAGACTTATTCCCAATTCCATTTGGGAATTTTCAACGGTTGTAACAAACCACTAGGCTTTCTTTGCTCAGCTTTAACTAACTGGTAATTTATACTCGGAGATAAACTTCCCAACATCTCTCTTTATCCCTTCCCAGTAGTAGGTCTGCTTCATGTCTCGATACATTTTGTTACCACCAGGATGTATAGTCAGTCTAGAGTGATGACATTCTCTAAGAACTTCATCTCTCCATCCATTGACATTGGGTAAAACCAGTTTATCATCCTTTCGAAGCCATCCTTCTCCACCTGGTCCATACTTGTTCATTTTCTCACCATTGGTATTCATCTCTTCCTTGGAGATGATTTCTATTAGGTTTTAGGATCGTCCCTCTAACTGGAAACAATCCGCTCAATCAAAGTCGGTCTAACCGTCAAACTTGCCAATATTTCTAGATCCAATCCATATTTAGGTCTGAAATCATCTCCCACGATATACTCCAATTACTTCCATTCAAGAAACATAGCATCTAAACTGGCATGTTTCTTACTCAGTGCATCAGTACAGCATCTAGTCTGGTACCACATGCATCTGTGTATACCGTCATCTCTTCATTCTCTATTACCAGAATCCTACAGGTGATAGTCTACTCAAGGGAATAAAACAAGAACAAACATAGCAACCATAGCATCCATCAAACATGTCCTATCTATCACCTGCTAAAGCCATAGACACGTCGATACCTACTTGACTGGTCCAATAAATCCCAAGGCTAACGGAAGCCCCGCCTCCATACATACGTCGATGCCCACTTGACTGGTCCAACCAATCCCAAGGCTAATGGAAGCCCCGCCTCCATACGGACTACCGTACGTCCAACGTACGTTTATCCTCCAAGGATGACCAGATCACGTCCAACGGATCAAAGGTAATGGGCGTCCGCAGATACCCTTGCTTCTAGTCCGCCTAAAACACTCGAGTCCCACCCAAGTCTATCCTTTATCTTGCTGCCCTCTCGAGTCCAACTCGAGCCAATCCATTTCCTTACAGCCTTCTCAAGTCCGACTTGAGTCAATCTATTACCCATAAACTCAGACCCAGTCTTGAGTATCCATTACCTACAAACTCTAATCCAGCGTGAGTCATCTCCCTATTCGTTGCATCTCCAAGATCAACGAACACCTATTTTCTTT
Organism: Allium sativum; assembly: GCA_030737875.1. Classification (NCBI taxonomy): domain Eukaryota; kingdom Viridiplantae; phylum Streptophyta; class Magnoliopsida; order Asparagales; family Amaryllidaceae; genus Allium; species Allium sativum. The sequence goes on from CM060912.1 coordinate 109,837,762, forward strand.
TACGAGTTCAAGTCCAACTTGAGCCGTCCTAATCCTTCGTTGCATCTTCCACGATCAATGAACATATTCTATTCCTTCAAAAAGAACATCAACATAGGGTCCTAAACAATCCATTACTTTGCATCTTTCTCGAGTCCCACTCGAGTCATCTCATAACCCTATCGAGTCTAACTCGCATTAGCCCATACCATTGAACAGTATTATCATGTCACGGCTGCACATCACTCCTCGAGTAAGCCGATATATCATTCAATGGAAATCACAACAACTACTTATATCTCACACAAACCATCCTAGTCGAACTCGACATTCCCTAAGCACAAGCCCCAAAGGCCTAAACCAATATCAGGCAAGAACTCAAGGAACATTTCCTCTGAATTCAGACAATCTACATGAGATGATCCTAGCAAAACAACTAAGTAATCACAAGCAAACATACATCCATAACTCGATAAGACCACATTACAACAAATCATGCAAAGACTAGTTGAACCACCTATCGGGTTCGTCACAACTAAAGGTCTATCGACTATCTCAGGTTCCAATCCCAAATTATCTACCAGGTCACTAGATATGAAGGAATGGGATGCCTCGCTATCAACAAAACTAGAACATGAACATCATATATAGAAAGCATACCTCGAATAACGACGCCCTTTCCCTTCTCCACCGCAGTTGGGGCATTCGACGAAGAAGGAGCAGCGTTGATAGCATATGCTTTCATGATCTGCTTCTCTTTAGGAGGTTGTGTACATGTATCCTTGTGATGTCCTACTTGGCCACACTTGAAGCACTTACTTTCCCTAGGCTTTTCCTGACAATCTCTAGCATAGTGGCCCTTCTTGCCACAACTAAAGCTCTCTTTATCTTTCTTGTCCTTTTTCTGACCACCCTTGGTCTGATACTATTTTCTCTTATTCTGAGACTCCTTCTTACCTCCACTGCTTGCTTGCGGCTTGGTTCCTCTACAGATGCAATAGCAACATCGGCCTTTGACTTAGGGTAAAGACTCTCCGATCTCAATGTTTTGCCCACTATAGACTTGAACGCCTCGTCGATGTGGTTTATCAGCCTTTCCCCTAAGTACTCATCTAAGCCGGTTATGAACTTCTCGTTCTTCTTCTCGGCAGTGTCGATAAGAGATAATCCATACTTCGATAAAATATCGAACTCAGCAATATATTCCGAGACTGCCCTACCATTCTACTTAAGCTCCAAAAATTTCCTAAACAATTCAGATTTGTGAGCAGCTGGAATGAACTTTTCACTGAAACGAGTCATAAACTGATTCCAAGTAACTTTATCTTTGGGAGTAGCTGCTTTAATAGCATTCCACCAATTCATAGCTCGTCCTTGAAGCTGACGCGATGCTAGCTTTCTCTTCATGGCATCATCGATTCCCAAGTCCTTGAAGATGCGCTCACAACTATCCAACCAATCTTGAACATCTGTAGCCGACTCCATTCCGTGGAATGGCTTCCCTCCAAGACTAGTATAATCCTTGTTAAGCTTGGCAAAATCGGCCCTAGGCGCCTGCACCGCTGCACGACCACCATTTACAGCATTAGGAGATGCCCCCTGAACATCCCTAAGAATCTCTCTCATGAGTTTAGTGAACATCATCCTCACATCAGGAGCATTCCCATTATTAGCTCCTCTACCAGTACTGTAACACCCCACCTCCGCCAGGGTGTCTCTTGCAAGCACTCTGACTTTGGAGGGGCGTTTGAATCGGGTAAACATGCATAATGATATATCAAGGCAGAACAAGAACATATGTATATATGTAAACAGAGTAAATAAGATAAGTAAAACAACGGAAGATTTCAAACTATTTCAAAACAAGTCTGGTACACATAATGTCAACTTTCCAAATACACAAGTCTAGATAAAAACAACATCACTGAAAAACTGAAATACATAAGTACTATCCCCAAAATAAGTGATAACCATAGCTAGCTTCATGTCAAGACCGTATATGAGCTAAAATCCCACAAGCAAGCGATCAGAAATCCAAGCTAAGCTCCAATATTCCCACCCTGAGAACCTGGGGGGAGGGGAGGGGGGAACGGAAGAAAAGAGGCGAAAGAAAACAGGTCAGTCAAAAAGACTGAGTAAGCCCTACTACAATCAATGTAAACTTATAAAGTTAACTGACATGAGAAGCAGGGATGAACATAAGGATAACAACATACTAGCATGATGATTAACTAACAAGGTAGATAAAGGTGTCATCGCATAATCAGGTTTAAGGTTTTGCACCACAGGTGTACTAGCAAACTAACATGACTTGAATAAACACGTATTGATCCCTTGGCCCAAGCTTTGACCCAATAACATGAAATGACCCTAATACGAGGTCCAATAACATGAAGTGACCCTAATACGAGGTCCATTAACATGAAGTGACCCTAATACGAGGTCCAACCAAACGGTCTAATCGATCGGCTCCCTAAGCCTAACTCGTCACGTGTTGGTGTCAATACGACCCAAACATAATTGTAGTCGGACTGTGCCGGGTCCACCCTTCGGGTGTATCAAGCCCTAGGGTGTAAACCCCTGGACACCATAAACATAAGTGCACAGTCTCGATCTACTTGTACCCGTGCATGTTTTCTCCGGCTACGGACTATGTGCACGACCATAGTCCGTCCGGAACTACACCGGCGTACCACTCTGCCGTCGTTTTTGGTCACTTACCTCAAGTCCAGTAATCGTGCCCCACCCTAGCCTAGTCCCTAGGGTCATAATGATACAAACTTGGGATTACTGCTGGAGTGGACCCCCATTGCTAGGATTTTCTAGTGGGTTAAGTACGGTTTAACCCTCTTGCAAATCATGGATTAACTTGGTTAAGTGTAACGATGAGTTCACGACTTAACCCTGATTAATCTACCAAGCCCAAATTGGTTAAGTATTAAGTGGACCATGACTTAACCCTAATCATGAGGCATTAATTAATTAATGTGCCTTAACCTCTCACATTAGACTTTGTTGCGGTTACTAGTTAAGCCGGTCGGTTCCGGGTAGCTTTACACCACAACTTGGTCTAACCTCGGGTTCAAGGTACAACATGACCAACTTCTCACATTGGGTCCTATTGTTTGTAGCAACTAGTTAAGCCGGTCGGTTCCGGGTAGGTTTACGCTACAAACTCAACCCAACCTCGAGTTGGTCACACTTATATTTTCTAAGTGTCATGTCCATTATGTTTACAAAACATATTACAAGTTTTCAAGCATTTGGGTAGACCTAACTTAATAGGTAAATTCCCAATGGGTAGACCTAACTTAATAGGTAAATTCCCAATCTTATATTTTTATGTCTTTTAAGTTTACCCAACCCCAAACGCAATCCCATCGCTTACATATCGCAATAGCGCATAAAGGATAGAAAGAGGGAACTTTGCATAATCATGACATAAAGGTGTTGAAGCCACAAGTTTAACATGGTGGCATATGAAATGTACATATGTTCATATACTTGCATATTACATTTTTAGGCCTCAAAAGCATGCATAAAACCAAACTTAGCATATTGGTGATACATGGTGATAAATGACATGTAGAAATGGCCATAAGTTCGCATTTAGCCTCACATGCAAGTTATCATAAGAGATATGATAACTTACATGTTGCCAAAATGCAACCTTTAGCATAAAGCTTGAAGCTTTATGTTCATATACTCAAGGTAAGCTTGCATAACATGATAACATGAGTAAATGATCCACCCAAACTTGCATACATAACATGACAACTTGCATATCATAACATGGCAACTTGCATAACATAACATGGCAAACTTGCATATCATAACATATCAAACTTGCATAACATGACATAGTAAACTTGCATATCATAACATATCAAACTTGCATAACATGACATAGTAAACTTGCATATCATGGCAAACTTGCATATCATAATGATCAACCCAACTTGCATCATTCATTTAACTTTAGAGTTTAAATATGAAAGTAGAAAAGGGCTTACAATGCTTATGAAGGCACAAAAATATATATAGATTGAGACAAAGCCCTTATGCAATCAAATAAACCCAAAATGCAAGCTCCAATAGATAAACCCTTGAGAAAAAATGATCAAAACTCTTGCTTTATGATGTAAATATGGAAACTTGACTTGAATGCAAGCTAATGACACTCATACAAGCTTGAAAACACTTGTATGCATGGAAAATCTCTCATAGAAATTTATTTAGGAATTTTATGAAGAGAGTGGAGGCCATGAGAGGAATGATTTTGCCATAGTTTAGTTGTATGAATGAATAATGATGATTTAGGGTTAGGTTAGGGGCTTATTTATAGAGATTAGGATTAGTTTTAGCCTTAGGATTAAACCCTAGTTCCAATCTTAGCCCTCAAAACCGAATCTGGCCCCCAAACTCAACACAACTCCAAAATGGTGCACCAGGCAAAACTGCCCGGCTGAACCAAGTCGACAGCCAAGTCGACAGGGCTGTCGACTTGGGTCCAACCAAGTCGACTCCCAAGTCGACAGGGCTGTCGACTTGGGTGCTTTGGCGGGAATTTTCCCGCCTAGCCCAATCTGACCTAATTTCCAAATTCAAACTTGAATTTGAAATCTGTTTTTACTTTGAAATTTTCTGAAAACTTCGTTGGGCCTTAATCGGGTCATACGGACTCCGATTTTCGAGAACTCGGACTCTATTTTGCGTATTTTTCCGAGATGAACGCAATGGCACAGTCCGTTTCCCTTGATTCAGATTTTTAAATTAAATTCTGCCTCGATTTATGTTATAACAGGTTATTGAAAATACGGGTTGTTACATTCTCCCCTCCTTAAAGGATTTCGTCCCCGAAATCTTCAAGTTAGGAAGAACGTATCCTACCATCCAACATCCATCTACTCAAAACATCATCCACGAGCAATCATTGTCCTTACAAGATTCTAAACGTTATATGAACATATGCAAAGGTGTGTGTATATGTACTTATCTAATGCAAATATCGTCAATGCAAATTATGTTAGTGAAATGAATCCATATGTATGCAATTCCTAACATAATGTATAACATCTATATGTGTGCACATAACATACATCCATATGCAACATTCATGTGATAACACAAAAATTTTCATCCATGAATAAGCATAAACACTCATGCATATGCAATATGAGGAGTGTGTGAGCCGATCTAGTGCCTAATGTGTATAATGCATCCACGAGTAACCACTTGCAAACACTTGCAACCACTTGCAAACATCAAGCATAACATGATTCAAACACATGTTTCATCCAAAGGTTTTCTACCTAAGGTTCTCATGACAAGATTAACACGATAAACTAGATAAACATGGATAGCAAAGAGAAAGATATGCTAACAAAGAAAAGAGATTGAGAGTGTACCCTCAAAAAGAAATGGATAAAGCCCACGCATCTTCTCCTCGGTTTCCCAAGTTGCGTCTTCTTCGGCTTCACCCCATTGAACCTTCACCAACTTGACCTCTCGATTCCTTAGCTTCTTGTTCTCCATCCCCAAGATACGAATCGGAGCTCTCCTCAAGGTAGCCTCTTTCTCCACTTCCACATCTTTCAGAACACTTGGCTCAACAACCTCTGCTGATTCATGTAAACACTTCCGGAGATGCGAGACATGAAAAACATCGTGTACTCCGGCAAGCTTCTCGGGCAACTCCACTCTATAAGCCATCTGCCCGATCCTCTCTATAATAGGGAATGGTCCAACAAACCTCGGTGCTAACTTCCCAACGGCTCCAAATCGGACCACATTCCGCAAAGGAGAAACCTTCACGAAAACCATATCCCCAACATCAAACTCCAAATCAGTTCTTCGCTTATCAGCATAGGATTTCTGTCGGTCTTGGGCCGCTTTCATCCGTCTCCGAATCAACTCGACCTTCTCGGATGTATCTCTGATCATATCAGGCCCAAGTATAAGCTCATCTGTAGTCTCCCACCAACATGTAGGCGACTTGCACGGCCTCCCATATAAAGCTTCAAATGGTGCCATCCCTTTGCTTGCCTGATAACTGTTATTATATGCAAACTCAACAAGAGGAAGATGGTCTTCCCAAGTACCACCAAAATCCAGAATACAAAGCCTCAACAGATCCTCGAGTACCCTATTCACCCTTTCGGTTTGACCGTCCGTCTGTGGGTGATAAGCCATACTTAGATTCAACCTCGTGCCCATAGCTTCTTGCAAGCTATTCCAGAATTGACTTGTAAAGATTGGGTCACGGTCACTGACTATACTAGAAGGGACTCCATGTAGTCTCACAATCTCACGAAGATATACGGACGCTAGCCAAGATGCGGTCCTCTTGCTCTTCACCGGAATGAAATGAGCACTCTTCGTAAGTCTATCCACAATAACCCAAATGCTCGTATTCCCTTTCCTTGACCTTGGTAGCCCATCGATAAAATCCAGGGAAATACTCTCCCACTTCCACAGTGGAATGTCTAGAGGATGCAATAGCCCACCGGGCTTCTTCGACTCGGCCTTAACTTGCTGGCAAATGATACATCTAGAGACAAACTCTGCCACATCCTTCTTCATCCCAGGCCAAAAGAAAATGCGCTTCATATCTTTATACATCTTATCTCCGCCCGGATGTATAGTCAACTTAGAGCGATGCGCTTCCTCAAGAACTTTTCTTACTAAATCTTCTACCATTGGAACACATAACCTTCCGTCTCTCCTCAGCCAACCCTTATCATCAATAGAATATCGAGCGAGATGACTAGACGCCTCTCCTCGAATCAGCTTATCCATAATCTCAACTATCTGAGGGTCTTCTCTCTGCGAAGCCCCAACTTGATCAAGAAGGGTAGGTCTGAGTTCTAGAGATGCTAAAGAACCGGTCGTCGACTCAATCGCCAAAGAGAAATCAAAGGTTGCCACATACTCCAAATTCTTCATCTCAACGAATAGAGGACTCAGAGTCAACCTTTTTCTACTCAATGCATCTGCTACCACATTCCCCTTGCCAGGGGTATAAGCTATCTCAAAATCGTAGGACGCCAAGAATTCCATCCATCTTTGTTGCCTCAGATTCAGATCCTTCTGAGAAAAGAGATACTTCAATGACTTGTGATCGGTATAAAGCTCAAATCTTTCTCCCAGAATATAATGGCGCCAAGCCTTGAGTGCATATACTATTGCTGCCAACTCTAAGTCATGAGTGGGATAATTCTTCTCATGCACTTTGAGTTGTCTACCGCCAAAGCATATCACTCTTCCTTCTTGCATCAGAACAGCTCCTAACCCCGTGCCACATGCATCGGTGTATACTGTAAATAACTTCCCTCCATCGGGCAAAGCTAGAACAGGTGCTGATGTGAGAGCTCTCTTGAGCTTCTGGAAAGCAAGCTTGCATTCTATGCTCCAAGCAAAAACTAAATTTTTCTTTGTCAATTTAGTGAGAGGAGCGGAAATCTTCGCGAAGTCCTTGATGAACTTCCGGTAAAAGCCTGCAAGACCTAGAAAACTTCTCACTTCGGTTGCATTCCTTGGAGTCTTCCAATCCTGAACTGCGACTACCTTAGCGGGATCCACCGCTAAGCCTTGCTTAGATACTATATGCCCAAGGAATCTAACTTCCCTTCTCCAAAAGTGACACTTGGAGAACTTGGCCTTCAACTGATGCGCTCTAAGCGTATCCATCACCTCCACAAGATGCCTTGCGTGCTCTTCCTCATCCTTAGAGAAGATCAGAATATCATCTACGAAGACCACGACAAACTTGTTCAAGAACTCCCTGAACACCCTACTCATCAAGTCCACGAAATATGCGGGTGCATTAGTCAAGCCGAACGGCATGACAAGCCATTCGAAGAATCCATCTGGAGTTCTGAACGCAGTCTTGTCTATACTATCTTCAGCTACCCTGAGCTGATGGAATCCAATAGCAAGATCAAGCTGAGAGAAAACAGAAGCACCGATAAGCTGGTCAAAGAGATCATCAATCCTCGGTAACGGGTGTCTGTTCTTCTTAGTCAGCTTATTCAACTCTCGATAGTCAACACAAAGTCGGAGAGAACCATCTGCCTTGGTAGCAAATACCACAGGCGCTCCCCATTCAGATATACTTCGTCTAATGAAGTTCTTCTCAAGCAACTCCTTCACTTGCTTACTTAGCTCCCGCCTTTCACGCGGAGCCATGTGCCGAACGGGCAAAGAAACCGGCTTTGCATTATCCACTAGATAAATGCGGAAATCAATCTCTCGCTTAGGGGGCAACCCCCTAACTTCCTCGAAAACATCCGGATACTCTCGAACCACTCTCACAGACTGAAGAGTTTCCATTGACGAGTCGAGTGATTCAAGATAGCACAACATGACGGGACCTCTCGGATTACAAGAAATTTCTAGGGTGTTTCCGAGGCGAGTCACGAGCCTCACAACCCTATGCTCACAATCAAGGATGGCTCTATATCTGGACAACCAATCCATGCCCAATATCAATCCATATCCCCTAAAACCAAGAACATAAGCACTACACAAGAACTCTACACTCAGTATAGAGATCCTCAAATCCCCACATATCATAGACAGATGGGCGGAACCCCCAATAGGATTTGAGACACAGACAGGATCATCTACCAAACTAGTACTAAGGTGCAAACTATCAACAAGATCAGATGAGATAAAGCTATGCGATGCACCAGAATCAAACAAGGTACGAACTGGAAAATCAGAAATATATACAAGGCTCTCAACAGAAATACTACCTCGATCGGGAACTGGAGCGGTATTGAGAGCATGAACTTGCCCTCCTGAAGGTCTAGCACGCTGAGTCTGACCCTGGCCTTGCCCTTGCTTCTTCGGGCAATCCTTACTGAAATGTCCAGTCTCACCGCAGAAAAAGCATTCACCATTCTTCCCTTTCCTCTTCTTACAATCCTTAATAAGATGCCCAACTGAACCGCAATAATGGCACTTCCCCTTTTTGTTATTGCCCTTGTTGTTGTTCCCCTTGTTGCCTTGACTCTTGTTCTTGTTCTTGTTCTGATTGCCTTGACTGCTCTGACCACTTGGATTACCCTGATTTCCTTTCCATTGGGAATCAGTCTTCTTGGCTTGAGTATCATTCATCTTGATCTCTTTCTTGACATCTCCCTGAAGTAACGCCATATCAACCAAGCTCTCAAACGTGGCCCCATGGGGAATATGTGACATAGCCAATCCCTACAACGGCTCATTCAATCCTCTAGCAAAACGAAGAGCCTTCTTCTGAGGAGTACTCACCATATACAAGCCAAAACGAGCTAACTGATTGAACTTGTTCACATATTCTTTGACAGACATATCTCCTTGTTTCAAAGTTATGAACCTCTCCATTTGCAGATTCTCCTCAGCAGAAGATAGAAACTTAAGCACGAACCTTGCCCTGAAATCGGCCCAAGTCTCAACAGGCCTAGTACCATTGGTGACTTCCCACCAATAAGCGGCTTCATCCTTCATAAGCCAAACTGCCAACAAGATCTTCCTCTGATCGTCTAACCCAAAGATAGCAAATAAATCCTCGGTCTCTTTCAACCAATTTCTGGCCTCTACAAAAGTCTCAGTGCCTTGAAAGTTCTTGCCACCCATTGCTTTGAAATCTTTGCAAGTCTTTGCAAAGTCAGCTTGAGGATGTTGAGGGGGAGGAGGAAGAGGAACCTCAGCGACAGGAGGAGGAGGAACATTAACTACCGGAGGAGGAGGAGGAACATCTGCGGGGCCGGCTTCGGTCGCCCTAGCCTCCAAAAGTCTCCTATACCAAACAGGTACGTGTACTCCCTCCGGAATAGCAAAGTTATCGGCCATACTGAAAACGAAGAAAAAGACAGATTCAGAATGGAGAAAAACGAAGGAATTTTGCTAATGGCTTTTTGGGGAATAGCCTTTAAAATAAACTAGACTTTTCTTTGGAAAATACTTTATACTTGGTTTTGAAAATAGTTTTCCAAAAGTTTTAAAAACCTTTTTGTTCCTTCTCGTAAACCATACGCTCTGATACCAAATGTAACACCACACCTCCGCCAGGGTGTCTCTTGCAAGCACTCTGACTTTGGAGGGGCGTTTGAATCGGGTAAACATGCATAATGATATATCAAGGCAGAACAAGAACATATGTATATATGTAAACAGAGTAAATAAGATAAGTAAAACAGCGGAAGATTTCAAACTATTTCAAAACAAGTCTGGTAAACATAATGTCAACTTTCCAAATACACAAGTCTAGATAAAAACAACATCACCGAAAAACTGAAATACATAAGTACTATCCCCAAAATAAGTGATAACCATAGCTAGCTTCATGTCAAGACCGTACATGAGCTAAAATCCCACAAGCAAGCGATCAGAAATCCAAGCTAAGCTCCAATATTCCCACCCTGAGAACCTGGGGGGGGGGGGGGGGGAACGGAAGAAAAGAGGCGAAAGAAAACAGGTCAGTCAAAAAGACTGAGTAAGCCCTACTACAATCAATGTAAACTGATAAAGTTAACTGACATGAGAAGCAGGGATGAACATAAGGATAACAACATACTAGCATGATGATTAACTAACAAGGTAGATAAAGGTGTCATCGCATAATCAGGTTTAAGGTTTTGCCCCACAGGTGTACTAGCAAACTAACATGACTTGAATAAACACGTATTGATCCGTTGGCCCAAGCTTTGACCCAATAACATGAAATGACCCTAATACGAGGTCCAATAACATGAAGTGACCCTAATACGAGGTCCAATAACATGAAGTGACCCTAATACGAGGTCCAATAACATGAAGTGACCCTAATACGAGGTCCAACCAAATGGTCTAATCGATCGGCTCCCTAAGCCTAACTCGTCACGTGTTGGTGTCAATACGGCCCAAACATAATTGTAGTCGGACTGTGTCGGGTCCACCCTTCCGGTGTATCAAGCCCTAGGGTGTAAACCCCTGGACACCATAAACATAAGTGCACAGTCTCGATCTACTGGTACCCGTGCATGTTTCCTCCGGCTACGGACTATGTGCACGACCATAGTCCGTCCGGAACTACACCGGCGTACCACTCTGCCGTCGTTTTTGGTCACTTACCTCAAGTCCAGTAATCGTGCCCCACCCTAGCCTAGTCCCTAGGGTCATAATGATACAAACTTGGGATTACTGCTGGAGTGGACCCCATTGCTAGGAATTTCTAGTGGGTTAAGTACGGTTTAACCCTCTTGCTAATCATGGATTAACTTGGTTAAGTGTAACGATGAGTTCACGACTTAACCCTGATTAATCTACCAAGCCCAAATTGGTTAAGCATTAAGTGGACCATGACTTAACCCTAATCATGAGGCATTAATTAATTAATGTGCCTTAACCTCTCACATTAGACTTTGTTGCGGTTACTAGTTAAGCCAGTCGGTTCCGGGTAGCTTTACACCACAACTTGGTCTAACCTCGGGTTCAAGGTACAACATGACCAACTTCTCACATTGGGTCCTATTGTTTGTAGCAACTAGTTAAGCCGGTTGGTTCCGGGTAGGTTTACGCTACAAACTCAACCCAACCTCGAGTTGGTCACACTTATATTTTCTAAGTGTCATGTCCATTATGTTTACAAAACATATTACAAATTTTCAAGCATTTGGGTAGACCTAACTTAATAGGTAAATTCCCAATGGGTAGACCTAACTTAATAGGTAAATTCCCAATCTTATGTTTTTATGTCTTTTAAGTTTACCCAACCCCAAACGCAATCCCATCGCTTACATATCGCAATAGCGCATAAAGGATAGAAAGAGGGAACTTGGCATAATCATGACATAAAGGTGTTGAAGCCACAAGTTTAACATGGTGGCATATGAAATGTACATATGTTCATATACTTGCATATTACATTTTTAGGCCTCAAAAGCATGCATAAAACCAAACTTAGCATATTGGTGATACATGGTGATAAATGACATGTAGAAATGGCCATAAGTTCGCATTTAGCCTCACATGCAAGTTATCATAAGAGATATGATAACTTACATGTTGCCAAAATGCAACCTTTAGCATAAAGCTTGAAGCTTTATGTTCATATACTCAAGGTAAGCTTGCATAACATGATAACATGAGTAAATGATCCACCCAAACTTGCATACATAACATGACAACTTGCATATCATAACATGGCAACTTGCATAACATAACATGGCAAACTTGCATATCATAACATATCAAACTTGCATAACATGACATAGTAAACTTGCATATCATAACATATCAAACTTGCATAACATGACATAGTAAACTTGCATATCATGGCAAACTTGCATATCATAATGATCAACCCAACTTGCATCATTCATTTAACTTTAGAGTTTAAATATGAAAGTAGAAAAGGGCTTACAATGCTTATGAAGGCACAAAAATATATATAGATTAAGACAAAGCCCTTATGCAATCAAATAAACCCAAAATGCAAGCTCCAATAGAAAAACCCTTGAGCAAAAATGATCAAAACTCTTGCTTTATGAAGTAAATATGGAAACTTGACTTGAATGCAAGCTAATGACACTCATACAAGCTTGAAAACACTTGTATGCATGGAAAATCTCTCATAGAAATTTATTTAGGAATTTTATGAAGAGAGTGGAGGCCATGAGAGGAATGATTTTGCCATAGTTTAGTTGTATGAATGAATAATGATGATTTAGGGTTAGGTTAGGGGCTTATTTATAGAGATTAGGATTAGTTTTAGCCTTAGGATTAAACCCTAGTTCCAATCTCAGCCCTCAAAACCGAATCTGGCCCCCAAACTCAACACAACTCCAAAATGGTGCACCAGGCAAAACTGCCCGGCTGAACCAAGTCGACAGGGCTGTCGACTTGGGTCCAACCAAGTCGACTCCCAAGTCGACAGGGCTGTCGACTTGGGTGCTTTGGCGGGAATTTTCCCGCCTAGCCCAATCTGACCTAATTTCCAAATTCAAACTTGAATTTGAAATCTGTTTTTACTTTGAAATTTTCTGAAAACTTCGTTGGGCCTTAATCGGGTCATACGGACTCCGATTTTCGAAAACTCGGACTCTATCTCGCGTATTTTTCCGAGATGAACGCAATGGCACAGCCCGTTTCCCTTGATTCAGATTTTTAAATTAAATTCTGCCTCGATTTATGTTATAACAGGTTATTGAAAATACGGGTTGTTACAAGTACCCCTCGTATATCGGCTCATTGTTCAATCTGTAAGCAGACAACGATTAACCATCTCTTCTGTGGTGCCAGTGCAATGCGACTTCATCCTTAAATATACTAATAGTAAGCTTTTGAAAACCAAAATATCACAAATACACACTCTCATATACGTACTATCTCTCTCTGGTGTCTTCCTAGGTAAACTACGCAACCTAGAGCTCTAATACCAAGTGTGACGGCCCGCCCTGCACTAGCCGACATTTCAATGAAAGTGCGTAGTGTCAATGTCCAACCAGCACGGGACGGTCGCCAAAGAAAGGAAAAGAATGGAAGTTGAAGCTAGAACTACCAAAGGAAACTGTAGAATGTCTCACGGCGCATGGAACAAAATGTAAAAATAACATACTTGACATAAAACAGGCGAGACAGTGCATAAGTTGATAACTAAACCATCATAGCAGCGGAAATCCAAAATACAGCTTACGATTCATAATCATCATTATTACAACTTTAAAACTGTCTCTAAAGCAAAAGAAAGCAATAGAAGGAGGTATGCTAATAATGCCCAAGCAGTGACCTTCAATAACACATGGAGAATATGTGTAATAGTACATAGGAGTCACCTGCGCGTCTCTGAATCAGCTACTCGTGCATACCACCTAACCTGTCTCTAGTATGCTCGTTTAGGAGCACCCAGAGTAATAAGAAGAGACATAAAACTCTAGGTCAGACAAAAAGTCTGGTATGAGAGATAAGCAACAAAACAGAACAATAACAAGTATAATCCAATCATACCTGAACCTGCAACCAAAGAGTTAGCACAACATACCGTACTATACTCTAAGGTGACACTAAACAAAAGGTATAAAGATACGGGGGAGGGTGTGTATGTCAAGGTGATAGCAAACAATCAAACATAGCAGTCATTCCTCAGTTCTCTCACTCAGTGCGTAAAACATACGATATCCACTACATTGGCCACCTAATCCTTTGGGCCATGACGAAGTCCAATCCCGTAAACTATCACTACAAGCCCACTATCTGTCTCTCAGTGGTGAACCAAAGTTATAAATACCGATAATCCCTTTGCACATGTCCCGCAGCAAAGTCCAATCATGAAGTCAACTCGTTGGTTCCCAAATGGATCCTGAGTGCAAACTTCCTACTTGGATTACCTTTGCATCTCGGGTTTTGGTCATTACCGGATCGGTCCTCATTTGGTTCATAGCTCATGTCGTGCGTCCAAGCTCCTTGGTTCGGTTCGCAGTCACCACTCGGGTTCGGTTCGGATCGCGCCATACGGATCGGGTCAGGATTCTCCACTTCGTAGCCACCAAGCGGTTCAGATTGTAGCACCCTCTCTGGATCGGTTCATGTCATGGCTATCATCCGGGTCGGGTCACGGTGTGGTGCTCCGATTCGTGATCTCCTTTGGTCATCAGCTCGTGGAAAGGTTTGGGGTCGAGTAACGCGGTTCGGATCGTGGGGCTCTCCAGGTGAGCGGGTCAGTTTGGTGCCACCATTCGGGTCGGTTCGGTCATGATCTCCTCAATTCCACAGATCGGCTCGTGATGCAAACGTTTGAAGGGAGCGGTTCGGTTCGTGCTCCCCTTCTCTGATCCGATCCGGTTCGGCTAATTTCCTGCACGTCTTTCCAGCGACAGTTTTACGCCATTCAACGGCGTTTTCGACTAGTCTAACTTTTCTAATCAATCACAAAACATATCATACAGTCATAGCAACATATAGAATTGACCACAGGCACCAAAACGACAATTGGATATGTTAAAACGAATCAAACATACCCAAAACCCATATTTTCCCCTTAAGCATGATTAAGCAAATCGAATGATAGGATTAGTAAAACTTAACCAAGTTACCCCAAATTTCTAATAGAGGCCTAAAACAATATTTCGAAATTTATAAATATTTTTCCAGAACTTAATCATGTTTAAATTCGCTAATTAACACTAATTACCTTTAATTAACTATAATTAGTGAGGAACTATGCAAATCACTCACCTTAGCCACAAACAAAATACAAAATCTGAAATTATCTTCTATTTGGCAATGTTCCCAAGGCTAAACAGCAGTTCCGACCTTGATTTGGTGCTATTTCCCTTTGATTTGATGTTGTTAAGCTTAATCCTTGATTAAACTGTGATTAGAGAGGATTCTAGATGTTGGAGGCCATCGTTAGGGTTTCTATGATGTATGAGTCGGCTGGAAAGTGACTAAAAACCGAAATCCCTAATCCTAACAACCCTTAAATACCCCAAATCCCGAAATCCCCCACTAGGCCTAGCTGTTAATTACCCAATTAAGTTGTTTTTCACCTTCTAAAACTTAATTCAGCCATATCTCCTAAACTATTAGTCTGTTTTTCATATGTGACCACTCTACGGAAAGGTAAACCATCATACAGATCTAATGGAAGTGGTTTCAGGTCAAAACTCCATTCCAATCAAAAGTTATTGCCGAAACAAGATCAGCTAAGGGCAAAACGGTCATTTAAAAATCAGCAAAAATCATGGACATGGGAAATGACCCCAATAGTCGTTCCCCAAAGTAACATGACCATACGACTTCACATGAGAAAGAAATAAATATTCTAAGATCCTCCGATGCGTAGAATGAGGGTCATTACAGATATATTCTTGAAGGAGCGGCTATGTTTCCTTTTGTTCAAGTAATTCTATTCCTTGTTCCATTTTAAAGCCTGACTTTGCAAAAGTATTCGACACTATTGATAAGAAGTTTATTTTGGATCTGCTTGAAGTTAGGGGATTCAGTCAAGTATGGATTGGATGGATAAGGAATATCTTTGCGGCTTGTAAAGCAAATATCTTTGTAAATGGTGTTTGTAACAACCCGGAAAATCCAAACCAATTTAAAAAATTTATTTTGGCTATTTCAGTGAATTTTGAATAGTTAAAATAATTTATTTTAAATAATAAGATTAAAAATTTATTCTAATCGAAGTTAGAGCAAATATACTTATTTTGATTTCTAAAGGAATTAGAAATTGTACGGTAATTTGAAAAGTCAAACCTGTACTTTGATCGAATGTACCAGATTCAAAATTTAACGGATTTTAGTGAAACAAAAAAATATCTAAATCTGTTTAAAAATATCTTTCCAACGAATCCGAAAAATCGAAATTTCATAAGAGAATCAAAAGTTATGGCAAGTTGAATATTCAGAATGGTCGCTATAGTATAATTTATAGCCCGTATAAAATGCCACTTTTCAAACGACCTTCGTTTTCGACGAAACAACTTTTGTTGGATCCGGAACGTCAAATTATTGCTATGTTTAATTTTCCAGAATTTTTGGAATTAATATGTGAGCGTGGCAAACAAAAATGTGTTTTGTCAATTTCAGTCAAATCTGATCGACTTGAAAATGGCCATTTTTCAAACAGTCTCAGAATTTGATGAAATTAATTTTGTTAGGAACGTATCCTCAAAACAAAGCCAGAAATATTTTTTCTGTAATTTTCTAAGTCCGTATGTGGCCCCGGTGAATTTAAATATACGATCAAATTAATTTAATAAAGGATTTAAATATTAAATTAAATATTTCAGGCCACAGACAGTCGTTTGGGCTGACGAGACCTAGCCCATTGGACCCAGAATGGGGGCTATTGGGTGCGGTCAACTCCTGTTGGACTGAAATGGGATTGGTTTAGAACTTATGGTTTTTTTGCAAAACTTACAATAAAAAATTATAAAAATCCCTTAATTTTCTTCCACGAAACCCTAATTCCTTCTACCAACCGCCGCCCCTTTCTGAAATCCATGGCTGACATCACTCCTTCTTTCCTCCACTAATTCCCGTCAATCCTCTCATCAAAATTAGCTACATCTTTTGACTCTATCAAAGCTCTCTTCCTCCTCTACAATCCTGTATGGTTGGATCCTCCCCAGGCGGCGCGAACTTCGAGAACAGACGCCTCAAAGTCGCCGCCGTTCCACCGCCGCCCTGCCTTCCAACCACCACTGAGCTCCACCAAACCACCACCGCCGGGCGAGCCATCCTTCCCCCTCCCACGTGGCAAACTCTGATCAACTCCCTGTGCGCTGTGTCGAGGACCAGAGTGAGCCCTAAGCTCGAATAGGAACCTGAAACTATCGGCCTAAAATTTACAGAGGAGGAGGTGGTTGTTTAATTTAATTTATTAACTAATTTATTTTATTTAAATGTTGTAAACCGTAATTAAATCATAACTCTTTCGTCTGGATTCAAAATTGATCAATTTCTTAAGCGGTTCGATCGTACGACAGAGATCTACGACTTTAGATCGAGAAGGAGCAACTCCGAGCTGTTTTATTTGTGTCAATTTCTGATTTTTAAATAATGATCAATTCAATTATCTTCCTCGCTATGTAACGATTGTATGTATATGATTTAGATCTGCTATGTAATGAAATTATGGGTGATTGATCTGTTTGTTTGTGATGTATAAACATAGATCTGTTCGTTAAATTATAGATCTATATGTGTTGGTTAAAAATAAATCATTTTGCTATATTATTGATTTGGATAAGAATTGCCAATTCAATAAAAATAAATCATTTTGTTATATTATTGATTTGGATCAGAATTGCCAATTCAATAAAAATAAATCATTTTGTTGTATTATTGATTGGGATCAGAATTTCCGGTTCAATAAAAATAAATCATTTTGTTATATCATTGAATTGAAATAAAATTTCGAATTCAATAAAAATAAATCATTTTGTTATATTATTGATTTGGATCAGAATTGCTAATTCAATAAAAATAAATCATTTTGTTATATTATTGATTTGGATCAGAATTTCCAATTCAATAAAAATAAATCATTTTGTTATATTATTTATTTGGATCAGAATTGCCAATTCAATAAAAATAAATCATTTTGTTATATTATTGATTAGGATTAGAATTGCCAATTCAATAAAAATAAACAATTTTGTTATATCATTGAATTGAAATAGAATTGCTAATTCATTAAAAATAAATCATTTTGTTATATTAGTAAATTGAATTAGAATTGCCAATTCAATAAAATATTTCTTTTGTTTATATTATTGAATTGAATTAGAATTGTCGATTCAATATAAACATCTCTTCGTTTACGTTATTGAATTGAGTTAAAACTTTCAATGCAATGTAAAATATATCATTTTGTGTATTGGTTGATAAAAACATCACCTTTGTTGTGTTTGATTGTAATAGAAAAGTTACAATTTTTATTTGCAAATTTAGAGGCGAATAAACATCGTAGAAAATGTTGCATTCTTTGATGAAAATAAAATCACGAACTTGAAGTTGCATTTTTGTTTGCATTTAGATGCAAACATATACATGTAATAAAAATGTCACTTTTGTTTGCAATGTAGACGCAAACAAATACATGTACTTAGGAATTTATATTTTTATTTACAATTTAGATGTAAATAAAATAATAGAATGAAAAGTTATATTTTATTTACATATTAGAAATAAATAAAGCATAAAATTAAAAGTTACATTTTTATTTGCGTTCCTTGATGCAAATAAAACATGAAATTTAAAGTTGAAATTTTTATTTGCATTCTTTGATGCAAATAAAACATGAGAATAAAGGTTAGATTTTTCATTTTTATTTTAGATGCAAATGAAAGAATAGAATACAAGTTACATTTTTCATTTGCATTTTTGATGCAAATGAAAGAATAGAATAAAAGCTATAATTTTTCATTAGCACTTTTGTTATCGAGTGCAGAGCACGCGCTGGAGCTAAATCCTAACCTCGAACGTGTGTACTCCAATTTAGCCAATCAGAAAACCTAAAGAAAGAAAATAAACATATCTTAAATCCTAAGAAATGCAAGAAATCCAGACTGATCTCATCCAGATCAGTTGATGATAAGCCCGCGAGAGCTTGATCCAGGGTCATTCCCTCTCCGGGGAGCAGGTGGTGGTACCACAGGTGCTGGCGCTGTTGGTTGTTTCACATACTCGGGTAGCTCTCCACGTCTAACCCATTCCTCAATCAAGTCTCGCAAGTGTCTACAGTCATTTGTGTCGTGACCATCCATTTCATGAAATATGCAGTATTTTCCGGGATCGCGTTCTCTTTGTGATGGCTCCCTCCTGGGAGGCTTTGGATAAGGGACGTCACAATTTGTGTTCACTTAGATGTCAGTCAAGGTTGAATTGAGTTCAGTGTACTTTTCATATATAGGCCCTCTACGGGGCTGAGTGTTGCGGTCATTCTTGACGGCGGCTTTTCCTTTGCCTTTACTAGAATCATACGGTTCTCCGTCTCTGAGCATGTTGACATCGAGGATTTTCTTTTCGGACATTGCATCTTCCTCACGCAGAAACCTATCCGATTCAAGGTAGAACTCGCTGAGACTCCGTGGTGGGTTTCGGTAAAAGGATTTTTTGAACTCCAAGTTGTCCAGAACACCGGATACTACCGCCATCAATACCATAGATGGCTCAGGTCGATCAACTGATGCTGCTGCAACGTTGAACCTTTCCAAAAATGAGCGCAGAGTTTCTTTGGGCCTCTGCTTGATTGTGGTGAGAGACATGACATTCTTAGGTCGAGCAATGTGGACCCGAAACTGCTCATTAAAGTGAGCGACCAACATGTTCCAGTTGTTGATCGATTCAGATTCCAGCTGCCGAATCCACATAGCAGCTACATCGGTCAAAAAGAAAGGGAAGCACTTTGCCATGACGTTTTCCGAAGCCGATTAAACTTCCATATGACGTTTTTAGCGCATTAGGTGCATGGTGGGATCTGTCCTGCCGTTGTAGGGCTCCAGTTGCGGAAGTTTGAAATCTGGAGGATTGCGAGAATTCCTAATTTCTTGTGTGAATGGATTGTGATTGACATCATCCATGTCATTCTGATAAGTGCGACCTCTCGAGAGGCATTCAATGAGATTGGCGAGCCGGTCGCCTTCAAAGAGCTGTTGCAAGTTAACAAGTTTAGAGCTGGTTCCCCCAGCTTTGAGTCCAGAAGAGTGTGGAAGTGTACGGGGAGTTTGGAATGCCATTCGGTTCGGTTCGGAGGTGCCCCCATGTTGCGGCTCGGAGAAGTGAGGGAGGGCATGGCAAGGTGCACGGTTCGGGTCGGATGTACCGATCCGATCAGGTTCTCATGTTCTGATCCGAGGTGTTTGATGTTGAAGCTGTGTGGTATTGCTGATCCGATCCGGTGCGGATGCAGGTCGAACCAGAGCGAAGTCTTGATTTCCAGAGGGGAGGCTGTTGCCCCCAAGCTCATGTTGGGTAGCTGTTCGGATCGGGTCCGAACCGACCCGGTGGGGAATGTCCCCCATTTCCATCTGCATGGGATTCAGACTTTGGCCCTCGGTTTGGATCGGATCCGAACCGATCAGGTTTGCAACTGCTGCTGTGGCTGATTCTATTCCATTTCCCATGAGTTGTACGCTGTTGCTTGGCCTTCCTTCCATCCGAGCGAAGAAATGGTCAATCATCTCCTATTGTTTGCGAAGGAGGTCATCTTGCCTTGCCATCTGAGCTCTCAATTAGGTGAGAACGCCATCCATCTCTTCTCGCGTCAAGTGTGCTGACGGGTTTTCATGTGAGGAAGCTTCATGGCTTGCCTCGTTTCTCGTGCCTTCGCCTTCAACACGGGAAACCTTTCGCTTAGCCATTGGTCCAATAGACAAATAATCCAAGCAGAAATTGAAGTTGTCGTGTGCGCCCCCTTCCTGGCGCGCCAAAATGTTAGACCAAAAAATGGCACTAACACCCAAATATTGTGTGAAAACCTCACAATCTCAGATCAATGCAAAAAAAGCAGTAAAAATAAGAGGAGACACACGAGATTTTTATAGTGATTCGGCTCAAACCAAACCTACGTCCACTTTATAGTTTCTTAAATCCTGAGAAGCTATTGCAATACTGTTTGCTTGCTGTTTATACACGAAATCCTCGTGTTTACACTGAAGGAGAGGAGATTAAAGGGAAGATTATACACGATAGCCTCGTGTTGTAATGTGGAACTTGGCTTCCTTATTGAACAATGGCCTTGCGTGAAGTAATGGTGGAAGCCATGATGAGTGAGAGCCAAAAGATCTCTTAAAATGTCCATCTCACGGTGTATTTATAGACGTAGAGGGGCCTTAAGGAGATCCGGATGAATGACAAGTGTCCCCAATCCAACGCCTTGATGGAACGTGGTGACTAGGTGGCAAGATGGGAGTAAGACTCTCCAATTCGTGTAAGGCCATGTGGAAGGCGTTCCATGAAAGTAGGAGGAAATGGTGCCACAAGAATAAGTCAAATTCAAGTAGTGCAGAAGCAGGTCAAGTCGGTTCGGATCGGATCCGAACCGAACTAGTTCCTCGGGCTGAATGCGTGTGTGCACTTCTGTGCAGATGTCCAAATCAGATCGGGTCCTCCTATCCCTATCCGAACTGATGTGTGCCAAGTTTCCAATGCCAACTTGTCTCATCCGAACCGATCCTTTCAGGGGTGATCCGATCTGAACCGATGTATGGTGATGGTAACTCCAAAATCCATGTCTCCGGTTCTGCATGCGTTCACGGAAACGGGCGTAACTTTCAAACCGTAAGTCCGTTTTAGACAAACGAAAGCTCGATTCGAAGCAAATTCAGAGAGCTACAAGAAATACAGAGCCTAGCTCTGTAATCGCTATTTTCGGGCCAAAAAAAGGTCATCTGATATTAGTTTTGTGCCTTTCCCTGTTTGTGATGCGACTTCAACCAAATCGCTTCCTGTCTTCTGACGATGCTTCCAATACTCTAGTGTGTTGTTGATCAGAGATTCCCTGTGTGAGTGCTTTGACTAAAAAGCAGTTCAAAATTTTCCCCCCAAAAACGTATCTTGTTGAACGAAGGAAGATGTGTTCTTGATAATCCAAGAAACCCAAGGCCACGCCGGTCCTGCCAGCTGCAAGTATAATTCATACCTGCGAAGAAAAGAGAGCAAAAAAGTGTGTCAAATCCTGACAAAATTGATTACACTTTTGAGCATAGACCATGCTTGGGCGTTTGTTTGAGCATAAATCATACTCAAGAGACGTTCAAATCATTCTGCCAAAACCCGACGAGGGACCTAACCTTCCGGGTATAAGCCATACCAAGAAGTTCAAACTGAGCATATGCCATACTCGAGTTTTATTGAGTTCATTTGCCAAATCCTGACAAAACAATAAGCCGTTCCCGAGTATAATCCATACTTAAGAATCCTAGTGAGTACAATCCGTACTCATGTCGGGAGAGAGCTATACTTGCCAAAACCTGACAAGACAGTCTGTCCCTAGGCATAATCCATGCCTAGGGCCCGAGAAAAGTATAAGCCATACTTTAGTTGAGATTGAGAATCCTTCCACAACCTGGCAAGATACTTAAATTGCCAAACATAATCCATGCTCGGAAAGTCCTTCCTTATTCAATTAAAAGTACAAAACCAAAGCAAATCCTGATTGGTTTGTTATCGAGTGCAGAGCACGCGCTGGAGCTAAATTCTAACCTCGAACGTGTGTAGTCCAATTTAGCAAATCAGAAAACCTAAGGAAAGAAAATAAACATATCTTAAATCCTAAGAAATGCAAGAAATCCAGACTGATCTCATCCAGATCAGTTGATGATGAGCCCGCGAGAGCTTGATCCGGGGTCATTCCCTCACAGGGGAGCAGGTGGTGGTAGCACAGTTGCTGGCGCTGTTGGTTGTTTCACATACTCGGGTAGCTCTCCACGTCTAACCCGTTCCTCAATCAAGTCTCGCAAGTGTCTACAGTCATTTGTGTCGTGACCATCCATTTCATGAAATATGCAGTATTTTCCAGAATCGCGTTCTCTTTGTGATGGCTCCCTCCTGGGAGGCTTTGGATAAGGGACGTCACCGTTTGTGTTCACGTAGATGTTAGTCAAGGTTGAATTGAGTTCGGTGTACTTTTCATATCTAGGCCCTCTACGGGGCTGAGTGTTGCGGTCATTCTTGACGGCAGCATTTTCTTTGCCTTTACCAGAATCATACGGTTCTCCGTCTCTGAGCATGTTGACATCGAGGATTTTCTTTTTGGGCATTGCGTCTTCCTCATGCAGAAACCTATCCGATTCAAGGTAGAACTCGCTGAGACACCGTGGTGGGTCTCGGTATAAGGATTTTTTGAACTCCGAGTTGTCCAGAACACCGGATACTGCCGCCATCAATACCATAGATGGCTCAGGTCGATCAACTGATGCTGCTGCAACGTTGAACCTTTCCAAAAATGAGCGTAGAGTTTCTTTGGGCCTCTTCTTGATTGTGGTGAGAGACAAGACATTCTTAGGTCGAGCAATGTGGACCCGAAACTGCTCAATAAAGCGAGCGACCAACATGTTCCAGCTGTTGATCGATTCAGATTCCAGCTGCCGAATCCACATAGCAGCTACATCGGTCAAAAAGAAAGGGAATCACTTTGCCATGACGTTTTCCAAAGCCGATTGAACTTACATATGACGTTTATAGCGCATTAGATGCATGGTGGGATCTATCCTGCCGTTGTAGGGCTCCAGTTGCAGAAGTTTAAAATCTGGAGGATTACGAGAATTCCTAATTTCTTGTGTGAATGGATTGTGATTGACATCATCCATGTCATTCTGATAAGTGCGACCTCTCGAGAGGCATTCAATGAGATTGGCGAGTCGTTCGCCTTCAAAGAGCTGTTGCAAGTTAACAAGTTCAGAGCTGGTGCCCCCAGCGTTGAGTCCAGAAGAGTGTGGAAGTGTACGGGGAGTTTGGAAGGCTATTCGATTCGGTTCGGAGGTGCCCCCATGTTGCGGCTTAGAGAAGCGAGGGAGGCCATGGCGAGGTTCACGGTTCGGGTCGGATGTATCGATACGATCAGGTTCTCCTGTTCTGATCCGAGGTGCTTGATGCTGAAGCTGTGTGGTATTGCCGATCCGATCCGGTGCGGATGCAGGTCGAACCGGAGCGAAGTCTTGATTTCCAGAAGGGAGGCTGCTGCCCCCAAGCTAATGTTGGGTTGCTGTTCGGATCGGGTCTGAACCGACCCGGTGGGGAATGCCCTCCATTTCCATCTGCATGGGATTCAGATTTTGGCCCTCGGTTCGGATCGGATCCGAACCGATCTGTTTTGCAACTACTGCTGGGGCTGATTCTATTCCATTTCCCATGAGTTGTACGTTGTTGCTCGGCCTTCCTTCCATCCGAGCGAAGAATTGGTCAATCATCTCCTATTGTTTGCGAAGGAGGTCATCTTGCCTTGCCATCTGAGCTCTTAATTAGGTGAGAACGCCATCCATCTCTTCTCGCGTCAAGTATGCTGACGGGTTTTCATGTGAGGAAGCTTCATGGCTTGCCTTGTTTCTCGTGCCTTCGCCTTCCACACGGGAAACCTTTCGCTTAGCCCTCGATCCAATAGCCAAATAGTCCAAGCAGAAATTGAAGTTGTCGTGTGCGCCCCCTTCCTGGCGTGCCAAAATGTTAGACCAAAAAATGGCACTAACACCCAAATATTGTGTGAAAACCTCACAATCACAGATCAATGCAGAAAAAGCACTAAAAATAAGAGGAGACACACGAGATTTTTATAGTGGTTCGGCTCAAACCAAGCCTACGTCCACTTTATAGTTTCTTAAATCCTGAGAAGCTATTACAATACTGTTTGCTTGCTGTTTATACACGAAATCCTCGTGTTTACACTAAAGGAGAGGAGATTAAAGTGAAGATTATACACGATAGCCTCGTGTTGTAATGTGGAACTTGGCTTCCTTATTGAGCAATGGCCTTGCGTGAAGTAATGGTGGAAGCCATGATGAGTGAGAGCCAAAAGATCTCTTAAAATGTCCATCTCACGGTGTATTTATAGACGTAGATGGGTCTTAAGGAGATCCAGATGAATGACAAGTGTCCCCAATCCAACGCCTTGATGGAACGTGGTGACTAGGTGGCAAGATAGGAGAAAGACTCTCCAATTCGTGTAAGGCCATGTGGAAGGTGGTCCATGAAAGTAGGAGGAAATGGTGCCACAAGAATAGGTCAAATTCAAGTAGTGCAGAAGCAGGTCAGGTCGGTTCGGATCAGATCCGAACCGAACCAGTTCCCCGGGCTGAATGCGTGTGTGCACTTCTGTGCAGATGTCCAAATCGGATCGGGTCCTCCTATCCCTATTCGAACTGATGTGTACCAAGTTTCCAATGCTAACTTGTTTCATCCGAACCGATCCTTTCAGGGGTGATCCGACCCGAACCGATGTATGGTGATGGTAACTCCATAATCCATGTCTTCGGTTCTGCATGCGTTCACGGAAACGGGCGTAACTTTCAAATCGTAAGTCCATTTTAGCCAAACGAAAGCTCGATTCGAAGCTAATTCAGAGAGCTACAAGTGTTACTGAGCTCGGCTCCGTAATCGCTTTTTTCGGGCCCAAAAAAGGTCATATGATAGGAGTTTCGGGCCTTTCCCTGTTTGTGATGCGACTTCAGCCAAATCGCTTCCTGTCTTCTGACGATGCTTCCAATACTCTAGTGTGTTGTTGATCAGAGATTCCCTGTGTGACCGCTTTGACTAAAAAGCGGTTCAACATTTTTCCCCCCAGAATGTATCTTGTTGAACGAAGGAAGATGTGTTCTGGATAATCCAAGAAACCCAAGGCCACGCCGGTACTGCCAGCTGCAAATATAGTCCATACCTACGAAGAAAAGAGAGCAAAAAGGTGTGTCAAATCCTGACAAAATTGATTACACTTTTGAGCATAGACCATGCTTGAGCGTTTGTTTGAGCATAAACCATACTCAAGAGACGTTCAAATCATTATGCCAAAACCCGACGAGGGACCTAACCTTCGTGGTATAAGCCATACCAAGAAGTTCAAACTAAGCATAAGCCATACTCGAGTTTTATTGAGTTCCTTTGCCAAATCCTGACAAATCAATAAGCCGTTCCAGAGTATAATCCATACTTAATAATCCTAGTGAGTATAATCCATACTCATGTCGGGATAGAGCTATACTTGCCAAAACCTGACAAGACAGTCTGTCCCTAGGCATAATCCATGCCTAGGGTTCCGAGATAAGTATAAGCCATTCTTTAGTTGAGATTGAGAATCCTGCAACAACCTGACAAGATACTTAAATTGCCAAACAAAATCCATGCTCGGAAAGTCCTTCCTTATTCAATTAAAAGTACAAAACCAAAGCAAATCCTATTTGGTTTGTTATCGAGTGCAGAGCACGCGCTGGAGCTAATTCCTAACCTCGAACGTGTGTACTCCAATTTAGCCAATCATAAAACCAAAAGAAAGCAAATAAACATATCTTAAATCCTAAGAAATGCAAGAAATCCAGACTGATCTCATCCAGATCAGTTGATGATGAGCCCGTGAGAGCTTGATCACGGGTCATTCCCTCTCCGGGGAGCAGGTGGTGGTAGCACAGGTGCTGGCGCTATTGGTTGTTTCACATACTCGGGTAGCTCTCAACATCTAACCCGTTCCTTAATCAAGTCTCGCAGGTGTCTACAGTCATTTGTGTCGTGACCATCCATTTCATGAAATATGCAGTATTTTCCAGAATCGCAATCTCTTTGTGATGGCTCCCTCCTGGGAGGCTTTGGATAAGGGACGACACCGTTTGTGTTCACGAAGATGTCAGTCAAGGTTGAATTGAGTTCGGGGTACTTTTCATATCTAGGCCCTCTACGGGGCTAAGTGTTGCGTTCATTCTTGACGGCAACTTTTCCTTTGCCTTTACCAGAATCATACGGTTCTCCGTCTCTGAGCATGTTGACATCAAGGATTTTCTTTTCGGACATTGCGTCTTCCTCACGCAGAAACCCATCCGATTCATGGTAGAACTCGCTGAGACTCCGTGGTGAGTCTCGGTACAAGGATTTTTTGAACTCCGAGTTATCCAGAACACCGGATACTGCCGCCATCAATACCATAGATGGCGCAGGTCGATCAACTGATGCTGCTGCAACGTTGAACCTTTCCAAAAATGAGCGCAGAGTTTCTTTGGGTCTCTTCTTGATTGTGGTGAGAGACATGACATTCTTAGGTCGAGCAATGTGGACCCGAAACTGCTCAATAAAGCGAGCGACCAACATGTTCCAGCTGTTGATCGATTCGGATTCCTGCTGCTGAATCCACATAGCATTTACATCGGTCAAAAAGAAAGGGAAGCACTTTGCCATGACGTTTTCCGAAGCCGATTGAACTTCCATATGACATTTGTAGCGCATTAGATGCATGGTGGGATCTGTCCTGCCGTTGTAGGGCTCCAGTTGCTGAAATTTGAAATCTGGAGGATTGCGAGAATTCCTAATTTCTTGTGTGAATGGATTGTGATTGACCTCATCCATGTCATTCTGATAAGTGCGACCTCTCGAGAGGCGTTCAATGAGATTGGCGAGTCGGTCGCCTTCAAAGAGTTGTTGCAAGTTAACAAGTTCAGAGCTGGTGCCCCCAGCGTTGAGTCCAGAAGAGTGTGGAAATGTACGGGGAGTTTGTAAGGCCATTCGGTTCAGTTCGGAGGTGCCCCCTGTTGGATCTAGAATAACCCTAGAGGGGGGGTGAATAGGGTTTTTCACAGTTTTTAACTGAATTAAAAACTTAACGAGATATATAATAATAAACTGATCACAGAAAATAGCAGAAACTGAAATGCAGAAAATAAATTACACACAGATATACCCAGCTTCGGCAAAACCCTGCCTACTGCTGCATTTCTAAGGTTTCTACTAGGTGATAGAACAGTTCCCGCATACAAGACCATGTACACTCGCAAACCCCTGCTCCTATTCTAACCCTACGCTCAAACCCCTAGACTGATCTAAACCCCTAGATCAGATTTCCCGAATTACAAACCCTGTAACTCGTAACTCAGATTTACAGACTCTGAAACTGACAGTCAACTCCTTGACTAAATCCCTCTAGATTTTACAGACCTAGAACTGTTCAGAAATGATTTTACAACACAATTTTAAAAAACAACAAAAATAAACTAAAACCCTAGTATTAAAAAGGAAGAATAATCTCCCTTTAAATCACTTGAATAGGCTGGCCAACTCAAAAATGGTTCCACCCTTTACTTCATTTGTTCGAACCCGATTCACTGTTCCTCTTTTCTTAAAAAATGGCGGCCGACACTTCTGGACTAGGGTTTTCTCAAAAACCCCAATTCAAAAATCGATTTCTTCTTGAATATTGATCTCCGAAGGCTCTTGTCTTTGTAGCTTGCTTTCTGATGTCGATTTGCTGGAGTTCTCACTTGAACGAAACCATAAAAAATTGTGAGTAATTCAGATTTGATTCTTTGCTTGAATTTGTGACGCTTGGTTTCAATTTTTGATTGAATTGTTTCTCGGTTTCGATGTCCCTCATGCCTGTGATGATATGGTGATAAAATAGGATTATATAGTCCTTTAATTTCTCTGATTTCGTTTAAAGGACTTGGTCTGATTGTTCCTTGATTTTTGCGGTTTCTTGTTCTGGTTTGTGGTTGTGATTGATGATATCTGAATAAATTCTTGCCAAATAGAAGTTGTTGTCCCACTAATTTGTTTCCAGAAGAGATAACCCCAGCTGACTTTGTTCAACGCTGATTTATAAACTGATTTTCTTGTATGATATTTCGTGAATGAGAAAACTTGCCAAAAACTATGCTGGTCAAAACATTGAAGCTGATATCCTCGGCTTGATTTCAGGAAATTGTTTATTGCCGAAAAAATACATTTCCTTTTGCTTGAAATTTCTTGCCTTATGTGTTCTTGTGAGATTTCTGAAAAGTAATGTTATTGCCAAAAGTTACATTCCCTTTTTGCTCTATAAATTCTGTTCTGGAAACATTTTAAACCCATATAAATTTGACTGCAAATTAATTGCTTGTCAAAAATATGTTGTCCAAAACTGGAAATGAATCTTGCCAAAAACATTGCGAGCACTGATTAATTTCTTGATTTACTTGATTTAAAACTGTTGCCAAATATGCTACTCCATTTCTGAAAGCAGATTTGCTCCTCTGAATTTTTCCCTTGCGTGATTTAAAAACATTGTTTCTTGGATTTAAATTTGTTTCCTTTTTGTTGTGAAACAAAATCGGCCTCTTGAAAAAAAATTGCTTTGTTATTTCTGGAAATGTTAAAACAGGAAAACTCTTGCCATGTTTGCATCATGTATCCATGTAGATAGCATTGCATCATGTATATATTTCTGAACTGTCATGCTTGCCGAATCATTTGCATGTAAGTGAGTGGGTCCATTTGCTTGTGTATACACTTGTACATACTTGCTGTTTTCCCCCATTTCCATGTTCCTCCACTTTGCACTGTGCTCAACTTGACCATGTACTGATTTTGTGAAAGCATGCTTCTGTGTGTGTGATGACCATTGATTAACTTGAATAAAATTGCTTCTTCAAGCTGACTTCTGAAAACTTGTGATTTGCTGTGTCATGTGTGTGCATGATCCTTTATGTACATGAAGTCCATTCATTCACTTATCATGCTGCTCGAAATATAGCTGCACCATGTTGATGTTTTGCACCATGTACACTATTCACCATTTACTCTTTCTCGACACATTGTGAGCTTGCTATCTTACTGCTCATGTAAAAGACTGCTTTAACTTGTATATACTTGATTGCACACATCCACTTGTACTGGCAACCTTGCTTTGCCTTTGCATGCTCCTGCTTGCATGTTGTACCACTGTTTCATTTTTGCAACTTGATATCTCCTGTGCACTACTATGACCTTGAACCAAACTTGGAATTGAAAGTTGCAGTACTTTTTGCTGTTGCACCATCTTATATCTCGACTTTGTTCACTTGTGTTTGTACATGAATTTGCTGCTTGTATTGTATATGTTTGAGCTTGCGTTGACTTTGTTGTTTTCATGTATATGCGGGTTTGACTTTTTGAATTTTTGGCTCCATGTGCACTGAGTCGAGAAGGTCCACGTGGCTACTCCTCAGTTGCAATCTGATTGGCGTGGCAGTGCACACGTGTATATTTATACACGTGTGTATATGCAGCCATCAGGAGAGATTTCCTGTCCCTGCATTGAGATATATATATGTTGTCTGCCTTGTGGTATTTACAGTGTATCACTGTGAATATCACAAGTTGTCTAGACACAGGTTGATGGTTTTATGATTTGGGATCAAGTCATGAAAAATGATGAGAAACACACCAGAAATCTGAGGCAAATAAAATTTTAAAAATAAAATTTATATTTGTATATATTCAGTATTATTTCTATTGCAATATACTGTGTGTTTTCTGTTTCATGTGACAGGTAAGCAGATGGTGACTGGACTGACAGTGAAGGTGCTGTGAAGACAGAAGACTGAAGACAAGAACAGTGTGAAAAAAAATGTATATGTATACGAGTCTGTGTAAAAGAATGAATGAGTGAAACTGTGACTAAAAGATAGAGTGTTGTAGTGGAGAATACTGTATATGAAATTGTATTTGACATGTAATACAGTGATGTACAAATAGTGGAGTTATAAAAATTTGTACTGTTTGAATATTGAAATAAAATATTATATTTAAATAAAACACTGTGAATATTTGAATTTCTGTACAGTCGTATTTTATTTAAATATAAATATTATATTTCTGTCTGTGATATATATATATGAAACAGTACAGTAACAAACACATTTATAATAGAAATATATTTGGTTGTTATCATCAAACAATAATCATATAATTGTGTATACAACACCGTTATATACAACAATCTCCCCCTTTTGATGATGACAAACAAATAAAAGATTTTGAGTACAATAAATGTGTTTGACAGTGAATTTTGAACTCCCCCTATTTAAAAAGCCCCCCCTACAACAAAAAACTCCCCCTATAACTGTGCATGAGTGAGATGAATGATATGAATGATAATGAATTTTCAAAATTAAAAATATTTATAAAATATTCAATCATAAATCAAAATTAAAAATATTTATAAAATATTCACTCATAAATCAAAATTAAAAATATTTATAAAATATTCACTCATAACTCAAAATCTCAAACCATTCTCCCCCTTTTGTTATCATCAAAAGGATTCAAAATTCAAAATATAGATGAAAAAAAAAATGACTAACAAATATAGTTTCAGCTTAAGAGGAAGAACGATCATCATAAATCTCAATCAGTCAAACAAAGATCATAATAAACTGAGAACTAGTGGCATATTTCACATTGCAGAAAATGATTGATTTACGATGAAATTTATATGAAATGGAGAGAGTTTTAAAACCAATTCATTTCCAATTATTTTCAAAAAGGATTTTAAGAAATTGAGGCACAAAACAGTGATGGATTTTGACTATAATTATAAATTCAACTTAAGTGACAAAATCAGATAGTCTCAAATCCCAGTAACTATCAATCAACAAAACATAATACTTCATAAGGTATTAACACATTTCACAGATTAGAGAGACGGATAGATAGGCTGGTTTTTATAAATAAGAAGGAGAATTTCACATTAATTTATTTTATCCAAATTATTTTCTTTTCCCCTTTTTTTAATTTAAGAGCACACTGACCACGCATAACCAGAGCTTGGATTTTTAAATGAAGTCAGTCGCAGCTTAAATTATAAGTTGTCTCTTAACCATTCATGACCAGAGCTTGGATTTTTAAATGAGGTTAGAGACACACTTATATATTAATTATATTTTCATCATTTTCAGCTTTTAAAAAAGGAAAGCTCCTCGGTATAAAACCAATATATGGATGATAGAAAAATGTGATAGGTACAGAAATGGACTGTGAAATAAATTTCTAAATTAATAATATTATGAAATATGACCAACTGTACCGGGATTATTGAAAATTTTCAATTGACACTAATTCTGAAAAATAACACAACCACAATTCCATCACAAATATTTTCACTGTTTATTCAATATGATTTTTTTTTAAAAAAAAAAATTAAACTCTCCACATTAAAAAAAATTATCATGGATGGCACAATGATGATAGATAATAAGGATGGTCGTGAAATAATTGCTAGTTCAAAGATATTATAATAAATATTCAACCATCATGAAAATCCAAATAAAATTTCCTCTTGTTGTGAAATATATTGCAGTCACAATTCATCACAATTTCAAAATCTGATAATAATTTTGATGAATTCTAAATGCAGTTCAATTTGGATATTGATTTCAATTTCTGAATGAATAATCAATAAATAATTTTAAAATTGAAAATCAATTACAAGAGTAATATGCTGATCTATGCATGACAAGAGGGAAAAAATACATATATACAGCAAAAAATATGCAGCACTTTTAAACTGATACCACATGGTGTCTCTACAAAGTGAAAAATCAGAACAGATGGATGTGACAAATATAAGGCGCTTCTAATACCAAATGTTCTCACTTTCTCAAGGATTTTAATGACACCCCGGTGACAAACAATGGTACCTCAGTCAACAGAAAAGACTTAATTACAAAGCAAGCAACTCAAGCACACAAATTTCATTTATCAGAACACGATAAATCTTTGATACCAAATCAAGCAGTAAAAAAAAATATTTACAAATCAATTTCTTATAATCAGAGCAGCATGATTCCAAAAACAAACATTTTTCAAAAACAGTATCAGAGCAGCACAGAGAAATCAGTATCACAACAGACTTGTCAAGATGTTGGTCACATAAGGTGGTTCGTGATCCAACATTTGCAAATACACTCTATTTTAAATCATTTGAAGAAGTGTAAAAGTATTAGGATTTAATGAATCAATCACACCAGGTTATATTTCAGATTCAAGATATGTGTGAGATCCAATAAATCAATAATTTCAAATGATTTTAAACAAACATATATTCAAATCAAATAATCATGAAATAACAATGATTTTCAAAGACCATTTTCAAAGAAATTTCAAGAATTTCTCAAAACTATTTCTGACAAGCCCAAGAGAAATTTCAGGTCATTTACATCAAATTTGAAAATATTTATGATCGGGATAATTTATTTGAAATCACATGAATCAATGTCAAGTTTTGAAATATAATGAATCAGTCACACAAGGTTGATAATTTCAAATTTAGGAGGTGTGTGATTATTCAAAATATTAATAATTTCAGATGATTTCAAACAAACAAATTCTAACCATGATGATCATGAATTACAATGATTTTCAAGATGTATCACTGAGATTCTAGACAATTTAAAATTTCCAAGCCAATCTGAAAAAATAATGAAAATATCACTACTGATAAATAATAGAGTGCTGTAATGAGTGTAATATTTCAAGCTTTTCTAAAATGAATTAGAAGAATCTCAAAACAGCAACGATGTGTGAATTTCCATTAAAATTTCAGATCTTCAAAAATTTAGAATTCAAATTAACAGTGTTCAAGATATGACAAGAATTCATCAACACTGTTATGAATTCAGAAATCAAAAAAAATAAACCTCGAACCAATTGCAGATATTTACAAGATTAAATTCAGAATATGAGAATGATTAACACATGATGATTGTTTACAAATAAAGCATATTTCCAGGAAGATTATGAATTCTGCAACTGGACGTTTAAGAAGTACAGACAAAGAAAAATATGGCAGTGTCAAAAAAAAAAAACAGAAGGAGATAGAGAAAAGAATAACAACAGAATAAAAACAGACAAAAAGAATATACAAAGGTGAGTTTAGAGATCATACCAGAATCCAATGTAAAGCAGAATCTCTAACTCAACAAATATTGGCCTAAGGAACTGTAAATGACACAGAATTATAGACAATCTTGATTTCAAATTTCTTTTCAGCACAGCAGTTCCTCAGCCTTCACGGGTACCTAGCAGTTGAGAGAATTGAGTGGTCTAACAAAATTAGAAAAAACACCCGTAGTTTTATTAACATCTTTCGGTACCCAGACTTGTTTGTATAACAATCCATCAGAATTTACCTTTGTTCCCTTTGGAACCCATATCTGTCTGAATTTAATGAAGTTTGTTTCATCTCTTTTTGGGATCCAGGATTGTTTAGATGAATTATTACAAAACAAATTCAAATTTTGCTTTTGATTCAAAAATCCTTTGGAATTAACAAAGGTCAAATTATGAAGACGATTCTTTTCAAAGAAAGTTGAAGGATTTTTAAAACCATTTGAATTGCGATTTTCAAAAACATTTGTTTTCCCAAATCCAAGACCATATTTATTTCTAATAGAATTTTGGTTTTGCAGCAACATATTCAACGACTTTTCACTATTAGAAAATTTAGTCAAAGTTGACTCTAGTCGTTGAATTTTGAATTTAAGATCATCGTTCTCTTTTATTAAATCTGAACAGCGGTTATCAATGATCTTCCTTTCAGCATCATATTGTTTCAAAACCAAATTTTCAGATTCAAGTGATTTAATTTTGGTTTGGAATTCAGCAATTTCAAATTCAAAATGTTTTCGATTTTCAGATTCAAATTTCTTGAAATTTTCAATCTCGTTTTCAAGTTCTTTCAAAATCAAATCACTTCTCACCAAATTTTCATTTTCAGCAATCTCAAATTTGGAACTTATTTCAGTTTTAAAAACTTCAAATTCCTTTTGTAGAAGATTGTTCAAATTTGATAACTCAATCTTGTTTTCTTTTAAGATCAGAATTTCCTTTTCAAACTTTTGAATATTTTTATTGAGATGAACAAGATTGGTTTTCAATTTTAAACAATTTTTGCAATTAGAATTTGAAGAATTTTTAACGTTTTTGAGTTTTGATTCCAAAACATTATTTTTGCAGATCAACTCAAGCTTCTCAGATTTCAGAGTTTTATTTTTAGATTTTAACTTCTCAACAGATTCAGTTAAACCATTTAAACGGTGAATCAAAGAAATATTTCCTGTTGAGTCTCCATCTGGATTTCCATCTGTACAACCTGTCAAGCACAAATCTGAAGCCGAGTTATCTTTCTGGGATTTTGAGCATTTGTCAATTTTTCCATATAGCGCGTTGAGAGTCTGCCAGATTTCCTGCGCAGTCAAACAATGGGAAATAAGGCTATATTGAATATCATCAATATACGAATATAAAATATGAGTAGCATGTAAATTAAATTCAATATCAACCCTACTTACAATATCATACCCATTTTTAATACTATTCCAACATTTAATATCAACAGATTTTAAATAAGATTTCATTTCTGATTTCCAATTTAAAAAATCTGTACCATTGAAAATAGATGGAATATGACTGGACTGACTCTCTATGGACTGACAACTAGGATTCACCATTTCTCTAGAGTTAATGAAATTACCAGGCTCTGATACCACTTGTTGGATCTAGAATAACCCTAGAGGGGGGGTGAATAGGGTTTTTCACAGTTTTTAACTGAATTAAAAACTTAACGAGATATATAATAATAAACTGATCACAGAAAATAGCAGAAACTGAAATGCAGAAAATAAATTACACACAGATATACCCAGCTTCGGCAAAACCCTGCCTACTGCTGCATTTCTAAGGTTTCTACTAGGTGATAGAACAGTTCCCGCATACAAGACCATGTACACTCGCAAACCCCTGCTCCTATTCTAACCCTACGCTCAAACCCCTAGACTGATCTAAACCCCTAGATCAGATTTCCCGAATTACAAACCCTGTAACTCGTAACTCAGATTTACAGACTCTGTAACTGACAGTCAACTCCTTGACTAAATCCCTCTAGATTTTACAGACCTAGAACTGTTCAGAAATGATTTTACAACACAATTTTAAAAAACAACAAAAATAAACTAAAACCCTAGTATTAAAAAGGAAGAATAATCTCCCTTTAAATCACTTGAATAGGCTGGCCAACTCAAAAATGGTTCCACCCTTTACTTCATTTGTTCGAACCCGATTCACTGTTCCTCTTTTCTTAAAAAATGGCGGCCGACACTTCTGGACTAGGGTTTTCTCAAAAACCCCAATTCAAAAATCGATTTCTTCTTGAATATTGATCTCCGAAGGCTCTTGTCTTTGTAGCTTGCTTTCTGATGTCGATTTGCTGGAGTTCTCACTTGAACGAAACCATAAAAAATTGTGAGTAATTCGGATTTGATTCTTTGCTTGAATTTGTGACGCTTGGTTTCAATTTTTGATTGAATTATTTCTCGGTTCGATGTCCCTCATGCCTGTGATGATATGGTGATAAAATAGGATTATATAGTCATTTAATTTCTCTGATTTCGTTTAAAGGACTTGGTCTGATTGTTCCTTGATTTTTGCGGTTTCTTGTTCTGGTTTGTGGTTGTGATTGATGATATCTGAATAAATTCTTGCCAAATAGAAGTTGTTGTCCCACTAATTTGTTTCCAGAAGAGATAACCCTAGCTGACTTTGTTCAACGCTGATTTATAAACTGATTTTCTTGTATGATATTTCGTGAATGAGAAAACTTGCCAAAAACTATGCTGGTCAAAACGTTGAAGCTGATATCCTCGGCTTGATTTCAGGAAATTGTTTATTGCCGAAAAAATACATTTCCTTTTGCTTGAAATTTCTTGCCTTATGTGTTCTTGTGAGATTTCTGAAAAGTAATGTTATTGCCAAAAGTTACATTCCCTTTTTGCTCTATAAATTCTGTTCTGGAAACATTTTAAACCCATATAAATTTGACTGCAAATTAATTGCTTGTCAAAAATATGTTGTCCAAAACTGGAAATGAATCTTGCCAAAAACATTGCGAGCACTGATTAATTTCTTGATTTACTTGATTTAAAACTGTTGCCAAATATGCTACTCCATTTCTGAAAGCAGATTTGCTCCTCTGAATTTTTCCCTTGTGTGATTTAAAAACATTGTTTCTTGGATTTAAATTTGTTTCCTTTTTGTTGTGAAACAAAATCGGCCTCTTGAAAAAAAATTGCTTTGTTATTTCTGGAAATGTTAAAACAGGAAAACTCTTGCCATGTTTGCATCATGTATCCATGTAGATAGCATTGCATCATGTATATATTTCTGAACTGTCATGCTTGCCGAATCATTTGCATGTAAGTGAGTGGGTCCATTTGCTTGTGTATACACTTGTACATACTTGCTGTTTTCCCCCATTTCCATGTTCCTCCACTTTGCACTGTGCTCAACTTGACCATGTACTGATTTTGTGAAAGCATGCTTCTGTGTGTGTGATGACCATTGATTAACTTGAATAAAATTGCTTCTTCAAGCTGACTTCTGAAAACTTGTGATTTGCTGTGTCATGTGTGTGCATGATCCTTTATGTACATGAAGTCCATTCATTCACTTATTATGCTGCTCGAAATATAGCTGCACTATGTTGATGTTTTGCACCATGTACACTATTCACCATTTACTCTTGCTCGACACATTGTGAGCTTGCTATCTTACTGCTCATGTAAAAGACTGCTTTAACTTGTATATACTTGATTGCACACATCCACTTGTACTGGCAACCTTGCTTTGCCTTTGCATGCTCCTGCTTGCATGTTGTACCACTGTTTCATTTTTGCAACTTGATATCTCCTGTGCACTACTATGACCTTGAACCAAACTTGGAATTGAAAGTTGCAGTACTTTTTGCTGTTGCACCATCTTATATCTCGACTTTGTTCACTTGTGTTTGTACATGAATTTGCTGCTTGTATTGTATATGTTTGAGCTTGCGTTGACTTTGTTGTTTTCATGTATATGCGGGTTTGACTTTTTGAATTTTTGGCTCCATGTGCACTGAGTCGAGAAGGTCCACGTGGCTACTCCTCAGTTGCAATCTGATTGGCGTGGCAGTGCACACGTGTATATTTATACACGTGTGTATATGCAGCCATCAGGAGAGATTTCCTGTCCCTGCATTGAGATATATATATGTTGTCTGCCTTGTGGTATTTACAGTGTATCACTGTGAATATCACAAGTTGTCTAGACACAGGTTGATGGTTTTATGATTCGGATCAAGTCATGAAAAATGATGAGAAACACACCAGAAATCTGAGGCAAATAAAATTTTAAAAATAAAATTTATATTTGTATATATTCAGTATTATTTCTATTGCAATATACTGTGTGTTTTCTGTTTCATGTGACAGGTAAGCAGATGGTGACTGGACTGACAGTGAAGGTGCTGTGAAGACAGAAGACTGAAGACAAGAACAGTGTGAAAAAAAAATGTATATGTATACGAGTCTGTGTAAAAGAATGAATGAGTGAAACTGTGACTAAAAGATAGAGTGTTGTAGTGGAGAATACTGTATATGAAATTGTATTTGACATGTAATACAGTGATGTACAAATAGTGGAGTTATAAAAATTTGTACTGTTTGAATATTGAAATAAAATATTATATTTAAATAAAACACTGTGAATATTTGAATTTCTGTACAGTCGTATTTTATTTAAATATAAATATTATATTTCTGTCTGTGATATATATATATGAAACAGTACAGTAACAAACACATTTATAATAGAAATATATTTGGTTGTTATCATCAAACAATAATCATATAATTGTGTATACAACACCGTTATATACAACACCCCCATGTTGCGGCTCGGAGAAGCGAGGGAGGGCATGGCGAGGTGCACGGTTCGGGTCGGATGTACCGATACGATCAGGTTCTCCTGTTCCGATCCGAGGTGCTTGATGTTGAAGCTGTGTGGTATTGCCGATCCGATCCGATGCGGATGCAGGTCGAACCGGAGCGAAGTCTTAATTTCCAGAGGGGAGGCTGCTGCCCCCAAGCTCATGTTGGGTTGCTATTCGGATAGGGTCCGAACCGACCCGGTGGGTAATGCCCCCTATTTCCATCTGCGTGGGATTCAGACTTTGGCCCTCGGTTCGGATCGGATCCGAATTGATCTAGATTGCAACTGCTGCTGGGGCTGATTCTATTCCATTTCCCATGAGTTGTACGCTGTTGCTCGGCCTTCCTTCCATCCGAGCGAAGAATTGGTCAATCATCTCCTATTGTTTACAAAGGAGGTCATCTTGCCTTGCCATCTGAGCTCTCAATTAGGTGAGAACGCCATCCATCTCTTCTCGCGTCAAGTATGCTGACGGGTTTTCATGTGAGGAAGCTTCATGGCTTGCCTTGTCTCTCGTGCCTTCGCCTTTAACACGGCAAACCTTTCGCTTAGCCATCGATCCAATAGCCAAATAATCCAAGCAGAAATTGAAGTTGTCGTGTGCGCCCCCTTCCTGGCACGCCAAAATGTTAGACCAAAAAATGGCACTAACACCCAAATATTGTGTGAAAACCTCACAATCACAGATCAATGCAGAAAAAGCAGTAAAAATAAGAGGAGACACACGAGATTTTTATAGTGGTACGGCTCAAACCAAGCCTACGTCCACTTTATAGTTTCTTAAATCCTGAGAAGCTATTACAATACTGTTTGCTTGCTGTTTATACACGAAATCCTCGTGTTTACACTGAAGGAGAGGAGATTAAAGGGAAGATTATACACGATAGCCTCGTGTTGTAATGTGGAACTTGGCTTCCTTATTGAGCAATGGCCTTGCGTGAAGTAATGGTGGAAGCCATGATGAGTGAGAGCCAAAAGATCTCTTAAAGTGTCCATCTCACGGTGTATTTATAGACGTAGATGGGCTTTAAGGAGATCCGGATGAATTACAAGTGTCCCCAATTCAACGCCTTGATGGAACGTGGTGACTAGTTGGCAAGATGGGAGAAAGACTCTCCAATTCGTGTAAGGCCATGTGGAAGGCGGTCCATGAAAGTAGGAGGAAATGGTGCCACAAGAATAGGTCAAATTCAAGTAGTGCAGAAGCAGGTCAGGTCGGTTCGGATCGGATCCGAACCGAACCAGTTCCTCGAGCTGAATGCATGTGTGCACTTCTGTGCAGATGTCCAAATCGGATCGGGTCCTTATATCCCTATTCGAACTGATGTGTGCCAAGTTTCCTATGCCAACTTGTCTCATCCGAACCGATCCTTTCAGGGGTGATCCGATCCGAACCGATGTATGGTGATGGTAACTCCAAAATCCATGTCTCCGGTTCTGCATGCGTTCACGAAAACGGGCGTAACTTTCAAATCATAAGTCCGTTTTAGCCAAACGAAAGCTCGATTAGAAGCTAATTCAGAGAGCTACAAGCTTTACTAAGCATAGCTCTGTAATCGCTATTTTTGGGCCCAAAAAATGTCATCTGATAGGTGTTTCAGGCCTTTCCCTTTTTGTGATGCGACTTCAACCAAATCGCTTGCTGTCTTCTGACGATGCTTCCAATACTCTAGTGTGTTGTTGATCAGAGATTCCCTGTGTGACTGCTTTGACTAAAAAGCGGTTCAACATTTTTCCGCCCAGAACGTATCTTGTTGAACAAAGGAAGATGTGTTCTGGATAATCCAAGAAACCCAAGGCCACGCCGGTCCTGCCAGCTGCAAGTATAATCCATACCTGCGAAGAAAAGAGAGCAAAAAGGTGTGTCAAATCCTGACAAAATTGATTACACTTTTGAGCATAGACCATGCTTGGGCGTTTTTTTGAGCATAAAGCATACTCAAGAGATGTTCAAATCATTCTTCCAAAACTCGACGAGGGACCTAACCTTCCGGGTATAAGCCAGACCAAGAAGTTCAAACTGAGCATAAGCCATACTCGAGTTTTATTGAGTTCCTTTGCCAAATCCTAACAAAACAATAAGCCGTTCCAGGGTATAATCCATACTTAAGAATCCTAGTGAGTACAATCCATACTCATGTCGGGATAGTGCTATACTTGCCAAAACCTGACAAGACAGTCTGTCCCTAGGCATAATCCATGCCTAGGGGTCCGAGATATGTATAAGCCATTCTTTAGTTGAGATTGAGAATCCTGCAACAACCTGACAAGATACTTAAATTGCCAAACATAATCCATGCTCGGAAAGTCCTTCCTTATTCAATTAAAAGAACAAAACCAAAGAAAATCCTGATTGGTTTGTTATCGAATGCGGAGCACGCGCTGGAGCTAAATCCTAACCTCGAACGTGTGTACTCCAATTTAGCCAATCAGAAAACCTAAAGAAAGAAAATAAACATATCTTAAATCCTAAGAAATGCAAGAAATCCAGACTGATCTCATCCAGATCAGTTGATGATGAGCCCGAGAGAGCTTGATCCAGGGTCATTCCCTCTCCGGGGAGCAGGTGGTGGTAGCACAGGTGCTGGCGCAGTTGGTTGTTTCACATACTCGGGTAGCTCTCCACGTCTAACCCGTTCCTCAATCAAGTCTCACAAGTGTCTACAGTCATTTGTGTCATGACCATCCATTTCATGAAATATGCAGTATTTTCCAGAATCGCGTTCTCTTTATGATGGCTCCCTCCTGGGAGGCTTTGGATAAGGGATGTCACCGTTTGTGTTCATGTAGATGTCATTCAAGGTTGAATCGAGTTCGGTGTACTTTTCATATCTAGGCCCTCTACGGGGCTGAGTGTTGCGGTCATTCTTGACGGCAGCATTTCCTTTGCCTTTACCATAATCATACGGTTCTCCGTCTCTGAGCATGTTGACATCGAGGATTTTCTTTTTGGGCATTGCGTCTTCCTCACGCAGAAACCTATCCGATTCAAGGTAGAACTTGCTGAGACACCGTGGTGGGTCTCGGTACAAGGATTTTTTTGAACTCCGAGTTGTCCAGAACACCGGATACTACCGCCATCAATACCATAGATGGCTCAGGTCGATCAACAGATGCTGCTGCAACGTTGAACCTTTCCAAAAATGAGCGCAGAGTTTCTTTGGGCCTCTTCTTGATTGTGGTGAGAGACATGACATTCTTAGGTCGAGCAATGTGGACCCGAAATTGCTCAATAAAGCGAGCGACCAACATGTTCCAACTGTTGATCGATTCGGATTCCAGCTGCCGAATGCACATAGCAGCTACATCGGTGAAAAAGAAAGGGAAGCACTTAACCATGACGTTTTCCGAAGCCGATTGAACTTCCATATGACGTTTGTAGCGCATTAGATGCATGGTGGTTTCTGTCCTGCCGTTGTAGGGCTCCAGTTGCGGAAGTTTAAAATCTGGAGGATTACGAGAATTTCTAATTTCTTGTGTGAATGGATTGTGATTGACATCATCCTTGTCACTCTGATAAGTGCGACCTCTCGAGAGGCATTCAATGAGATTGGCGAGTCGGTCGCCTTTAAAGAGTTGTTGCAAGTTAACAAGTTCAGAGCTGGTGCCCCCAGCGTTGAGTCCAGAAGAGTGTGGAAGTGTTCGGGGAGTTTGGAAGGCCATTCGATTCAGTTCGGAGGTGCCCCCATGTTGCGGCTCGGAGAAGCGAGGGAGGCCATTGCGAGGTGCACGGTTCAGGTCGGATGTACCGAAACGATCAGGTTCTCCTGTTCCGATCCGAGGTGCTTGATGTTGAAGCTGTGTGGTATTGCCGATCCGATCCGGTGTGGATGCAGGTCGAACCGGAGCGAAGTCTTTATTTCCAGAGGGGAGGTTGCTGCCCCCAAGCTCATGTTAGGTTGCTGTTCGGATCGGGTCTGAACCGACC
Organism: Allium sativum; assembly: GCA_030737875.1. Lineage (NCBI taxonomy): Eukaryota > Viridiplantae > Streptophyta > Magnoliopsida > Asparagales > Amaryllidaceae > Allium > Allium sativum. Next base: position 109,880,372 of record CM060912.1, read on the forward strand.
CGTTGGGGAATGCCCTCCATTTTCATCTGCGTGGGATTCAGACTTTGGCCCTCGGTTCGGATCGGATCCGAACCGATCTGGTTTGCAACTGTTTCTGGGGCTGATTCTATTCCATTTCCCATGAGTTGTACATTGTTGCTCGGCCTTCCTTCCATCCGAGTGAAGAATTGGTCAATCATCTCCTATTGTTTGCGAAGGAGGTCATCTTGCCTTGCCATCTGAGCTCTCAATTAGGTGAGAACGCCATCCATCTCTTCTCGCGTCAAGTATGCTGACGGGTTTTCATGTGAGGAAGCTTCATGGCTTGCCTTGTTTCTCGTGCCTTCGCCTTCCACACGGGAAACCTTTCGCTTAGCCATCGATCCAATAGCCAAATAATCCAAGCAGAAATTGAAGTTGTCGTGTGCGCCCCCTTCCTGGCGTGCCAAAATGTTAGACCAAAAAATGGCACTAACACCCAAATATTGTGTGAAAACCTCACAATCACAGATCAATGCAGAAAAAGCACTAAAAATAAGAGGAGACACACGAGATTTTTATAGTGGTTCGGCTCAAACCAAGACTACGTCCACTTTATATTTTCTTAAATCCTGAAAAGCTATTACAATACTGTTTGCTTGCTATTTATACACGAAATCCTCGTGTTTACACTGAAGGAGAGGAGATTAAAGGGAAGATTATACACGATAGCCTCGTGTTGTAATGTGGAACTTAGCTTCCTTATTGAGCAATGGCCTTGCATGAAGTAATGGTGGAAGCCATGATGAGTGAGAGCCAAAAGATCTCTTAAAATGTCCATCTCACGGTGTATTTATAGACGTAGATGGGCCTTAAGGAGATCCAGATGAATGACAAGTGTCCCCAATCCAACGCCTTGGCGGAACGTGGTGACTAGGTGGCAAGATGGGAGAAAGACTCTCCAATTCGTGTAAGGCCATGTGGAAGGTGGTCCATGAAAGTAGGAGGAAATGGTGCCACAAGAATAGGTCAAATTCAAGTAATGCAGAAGCAGGTCAGGTCGGTTCGGATCAGATCCGAACCGAACCAGTTCCCCGGGCTGAATGCGTGTGTGCACTTCTGTGCAGGTGTCCAAATCGGATCGGGTCCTCCTATCCCTATTCGAACTGATGTGTGCCAAGTTTCCAATGCCAACTTGCCTCATCCGAACCGATCCTTTCAGGGGTGATCCGACCCGAACCGATGTATGGTGATGGTAACTCCAAAATCCATGTCTTCGATTCTGCATGCGTTCACGGAAACGGGCGTAACTTTCAAATCGTAAGTTCATTTTAGCCAAACGAAAGCTCGATTCGAAGCTAATTCAGAGAGCTACAAGTGTTACTAAGCTCGGCTCCGTAATCGCTATTTTCGGGCCCAAAAAAGGTCATCTGATAGGAGTTTCGGGCCTTTCCCTGTTTGTGATGCGACTTCAACCAAATCGCTTCCTGTCTTCTGACGATGCTTCCAATACTCTAGTGTGTTGTTGATCAGAGATTCCCTGTGTGACTGCTTTGAGTAAAAAGCGGTTCAACATTTTTCCGCCCAGAACATATCTTGTTGAACGAAGGAAGATGTGTTCTGGATAATCCAAGAAACCCAAGGCCACGCCGGTACTGCCAGCTGCAAGTATAATCCATACCTGCGAAGAAAAGAGAGCAAAAAGGTGTGTCAAATCCTGACAAAATTGATTACACTTTTGAGCATAGACCATGCTTGAGCGTTTGTTTGAGCATAAACCATACTCAAGAGACGTTCAAATCATTCTGCCAAGACCCGACGAGGGACCTAACCTTCCTGGTATAAGCCATACCAAGAAGTTCAAACTAAGCATAAGCCATACTCGAGTTTTATTGAGTTCCTTTGCCAAATCCTGAAAAATCAATAAGCCGTTCCAGAGTATAATCCATACTTAATAATCCTAGTGGGTACAATCCATACTCATGTCGGGATAGAGCTATAATTGCCAAAACCTGACTAGACAGTCTGTCCCTAGGCATAATCCATGCCTAGGGGTCCGAGATAAGTATAAGCCATTCTTTAGTTGAGATTGAGAATCCTTTAACAACCTGACAAGATACTTAAATTGCCAAACATAATCCATGCTCGGAAAGTCCTTCTTTATTCAATTAAAAGTACAAAACCAAAGCAAATCCTATTTGGTTTGTTAGCGAGTGCAGAGCACGCGCTGGAGCTAAATCCTAACCTCGAACGTGTATACTCCAATTTAGCCAATCAGAAAACCTAAAGAAAGCAAATAAACATATCTTAAATCCTAAGAAATGCAAGAAATCCAGACTGATCTCATCCAGATCAGTTGATGATGAGCCCGCGAGACCTTGATCAAGGGTCATTCCCTCTCCGGGGAGCAGGTGGTGGTAGCACAGGTGTTGGCGTTGTTGGTTGTTTCACATACTCGGGTAGCTCTCCACGTCTAACCCATTCCTTAATCAAGTCTCGCAAGTGTCTACAGTCATTTGTGTCATGACCATCCATTTCATGAAATATGCAGTATTTTCCAGAATCGCGTTCTCTTTGTGATGGCTCCCTCCTGGGAGGCTTTGGATAAGGGACGAAACCATTTGTGTTCACGTAGATGTCAGTCAAGGTTGAATTGAGTTCGGGGTACTTTTCATATCTAGGCCCTCTACGATGCTAAGTGTTGCGGTCATTCTTGACGGCACCTTTTCCTTTGCCTTTACTACAATCATACGGTTCTCCATCTCTAAGCATGTTGACATCAAGGATTTTCTTTTCGGACATTGCGTCTTCCTCACGCAGAAACCCATCCGATTCAAGGTAGAACTCGCTGAGACTCCGTGGTGGGTCTCGGTACAAGGATTTTTTGAACTCCGAGTTATCCAGAACACCGGATACTACCGCCATCAATACTATAGATGGTTTAGGTCGATCAACTGATGCTGCTGCAACGTTGAACCTTTCCAAAAATGAGCGCAGAGTTTCTTTAGGCCTCTGCTTGATTGTGGTGAGAGACATGACATTCTTAGGTCGAGCAATGTGGACCCGAAACTGCTCGATAAAGCGAGCGACCAACATGTTCCAGATGTTGATCGATTCAGATTCCAGCTGCTGAATCCACATAGTAGCTACATCGGTCAAAAAGAAAGGGAAGCACTTTGCCATGACGTTTTCCGAAGCCGATTGAACTTCCATATGACGTTTGTAGCGCATTAGAAGCATGGTGGGATCTGTCCTGCCGTTGTAGGGCTCCAGTACGGAAGTTTAAAATCTGGAGGGTTGCGAGAATTCCTAATTTCTTGTGTGAATGGATTGTGATTGACATCATCCATGTCATTCTGATAAGTGCGACCTCTCGAGAGGCGTTCAATGAGATTGGCGAGTCGGTCGCCTTCAAAGAGCTGTTGCAAGTTAACAAGTTCAGAGCTGGTGCCCCCAGCGTTGAGTCCAGAAGAGTGTGGAAATGTACGAGGAGTTTGGAAGGCCATTCGGTTCAATTCGGAGGTGCCCCCATGTTGCGGCTCGGAGAAGCGAGGGAGGTCATGGCGAGGTGCACGGTTCGGGTCGGATGTACCGATACGATCAGGTTCTCCTGTTCCGATCCGAGGTGCTTGATGCTGAAGCTGTGTGGTATTGTCGATCCGACCCGGTGCGGATGCAGGTCGAACCGGAGCGAAGTCTTGATTTCCAGAGGGGAGGCTGCTGCCCCTAAGCTCATGTTGGGTTGCTGTTCGGATCGGGTCCGAACCGACCCGGTGGGGAATGCCCTCCATTTCCATGTGCGTGGGATTCATACTTTGGCCCTCGGTTCGGATCGGATCCGAACCGATCTGGTTTGCAACTGCTACTGGGGCTGATTCTATTCCATTTCCCATGAGTTGTACGTTGTTGCTCGGCCTTCCTTCCATCCGAGCGAAGAATTGGTCAATCATCTCCTATTGTTTGCGAAGGAGGTCATCTTGCCTTGCCATCTGAGCTCTCAATTAGGTGAGAACGCCATCCATCTCTTCTCGCGTCAAGTATGCTGACGGGTTTTCATGTGAGGAAGCTTCATGGCTTGCCTCGTTTCTCGTGCCTTCGCCTTTAACACGGCAAACCTTTCGCTTAGCCATCGATCCAATAGCCAAATAATCCAAACAAAAATTGAAGTTGTCGTGTGCGCCCCCTTCCTGGCGCGCCAAAATATTAGACCAAAAAATGGCACTAACACCCAAATATTGTGTGAAAACCTCACAATCACATATCAATGCAGAAAAAGCAGTAAAAATAAGAGGAGACACACAAGATTTTTACAGTGGTACGGCTCAAACCAAGCCTACGTCCACTTTATAGTTTCTTAAATCCTGAGAAGCTATTACAATACTGTTTGCTTGCTGTTTATACACGAAATCCTCGTGTTTACACTGAAGGAGAGGAGATTAAAGGGAAGATTATACACGATAGCCTCGTGTTGTAATGTGGAACTTGGCTTCCTTATTGAGCAATGGCCTTGCGTGAAGTAATGGTGGAAGCCATGATGAGTGAGAGCCAAAATATCTCTTAAAGTGTCCATCTCACGGTGTATTTATAGACGTAGAGGGGCCTTAAGGAGATCCGGATGAATGACAAGTGTCCCCAATTCAACGCCTTGATGGAACGTGGTGACTAATTGGTAAGATGGGAGAAAGACTCTCCAATTCGTGTAAGGCCATGTGGAAGGCGGTCCATGAAAGTAGGAGGAAATGGTGCCACAAGAATAGGTCAAATTCAAGTAGTGCAGAAGCAGGTCAGGTTGGTTCGGATCGGATCCGAACCGAACCTGTTCCTCGAGCTGAATGTGTGTGTGCACTTCTGTGCAGATGTCCAAATCGGATCAGGTCCTCCTATCCCTATTCGAACCGATGTGTGCCAAGTTTCCTATGCCAACTTATCTCATCTGAACTGATCCTTTCAGGGGTGATCCGATCCGAACCGATGTATGGTGATGGTAACTCCAAAATCCATGTCTCCGGTTCTGCATGCGTTCACGGAAACGGGCGTAACTTTCAAATTGTCAGTCCGTTTTAGCCAAACGAAAGTTTGATTCGAAGCTAACTCAGAGAGCTACAAGCATTATTGAGCATAGCTCTGTAATCGCTATTTTCGGGCCCAAAAAATGTCATCTGATAGGAGTTTCAGGCCTTTCCCTTTTTATGATGCGACTTCAACCAAATCGCTTCCTGTCTTCTGACGATGCTTCCAATACTCTAGTGTGTTGTTGATCAGAGATTCCCTGTGTGACTGCTTTGACTAAAAAGCGGTTCAACAATTTTCCGCCCAGAACGTATCTTGTTGAACGAAGGAAGATGTGTTCTGGATAATCCAAGAAACCCAAGGCCACGCCGGTCCTGCCAGCTGCAAGTATAATCCATATCTGCGAAGAAAAGAGAGCAAAAACGTGTGTCAAATACTGACAAAATTGATTACACTTTTGAGCATAGACCATGCTTGGGCGTTTTTTTGAGCATAAAGAATACTCAAGAGATGTTCAAATCATTCTGCCAAAACCCGACGAGGGACCTAACCTTCCGGGTATAAGCCAGACCAAGAAGTTCAAACTGAGCATAAGCCATACTCGAGTTTTATTGAGTTCCTTTGCCAAATCCTAACAAAACAATAAGCCGTTCCAGGGTATAATCCATACTAAAGAATCCAAGTGAGTACAATCCATACTCATGTCGGGATAGAGCTATACTTACCAAAACCTGAAAAGACAGTCTGTCCCTAGGCATAATACATGCCTAGGGGTCCGAGATAAGTATAAGCCATTCTTTAGTTGAGATTGAGAATCCTGCAACAACCTGACAAGATACTTAATTTGCCAAACATAATCCATGCTCGGAAAGTCCTTCCTTATTCAATTAAAAGTACAAAACCAAAGAAAATCCTGATTGGTTTGTTATCGAGTGCAGAGCACGCGCTGGAGTTAAATCCTAACCTCGAACGTGTGTACTCCAATTTAGCCAATCAGAAAACCTAAAGAAAGAAAATAAACATATATTAAATCCAAAGAAATGCAAGAAATCCAGACTGATCTCATCCAGATCAGTTGATGATGAGCCCGCGAGAGCTTGATCCAGGGTCATTCCCTCTCCGGGGAGCAGGTGGTGGTAGCACAGGTGCTGGCGCTGTTGGTTGTTTCACATACTCGGGTAGCTCTCCACGTCTAACCCGTTCCTCAATCAAGTCTCACAAGTGTCTACAGTCATTTGTGTCGTGACCATCCATTTCATGAAATATGCAGTATTTTCCAGAATCGCGTTCTCTTTATGATGGCTCCCTCCTGGGAGGCTTTGGATAAGGGACGTCACCGTTTGTGTTCACGTAGATGTCATTCAAGGTTGAATTGAGTTCGGTGTACTTTTCATATCTAGGCCCTCTACGGGGATGAGTGTTGCGGTCATTCTTGACGGCAGCTTTTCTTTTGCCTTTACCAGAATCAGACGGTTCTCCGTCTTTGAGCATGTTGACATCGAGGATTTCCTTTTTGGACATTGCGTCTTCCTCACGCAGAAACCTATCTGATTCATGGTAGAACTCGCTGAGACTCCGTGGTGGGTCTCGGTACAAGGATTTTTTGAACTCCGAGTTGTCCAGAACACCGGATACTGCCGCCATCAATACCATAGATGGTTCAGGTCGATCAACTGATGCTGCTGCAACGTTGAACCTTTCCAAAAATGAGCGCAGAGTTTCTTTGGGCCTCTGCTTGATTGGGGTGAGAGACATGACATTCTTAGGTCGAGCAATGTGGACCCGAAACTGCTCAATAAAGCGAGCGACCAACATTTTCCAGCTGTTGATCGATTCGGATTCCAGCTGCCGAATCCACATAGCAGCTACATCGGTCAAAAAGAAAGGGAAGCACTTTGCCATGACGTTTTCCGAAGCTGATTGAACTTCCAAATGACGTTTGTAGCGCATTAGATGCATGGTGGGATCTGTCCTGCCGTTGTAGGGCTCTAGTTGCGGAAGTTTGAAATCTGGAGGATTGCGAGAATTCCTAATTTCTTGTGTGAATGGATTGTGATTGACATCATCCATGTCATTCTGATAAGTGTGACCTCTCGAGAGGTGTTCAATGAGATTGGCGAGCCGGTCGCCTTCAAAGAGCTGTTCCAAGTTTACACGTTTAGAGCTGGTGCCCCCAGCGTTGAGTCCAGAAGAGTGTGGAAGTGTACGGGGAGTTTGGAAGGCCATTCGGTTCGGTTCGGAGGTGCCCCCATGATGCGGCTCGGAGAAGCGAGGGAAGGCATGGCGAGGTGCACGGTTCGGGTCGGATGTACCGATCCGATCAGGTTCTCTTGTTCCGATCCGAGGTGCTCTATGCTGAAGCTGTGTGGTATTGCCGATCTGATCTGGTGCGGATGCAGGTCGAACCGGAGCGAAGTCTTGATTTCCAGAGGGGAGGCCGCTGCCCCCAAGCTCATGTTGGGTTGCTGTTCGGATTGGGTCTGAACCGACCCGGTGGGGAATGCCCCCCATTTCCATCTGCGTGGGATTCAGACTTTGGCCCTCGGTTCGGATCGGATCCGAACCGATCTGGTGTGCAACTGCTGCTAGGCCTAATTCTATTCCATTTCCTATGAGTTGTACGCTGTTGCTCGGCCTTCCTTCCATCCGAGCGAAGAATTGGTCAATCATCTCCTATTGTTTGTGAAGGAGGTCATGTTGCCTTGCCATCTGAGCTCTCAATTAGGTGAGAACGCCATCGATCTCTTCTCGCGTCAAGTATGCTGACGGGTTTTCATGTGAGGAAACTTCATGGCTTGCGTCGTTTCTCGTGCCTTCGCCTTCAACACGACAAACCTTTCGCTTAGACATCGATCCAATAGCCAAATAATCCAAGAAGAAATTGAAGTTGTCGTGTGCACCCCCTTCCTGGCGCGCCAAAATGGTAGACCAAAAAATGGCACTAACACCCAAATATTTTGTGAAAACCTCACAATCAAAGAACAATGCAGAAAAAGCAGCAAAAATAAGAGGTGACACACGAGATTTTTATAGTGGTTCGGCTCAAACCAAGCCTACATCCACTTTATAGTTTCTTAAATCCTGAGAAGCTATTACAATACTGTTTGCTTGCTGTTTATACACGAAATCCTCGTGTTTACACTGAAGGAGAGGAGATTAAAGGGAAGATTATACACGATAGCCTCGTGTTGTAATGTGGAACTTGGCTTCCTTATTGAGCAGTGGCCTTGCGTGAAGTAATGGCGGAAGCCATGATGAGTGAGAGCCAAAAGATCTCTTAAAATGTCCATCTCATGGTGTATTTATAGACGTTGAGGGGCCTTAAGGAGATCCGGATGAATGACAAGTGTCCCCAATCCAACGCCTTGATGGAACGTGGTGACTAGGTGGCAAGATGGGAGAAAGCCTCTCCAATTCGTGTAAGGCCATGTGGAAGGCGGTCCATGAAAGTAGGAGGAAATGGTGCCACAAGAATAGGTCAAATTCAAGTAGTATAGATCAGGTCGGTTCGGATCGGATCCGAACCGAACCAGTTCCCCGGGCTGAATGCGTGTGTGCACTTCTATGCAGATGTCCAAATCGGATCGGGTCCTCCTATCCCTATCCGAACTGATGTGTGCCAAGTTTCCAATGCCAACTTGTCTCATCCGAACCGATCCTTTCAGGGGTGATCCGATCCAAACCGATGTATGGTGATGGTTACTCCAAAATCCATGTCTCCGGTTCTGCATGCATTCACATAAACGGGCGTAACTTTCAAACCGTAAGTCTGATTTAGCCAAACGAAAGCTTGATTCGAACCTAATTCAGAGAGCTACAAGATTTACAGAGCTCAGTTCCGTAATCGCTATTTCGGGCCCAAAAAAGATCATCTGATAGGAGTTTCGGGCCTTTACTTGTTTGTGATGCGACTTCAACCAAATCGCTTCCTGTCTTCTGACGATGCTTCCAATACTCTAGTGTGTTGTTGATCAGAGATTCCCTGTGCGACTGCTTTGACTAAAAAGCAGTTCAACAGAAGGCACACTATGAAAATGATCGTTTTGTATCCTTCATAGAAACAAAAATACGAAATTGCCTCATAAGTAAAATAATATAAGATTAATACAAAGCAGAGCAAGAGGTGGGCAATTCTGCGCAGAACTTGCTGAAGTGTTGATTCTTCCTTTCTTTGGTAACATCTTCTTATTGGCATCTTCCAATGAAGGGAATTCGTGATAGCTGAAATTGGAGGAGTTCATCCGGTGGCAGGCCACTTGCGTCCTTGGAGAATAAAAAACCTAGGGTTTTGGTTTATTGACTTCAGGCTATTGCAGTTCGCATTTTCCTCTATTACTTTCGGAGCTGAATCCGCCATCAGGAGTTTAGGGGGGCTGCAACATTAGTGGGTCGGAGGAGGATCTGATTGTTTCCTTTACCTTCTAGCTATCTCATCCTTTATGATGGGTTACTAGCTGAATCCGTCATCATTAGTCGTTGACTGGGAGGAAAATCTTGTTGAATTAGGGTTAGGAGGTGTTGGAGGCTGAAATCCGTTATCGTCAGATGGGTTACTAGCTTTATCATCACCGAATCCAAAAGAAGTGATCCATCTATGTTTGACCATAGCAATTGGAATTTGTTAAGACACAAATTTATTGAGGAAGGAAGACTTAAGGATCAGTTTTGATTTAGGGATGATTACAGGAAAGTAGGCCCATACAAGGAGTAAAAATACAGGATGCAAATTTTTTGGAACTAGCCTTAGTTTCATCCTAGCGCATTAGCATGACATCAAGCGTTTTTTCCCCAGGAAAAGATTCTTTTACATGATAACCACTTTTTAATTGAACATAATAAAATTTCACCAGAATTTATAAAAAAAATAAATATTATAAGTTAGAGTTGATAAGAAAAATTTATATTATATATAATATGTATTTCTTGTGAATTACTTTTTAATAAAATATTAAATACTACAAGTAAAAAAAAGAACCATAGAAAATAATTTTATATAACTTTCTATAAAATAATAATTGCTAATGATTAAAAATAAATTACTAAATAGTAGATATTACTTCTTGATTATTAGTACTTGATTATTAATTGTTAATATTAATGATTAGTTTATAATTATTTATTTTTAAAAATTAGTCATCATTTATTTAATGATAAAAATAATTAATTATATTAATTATTTATCTTTGAAAATGATTTATTGAATATTAATTATTTATTGAAAATAGTTAATATCATTAATTAATTAATTATTATTATTATACATATTTATTATTAATTATAGAATATTAATTATTTCATGTTTCAATTTAATTATTATTTTTATTATTTAGTTGTGATTATTATTTATTATTGAGTATGATTAAGTAATTTAAATTATTAATTTGTTATTACGATGGATAAATGAATAATGTATTAACAGGTGTCAATTACAATGGGCAGAAAAGAAAGGTTGTAATAAGAAGCTATTACAACTGGCAAAACAAAAGAGTTATTAAAAATATGGTTATTAAAACTTTTAGGAAATGGCAGTTGTAAAAGACATTTATTACAACCCGCATTTTGTGACAGTTGTAAAATTAAAGTTGTAATATGATATATATGTTGTAGTGTCATAAAATTTGTTTGATGTTTTACTACATGATTAATGACCAAGCAAAAGCTTCAATTAAAAGCATACAAGCATCAAATTTGATTCGTTTGAAAAAAAAGTCAGTAGACAAAATAAATGACTGTCCATGTCTTCTTCTTTGAAAAAAATTCAAATGTCTCCTCTCACAATATGAATAGCCAATCAGAAAATAAAATTACCATTAGACGTTGTCTAAATGCTTAATTAATAAAGACAAAAGCGAGAACAGAACAAATATACAAATTAAATTGGTGATCGAGTTAAACTTATTCCAGAATTCACTGCCTCAAACTTCGGTGGACCTTCAGACTACTTTTGTTGGCTCTGTATCAGGTGCAAATGAGTCGAATCCAAGTTTTAAATCACCCGTGTCGACGGATGTTACATAGTTTTAACACTGCGATTATATTGCATGTAATGAACATTGGCTGTTCATGTTTCTCATGTTGTAGACCAGATTTTGTTGCATCCAAGAAGTACAAAATCACTTCAATATTTCACTGTCCTTCAGAAAATCCATGTCCTCCCTACAACAAAAAATAAACTGTATGTATTTTACTTTAATCAAAACTTCTAATGAGTACCAAGTGTCATGCATTAATTAAAAAAAAAACCATTTGAAGATAGAGGAGAGATAAACAATTCTCTTGTTCAAAGTCGATGCCGCCATCTAAAAAGAATTCTCTTGCTGCATATTTAAGCTCTAGCTCTCTTCCTTGAGGTGGAAAGAATTTTACTATGGGGCTTGATTTTTCTCCATTGCATAAACTAAAGTGCATCAAAGGATCCATTTTTGTTAGAGCCACCTATGTATTACTTTACGCATGAGTTATACATTCTATATTGGTTATTCATATAATATCTTATAAAGCTACTAAATTTCCTAGGTGATTTGTTTGGTTATAACCTTCAACCGTTTGTCACCTGAATTAAATGGCTTAATGAAAGAGCATGGTTGCCTTCTATTTGACCTCAAAATGCCATTATTAATGGTATTTAAAGGGTAAGAATACCCTCCTAATAAATACTGAAAATCAAGAAAGCTCTTTTATCAATTGGACCAGACTTTCCAACTTTACTGACCGCATGAATCACCATTGTATTTTAGAGCTTGAGCAAGAAAATAACCTCTCATCAGGTGAGAGTGAATATGTCTAGTCTTTGAAGATCTTAAGCAATGCTCACATATCTGATAGAAATAAAAAGACATGATGACAATGTAAATAAATGGTATAGAGGTTAAGAGAAGCATTATTTAGAGTATATATAAACCTTCTGAATTCGTCACTTGCAGCGATACATGCATAATCTAAGAGGTGTCTGCCATTTGAAGCATAACCCTCTAATATTGCTGACATTTTTCCATGTTCTTGCTTAGAACATGTGTAGGTTTGGGCTCATCATCATTTGTATCAACCCTGAAATTGAAGCATTTGGTAATTGATGATCATGCTCCAAGAACCTATATAACTGATTATGCCCATCTTCAGTCATTTTCCCTGTTACACACATGCAATATTATATTAAGTGGATGTATTTAAAAGGTAAAAGAAAAGTTTAAAACATAGCAAGAATGAGGGAGAGATGTACTTGTATCATAACACTACCCCTTAAAAAATAATTGATATGAACTATTTAATTCACTATTAAAAATATCACTAAGCTCCTTATTTGTCCTTTTGACATATCCATTTTAGAATGCATATTATGTTGACTAAAGCAAGGCTCTTGACAAGTTTATTTGAAATACATTGTCCAAACATTGGAAAAAGCAAATAAGCAATTAAGGCATACTTCACGTAATTGTCCTAATAGAACGAAACTACAATTTGTTATAATACAACCCTTGTACAAATGTCTTTCTTCTGCATCAACTGCATTTATGAATCATCTGTATGTGCCAACTTCCAATCAAACTTTAGCCAATTACAAATTTTAACATGAAGATCATGAGCATGTATGATTATTTATGCATGAATGAAGCCCACATAAGTAAACTTACATGACATCTAGCCCTTGGATTTTCTAATACTGATTGGTTTTAATCGGTATAACCTTAGTTAATTTCCAGAAAATATCATGGGCTCTGGCAAACAAACGTACCTTTCTTGCTTCATATATAACAAGGGCCATGGCAGTTATATCTGAATGATAAATTGCCACGAGCCTACTGGGTCAAAAGAGTGTCCTAAAATCAACATCTTTTACCAGTATAAAGAAAAGAGTGTAGACTGACAATAAAATTATGTTGTGGTTCAACAATAGAAAAGTTTGAACAAATTTATGGAGGTTAGAATACTTGTTCTAGAAAAAATAAAAAGGATGACAATAAGATAAAGTGTTGCAAAGACAGTATGGTTTTCACCAAATGTGCATAATGAGAAGCTTTCAATTTAGTATCACTTTCCTCTGGCTAAACATTTTCAATCCTGACTGGCCTTCTTTTTCTCTTTTCCAACAAGGTTTAAATCAGTGTTTTAAAGACCCAACCCAACCTCCCGTTCGATCATGATTAACATTCAACTTTGAAGCGCTACGGCTCTGAAAATGAAATTAAATATCCTTGCTCATGCATGAACCTGCGGCCTAACCTCAAAATCCAAAAAAAAAAAACTATAGACCGACTTCTTTGAACCTCACGATTTTTCAAATTTAAGGAATTTTTTCCACTCATTTATTTTTCACATAATCAATTTAATAAATAATGAATCAATTTAATAAATAATCTACGTGCATTATTACTGTACATTTTATGGATCATTGTTGAACTGGACTTCTGTCATATTTATGAATAAGAAAATTTACATTTTTAGCTAACTAATTATTATAAAATTATTCCAACTAATATTTGTCATTATTAGTCAAAACTAGTTGTTTTAAAGTAAAATGTAATAACGATAATTAGTTAATTTTTAACATTGATTGATATAATTTTACATTTAAATTGAAAAAATAAAAAATAACGATCAACACGGTTTTTACGGTTTGACCGGTTCAACCACTAAAACCTTTAGCCTTTCACTAATATGGTTCGACTTAAGGTTCCGTCTTCGAAACTATGGTTTAAATACATATCTTATTTTATTTAGTGTATCTTTAGTCTCACACTTAACTTTTGCCTTAAGCTATTTGAATACATCAAAGATCGTTAAATGATCATATAAGCCAACACCTTTATGTGATGATTATCATCAAAAGTAAAATTATTTGCATCACAGCAGCGTACTTAAACGGCAAAAAATATATCAAAATGACAATTATTTGAGAAGTCTGATTTTGTAGCTGTAGCTTTATAATAAAAGCGATAGTTTTATGTGGCTTCCTAACAAAACAACTCATAGTTCCCTGCATAGTTCAGGAGATATACAAGTTCACTTTAAGTGGCTTAATATTCTTTTATAATACAAAAAACGACGATAGTTTTCACATTATTATGTAGTGTGTGCCCCTTCGTTAATAATCCAAAAAGAAAATTAACAAAAAAAACCATTAATAATCCGAAAATAAAATTCATCTCTTCCAACTTCCCACCATCGTTCGTCTTCATCCTCACGTTTTAAAAACTCCAGTTGTGTAATACCCCTAAGTCCCACATCGTGGAAGCATGTGTGAAGTGAGTACTTATATATTAGAGCCCATCTCTTACTAACGCCGAGGCCTTTTGAGGAACAAAACTCTGCACCTATACGGTGGCTAAGTTGGGGACAATATATTGCACGAACGGAGGTGCGGGCTGTTACAGTGGTATCAAGCCAATACCCAGCCGGAATTGTGGCTCTTGCGTGGACCACAGCGGCTGGGTGAGGTGTTTGTGAGCCAACGGGGACGTTGGGCTTTGTAGGAGGGGAGAATGTAACACCCCTAAGTCCCACATCGTGGAAGCCTGTGTGAAGTGGGTACTTTTAAAGTAGAACCCATCTCTTACTAACGCTGAGGCCTTTTGAGGAACAAAACCTTACACTTATATGGTGGCTAAGTTGGGGACAATATCTTGCGTGAACGGAGGTGCGGGCTGTTACAAATTATGTAGGATCTGAAGAACCCTTTTAAGAAAGTTGCACAAAATGATGCTTCAAATGTATATTCCATCAAGAATCTTGAGAGGGTGCATTAATATAATCATCATTATTTATTACTAGCTTACCTTTGGAAGTAGTATCCTTCGTCGTAGTTCTCACGTCTAATCGATTCCTGGTTGAGTTCTTGACCATCTCGTTTTATATCTTCTTGAGTACTAAGTTCACAACAATAGCATTTACCTTCCTGTGTGATGCAAAAAAGTTTTTAAAATAGCCTCTTGATTTAACCTTTGTGTAGTCATGATTATGTAATTTCCTCCAACATTTTGTTTCCATACTTTTTAATAATAAGCATCTTTTATTAATTTCATATTCCTTACCCTTTTGTACTTCTTCATTTACTAATCTCAATACATTGAGACCTCAAGGTGTTGAATTGCATAACAAAGCCTCATGTGTTCCAAGATATAGACAATGAGCTAAGCAGTAATAACAACAAATACGATTAAATAACGGTATCGTTCTCTCTATATTACAAATAAAAGGAACTTCACACATTTATCTCTCTCAACAAAAGGAAGTACTCGCTCTTATATTGATTATTTCGTCGCTTTAAGTGATGGTTTATCACAACTATATCCCCATCTGTATATAGCAGCCGAAGCTTTGTAGTAACTAATACTTGAAATCTAGTATTTGATTCCTTTTTATCCTTCGAAAATTTTGAAATTTTGATTCCCTTTATTTTTAAAATACGTTATTCCTCAATATTTTATGAATTAATAAACACTACATATTTTAGTGTATGACCTTATTTACTGTAAATTATATCATAATTCTCTTTTATTTTATTCTTTGATAACTATAATTAAGAATTTGTTTTGGAATGTTTGCTTTGGACTTAAAAGTTACATTGATATAACTTTGAAATATATTTTGAAATCTATGACGTCATTCCGATATAAATACTTGATACACATTGAGTTAACAATTTTTAGTTAGTTGATGGTAATTTTTTTTCCATCTAAGATCAAATAAGAAATATAATAAAAAGTTGAATTACGTGCAATAATAGTGTAACCAATATATAGGGAGGCTCTTAGGTGATGGCCATGAAGTATATTCTAAATTTTAGTCTTTGTTTAATGAATGGAGGACTTATAGTACATGTATTGGTTTATCGAGTCTTTGAAACTAACTTGTGTTAAGCTGATTTTGCATAACTCTCTCTTCTTCTTATGTTCAATAATAATAGTAATCCAAGAGTATCCAACATTGCTAGTAAACCTAGCATTGGTGTGCAAACCCGCCAAGCTCTTTCCCAACTCTCACGTAAGCCCGTGAGGCAGTGCATGGATGGTATACCTTGGTCTTATTTATGAGTTGAACACCTAAGGATTACTGGCATCTTGTTGACATAGTAAGCGTCGGTCTGCACAATCTGCCAAGCTTTGTCCCAAACTCTCACGTAAGCTCATGAAGCAGTGCATGAGTGGTATACCGTGGTCTTTTCAGTTAGGTATGTGTAATTAGCTATAAATTTTAATTTTTATAGAGATAGAGAATAAGAAATGATGCACAAGCACTTCTTGACCTTATAGATTTGACTAGTCATACACAAGGAAATAAGAATACCACTTTGCAAACTGTGACAAACAAACTAAGAATTTAATTCATGGTTGCATAATGTTATCAACTGAACCAACTGGCCAAACTAGAATTTAACGTATGATAACTTGAATCATATTGAAAATTTGTGATGAGTCGAGAAACCAAAAACTTTTATTTATTGATTTTGAATTGTATATTGTTATGTTGCAATTTTTTTTAAACAAGTAGTGTTATCATTTTTCGAAACCAAAAACAAGTCGTGTTGAGAAACCAATTTTTTTTTTTTACCTTATAGATGTTTTTGATGTGAGGTTATCACTGAAAGATCCAGGTGATTTTTCTTTCTCCAAAATGTGCTCGTGTCGGACCGAGTATATTTTCCAGGTTGCTTTAGATCTGTGCAGTTAAAGCGCTTAACGATTATATAATAAAAGAGGTGTAAAAAGTTGCAGCAGGGACAAAGCTGGGCAATAGCGGAGGTGCAAAAATGTTAATTAGATGTAAAACTATATAATTAAAATTAATTAACTACCATTCTCACATCATTTGTGTAAATGAAACAAATATTAATTAATATTATAAAACAAAATCAGGGAATATCATGGTTATGCACACTAGATTTGAGGATTACTACAGATTTCTATCTTATATAAGGCACTTATGACTTAAAATTAGCTCTTTACATTAACGATTTTTTATTTACTTTAAAAGAGAACCGGTCAGATCATCCTTTTAATAATAATATTTCTAAAGCGGGTGCTAAATAGCGTTGATTTTGTGGATGTAGTAGAAAATAACGGGGCTTTAAGCGAAGCTACAGCTCATCGGTGCTAAATTAAAATAGCGTAGTGATTGGAGAGCGCTACGGGCTATAGCGGGGATTTCACGGTGCATTAGCAGGGCTTTAGATTATGCTTGGAGCTTCAGGAGAGTAGCAGGAGTCGAGATGTATTCCCATATTTTTTGGTATTAATTTATTTATGCTGTGTGAGTTGTATTTATCAGCGTTATATAGGCCAATCTTGTTGTGTACTATAATTATGTAATTATATATATATATATATATATATATATATATATATATATTTCTATTTATGTAAAGAGTACTGATATATTATATTTTGTCCATTCAGTTGTGAGATTCCATTCTACTCAAATTTTGTAGTATTTGTGTTTTTCTTCTTCTTCTATTCTCACATTTCTTTCTTTTTTCTCACCCTCTAACTGCTTACCCCTGACTACCCATTTTCCTGTGCATCTTGAGTTGGACATGTGTGGTCAAACGTCAGCTTAAATGGTATAGAAAAGTTGGGTCATTACAATTTTCCTGCATATGAAATGCTTTCCGGTCAGAGTATGGCCGGTCGCCTGGCTTGTCCTTATTGCATGGAAGAAACGCGAGTATTTTCTTTACCTCATGGAAAGAAAATTTCGAGATTTAATTGCCGTCGTTGTTTTCTTCTTTTTAATTATCTTTTTAGAAGAGATAAGAAAAACTTTATAGCTAATAGACATGAGACTTTACGACCACCTATGGTTTGGTCAAGTGAAGATATTTATGAACTTTTAAAAGATTATCTAAAGATACATGAAACCGTAGAACAAAACTGAAATTCACGGTAAATCATCGATACATAATTGGTGCAAGCAAAGCATATTTTGGGAATTGTCTTATTGGAAAAATCTTATGATTCGTAGTAATATTGATGTGATGCACAACAAGAAAAACATGTTTGATAAGGTATTTAATACAATTTTGAATGTTAAAGGGAAGATGAAGGAGGATTTGAAGTCAAGACGTGATGTAGAAGTAATATGTAATCATCATGAACTTCATATGAAGCCAAATGACACAAAAAACCAAAAACATGTTATGAGCTAGACAATAATCAAGTTAAAAATACTTTTAAAATAGGTTGAAGGATTAAGATTTTTGGATGATATTTCTTCTAATATTCGCATATGTGTCAACTATAAGAACAAAAGACTTAGTGGGGGTGAAAAGCCATGATTGTCATGCTATGATGAAAATTTTAATTCCCATGGCTTTCAAAAACTGTAATCTGTAAAGTTTGAATGATTGTAAAGAACTCAATCTGTTTTATAAAGAGCTTTGTTCCTCTACGTTAAAATTTGATCGTCTACATAAACTTGAGGAAGAAATCCCTATACTGTTATTTAAATTGAAGAAAATGTTTCCTTTATGTTTCTTTAATGTAACAGAGCATTTATATGTTCATCATTCATCTGAAGCATGTCTTCGAGGACCTTTGGAATATGGATGGTTGTATTCATTTAAGAGTTATTAGTATTTCGTTCATTAAATACTACTTTAATTAAATATATAGATAAATTATAACATGAGATAATCATTAATTGGTACTTAACTCATCTAAAGAAAAAAATGATGCAGAAAGCATGAGTTGAAAATTTTGATTTGTAAAGCATATATCGAAGAAGAAGCTTCATTTTCCTTTCACATTATTTTGACAAACATGTGAACTTATCATTTGAAAATGCTACACATAATAATAAGGGCATTGAACAAGATAATAGTCAAACGAAATCATGTATTTTTAAAAAATATGGTCGACTTGCTAATAAATGTATGAAAGTGTGGTTGGATGATGGAGATTACCATGTAGCACACAAAAATATTCTTCTTAATTTTGCTGAAGTTGCACCATTGTTAGGTATATATTTATATTCTTTTTAATGCATTATATCATCTGCCTATGTGTATATACGTATATGCACATGCATATATTAATTAAAATGCAATATTTCATCTATAATTGTCGTGTTTACGAATCACAACATCCAAACGGTGATATCGGTTAAATTTCGCTATTAGGTTTTCAAATTATGTTTATGATACGACAAATTGTGTGGTAGACGAAAGATTAAAACATTTAGCCATGGCACCAAAAAGGAAAGTCAAGACCTATCCAATATTCTTCGCCAATGGATATAAATTTAACACCAAAGAATACAGTGTTGAAAAATTAACTAACAATATCGATCTATTAGTTAAAAATATTAATGATCCAGATGATCATATAAATGACTTTTATGGTGTGATAACCTAGGTTTTGCAATTAACATATTTCACAAGACCTGTAGAAGAAGTACTTTTTGTTTAAATGCAATTGGTTCACTAACGTTCCAAATTATGAAATCAACTGACACTTAAAATATAATTTAATAAAAGTAGAGTGTAACAACCCGAAAAATCTGAACCAATTTAAAATTTTAATTTTGGCTATTTCAGTAAATTTTGAATAGTTAAAATAATTTATTTTAAACAATAACGATTAAAAATTTATTTTAATTGAAGTTAAATCGAATATATTTATTTTGATTTCAAAAGGAATTAGAAATAGTACGGCAGTTTGAAAAGTCAAACTTGAACTTTGACTGAATGTACCGAATTCAAAATTCAACGGATTTTAGTGAAACCAAAAATATCAAAATATGTTTGAAAATATCTTTCCAACGAATCCGAAAAAGCAAAATTTCATAGCAGGAATCAAAAGTTATGGCCAGTTGAATATTCAGAATGGTGGTTATAGTATAATTTATAGCCCGTATAAAAGGTAATTTTCCAAACGATCTCCGTTTTCGACGAAACCACTTTTGTTTGATCCCGAATTTCAAATTATTGCTAAGTTTAATTTTCCAGAATTTTTGGAATTAATATGTGAGCAAGAAAATGTGTTTTGTCAATTTTAGTCGAATCTGATCGA
Organism: Allium sativum; assembly: GCA_030737875.1. Taxonomy (NCBI): domain Eukaryota; kingdom Viridiplantae; phylum Streptophyta; class Magnoliopsida; order Asparagales; family Amaryllidaceae; genus Allium; species Allium sativum. The sequence goes on from CM060912.1 coordinate 109,900,345, forward strand.
CTTGAAAATGGCCATTTTTCAAACGGTCTCGGAATTTGACGAAATTAATTTTGTTAGGACCGTATCTTCAAAACAAAGCCAGAAATAATTTTTTTTTTTGGAATTTTCTAAGTTCGTATGTGGCCCCGATGAATATAAATATACGATTGAATTAATTTAATATAGAATTTAAATTTTTAATTGAAGAAATCAGGCCATAAACAGTCGTTTGGGCTGACAGGACCTAGCCCATTAGTTACAAAATATAGGCAATTGGGTGATGACAACTCCTGTTGGACTGAGATTGGAATTGTTTAGAATTTATGGTTTTTTTTGTAAAATTAGCATTAAAATAATATAAAAATACATGCTTCTTCTTCAAAACCCTAAATTCATAACAGCCGCCAACCCCTTTTCATGGTCGTGATCCCTCCAAACTTCCCCCACTAATTTCCACCGATCCACTCACCAAAACTCCATTCTCCTTTGGAGTTTATTATAGAGATTTTCCTCCTCTCTCCATCCATACGGTGAACCCTACCTGAAATTGCATAGTTCGAGTGCTTCAACCCCGAGAACCTGACCCGTTCACTTCTCCGCCGCCTCCCCTACTCGCGTGCGAGTTGGCCGCAACCCCCCTCCCCCTGTGCGCCTCACTTCCTTCTTCGTCATGCTAGTGTTCGATCAACTCCAGCGCCTCGAACCGCAAGCAAATTCCAACCCTAGATCGGAACCTAATTTGAAAAGCTACGGCCTTGGTTTTGGAAAGAGGAAGAGGGTAAAATCCTTTGTATTATTTTATTAATTTAAAAACTATTATCGTTCTTATTTAAATCATAAGTAATTCATACGACTTTGAAATTTAACGATTTCAGATCCTCTGCGATCGTAGAGACGAGATCTACGATTCTAGACTGAAAGAAGCGATTCTGAGCTGGTTGAATTTTGAGTCAAACTTTCAGATCCGAAAAATTCAGATTCACACGACTGTGAGATTTCTGATTTAAATAATTAAATCAATTTAATTATTTTTCTCGCTATTTAAATAGTTGTATGTATGTAAATGAATTAGATCTGCGATGTTATGAAATTTTGAATGGTTGATTTGTGATGTATTAATGTAGATCTGTTAGTTTTGTTATTTTGCTAATATAGATCTGTATGTGATGGATAAATTAGAATAAATCATTTTGTTTAATATTTTGTTGAATTATTTTTGTTGAATCACATATATTAAACAAATATGGAGTATTATGTTTGTTTTGTTGAATTGAATTAGAATTTCCAATTTAATAAAAAAATTACCTTTGTTTATCGGATTGAATTAGAATTTTCAATTCAACATAAAAATATAGCTTTGTTTGTTTTGTTGAATTGAATTAGAATTTCTAATTCAACATGAAAACAACACTTTGTTTGTTTTGTTGAATTGAATTAGAACTTTCAATTCAACATAAAAATATAACTTTGTTTGTTTTGTTGAATTGAATTAGAACTTTCAATTCAACATAAAAATATAACTTTATTTGTTTTGTTGAATTGAATTGGATTTTGCAATTAGATAAAAATATCACCTTTTGTTAATGTTGGATTTAATTAGAATTTACAATCCAATAAAAATATTGATTTTTTGTTGTTAAAATTAAACTAGCAACAAAAATGGACATTTGGGTAAATAGGAAAATTAGTTAAACAAAAATCCTTATTTTTGTTTATTGAACTTGTGACACCAAAAATGTAATTTATGTAAATAGAGAGACTATTCATGTTTTTAATTAAAAACATGAATTCATTAAAATACATAATTTTAATGCTAAAAAACATAGATTCAAAAGTTGCATTTTTATTTGCAATTTAGATGCAAATAAAAACATAGATTAAAAAGTTGCATTTTTATTTGCAATTTAGATGCAAATAGAAACATAGATTAAAAAGTTGCATTTTATTTGCAATTTAGATGCAAATAAAAACATAGAACAAAAAGTTACATTTTTATTTGTAGTTTTTTATTATTATTTTATATATATATATATATATAAGAAAACGACAATAACTGCCAACACGCGTGGCAGGTAACCATATACAAACAACTCAGTCTATGACTATAAGTATTGGCGATAGATGGATAAGCTCTAGATAAACCACCGCCCATCATACTTCAAAATCGAGTACCGGCAAGGCCACCACCCGATTAAGAAGTATATCTACTCCAAAATAATACTATAGTCACTCAATGAAATACAAATAAGCCAAATAATATAAAAGGGGGGAAATTGAAGAACTGCTCCCAATAAGCTCGACAAAGAGAAATACCAAATCTGTATCATCTCGCGAGACTATCTCCCAACAGCTCCTCAACAAAAATCACCATCCCAACGTTGGACGATGCGGAGTGACTGAGTCAAGTGGCGCGCTCTAATGAAAAAGGCTCCAGGAACCATAACCCACCCAAAGCCTAGAGAGGTAATAACCAAAGATCCCGCAACCTGTAAAACCGGGCCCTGCAGAACTAGCAAACGAAATAAGATACCAAAAAGGGGGGTGAGTGGTGTGACGGACTAAAAATAGAGGGACGGATCCCGCTTTTCTAGTAGCAAGAAGCAAGAGGTTCAACCGATTCCCACTCGGGAGGTTGCTGTGACCAAAAAAATATCAAAGGTAACAGCAAGCCTCCTCGACCGTGGACCAAAGGATCCTCTAAACGGTCTACCAAGAAACACAAGGAACACATCATTCCTTACCTTTCTGATGATAGAAGGGGGATCCATAGGAACTTCGTCAAACATAGCCCTATTCCGCGAGCACCAGATATGCCAGCAGATAAGACAAGGGATAAGATGAAAGAGGATAGAACGCAAGGACTTCCCTGAGATTTTGGGCCACCAGGTTCTTAGTCTGTCTGCTAGAGAAGACGCATTACCTCGAGGACCAACCAATTTCCCAAAGTAATTCCAAACAGAATTGGCTGTGAAGTCAAGGAAAAACAAGTGAGCTATGCTATTCGATTTCCCATCACCGCAGCATCTGCAGCGAGACACTAAAGGAATGCCTATCCTTTGGAGGTTCTCATCTAACGGTAACCCTCGATGAAGGATTCTCCACATAAAAGGGAAACCTTCGGCGGAATGCGGACATCCCAAATGAAGGAAAAGCTATTGAGACGCAGGGAGGGAGACCTCGCCGAGTTCCAAGCCGCTCGAATGGAGAAAGCACTACCGTCCCACCCGGATCCACCACCATGCGAGTACGAAAAGGCCTTCACTGATTGCATTCGCTTCCACGTCTCACTTGCATAAGATGGGACACCCGAAAAATTCGTGGCCTGAAGCCTGCGGTACTTTACATGAAAGAACGTTGCCCATAAGGAATTGTTCGCTTCAAACCTAGCCCACAGCTTGCCAGCAGAAGCAATGCATGTATCCTTGGGATCTCTGAGACCTAATCCTCCTTTGCTTTTGGGACGACAGACGATGTCCCAAGAAATCCAGTGGTGACGATTGGCGTCGTCCTTTTTCCCCCAGAAAAAAGATGAAGCTAAAGAGTGGCAAGATCTGAAAAAGGATGCGGTAGGATTCATAGCAGCAAAGACATGCGATCCCAAAGAGTCAAGGACTGACCTTATGAGAACCAATCTACCTGCCTGAGAGAGAATCACCGCATTCCACCTAATGATCTTCCACCTGACTTTACCGGAAAGGGGGTTGAAAATGGCATTGAGCTTACGATCTCTGTAAAGAACAATACCGAGGTAAGGTAAAGGAAGAGAAGCTTCCTTGAAGCCGGTGAAGGTTTCGATCCAAGAAGATCTTACCCCAGACAAATCTTTCACCGGGACAAAACAGCTCTTAGCAGTATTAAAAAGTTGACCTGAGCACCTCTCGTACTGTTGAATGAGGCCGACAAGACTTCTGACTGAACGTCTACTACCATTTGTGAAAATGATAATGTCGTCAGCAAAAGATAAAGAAGAAACGATAGGGCACCCCGAGGGAATGCCAAAGCGATGGATCTGATTCGCTATCGTTAGTGAATGTAATCCACGAACGAAAACCTCGGCAGCGATAACGAAGAGAGTAGGTGGAAGAGGATCTCCCTGACGAAGTCACCTTCCGGCCTTGAAGTACCCGTTGGCCGAACCGTTGATTAGGACGGAGAACAAACAGTTAGATATGAGCCTCCATAAAATATCGATAAGAGCCTCGGGAAAGCCAAAAGCTCTAAGCACCTTAATGATGAAAAACCAGGACATGCGGTCATAAGCTTTCGCCATGTCCAACTTTACGACCACATTTGAGCCCCTGACTTTCCTATCAATCTGAGAAACCAGGTCTTGAGCTAAAAGCACGTTATCCGTAATCAAATGTCCTTTCACAAAACCAGCTTGAGAAGCAGAAATAAGGCGCTGAAGAAACAGAGCCAGCCTAGTGGCGAGGACCTTAGACAAAACCTTGTTAGAAAAATTACACAAACTGATATGCCGAAAATCCGCACACGAACTGGGATTTTCGCACTTAGGAATAAGGACCAAGTTAGTGGAAGTCCAGCCCTGAGGTAGGTTTCCACCCGAGAAAATGAACCAAATTGCATGGCGGAAATCCGCTTGGATAATTGGCCAGACACTATGGTAGAAAGCCCCATTGAAACCATCAGGTCCGCTAGCACTTTCCTTGCTGAGAGCGAAGACACAGGCGCATATCTCTTCCATGGAAGGAGGCACAGCTAGGTCCTCACTCTCGGCAGGAAGCACCAACCTGGCAATGAATGAAAGAAGATAAGGGTTAGAGACCGACACCGAAGGGGAGCCAAGAAAGGACTGAAAGTGATACAGAATAGTTTCCTTGACTTCCTCCGGAGTGGTAGCCACAGATAAATTAGATCGCTGGATCTGAAGAATCGTAAGAATTCTTTTCTTCTTACGAATAGAAGAGTGGAAGAACTTAGAATTCGAATCTCCGTCGACTACCAACTTGATCCTCGCCTTCTGGCGAAGATAGTCATTCTCGATACAAAGCTCCAAAGAAAAGGCTAATTGGGCAAGGGCCCAAGCCTCCTTGTTAGCTGCAGTGGGATCCTCGTCGAAAGATGCCTCTGCTGGAACAAGAGACTCTTCGGCTGCCCTAACACGGTCGAAAATATTCATGAAAACTTGTTCATTCCAAGACTTGAGACAAGTCTTGAGATGCATAAGCTTACGAGAGAAGGAGACAGAAGGTGAACCTGCAACCGCAGAGTTCCAGGAGTCTTCCACGACATGCTGGAAAGAGTGATGAGAACTCCACATACTCTGGTATCTAAAGGAAGAAGGACGAGAGCGAGATTGGGGAGAACAGCAGAGGAGCAAAGGAGCATGGTCCGAGAAGGTACGATGAAGATGAGAAATAGAATACACGAATGGAAGGTTGAACCAACTTTCCGAGCCGAATATTGTATCAAGCCTAGATAGAATACGGTTAGGACCTTCTTGGTTGTTACATCACGTGAAAGCCGAGCCAACGAAGGAGATTTCTGTCAACCCCGATGCAATGATGAAGGCATTGAAATCCCTCATCGCCCCCCGGCTAATGGCGTTGCCCCCTTGTTTTTCAGCTTGGGAGGTGACCATATTGAAATCGCCTCCCAAAACCGAAGCCCGAAAACCAAAAGCAGAAAGACCGAGGACATTGGACCAAAGAATCGATCGATTAAATCTGTCGCACTCAGCGTAGACAGCGGAGAACAGAAAAGAAGAAGCGAAAGAAGGACACGAGCAGGATACCTACAAAAGCTGGTCGGAGTCAAAGATGGGTTAGGCAGCAATGACTTTAGACCACAGGATCCAAATCTTGCCTGAAACATTGGCTAAAGCCCCACCAAAGCCAAGAGAAAGAACGAACTTGGTGATCTCTCCTGGTCCTATCATAGGTTCCATGAGCGCCACCAAGAGAATAGAGTGTTTCCGAACGATGCGCCTGGGCATAGCCAAGGTCGCATCGTTGCCTACACCACGGACGTTCCAGAAAAGGAAGTTCGCCATAGATACTAAAAAAAAGAAACCCAAAACAAGCAAAGGAAGCAAACAGACACAGGACAAGACCCAGCAGAAAAGAAAAAACCAACTCAAATAAGATACAATGTATGTCGAGTAGATCGAACGATCTGCTCGGACGTCGCTACAGAGCGTGTGCAAATGGTACGGGGAGTACGGGGACCATCTCTAGGTCTCCGTCGCGAAGAGCGGAAGGGGGGCGTGGGAGGGAAGGGAGACTCCTCAACAGTCTCGTGGGATCTGAACGAGATCCCATGATCCAACTCGAGAGCACGCCGATGGGCCGCACCACGCCCAGACCTAGACGGATAGGAATTCTTAGTAAGACGAGTCAGATGATCATTAATGATCGTTATCTCCGCCGTACTAAGCAACGCTAGAGAGACAGAAACGGAAGACACAACAGAAGGCTGAGATGAGCTGTGTTGATCTGAGCTCGAGGGGAAAACTGGAACCGAAAAGGCAATCATGAATGTAGGGTATGTCAACAACTGTACCACTAGTTCCTGAGTGAACTTTTCCTGAGCCAAGCTGTCATGAGATTGGCAGCCCCGCGAGGTAGGAAATGTTCCAACATCGATACATCGTTTAGCGTCATATGGTGAAGGCTGTATCGGTCGATACTCTCCCTGGCAACACATACATTGGCCCAAAGCTGGGGTCAATATACGGCTACCACAGGGAGACCTCCAAGACCTAGACTCCAGCACCGTATGAAACCGCCGACATGAACACCGATAACCCACAAAACTGAACCAACAAGCTATAGTCTCCAACGGCACGATGAAGGCCCCGCGAAGACTCACTAATCCAGTCAAACCCACGGGAACAACAACCAGCACTGAGAGACCCACAGAGTAGCAAGCTAAGTGCACAACTGATAAACAGTGAACACAAGCTATGGAACAAAAAAACAAATAGCAATTGCCTGAAAAGCTACTAACAACCGAACATAGAATCCTCAAAAAAGAAGTTACAGGAGACACCAAAAAAGGTGAACCTGACAAAACAATACAACAAGAGCCGAAGACACGAGGAAAAGCCCCCAATGATCCAAGGCTGACAGGACCATCCCACATAACCGGTGACTTCTCAGTCACATAATTAACGGATGGCGCTAGAGAAAAAACTAGGCATTCATCCCATGAAACAGGAGGCAATAAAGTAACTACAGGAAAATAGCCAATAGAAACAAGCATCAAACCATGACCAAAACTAACACCGAGTTCCATAGGTACCTGCCAATGGATAGAACCGAGCGAGCATATTACCTTTCAGATTTTCTGACGCAACCCCACAAACTTTCACCGCATCGGCAGCAGCCAAATCACTGCTAGATCCATCCACCATCGGATCCACAAGATCAAAAGGCAGATCAGACGGCTTCTCAGCTACCCGCCACTCAACTGGTGTTGTGGCTGCATACTGAGACCACTTACGACACTACAATCTGACGTCGCGACTGCACTATCTCCACACAAACGCCAATCAAAACTGGAGAGCCCCTGAACTGGCATGGATGATAACTCAATTGCCGAAGCAATATGGACTTCCGGATCTAGTTCCCTAGCAAGGGCCGAAAAGCTGTTGGCCAAAGAAAGCGCTGGAGGAGCTCGCGCTTCGGCAACGAGCAAAGCATCACCGATCCCAACATAAGATGAAACAATCAACGCAGCTGCTTTAGCATCAGCCTTAGAGTGACGAAAGCGGCGCTTCCTTTTCTTTGGTCTATTAGAACAAGAGGAAGCAACTATCTCTTTACAAGGCGTAGCAGACTGGATATCAGCAGACAAACACACAGAGGAGGTTCGGGAGGGGGCCATTAATTCCCCAACTCGAAACCTTCCCATGCACCCACCAGAAAAGGCGCTATGATTTGGCGAACCACAGCAGAACAGAGAGCCTATCATAATTCCCGAAGGTGAAGCATGAAGTTCTTAGTGGGGTGACAGATAGGAGCGATCTTTAAAAGATAGACAGGGCTTGAAAGGAGTGATGAAATCTCCTTTCAACTGTTTGCCCTTCGATTCGTTCAACAGCCTAGCTGGAGGCAAGCAATCAACGGTCCAGCATCTCGGCATTAGCGGAGATAACCCCAACGATCCAGAATAGACGGGTGACAGCTCCAAGAACTCGTCTTCAACCAACAGAAAACGATGGCGCAACAAGGTAACAAACTGCCTCAGTTCGGAGATACGGACAATCACAGGGAAACCATCTTTGAGCTCAACAAAGACTGGCCCCTCCGCTACCACTTCAACAACAAATACAATTACCGATAGCAGAGGACATGGTCGAACAAAGACCCCCTTAACGACGAAATCGCCACTAGAAGCTAACATCCCAAACCCTAAAAATTGGGGAAAGCCTCAAAACAGCGGAATGGAGACGCTTGGAACTCAGAGGAGGAGCAAAAGCGCGAACGACAGAGAACCATAAATATTAATTGAAAAGAGAGAATAACGAAATAGCAGCGATGAAATTTCTCAGATCAAAGAACCGCCATTTTTTGACTGTTGGAATGTATGCTTATGCGGTTTAGATGTAAATAAAAACATAGAAAAAAAAGTTACATTTTTATTTGCAGTTTAGATGTAAATGAAAACATAGAATAAAAATTTACATTTTTATGTGCATTTTAGATGCAAATAAAAACATAGATTAAAAATTGCATTTTTATTTGCAATTTAGATGCAAATAATAACATAGAACAAAAAGTTACATTTTTACTTGCAGTTTAGATGTAAATGAAAACATAGAATAAAAAGTTACATTTTTATGTGCATTTTAGATGCAAATAAAAACATAGAATAAAAACTTATATTTTTATTTACATTTTAGATGTAAATAAAAGAGTAGACTAAAAAGTTATATTTTTATTTACATTCTAAATGTAAATAAAAGAATAGATTAAAGAGTTACATTTTTATTTACATTTTAGCTGTAAATAAAAGATAGTATATAAAAAGTTACATTTTCATACATTTTAGTTATAGTAAGATGTTAGCATTAAAAGTTGTATTTTTATTGTCATTTTGGAGAAAATTCAATGTATTCTCTCTGTCCTCAAAGTTTTTTATGATATTACTGGTCTTGAGATTAATTTGTCCAAGTCTCATATTAAATTTGGTGGTTTAAGTCAACCTAAAATGGATGAGTTAATTGTTATTTCTAGATTAAAGTTACTACAGGATAACTCTTCTTATTTAGGGTTGCCTCTTTTTACTGGTAGAATAACTAAAGATCAATGCATGCCATTATATGAGAAAATTACTGATAAAATGAGACAGTGGCCATCCTGCAAATTATCACAAGCTGGAAGATTAACTGTTATTCAATCAGTTATTAATTCAATGACTACCTACTATACAAGACATTATATTCTCCCTGTGAAGCTGATTGGTATGGTGATTAGTGCAATCAATAAATTTTTGTGGCATGGTGATCCATTTGCCAAGAAGATTATCCCAATTGCTTTCTCTAAATTAGCTGAAGACAGGAAACATGGAGGTGTGGGTATTTTAAATATGTCACAATGGAATAAAGCTGCAGTATCAGTTTATATTGACAAATTATTTTCAAATGATACAAGCTTATGGACCATGTTTGTTAAGTGTAACTTATAGGGCAAAAGGACTTTTGGACCATGGCTATTCCTAACAATTGTAGCTGGAGCTGGAGAAAGATTCTCAAGTTAAGAAGATCTTTTCTCCCATATATTAGATGTAATGCTTCAATAAATTCAAGCTTGTCCTTCTGGAATTCACCCTGGGCAGCTAACGGTTTGATCTTAAGTGATATTGTTGATTACAACCTGAGAAGGAATAGTGGTATCTCTGAAACTGCCAAGGTGAAGGATTATAACACTTTCATGAAGTGATTTTACCTCATAGTAGTTCAGCAATTTTAAGAAGGCTTTGGACTGAGATTATCTCCTCTTTTAGACCCAGTGATGATGGTATAAATTGGATGGGAAAAAGCATTCAATTAGTCTGGTATATGACTTGCTGAATGGAGAAAAATTCTTTTTTCCATGGCATAAGAGGGTATGGAATATTATGAGTAATGCAAAACATAATTTCCTTTTCTGGAAAGTGATGTCTAACGCCATTAGCACTAAAGATAAGCTGTTTAGAATGGGGATTATTCCTAATGATGTATGTTGTTTTTGCAATATGGATTCTGAATGCAATACGCATCTCTTCTTTGAATGTAATGTCACTTTTAATTTGTGGAGGAAAGTTTTAGCTACTTCTAATCTTCATAATCCAGTTCAATGTAGTAGAGACGAGTGGTTCAATTTATTCGAGGCTACCAGATGGAAGACGAGTGATGGTCTACTTTTATTGAAAGTTTTGAAGATTTTTGTTTATGAGATCTGGTGTGAGAGAAATAGAAGGATCTTCAACTCAACATCGTTAAATGATGATGGTATTTTGGCTTTGATCAATGGTGCTATTTGTAGGAAGTTAAATTTTGAATAGTATTTTCATGATGGTGGGGCATATGGTTTTTATTCTCCATGATGATGGCTAGTATGATCATGTTGATAGCATCAGACTCTTACAGGACTCTTTTGTACAGATTGAGTTTTTTTTCATTTTCTTTGTTCATATTCTATCATTTTTTTCTCAAGTCTGTTGTCCTTGTATAGTGCGTAAATTGTGTTTTGTTTCTTTGCTTGAACAGCTTCTGTAATTTGTTATATGATAATAAAAGTTTACTGCCTTTCAAAAAAAAATTTGGAGAAAATAAAAAGAATAGAACTTAAAAGTTACATCTTTACTTACATTTTAGATGTAATAAAAAGAATGGAATTAAAAGTGATATTTTTATGGTCAAACTATGAGACAATAAGAAGCATAGAATCAAAAATGACATTTTGACTGACATTTTTGTTGTAAGTATAGTTGTAAAAGTTATGTTTTTATTGTCATTTTAGAGGCAATAAAAAGTATAGTTTTAAAAATTGTATTTTTATTGTCATTTTAGAGACAATAAAAAGAATAGTTTTAATAGTTGCATCTATAATGTCATTTTAGAGCAAATAAAAGGAGTAGAATCAAATGTCACATTTTTAATGTCATTTAGTTGAAATAAAAAGAATAGATTTAAATGTCACGTTTTTTTTGACATTTTAGACCAAATAAAAATAGTAAAATTAAAAATCATGTTTTTATTGTCATTTGGTTCCAACAAAAAGTGTGAACATTAGAAAAAAAAATTTCAATGTAATTTAGTTTCCATTGAAAAGAATTAGTCATTAAACCATAATTTGCTTCAAATTATCACTTTTATCATGTTAGTTAGGATTATGAAGATCATAAGTAAAATCTCTAAAATGAATATGGACTGTATTTGACTTGCATGTGATTGATTGAAAGTAGTTGAAATCGCCAACTTATTTTTATATATATATATATATATATATATATATATATATATATATATATATACAAATTAAAATTAAATGAATCGCGCGCGGGAGTTCGCGTTTCAGCAATCGTAACTTCAAATGATTATACCGTAAGATCCAACTGTTGGATTTTCCCAAAACTGGGACCGTTAGGACCGCTTTGGGAACATCTTTCCATCGATATATATTTTGTTAAAATCCAACGGTTAAATTTCAAGATAAGTGTAAAACAAATTTTGGTAAAAACAGCGCTAGGGCCGCCCATCGACCCGAAGCATCATTAAATAAATTTGGCTATTTTTATATAAATAAAAATAAATAGAGATTAATCATTATTAAATACCATTAGCGATATGAAATGATTTTAAACTATACATATGCGAGGATCATTTGAGAAGACCGAGTTAAATCTCATTTCAAATGGTCATACATCTAAATTGAAGTTCTTAAAGACGGCGATTAAAGACCGACGATCTTCACATCGAAAGGATAACTACTGATGCCTGACATTGGCTAGCTACCAATAAAGGGTTAAAGTGGTAGTTGTGTGGACGTACTTGTCGATTGTCCGGATACGTGAGCACCTCACTTCCGTATTGGACATACGGGACGAGGAATAAGGTGACTCCGGTTTCGTTCAGACTCAGAACGGACTTGTAAATATATGTGTGTCCAACATTGAATTTCATGCTGTGTAATTGAATTGATTCCTATTAATATATATCTATGGTGGCGGAGGATTTATTCTCTTGCTTAACACCCTTCTTTGAGATGCACGAGCTCGAAGGTTATATATTGGTAGTTATCGATCGCATGGTGTGAACTGTCAATGTGACATGCCAAGATGCAATTGATCGAGGCTTTTGTCGAAAAGCAGAGCCTTGTGGATGATGATCAAAGCATAGCCTATTTCGTCATAGCTTTGTGTATTATGTTACCTCGCGAGCCTTACACCCCAATAGAGTCAAAAACGGGACAAGGGAATGTAGGGACTGCACGCGTTTCTTTCTAGCTAGAAGTGGTATTTGGGTTTTTACAAGGCTCTACATTTTTTACTTATGTGGTTGATGGAATGAGGCGCCTCGGATTTATTGGTCGCCAATGGCCAATTTGTAGGTCTAATAGGATCGGGGAGCGTGTGTTCAGACATAACTAATCCACTAACGATATTTTTGGACCGGCCCTGCTGTATCCAAGGGTTGCCTGTAGGTGCGATCCTAAGACATTACTAGAGTGTCTCGAATCGGTAAGGTGATCGTTCCTCGCCTTGACTATTGATGGAAACCCAATTTCCAATACGACGTTATGGTTTTGATTGTAAACCTATATATGGTGACAAAGTAAGATGGGTGTAACACCCCGCAAATTCCATAACTGTGAAATTAACAAATTAAAGTATAATTAATTTTAATCAAAGAACTAAGGGAAACGGGATATGCCATTGCGTTCGTCTCGGAAAAATACGCGAAATAGAGTCCGAGTTTTCGAAAAACGGAGTCCGTATGAAGAAGATATGGCCTTCGGAAGTTTCTGAATTAAATTTAAAATTCAAACAGAATAAAACAGTTTAAAATTAAAAATGGGGCCCAATGGGCCAGGGCGGAAGAACACCCGCCTGACGCACCCAGGTCGACTTAGCTGTCGACCTGGTCTAGCCAGGTCGACAGGGCTGTCGACAGGCATGTCGACCTGGTCCAGAGCCAGGTCGAGCCCAGTTCAACCTGGCTGGCATATTCTATGTTGGTCGATTTTCTGTGGTCTGCTTTGTCATTAGGGCTAGGTGGCAGGCTCTAATTGGTCTCTCCTTAGGATGAATGGCTACGATCAATCCAAGCAACATCAATGGTCCTAATCAGTTTATAACCTCTATAAAAACAACCCTAGACTTAACCCTAATCTATTCATTCAAAAATAAGAACAAAGCCGCCATGTTGCTGAGGAACGACTAGGGGTAGCCACCAATTGGAGAGAGGATTAGGAGGCAAATTCTAAGGCATAAAGCAACTCAATCAAATCAAACCGCATCTTCAAATCCCTAAAATTGAGAATTCGCCACACCATTGTAAGTAGAGTATTACTTTGGTATGAACAAATAACTGTGTTGGTTTGTATACTTGATTGTGGTGATAAATAATTCATAATTTGTGCGTTACTATGATTCTTATCGATTTGGAATATTGTATACGTTTGGATATCCTCATATTATGTTATAAAGAACTACATGCGGTAGTTCTATGCAAGTATACGTTTGGAATATTCGCAAATTATGCAATTCTTGTTGAAGCTACATGTATGTAGTTGATTAATTAAAATTCATGCAAGTTTGGGGCTTTGCTATTATGCCGTCATAATGTGTATTTTTATACAAACATCATTTTTGTGAAGTAATTGGAATAAGTTTGGGTTAGCATAATCCATGTGAAATTATGTTGAAAATTTGGCATCATGTATTAAGCCATGCTTTTGTACTAGAAAACCTATTTGCAAACTTATGGATATGACTAGGCTATGATTGATATTTTGCATAATTGAAATCCATATTGTTAACAAGAATTTTATGATGACATATGTGGTACATAGCTAGGTTAGATTCAAAAATCCCTTTTTGCAAGTTTGCATGACTAAAGTAAAAATCACGATTTCATGTTAGAAATATTTATGCCATGGTTATGTGAACAAATTTAACTATACTTATGCCATGCTTATGTTTGACATTATGCCATGCTTATGTTTGACATTATGCCTAAATAAAAATATAGGTTCATGTTGTAGTTATGACTATGTGTTAATAATGATACCCAATTTAGATTCTTATCTCAACTACAAGTTCACATGCTTTGATTCATGTCACCTATGCTTTATGACCAAAGTATATGTCACTACTATGCAAGTACACCCGTTTCTATTTTGTATTTCCAACGTCATATTGCAAGTTCATGCGCTCACCTTCCCCTCTTTGTGTATGTAATCACGCTTTAAGCCTCCCCTTTTCGCATGGCTAAGTTGGGCTTTAAAAGGCTAAGCCCAACATATATATAATAAACGGACGTGTTAAACGGGGGAAAATAACGTTGGGTTAAAATTACTAATGAATGAAAATATAAAATAGAAGGGCCCAAATTCAAGTATGGGTTGGGCCCATGATTGGTGTAACCTTTACACCATTAACTTAATAATGGGCCGCAAATATTTACATATAAGAAAATAAAGAAGAAAGACAAAATATGTAAATGTAGAAAATACGATGTGTTTAACCCGAGGTTGGAATGAGTTGTGATGTAAACCTACCCGGAACCGCCCGGCTGTCCAGTAGTCACAACAATACCTATCCAATGTGGGAGGTTAAACATGGAGCCCAATAAGGACCCGAGGTTAGACTGAGTTGTGGCGTAAGACTGCCCGGAACCAACCGGCAACAGGCAGCCACAACAATACCTGTCTAATGTGAGAGGTCAGGGCCTTAATAAGACAATTAAGGCTGAGTCAGGATTGTTAGGATTAAGTGAACTAAAGACTTAATCAAAATGAAACATGCTAAACTAAACGAACTGGTGGGGGTTAGGTTAGGAAACACTTAACCAACTTAGCATGTTGGCTAGAGATAGAAAACCTAGTAACGGGGGGGACCCTTTTCAGCAGTAACCCTAGAAGGTGTATCAGGATACCCTGAAACTAGGCAGGGTGGGGCACGATTACTGGGCTGATTGTAAGAGGTCAAATCGACGGCGGTGGTGTTGCAGTGTAGGTTCTAACGGGGTGCGGGTGTGCACACACTCTGGCGCAGAAAAATAAGGCACTGGACACCAGTAGCATACCTGTGCATTCTAAGGTTGTGTCGGGCCGCCACCATGGGACTTGATACACCCCATGGTGGGACCAGCATAGGTAACTACAACATCGGGGGCCGTAAGACACATGTAACTATGCGAGTAGGAGACGATCATCATAGAATGGATCACATCACCCTGATTTATGGGGTGCCAGTTGGAAACTAGTTTATATGGGTTCATAGATTAACATGGGGTACGATAGTATATTCGACCCTAGACAACTTAACCAAGTTATAGTGCTTTTCCACTTCTTGTTTATACTTATCATACCCAGTTCTTTATTCATAGACAGAATAGTACTAGACTTACTCAGGCTTTATGTCTGACTCTACTTTTCTTCCGTTCCCCCCCCCCCCCAGGTCCACAGGGAGGGAACACAGCAGCTTGACCAGCCTTAACATCCAGCTTGAAGAAGAGAAATGTATTGCTTGGACCTTTTCATTTTGAACTATGGCTTTGGACAATCACTATGGGGGCTTTTGCAGTTTATCTATGTTTTATTTATGCTTCTTTAATAATGTAATCAAGACAGATTATGAAGGAGTTATGTTATGTTTTTTGGGAAAAGATGTAAGACAATTATGGTGATACTGTTGTAGCACGTATTTGTTTTTATGAAATAAAAGTTTGTTGTTTTTCCGCTATTTACAAATATGTGTTATTATATCTGTCTTGTATATCTGTGACTTATACTTATAAACCTCCACCAAAATTAGGGCATTCCCTTTGAGAGTGACCCTAACGGAGGTGGGGTGTTTCACTTGGTATCAGAGCATAGGTTTACCAGATAAGATAAAAAGTTTTGAAAAATTATTTTCAAGAAGGAAATTTAAAGAAGCATTTTTAAAAGAAAAATATTATTTTATTTTAAAAGGCAAAGTCCACTCCCCAAAGCCATAGGTACTATCTCTTATCCTTCGTTTTGAATCTATCCTTTTTGTTTCAGCATGTCCGAAGATCTTAACTTGCCGGAAGGGGTACCAATACCTGGTTGGTTTAGACGGTTCTTAGAAGCAAGAGCCACTCAGCCAGGTCCTACCGTTCCTCCTCCCCCAGCTGCCGGAAATCATCCAGCTGCAGCGGTACCTTTTCCTCCACCTCCTCCTCGGGGAAACACTTTTGCTAAGATATGTAAAGATTTTAAAGCTATGGGAGGAAGGGATTTCCATGGAACTGAGTCCTTCGTGGCAGCCAGAAATTGGTTGAAAGAAACTGAGGACCTATTCATCATCTTTGAGGTAGAGGATAGACAAAAAGTACAATTGGCAGTGTGGCTATTGAAGGGCGAGGCTTCCTACTGGTGGGAAGTCACTAATGCTGAAAGACCAGTGGAGACATGGGAGGACTTTAGGGCAAGGTTTGAGACTAAATTTCTCTCAGATGCGGAAAGAAGTTTGCAGTTGGAAAAATTCTTATTTCTTAAGCAAGGGGACAAGACAGTCAGAGAGTATGTGAATCAGTTCGATGAGCTGGCTAGGTTTGGGCTTGACCTAGTCAACACCCCGCACAAGAAGGCTCTCCGTTTTGCCAAAGGGTTGAATGAGCCATTACACAGTTTGGCCATGACCTATATACCCATGGGAGCCACGTATGAAAGATTGGTGCAAATGGCATTGCTGAATGAAGAGGATAAGGGCAAGAAGGAGACAAAGGCAGAAAGCTCTCAAGGGAAGAAAGAGGGTTTGCAGCCTAAGAAGACAGACTTTAAGAAGGGCCGGAAAGGCAACAAAGAGAAGAGGAAGTGCAATTTCTGTGGCAAAGTGGGGCACTTAGTTAAGGACTGCCGGAAAAAGAAGGCCAAGGAGAATGGTGGGTGTTTTTCTTGCGGTGAGACAGGCCACAGGGCTAAGGACTGCCCAAAGAAACGGGGACAGGGGCAGAGGGCTGGATCCACCCCAGGGGCACAGGTTCATGTGCTGGAAGCGCCACCTCTGCAACAGCGAGGTATAAATACTTCTGTAGAAAGTGTAGTTTATCTTTATGATCACCCCTTTCGCACTTTATTTGATTCTGGCGCATCACACTCCTTTATCTCGTCTGTTCTAGTAGAATCTCTGCACCTAAAAACTAGTATGGTAGAGGACCCCTTAATTGTTTCAAACCCAATTGGGGGCCCAGCTCATTTGTCTATGATCTGTGTGGGATTGAAAATTTCTATTCTAAGTG
The DNA here is from genome assembly GCA_030737875.1 of Allium sativum. Taxonomy (NCBI): domain Eukaryota; kingdom Viridiplantae; phylum Streptophyta; class Magnoliopsida; order Asparagales; family Amaryllidaceae; genus Allium; species Allium sativum. Next base: position 109,917,761 of record CM060912.1, read on the forward strand.
TAGAATTTCAATGTAGTGCCTTTGTTTTGGGCTTTTCGGGTTATGGTTTGATTTTGGGTATGGATTGGCTATCTAGTAATGGGGCCATCCTTGATTATGAGAAAAGGGTTGTTAGGCTCCTAACCCAGCTCGGTAATACTTTGGAAATTTCTTGAAATCCCTCATCCGCGGTTATGCTTAGTTATCTTGAATCGCTAGATGCCTCTGTTGAAAATTTGCAATCAGTTAGAGTGGTCCGGGAATATCCGGATGTCTTCGAAGAGGTGAAGGGCTTGCCTCCGAAGCGGGAAATAGACTTCCGCATATATCTTGTAGATAATGCAAAGCCCGTTGCGTTGCCCGTTAGACACATGGCTCCACGAGAAAGGAAAGAGCTCAGTAAACAGATTAAAGAGCTTCTAGAAAAGGGGTTCATTAGGAGAAGCATTTCAGAATGGGGCGCTCCGGTGGTGTTCGCTACAAAGGCGGATGGTTCACTCCGTCTATGTGTTGACTATAGGGAGCTCAACAAGCTAACGAAAAAGAATAGGCACCCTCTCCCTAGAATTGACGATTTATTTGACCAGCTTGTAGGAGCGTCTGTTTTCTCCCAACTCGATTTAGCAACCGTTTTTCATCAGCTAAGGGTGGCTGAAGATAGCATCGATAAAATGGCGTTCAGAACCCCAGACGGTTTCTTTGAATGGCTTGTCATGCCTTTCGGCTTGACAAATGCACCTGCTTACTTCGTGGACCTGATGAGTAGGGTATTTAGAGATTTCCTCAACAAATTCGTAGTGGTCTTCGTAGATGATATCCTTATCTTCTCAAAGAATGAAGAGGAACATGATCAGCACTTAAGGGCAATCATGGAAACTTTGCGAGTCCATCAACTAAAAGCCAAATTCTCCAAATGCCACTTTTGGAGAGAAGAGGTGAGGTTCCTTGGGCACATAGTATCCAAACAAGGGTTAGCAGTGGACCCTGCGAAGGTAGTGGCGGTACAGGATTGGAAGACACCAAGGAATGCAACTGAGGTCCGAAGCTTTCTAGGACTAGCGGGTTTCTATCGAAAGTTTATAAGGGATTTTGCGAAAATCTCAGCTCCGCTCACGAAATTGACTAAGAAGAATCTAGTGTTCAATTGGGACTTGGATTGCGAGTTTGCTTTCCAACGACTGAAAAGGGCTCTTACAACAGCCCCAGTTTTGACGCTGCCAGATGGGAGCAAGATGTTCACTGTTTATACGGATGCATGTGGGACAGGGCTAGGCGCCGTCTTAATGCAAGAAGGAAGGGTAGTAGCTTATGGCAGGAGGCAGTTGAAGGTGCACGAAAAGAACTACCCAACCCACGATCTTGAGTTAGCCGCCATCGTCTTTGCACTCAAGTCTTGGCGACACTATCTCCTAGGTGAGAAGTTCGAACTTTACACTGACCATAAATCGTTGAAATATCTTTTCTCGCAGAAGGATCTTAACTTGAGGCAACAAAGATGGATGGAGTTTCTTGCCTCGTACGATTTCGAAATCTCCTACACTCCGGGCAAAGGCAACGTAGTGGCAGACGCGTTGAGCCGAAAGAAATTGATCCTAAGCCCGTTGTTTGTTGAAAGACAAAGCCTAGAGTTTATAGCCAGCTTCGACTTTAGGCCTTCCTCCGATTTCGTACCAGGCTTGCTAGCATCTCTCGAAGTGCGCCCTACTTTAGTGGATTCAGTAGGGACAGCACAACGCGAAGACCCTCAGCTTGTGGAAATAATTGATAGGCTAATTAGGGGTGAGACTTCAAGTCACCTCAACAGATACTCCATCGACGATAAGGGTTTGCTAAGGCGAGACGGAAGACTATGCGTCCCGCAGACAAAAGATTTAGTAAAGAAGGTTCTCGAGGAAGCACATCACTCCAAAATGACGATACATCCAGGCGGAGATAAAATGTACAAAGACATAAAAAGGACTTTCTTCTGGAACGACATGAAAAAGGACGTGGTAGAATTCGTTTCTAAGTGTATGGTGTGCCAACAGGTTAAGGCGGAACAGAAAAAGCCTGGCGGACTGCTACATCCTCTGGAGGTCCCGCAGTGGAAGTGGGATAGCATCTCAATGGACTTCATCGATGGGCTGCCTAGGTCTAGGAGAGGCAACACTAGCATTTGGGTAATAGTGGATAGGCTTACTAAAAGCGCCCACTTTTTACCTGTCAAAAGTAAAAGAACTGCCTCATCCCTAGCATCACTTTACCTTAAGGAAATCGTTCGACTCCATGGAATACCCTCTAGCATTGTTTGTGACCGAGACCCCATCTTCACTAGTGAGTTTTGGCGGAGTCTGCAAGAAGCAGTAGGAACGCAGTTATGCTTGAGCACAGCCTATCATCCCCAAACCGACGGCCAAACAGAGAGAGTGAACAGAGTTTTGGAAGACCTTTTAAGACTGTGTCCTTGACTTCGGAGGGACATGGGAAGACCACCTTCCTTTGGTGGAATTTGCCTACAACAACAGTTATCAAGCAACCATCGGAATGGCGCCCTTCGAAGCTTTATATGGAAGGCCGTGCCGATCGCCCACTTGTTGGTGGGAGTCTACTGATAAGCTCATACTTGGACCGGATATGATCCGAGAGACTTCGGAGAAAGTAGACTTAATACGAAGAAGGATGAAGACGGCTCAAGACAGACAAAAGTCCTATGCCGACAAGAGGAGGACCGACCTTGAATTTGAGGTTGGAGACAGAGTTTTTCTCAAAGTATCACCGCTAAGGAACGTTGTTCGTTTTGGAACCACAGGAAAGCTAGCACCAAGGTTCGTAGGGCCATTCCCTATCATCGAGAAAATTGGGAAAATGGCCTATAGATTAGAGCTACCCGAGAAGTTGGCCAGAGTCCACAACGTTTTTCACGTTTCACATCTCCGAAAATGTCTACATGAGTCTGCTGAGGTGGTAGAGCCAAATATCCTAGAAGAGGCCGAAGTGGAGCGCGAAGCAACCATAAGAAAAGTTCCAACCCGCATATTAGGAACGGAAGTGAAGAAGCTACGCAACCGTGAAGTCAAGCTCGTCAAAGTTCAGTGGAGCGACGCCGAGGGAGACGCGACTTGGGAAACTGAAGCTAGAATCCGTACAGCCTACCCTTTTCTGTTCGAGGGTACATCCTTGATCTTTCATTTTCCTTAAGTTGCGCTTTTATCTATCTTTTTAGGTATATTTCCTCGACCTTATCTTTTAGGTAGAAAACCCTTTGGATGAAAACATGTAATTGAAACATGTTATGGATGATGATTGCAAGTGGTTGCAAGTGATTGCTAGTGGTTGCTCGTGGTTGCATATACACACACAATCTAGGGTTTAGATCGGCTCAGTCACTTCATATTGCATATGCATATATGTTTGCATTCGTATGTGGTTGAACATTAATGTGTTGTCATATGGATGTTGCATTTGTATTGAATGATTGTGCACTCATGTAGAATCAAGAATAGGAAAATTTGCATACATAATGGATTCATGGCACTTACACCTGATTTTGCATTAGATAAGTACATGTACACACACACTTCGCATATGATCATGAAGCATTAGAAGTCTCTTAAGGACAATGGATGCTCGTGTTTGATGGATGAGTAGATGGATGATTGGATGTTAGGATATACATTCCTCCTAACTTGAAGATTTCGGGGACGAAATCCTTTTAAGTGGGGGAGAATGTAACACCCCGCAAATTCTATAACTGTGAAATTAACAAATTAAAGTATAATTAATTTTAATCAAAGAACTAAGGGAAACGGGATACGTCATTTCGTTCGTCTCGGAAAAATACGCGAAATAGAGTCCGAGTTTTCGAAAAACGGAGTCCGCATGAAGAAGATATGGCCTTCGGAAGTTTCTGAATTAAATTTAAAATTCAAACAGAATAAAACAGTTTAAAATTAAAAATGGGGCCCAATGGGCCAGGGCGGAAGAACACCCGCCTGACGCACCCAGGTCGACTGGGCTGTCGACCTGGTCTAGCCAGGTCGACAGGGCTGTCGACAGGCATGTCGACCTGGTCCAGAGCCAGGTCGAGCCCAGTTCAACCTGGCTGGCCTATTCTATGTTGGTCGATTTTCTGTGGTCTGCTTTGTCATTAGGGCTAGGTGGCAGGCTCTAATTGGTCTCTCCTTAGGATGAATGGCTACGATCAATCCAAGCAACATCAATGGTCCTAATCATTTTATAACCTCTATAAAAACAACCCTAGACTTAACCCTAATCTATTCATTCAAAAATAAGAACAAAGCCGCCATGTTGCTGAGGAACGACTAGGGGTAGCCACCAATTGGAGAGAGGATTAGGAGGCAAATTCTAAGGCATAAAGCAACTCAATCAAATCAAACCGCATCTTCAAATCCCTAAAATTGAGAATTCGCCACACCATTGTAAGTAGAGTATTACTTTGGTATGAACAAATAACTGTGTTGGTTTGTATACTTGATTGTGGTGATAAATAATTCATAATTTGTGTGTTACTATGATTCTTATCGATTTGGAATATTGTATACGTTTGGATATCCTCATATTATGTTATAAAGAACTACATGCGGTAGTTCTATGCAAGTATACATTTGGAATATTCGCAAATTATGCAATCCTTGTTGAAGCTACATGTATGTAGTTGATTAATTAAAATTCATGCAAGTTTGGGGCTTTGCTATTATGCCGTCATAATGTGTATTTTTATACAAACATCATTTTTGTGAAGTAATTGGAATAAGTTTGGGTTAGCATAATCCATGTGAAATTATGTTGAAAATTTGGCATCATGTATTAAGCCATGCTTTTGTACTAGAAAACCTATTTGCAAACTTATGGATATGACTAGGCTATGATTGATATTTTGCATAATTGAAATCCATATTGTTAACAAGAATTTTATGATGACATATGTGGTACATAGCTAGGTTAGATTCAAAAATCCCTTTTTGCAAGTTTGCATGACTAAAGTAAAAATCACGATTTCATGTTAGAAATATTTATGCCATGGTTATGTGAACAAATTTAACTATACTTATGCCATGCTTATGTTTGACATTATGCCATGCTTATGTTTGACATTATGCCTAAATAAAAATATAGGTTCATGTTGTAGTTATGACTATGTGTCAATAATGATACCCAATTTAGATTCTTATCTCAACTACAAGTTCACATGCTTTGATTCATGTCACCTATGCTTTATGACCAAAGTATATGTCACTACTATGCAAGTACACCCGTTTTTATTTTGTATTTCCAACGTCATATTGCAAGTTCATGCGCTCACCTTCCCCTCTTTGTGTATGTAATCACGCTTTAAGCCTCCCCTTTTCGCATGGCTAAGTTGGGCTTTAAAAGGCTAAGCCCAACATATATATAATAAACGGACGTGTTAAACGGGGGAAAATAACGTTGGGTTAAAATTACTAATGAATGAAAATATAAAATAGAAGGGCCCAAATTCAAGTATGGGTTGGGCCCATGATTGGTGTAACCTTTACACCATTAACTTAATAATGGGCTGCAAATATTTACATATAAGAAAATAAAGAAGAAAGACAAAATATGTAAATGTAGAAAATACGATGTGTTTAACCCGAGGTTGGATTGAGTTGTGATGTAAACCTGCCCGGAACCGCCCGGCTGTCCAGTAGTCACAACAATACCTATCCAATGTGGGAGGTTAAACATGGAGCCCAATAAGGACCCGAGGTTAGACTGAGTTGTGGCGTAAGACTGCCCGGAACCAACCGGCAACAGGCAGCCACAACAATACCTGTCTAATGTGAGAGGTCAGGGCCTTAATAAGACAATTAAGGCTGAGTCAGGATTGTTAGGATTAAGTGAACTAAAGACTTAATCAAAATGAAACATGCTAAACTAAACGAACTGGTAGGGGTTAGGTTAGGAAACACTTAACCAACTTAGCATGTTGGCTAGAGATAGAAAACCTAGTAACGGGGGGGACCCTTTTCAGCAGTAACCCTAGAAGGTGTATCAGGATACCCTGAAACTAGGCAGGGTGGGGCACGATTACTGGGCTGATTGTAAGAGGTCAAACCGACGGCGGTGGTGTAGCAGTGTAGGTTCTAACGGGGTGCGGGCGTGCACACACTCCGGCGCAGAAAAATAAGGCACTGGACACCAGTAGCATACCTGTGCATTCTAAGGTTGTGTCGGGCCGCCACCATGGGACTTGATACACCCCATGGTGGGACCAGCATAGGTAACTACAACATCGGGGGCCGTAAGACACATGTAACTATGCGAGTAGGAGCCGATCATCATAGAATGGATCACATCACCCTGATTTATGGGGTGCCAGTTGGAAACTAGTTTATATGGGTTCAGAGATTAACATGGGGTACGATAGTATATTCGACCCTAGACAACTTAACCAAGTTATAGTGCTTTTCCACTTCTTGTTTATACTTATCATACCCAGTTCTTTATTCATAGACAGAATAGTACTAGACTTACTCAGGCTTTATGTCTGACTCTACTTTTCTTTCGTCTTATTTTCTTCCGTTTCCCCCCCCCCCACCCCCAGGTCCACAGGGAGGGAACACAGCAGCTTGACCAGCCTTAACATCCAGCTTGAAGAAGAGAAATGTATTGCTTGGACCTTTTCATTTTGAACTATGGCTTTGGACAATCACTATGGGGGCTTTTGCAGTTTATCTATGTTTTATTTATGCTTCTTTAATAATGTAATCAAGACAGATTATGAAGGAGTTATGTTATGTTTTTTGGGAAAAGATGTAAGACAATTATGGTGATACTGTTGTAGCACGTATTTGTTTTTATGAAATAAAAGTTTGTTGTTTTTCTGCTGTTTACAAATATGTGTTATTATATCTGTCTTGTATATCTGTGACTTATACTTATAAACCTCCACCAAAATTAGGGCATTCCCTTTGAGAGTGACCCTAACGGAGGTGGGGTGTTTCAATGGGGTACTATGCCGTCTAAGATTGATACATTTACTTTGAAGTATTTTTGAAACATATTAAACACTAATAATAATATTAAAAATATTATTTTCTACATATCAAGCATTTTTGATCATTATAAGGTAAAACTCTATCTTTCGTTTGCATTGCATTGTGTGATGGGACTTGAGTCTTATAATGATTTCATTTTCTTAAAAACATTGCATTGTTTTTGCTTAAAAATTTATAAAACTTATGCACTGGCAATCCAATGGAGTAAACCCATTCCGCGTTAACGGCGTGGTCCATTGATTAGCCATATTGTTAGTTTAGTAAGATTTCTCATACCAGTCCCATGACTGACCCGTAGTTTGTTTCACTTTGCAAACTCGGGTGCCCTCTTTCCACACAGGCAGCCAAATGACAGGTTTCAGGTAGGGATATTTTCTGGACTGGGGCTTGCTGATGAAGATGATGAAGAATCTTTTCTTTTTATCTTTTTATTTATTTCTTGAGACATTGAGACAGTATTGAGTATTGATGTAATTTGGGAGATTGAGACTTTATTTCTTTCCTTGTTTTAGACATCAATTTTGCTAAGTGTATCCTATACTACGTACTCTGATATCTATGATGTTATGTTGTGATGACAATTCCATTTCCGCTGCAATGACTTATATGTTCAGCTATTATTTGAGGTCTGTTATTGTTTTAATTGTGTTATGCTCCTATGATTATCCTTACTTTCATCCCATGAAAGGTGGGGTCGTCACATAGAGAATGCTTTACGTTATTATAAATACGATCCTTTTATACTTATCCAAAAAGATCTTCAAGTTTATTATGCTTCTTACCCATCTCTAAGAAGAAATAAAACAGATTGGTTGGTTGTTTTTAAAATAAAAGCCTGGTTTACATTTAATGGACATAATATTCCGAATGAACAAGCTTACTAAGTAGGTATCAAGAAAAATAGATGAATAATAATATATAACAATCAAATCGATTCTGGACCTCTAAACGATGATTCAAATGCATTTATAGAAGCATGTAAGACTTCAAAAGAATAAAATATAGCGTACGAAATGGAGTATGAATCTAAAAGTGACAATAAATGATAACTAATCTATATTTTGGGAGAAGGTAATTTTTACCTTTATTTATGTTATATTGTTCTCATTATCAATGTTATGTTTTGCTAATTATATGTTTTGTCGTAATTTATTTCACATAATCCTTTTATGTTCTGTTATAATATATGTATCGCAAAATTAAATAATATGTTTCTCATATATGTTTATATATATATATATATGTATGTATGTATATGTATGTATGTATGTATCTAATGAGTACTATGTTTCTTTTTCATAGAGTAGCTCTTCCCATTCAGGATCTCCTTCTTCCTCTTAGCGAGGGACATATGCTCTAGCTGGTGATGGCAGTGGTACATTGTAGAAGCATGCTCATTTTGTGGTATGGTTGCATTCGAAAGTGGGTAGATTATAAGCGTTAAGTTTATTTTAGTATCAATTTTCTTTTCTGTGAGTAGTCATGATTTATTAAATATTTTTTCTTTTTAACACAGTGGTTTTGAGCTTGATCCATCATGTAAAGTGCTCTTTAACTCTCGACAGGCATATATGTGTTGTGTGACAACCTATTGGCCAAAATGGTCATAGATTACGGATAATGTCAAAGAGACCATTTGATAGGACTTCTTGGTGAAAGTGGATTTTTATTCTGCATTTTATATTGTGCAAGTGATACTATAATTCTTTATATATTGTAAAATATTTATAAAAATGTTTAAATTTCATTTCTTAACTTGTAGGGTGTTATGGATGAGCAGAGAAAAAACCAAATTGGATGAGCACTAACGTGTGGGATGATTAGGTCAGATGGTGGAGCAATATTGAGTTCCAAGTAAGTTTACTGCACATTACTTTAAATTGTTCTATGTATTTAATGCAAAAATTTAAATGGTAAAACGTTATTTTGAATTTAAATTTGCAAAGGAGCCAGAGAGGAACTCCGATAATAGAAGAATCTCGCCACATATCGTGGTGGTTCCATGTCATTCTAACATCATCACGAAGATTTAGTAAATTTATTAACTATGATGACAAACATTTATTACATTTTTATATTTTAAGTTATAAGTTGTTAATAATATATATATATATATATATATATATATATATATATATATTCCAGGAAAAAGAGCGTGGAGCTTCTATGTCGTATTGAGATGTTTTTACTCATACCTATGCCATGGCAGACTGATGATTCAAGCACAGTTGTATACTATTGGGATCATGATGATAACGCAGCTTTTGCACACGTATGTATAACATAATTGAGTTAAAAGTTATAACTTAACTAAAATTATGTTGAGAGAACGTCATTTTTGAGCCACTCATGGATCCACCATCCCGCGCAATAAGTGCCATGGGTTTGGGAACCAAGCAATAATTTTGAAAAAAATAAACTATATTCAAATATTGCATATCTTTGAATTAAATTTATGTAAATTACATTTATGATGTTGGAGACATTAGAAACCTTGTTTTTGTTTGAAGGCCAACATACCCCAAAAGGCATATCAAAGGGATCAAGACAAAGAAGAAATTGTACAGCGATAAGCCTATATCGCCAAGCTCGAGGACCATGATTGCCATCGTAATGGTGCGGCTGAACCGACATTTGGCGGAGTTTATAGAGCAACATGCGAGGTTCACTTCGTCGGATGGTTCTGAAGGGAAAGATGTGTAACGAAATGTATGTTCTTCTTTTTTGTATATATACACATGCTTAGAGTGGGTGCAGATGTAATTGATATATTTTGATGGATTGTATATTGTTTTATGTGAATTTGGGCCTATTTGTGGAATTGTTATGTTTGCTGGTGGATTTGGATATATTATTAGTGGAGTTGTTATGTATATTGATGGGTTTGGATATATTATTTTTGTGCTTTATACATTTTAATATATTGGTTGCATATTTGGGTTTGGATTTGGATTTCGATATATATATATATTATATATATATATATATTGCTTGAAACGGAGTAGTTATGTGGATATATGGCAACAAACTTGAAATTAAAAGAAAAAAATACTTAGACTTTCAATAGCTAGAAACGGCTTAATGATCACCATATACCAACGGCTTCGGAAGAAAGATTCCGACACATTCTAACAGCATCCAATCGTAATTTGGTTAACATTATATACCACGTGTCCAAAATTTCCATTGAAAATATCATGTTGCATACGTTGGAAATTGTTATGAAATGAGATTAACATTCCAACGGCCGCTAACGACTGGTAGCAGTTGGAAATCGCTGTTCTTTTTTTTTTCCTAGAAAGGCCAACCAGTTTTTAAAGTGATATGTAACACTTTTTTCATTGCAAAAAATAATGGATACAAAAAGATACAAGAGGTAGGAAAAATGTCTATCTGCTACATACATCTTTCTAGATCTAGTTTACAAATAACTGACCACTTAATCACCATGCAGGGTGAGGATCAAATACAATACATAAGAGCTAGGAAGATGAAATTATAATAGTTAAAACTAGCACAAACTACTGGCTGCAAGAGCAGTCCCAAAATACAACATATTAACACACTCACATTGACTAAGCTGTGGTGACACAAACAACACAGCTACCTACATGACATCAAACAACTACCACCACATCAAGAGTAGAAAACTTCCAAAGGAAGACGAAGGCCTTGCAAGTTTCAAGTCAATCTTTTACACAACAAACTCACACCCACTAACGTCCCATATTCTCGGTAGTCCGATACTTAATATATTTTATTATTTTAAATATCGTTTTGGAATTTTAAACATATTTATAATATATAATTTGTTTATATAACGAAGGTAGAACGTATAATTTATATATAATTATAAATAGAGCTCGTAAATGTCGATATAAATATAGGGTATGCAACGTAAATAGCGGTATATAATTTAATCAAAGGTATACGTATAACACACCAAACCCAGGGCAAAATAAATATAGATATATATAATAATCCAACTTAGGTTCCATGTTAAGTCTCACACGCCTAATACCCTATATGTATGTCATGCCTAGGCTAAAAAGATATACAAGTAACAATGCACAACTACCCTGTGCCATATATATCATCTGATCATATGTATTCTAATCAAACAGTAATCTCATTTGTCGTATAATATTTGTATACCATTTCATAACCATTTTTCAGAGAACCACAGAATCATTTTTAATTAAAAACGTGCTCTAATTACAACTGCTTATCCAACGTAACCAACCATTTACCTAACTATTTTATAATATATAAGTAATGAAAAGCGAGCATCGTTTTCTGTGTACGACTTAAAATATACGAGGATTGTGGATGGCAGTGACTCCATTTAGCACGGGTGTTATTTTAGAGACATCGCTTTTGTTTTGGTTTACATGATTATCTATGAGGACCCGTAACATCCCTGATCTCTGAGGAGAAGAGGAAGACCGAATTTCCTTGAGGAAAAGACGAATCAGAACACAAACAGAAGAACATTTCATTGCTTATTACAACAATTTCATCAGAATACAAGAATATAACAGAGTATGAATAAATCATATACATTTGATCAATATCAGAGATTTAAATTACATTTAAATACATAGCAGCGGAAAACAATACAAAACACAGCTGAAAGTAATACACGGATACAGAGCTTTCCGAATATCGCTTCAGCTGTAAATCAGGATCCTGTGAATATAAATCTGCAAAACCAAAACTACTAGCTGCCCGTGCGGAAAATAGGGGGACCCAGAGTTTAGGTTAAACAATAAACTCCAGCTCAGTCATGTGACTGGTGTGAGAATTAAAACAGTTATTTAAGACTTTACTTTAAATCAGATATATCAAGGGACCACGCCGTATAACACGGAACGAGTTTTCTCCCAAGACTACCAGTGCATATAACAAAACAGCGCAATGCTTTTTGAAAAAATGAAGCTATTATAAGACCCAGGTCCTATCACACAATGCAACGCAAGCCGAGGGATAAGGTTTTCCCTTATAATAGCCAAACATGCTTGGTACGTTAAAACAAATCATTTGATACTATTATAAGTGCATAGTGTATAAAACAACTTCAAATATAAATGTATCAATCCTAGATGGCATGGGTAACATATATCATGTCGCCAATATTAGGCACTACAATCAAAACTGCAAATGTCATGTATTGGAAGTTGGATTTCCATCTGTGAACCAAGGAAAAGGGATCATCCTGTGCTAACTCGAGACTCTCTAGCCCGAGCCTCAGGAACAGCCGCAACTGCACCATGGATCGTCAGGGTCGGTTCACATGGAGTGGATTAAAATGCCTGAACATGCGTTTCCCCGCCCTATGGGGCATAAATGAGCCAAATCACTCCATCGGCCCCGGATCGACCGATATAACTGAGGCGCCTCCTATCCATCATCCACATAAGTAAAATGCCAGGGCGTGCAAAACGCTGACACCACTCCTAGCTAGAAAGAAATGCATGCCCTCCCTGATGTCCTCTCCTATTTCTGGTTCACACCGGGGTGTGAGGCTCGCGAATTAACGCTACACAAAGCTACGCCACAAAGGCCATGCTTTGATCATCAACCACAAGACTCTGCTTTTCAACAGAAACCTTGATCATTTGCATCTCAGCATGCCACATAGGCAATTCACGCTATGCAACCGATGTATATCAATCACACAGAATGAAATCCGATGTTAGACACACATCCATTTACAAGTTCATTCTGGGTCTGAACGAAACTGGAGGCACCTTATTCCTCCCTTATATGTCCAATACAGACGAGAGGTCCTCGCATATCTGGTCGATCTCCAAGTACGTCTGGACGATAACCACTTATTACCTTATCTTGGGTGTACAGCCCAATCAAGACCTCAGTAATCATCCCAACGATGTGAAAACCTCCGGTCTTCGACCACCGTCTTCATCCTCGACATATTGTTCAATTATTCAGGATGGGATAAACCCGGTCTTTCTGAATAACTCACGTATATAATAAACAAGTGCCACAAAAACACAACATACGCCTTATTCCAATCCAGAATATTCCTTTATTCAAATATTCTTATACTTTGGGAAAGGTTCCCATTAATTTTATCCAAGATAAATTCTTTACATTTATTCTTTAATCTTCCTTTGGATATCATTTCAATCTAATTAAAGACGCATTAAAACTCCACTTGGTTTTAATTTTCCCAAAAATCAATATTAATGATTGTTTAACTTGGGAAACCATATTCTGTCTTTAACTGGGTTAAAGAACCAATGTCATTTAAAACACGTTCACGATAAACCCAAAATCACATTCCATTCCATCAGCCTTTAACCGTAAATTAGCAAGTGAACAATTCCCTAAGTATTAACCCCGAAGGCCGAAACCAACATCAAATCAATACCAAAGAAACCATTCAACTTAACCAATCTCCATTTAGTTCCTGATTTTCTTAACTCCATTGGATCTAAGAATAGTATTATTAAAGATACCATTCACGACAACCCAAATCACATTCCATTAATTATGGAATCTTCACGGAAAAATAAATCAATATATAATTGATATCAATTTCCATATCCGACCAATAATATAAATGGAATAACGACAACGCCTCTTAAATTCCATATGTATTAACAGTCTTCCTTCACAGAAGTTCATTTCGATTATTATCAAATCGAATTCCATTCAATTCCAATTTAATATATTAAATTGGAAAATATTACCGTGGAAAATTCCCGTTAAATCTAAATAAAAAGATTTATAAATCCCAAATCACATTTCACTGTAAATCGGGTTAAAGAATGAATGTCGTTAAAAACACATTTCACAACAAAACCAAAATCCAATCAGTCTCTAACCGTAAATTAGTAAGAGAACAATTATTCCCTAAGTATTAATCCCGAAGGCCGAAACCAACATCAGATCAATACCCAGGAAACCATTCAACTTAACTAATCTCCAGTCAGTTTCTAATTTTCTTAACTACATTCGGTTCAAGAACAGTATTATTAAAGATACCATTCACGACAAACCCAAAATCCAATTTGATATTAAATACAAGGCTCTGAATAGAAAATATATCGTCTTATATTCAATATCAAATTCTGAAACCAACAAATATTGTATTGGACTAACAATATATATATATATATATATATATATCTTCCAAATTCCTCCACAATATCTGTATAATCACGAAATCCAATATCGAAATATTCTGAAGATAATTTTGATTCAAATCCATTCCAAATCATATATTGGAAATCCTGGTTATTTTTAAAACCATTTCAAATCCAATTTATTTATTTTAAAAAAATTGGATTTATTATTCTAATTCAAAACTAGTTCATTTCAATAAAAATCTATTTTTATCTTTTCAAATATGGAATTTTTCATCCCAATTCTTTCCAAATCATTTCTTATGATTTTAAACTAATTATTGATATTTTTAGTAATTTTATCGAGGCCAGTACAATCGATTTACATAATTTTATCGAACTGCACTTACAGTGACCTTTTCCAAATTTGATTTGGACATAAGTCCAAATCCAACCATTAAATTTCAAATCTCTAATATTCTTTAGAAAGCTCTTTTCGATAGAACCCAACGGTTCTGGTTTTAGGAGAATCCGACGGTCGGATCTCCCGTAATGTCCATTCGAAGTCGATGGTCGAAATTCGCGAACTGCCGCCACGCTGCGCGTTCTATTCAGACCATTATATATTATATATATAATATAAATATAATATTTATTTCTTCGATTTATTTTCAAAATCTATTTTATAAATCGTTTTAAATACGTTTTCAAAATGATTTCAACTTCATATACAATTTCAAATCAAAATTGAATATTCTATATCATCGATATATAAATGATAGTATTGTCAAAACATTTGATTTTGAAATCAATTCCTTTTCGATATTCATTATAAAAATGAATAAAATCGATATAAATATCGTTCACGTCAAAATGGCGTTAATCTAATCAACGCGGCTTTATATATTTAAATATATTCGTGTCCATCCCAAATCAGACATCAAAATCTTATTTTGATTCTTTTCCGAATATTATTTTAAAATATTCATTATTTCAAAATATTCATTATTTTAAAAATATTCATTCTTTCTGGTCTGGATCAGACACAGTCAATTACCATATAATGTGATTTATAATATGGATTCCATACACATATGTACACAACAACAATCAAACACAGTCAACCATCATCCAAAGTGCATTCTACGCTGCATAAGCATCAGATATAAATATTCAATGCTTACAATAGTTTGCCAATCAATCGATTGACATACAGCTAATTATTGGGACTAGTGTATGTCATATATCATCCCAATACCCGTGTGGGGTTCCAATCAACAAATAATGAATTTTATTTGTGCAGTTGGGCGATGTGTATAATTTATCATCCCAATCAATATTAGTCAAATGGGTGTACATAACAAATCATCTGATTTGTTAATGAATATTTATTTTATTCATATAGACGTTAAAAACTATATTTTTAATGATAAATAATTTATTTCAACACATGAATATTTCTATATTCCATTTCACATCACAAACAATCAAACAAACAAACAAGCCGTCCATGGTTTGTGGACGACGGGTCTCAGGTGTTGTTAAGCACCGTCTGCATCCTAGTATATATTAACTAGAAAATAAAATTTAAAGTGAGAAGTTCTCACCTTTGGGATCCACTCCTCCATATTATATTTCTGAACTTCTATACAGTCGGGATTAGCCTGACATTTCAATGCAGTCTGTTTCACTCTGTTCATAGTAAAAATCACATTTTTATTATTTAGATCTATATATAAAAAATCATATTTTTACATCGCTACTTCATTATAAAAATTATATTTTTATATCTCTCTTCTTCTACTAAAGATTATATTTTTATATTGCAATTACATTATAAAGATTATATTTTTATATCACTTCTCATATAATAAAAATCATATTTTTATTATGCTATTCATATGCAAATCATATTTTTAAATCAATATCGTTCATATGAAAATCACATCTTCATGTATATAAAAATCGTATTTTAAATTGCTACTTCCTATTTTTATTTCACTCAAAGCACCATCTGCAACCTAGTATATATTAACTAGAAAATAAAATTTAAAGTGAGAAGTTCTCACCTTTGGGATCCACTCCTCCATATTATATTTCTGAACTTCAGAACAGTCGGGATTAGCCTGACATTTCAATGCAGTCTGTTTCACTCTGTTCATAGCAAAATTCACATTTTTATTATTCAGTTCTATATATATAAAATCATATTTTAACATCGCTACTTCATTATAAAAATTATATTTTTATATCTCTCTTCTTCTACTAAAGATTATATTTTTATATCGCTAATTACATTATAAAGATTATATTTTTATATCACTTCTCATATAATAAAAATCATATTTTTATTATGCTATTCATATGAAAATCATATTTTTAAATCAATATCGTTCATATGAAAATCACATCTTCATGTATATAAAAATCGTATTTTTATATTGCTACTTCCTATTTTTATTTCACTCAAAGTTATATTTTCATATAGCTAAAAATTATATTTTTACATAACTAGAAATATTTCTTTCATACGATAAAACCATATTTTTATGCGAATAAAAATTATATTTTTATCAACTAAAAATATTTCTTACATAGAATTAAAATCACATTTTTATCTAATGTAAAAATCTAACCTTTTCTAAATTAAAAATCTAATCTTTTTATTTTTAAAAGCCTTATCTTTTCTATTCTAAAAATCTTATCTTTTCTATTTTAAAAATATAATCTTTTTCTATGTTAATAATATAATCTTTCTTAAACAAACATCATATTTTTTTATCAACAAAAATCATAGTTTTAAATCATAACTTTCGCTATTAAAAATCCGATCTTTATATAAATAAAAATCAACTTTTTTTATGAATAAAAATCAAGTCTTTTTATGAATAAAAATCTCAACCTTTTATATTAGAGGATCATATCTTTATTACCAAAGAAAATGATATTTTTACATCTAAGAAAATCATTAAAATCATGAAAATAAATACTCACATTTTCGTTTGAAGAAAGGAGGGCTCGCTGGTGGTCATCGGAGATTGGGAGGGGGTGTTGTTCTACGACGGAGGGGAAAGCTAAGGTGGACAGACTGGCGTCAGTTGGCCGGAGGCCATTTGGAGGCATTGGCGCGGATTTGGGGGTTCGTGCTGTGGGGCTCGCTGCTCGGGGCGAAGACGAGGGGAGAGGGAGTGGCTGGAGGGCGGGAGCCAGATGCGTCATCAACGTCTGAAGCGACGAGGATCGGGTTTCTCCTTTTTTTTCGAATTTGAGAAATGAGTGCAGGGGGCTAAGATGAAAACGGGAGTTGACCAAAATAATTGAATATATTTTAATATTATATTTAGTTCCAAAAAGTAACTTTTTATTTCAAACTCCAAATCGAACACACCGACTGTCATCAATAACTAATTACCCCCATTCTGAACGCAATGGGATATGTCCCGTAAGCCAATTCGATCGTTTAGATTAGTTTCCATCAAATTTAAAATATAAATTAATATAATCATCAAACTTGATTTTAACGTATATTTTAATTTACCGGGGCCACATACTAACTCTAAAAATTCTAGAAAAATTATTTCTAACTTCGTATTGACGATACAGTCCTAACAAAACAAATTTCATCAAATTTGAAGACCGTTTGAAAAATGGCCATTTTCTAGTCGATCCAAATTGACTAAAACTGTTAAAACACGTTTTCCTTCGCCACGCTCACATACTAATTTCAAAAATTATGAATTTTGGAATCTAGCAATAATTTGACATCCTGAATCCGACAAAAGTGGTTTCGTCAAAAACGGAGGTCGTTTGAAAATTTTCCATTTTTAAGGACCAAAATTTCATAGCAAGTATTCTGAAATTTCAACTGGACATAACTTTTTATCCCCGCTATGAAATTTCAATTTTTTGATTCGTTGGAAAGATATTTTCAAATAGACTCTAATATTTTTTGATTTCGCTAAAATCCAGTTTATTTTGAATCATGTACATTCATTTGAAATTTGAAATCGAATTTTCGAACTACCACGCCATTTCTAATTCCTTTTATATTTAAAAATAAATATTTATATTCTAAAGTCGATTCAAATAAATATATACGTTCTAATTCTATTCGAAACAAATTTCTTGTCATTATTATTTAAAATAATCCATTTTAAATATTCAAATTCACTAAAATTGCCAAAATAAAAATTTTAAATTGGTTCGGATTTTCCGTGTTGTTACATTATCGTTGGTCGGGTTGAACCAGAAAAGTCACTCCTAGTCATATTCTGACATTATAGGGTGCTTGCCAGTAGTCCATTCGATAGCGTCCGTTTTTGAGATATGGTGGGCAGTTTTGTATCGTTTCATTGCTCTTAATATACTGTTTATGGTGTAATGAAAAACCTTCATACATATATATAAAAATGTATTCGTATTCAGTACAATACTCCAACATCTTCATAAATTCAGCATGTGCAAGCTGACTCCCTACCCTGTTACTTTCTGCTTAAGCCTTCTTCAAATTAATTTGATCTGACCAAAAAAGTCAGCCTATCCTATAGCAGCAAACATATATCTCTTAGGCACATGCCTTGCTTTATTTCTTTGAGCGCAATGCAAGGAACCGACATGCAAACTGAGGTAGAAAGGACATGCACAGATTTTTTTTTAAATACATGTCGTGTCCTCTTTCTTTCACTTCTCCCACTACCCCATGTCATGCCTTTTCAAAAACAGCTACCCTACTAAAGGGAAAAGTCATCTCAGCTACTTAAGGCGACATGCTAATCTACCATCTACCTTGTACTCAAACGAAACAACATGGTGCTTATCCTATAATTTATCTTCTATAAATAGCAGACAACGTATGCATTTCTCTACTCATCTCTCTTCTTCTCAGTACCAAAAATCCAAACTTCCTTTGTTAAATATAAATACGCAGACTCTGCTTATATTAAATCAAAAACTAGCAAACAATGAAGAAGGAGACGTGGTTGTTTCAAATAGCAACAGGAGCGAACGGGGAAGCTCGCAGTGGAGGTCGTCGGAGATGGGGTTGGCGCAGGTGAGGTATGGAAGATGATGCGTGTGTCGGATATATTCAGTGAAGTGGCCATTCGCCTGAAGAAAAGCAGTTCAGGCTTTCGTAGCAGGTGGGAAAAAGCTTCGAACTGTGGAAAGCTGATGTTCGAGAGGGGGAGGCGGCGTAAGTTGTTGAGTCGCTGACTGTGCATGTAGAAAACGACAATCTAGTAGGGTGCAAGGTCGAACTATGTTCACGCAGAAAACAAAACAAGAAGTTGGGCTGGTAACTTTTAAACGCTGGGAAGAATTGGTATTGGGAACGTGATTACCATGAACTAGGAGAAGAGGGACGAACACTAATTATGCACGAAGTAGATACAGTGAGTGGACACAGTGAGTTGGATACACTATAAATGGCGATGCATGTACTGGAATTCAGATGGGGAGAAGCTTCAAATGACACAGCGAGGGCAGTGGAGAAGTTTGAAGAAGCTGTGAGTTCGAGATTAGAACGCGGTCATGTGGGAATAGAGATAAGCATCAGGCTCATTTTCCTGGTAAGAAGTAGTTCGAAACATTAATATAGAGGAGATGATATTGAAGAAGATGGGGGCGGTAACATGGGAAGTTCACTGTTGAAGTTGGGGTATGTTTTAAATAAAGAATAAAAGAAAGGTGATGTACTTTTCGAAAGTAGAAGAAGGGTATCAGAAGGGATCGGGTTGAAACGTGAAAGTGGGGCAAAGCAAGTTGGAACAGTCTGCAGTGGGTACAAAGTTTTGGGCCAACTTGAGCATGCATGGTTTAAGTAAGGTTGCTTTCTAAATTTTTAAGTTAAATTTAATTTTTATATAAATTTGAAAGAAAATAATAAGGACGTTACATGAATAATAGCAGGGTACATAGAAAATAAAAATAAAGGGAAGTTGGCACAAATTGGTGAATCATTTTGGGCATTAAAGGAATGTGCATGGAAGGAAGATCAGTTGTAAGAATGGACAGAAATGAAGACGTGAGTAACAGTTTAAGAACGGGCAGAACGAAGCAGGGCTTGAAGATTGAGCACTTTGAACGTGAACAGTAAAGAAATAAGCCAGCCGATAATAACCGTAATTACCCTATTTAAGTTTAATAATATATATAATTTAGGCTTAATAAATTAATTTAAATCGTGTAAATGTATAACCCAAATGATTTCTTATTCTATGTACAAAATGGAATATAACAAGATTTGCTGGAATCATATTGACAAGCATTACATTATGAAACTAATCTGGTCGGAAATGGGGACAGTTAGGAATTTACAGTTAAATTAAACACAGTTTAATTTAATGGTAACCGGACCGCTACAACGATAAAAATGAATCAAATCAAGGTGAGTATAACTCACTTAGTTTTTACCACTTATATTTTATATAAGTCGGGTTTTATTTTGTGTTCTATGGTTCATAACTGCTTGCTGTTTGCTGATTATTTATTTATGTATTAATTGAATTGGCCGATTTACATGTTAGTTTAATTAAAATAAATTCTAACCGTTATTTTAACGGTTAATTCCAAACAAGGTAATTTACTTTGTTGGTTACATTTATAATAATATAAACGCATTAAATTAAAATATGGATGCTTGGTTATTGTTATTTATTATTGAATATCATCTCTGTTTATTGAATTGAATAATATTGTGTGAGATAACATATTTGGATGCAGGGAAAACAGGTTGGAGGGATCCAAAGGGATTCCTCAAATTTATTATCTATTTTCATATCACATTATATGAACTGCTTTACAGCCTGATTAGATGATTGATTTGTTTATTGATCGTTGAATCTAAATTCAACGTTTGTTTGGTTATTAACCAATGGACAGCATTGGTTGGATAATTGGCATCACATGGCCTATAAATCAATCATTTTATAAATGATGATTTACTGTCGGGTGTATCGACGGTAATGAAGTTATAAAATTTGTTTTTATAACTGAAGATAGATTTTTTTAATCTATTATTTTTAATGAAATTATTTAAAAAGGAAATAAATATTTATTAATTATTATTTAAAGTTTATAAATTATTATTAAATGATTTTATGACATGAATTCTTATATCAATAATATTTATAGATAAATCAACCAAATGGATTAAGAGTTGGATTAAATGGAATTTATTTAAGTTAATTATATTATTAATTGATTTAAAGGAAGGATTAATTGGATTGGTTAATGAGATAACTGTGTTTTGAATCAAATGTTTATCTGAGATTGGTTATTAAATTAAATTAGTTTATTGTTAAATAAATCTAATGAAATTGTTTAAAGAATATTTGTTAATTTTAATAATATTTTAAATAGAAAAAATTATTATTTATTTTAGTAATAAATAAGTTAACAACTACAATGGTGGTTAATGATGAAGTAAATTGTTATTTTAATTAATTATAATTTAAGTAATTATTTCTTAAATTATATTCATTTAAGTAAGTAAACCATTTGGAATGGAATATGGTTAAGATTTGAAAAGGGGTTAGGAATGAGTTCTATTGAATCGAATTTTATAACAAGGTTATAAAAGAGATTTTGAGTTAAGGTGATAGCATAAATAAATGTTAATTTAACATTTGGAGTAAGTGAAAGTAAATCAAGGTAAAAAGAATTTTGTATTAAACCAAGTTATATAAATAAAGTTTATAAAAGGGCGTGAGGTTAAAATGTTAGTTTTAGTGATGATACTTAATAATAGGATTAAGTGAAATGAAGGGAATGGAAACGAGGTTCTCAAATTGAAAATGGTTGATTGATTAGAATTTGAACGAATATGGGTTGATAAGGAGTTAAGTAATGGAAATCAAAATGGATTTGAGAAGATAACATAGTATTTCCAATGTAAAGAAAAAAAAGGAGATTGGGTAAAAATCAATATTTATGAAGTAAAGAAATTAATGGAATGGGTTTGAATGGGTTTATGAAAAAGGGAACAAGTGTTTGTTTTGTTTTCCAGCAATGAAAATCAAAGAGATTCAGAACAATGATTTTACGTGGGATTTGACTGAACTCAAACGTTAGAATATAAAGTATATAAAATGTTGATGCGAATATTCTTATAATATAATAGGAGGTAAATACCATGTTTTAAATTATTAAAAGATTAAGATATTTAATTAGTTTTAATTAAAAAAAGGGCCAAGTGATGCTGAATACTGAACCAGTGAATTCATTTTATTTTTATGGTTGAATGATTGTTTATTTGATAGTTAAATAACCGACTATCAAATCTGACCCATACGATTGTTAGTACGGAAAGACCGGGATCGAATTATATTCAAAAACCATTCCGACCAGCATATATGAAATTGAGAAGATATTAGATGTTGAGCAAGACAGAGCCATTGAAGACATAGATCTTCATAAAAAGGAAGGATTACTTTTATCTCTGGTCAACCCCTGTATTTTTTTCAAAATCTACTATATATATATATACTAAATCTATATTTATAACCAGAGATATATTGTGGTTCGGTCGTGGTTGAAATCTATGGATTTGGAAGGACTACTCGCTACTGATCTATAGGTGATTCATAAGATGTGGTAGGAAGGTGCCTTTGGTTCATTCTGTTCCTGGATGACTTGTATGGACGAATGTCTGACAGAGTATTTCTTAAAAATCACGTACGTTGATTTTTACAAACATATTCCTGTATGTGGCAGAGAAGACACCTCTTCTTAGTATAAACAGCTAAGTATTTTTGTGAACGTCAATTAGTGATTTGGCGATTCTGACGATGTGGCATTCAAAGATATTTTGCGGTTCTAAAAGTAACGTTAAACCTCAAGCCTCATCAACCGGGAAATGACAAAAATCGGGCAGGTAGCATGGCTATGTGGGTCGCTCCCATTAGGGTGTATAATCACCTATCTAGAGAAATTCCATTTCATTATTTAATCTATTTTCGATGCTGTCCCTTTTCAGGAAATGGTGGGTAGCTCCCAACCGTCGGTTATATACATTCGATACACTTAAGCGAAATGAGTGGTCGATTATGTGTGGGCCGGGTTGCAAGACATTCTGGTTGAACCCATTGTATTCCCCTCTAGAAATATACTATCAGAAGGTGGTTCCATACCTTGTCATAGTGGGAAATCCAATATCCAATAAGAGCCCGTGGTTTTGATTGTTTATTATATATGTGGAGCGTGAGATGCAAGCGCTCCACTAGATTGTTGTTTACTTGTATTTAGATACTATTATAATATCAGAGAAATATATGATTTCAAAACTGTTTTGGGTTATAGTAAGAAAAAAACTTCCGTATTTATGTGTGGGCTGGTCTTACTATTACCCTTTTCTTTCAAAAGATTTTTTGACTTTAAAATCAAGTTGGATGATATTATAAACTTAGCGAGTTTTCTTACTCTGGTTCAACAGACTGATCCAGCGTTTGTAATGCTCGGGTTAGCCCGGGTTTTTCAGGTTCAGGTTTGGATGATACGAATTTCATGAAGACATGCTGGAGGGGTTCAGACGTGTGATAGATATTTATTCCGCTGTGTGTTGTATAAAGGACAAATTATTATAACTATCCTGATGTGTGATGTACTCTGATGATTGTAATTATTTAATTCAAAGTTCTCAATAAAGTTTTATTTATATATTATACTTTGTTCTGCTACGATGTGAAACTCTAATGATAATGCGTTCTCCTTCTTTTTCTTCTATTCTATTATTTCTTTCTTTCTTATCTCACCCTCTAATTTCTTTCTAATAACTATCCGGTGTTTTTCGGTGTTTGGAAGGTCGACATGACATACATTAAAGGTATTTATGTTGATTTTCGAGGCCGAAAATCATTGGATCGTTACAGTGGTATCAGAGCATAAGGTTTAGTAATAACCTTGGCTCTGTGGGGTAACTCGATAGAAACGGGGTTAGTAACACCCTAGATTGAGTTGAATGTATATATTTGAGAGTGCGTATTTGTATATTTTATATATAAATGTGTTGTATTGTGTTATTTGATCAGTTCGATTTTGAACGGACAACTGACACGATATTGTTTTGTAAACGGGGTAAATGAAATAATTTTACCCAAATTATCTTTTCATATGGAAAAGAAATAATTTTATCAAATTATTTAGATATTGTTGTATTTAGTTAATTAGAATGGGATTCAAATTGGATTGGAATTTGAAATTGTTTAATATAACCAAGGAAATTTCACATATGAAATTGGTATATGAGAATTTTAATTTGGAATTGAAACGAAATCATTAATTGGATTTTAAAATAAAAACTAATTAAGCAATCAATTTGTAAGAACCCGTAACTTCCCCGGTAAGGAAAGCCCAGATTGCTTTGAGGACAAGACACATCGAGACGCAAACAGAAGAACATTTCATTGCTTATTACAAAGATTTCCATCAGAATACAAGAATATACAGAGTTTAAATAAATATTACACAACAGATTATCAGAGGTTACAATACATTACATAGTAGCGGAAAAATAATACAATATACAACTGAAAGAGATATACGGATGCAGAGCTTTCCGGATATCATTCCAGCTGTAAACCAGGTTCCTGTGAATATAAATCTGCAAAACCAAAACTACTAGCTGACCGTGTCAAAATAAGGGCACCCAGAGTTTAGGTTGAAACAATAAACTCCAGGTCAGTCATGTGACTGGTGTGAGAAATTAAACAGTTATAAATCTTTATTTTGAAGTTAGGTAAATCAAGGGACCACGCCATATAACACGGAACGGGTTTCCTCCCAAGAATACCAGTGCATAAAACAACAACGCAATGCTAAATAAAGAACAATGAAGCTATTATAAGACCCAGGTCCCATCACACAATACAACGCAAGCCGGAGGATAGAGTTTTTACCTTATAATAGCCGAAGAATGCTTGATACACTAAATTTCATGTTTTATTATTACTATAAGTGAAGTGTCAAAACAATTTCAATCATAAGTATCAATCATAGATGGCATAAGTGCCCCATACCACTATGTCGCCATATATAGGTATACCATCAAAACCGCACGGTGTCGTATTTGGAAATTGGATTTTCATCTGTGAACCGAGGCAAGGGATCGTCCTCTACCGAATTCGAGACGCTCTAGCCCAACCCTCAGGCAAGCCTTGGATCGTCAGGGCCAGTCCACCGATGTGGATTATTATGCTTGAACACTGCGTTTCCCCACCCTTTGGGGGTGTCAATGAGTCCAATGACTTCATCGGCTCCACATAGTCACCGATATATCCGAGGCGCCTCGCAACAGCAACAACCACACAGGTGAAAATAATATAAATGTCAGGGCTGGTAGGTCACTGACACCACCCTAGCTAGAAAGAAACGCATGTCCTCCCTGAGGTCCTCTCCCATTTTTGGTTCACAACCGGGGTGTGAGGCTCGCGAATCAACGCTACACAAACCTGTGCCACACAGGCCGTGCTTTGATCATCAACCACAAGACTTTGCTTTTCAACGAAAGCCTTGATCAATTGCCACTTAGGCATGCCACACAGGCAATTCACACTGGAACATCCCAGAATTTTAACTATGTTTGATATGGATTTTTATTTATAATTTTGGATTTTCTGAATATAAATTGATTTTTATAAGGGTTAAATATGAATTTTAACTTTGTATAAGTATTTTGTTTTATTTATTATGATTTTTATAAGAAAACTTATTTTGAAAATTATAATTATTAGATTTATGTTTAAGTAATGATATTTTCTGATTTTGATAATATTGATTTGTAAAATATGAATTTGGTAAAGGATAATTTATTTTATGATTTTACAAGAATAATAATTATTATTTTATTTATTTTGATAAGTTATATGATAAGTGTTACTTGAATTATAAATGAGAATGATTATTAATAAGTTTGGATTTGTTGATACTATTTGTTGTTCGATCGGATTTGTCAAACAATAACATGAATTAGTAGCGTTAGAATTAAGTGTTGCCTTTAGTTTTCATAGCATTTAAGGGAAATGCTACCAAAAGTTCACCTTCTCTTCTTAAGACAAGTGTTAAGACACATGTCTTTATGCATGCTCCCTTTCATGCATGATTGCCACTTGTCCTATGATGTGTCACTCTCTCCTTACTCCTCCTTTCCTATAAATACCACCCTTTCCTTCCACTTTTTCATTCATTCTCATTTCTTTTCTTTCTCTTCTTCTTAAAGCTTATGGCCATGGTTTCCATGGCATAAGTCTTCCTCCTTCCCACCACCACCTTGCCAAAGTTCGTCATTTCTCCTCTTCCTCCTCTTATAATATAAAGAGAGATTAGTGTATATTATATTATATATATTTTGTGAAGAAGACGTTGCGCCGAAATACTGTCCGACGATTCACTCAACTAGGCTCACCTACCGTGAAGTTTTGGAAAGCTGTTCGATGAGAACTTCTAATTAAATTATTTATTTAAATTAGTAGTGATTAAATAATTAGTTGTTATTGAATAATTATAATTAGTTGAGATTAATTATAGTTAATTGTTGGTTGGATATGGATGTTCTTGTGTGAATGGATGTGTATGTAATTAGATGACACTGAACACTGAAGCGTTATTGACCGTAACGCTTGTGCACAACTGAATTGTATGTGTACGGGTGATGATTATAATTTTATGATCATCCGATTTATATGGTTGATTTATTTTGCATGATGCACACACAACACTATGGTTGTGGAATCATGCAGGTAATCGATTAAAATCTCCTTCCATGTAAATGAAGATTTATTTTTCAAATATTGAAATATTTTTTCTTTTAAGTAAAATTTTAATTTGATAAGGTTTGGAAATTTAAGTATAATATTTTATTATACCAGAACGTTCTAGGATGACAGAGAGGATAGTGTCTAGGCTTGGGTTTGGAAAATCAGTTTCCTGCTCTCCCTGGCTATCCCTAACTGATCCGACGGATGGGATGGTTAAATAAAAATCTAAATTGAAATTATTTGAATGGTGATTTAATTAGAAGAAAAAAAGTTTTGTTTTAAATCCAAATAATTTGAAAAGTCAATTTAAATGATTTATATAAGTTTATAATGATTTTTAAGGTAATTTGAAGTATTTAAGAATAATGATTATTTTGGTCAAAATTAGAGCTTGTCGCATTATGGCAATATGTAAATGCTTATAACTTTTCCAATTTAAATCGGATTTCCACGAAACGAAAAACGTTTGATTCCTATTTACGAGAGCTTTCAAATGAGTGAAAGCAGATTTTAATTTCGGGTTATAGTTTTCAAGTTATGTTTGAAACCGTGTTGGAAAAGATCGATGTAAGAACAATTGTTGCCCATAACTATAAACAGCTATTTTTAAATTATTTAAAAATATAGAAAAAATTTGTAAAATCATTACAAATTATGAAAAGGTGTTTTCAATTGTAAAGTTTAAGTTTTGGCTAAGATAAACGATATTTTGATCAAAATAGTTAAGATAACTGTTTTGTAACACTTTTGTAACACTTTTGGAATGCTATTGTAACGCTTTCTTCGAAAACAATCTATTTTGAAGTTTTAACCCGTAAACAATGTTCCGAACTATAAGTAATGATTTGTGGAATGTTTTCAAAGGTTTAAGAGTATTAGAAATATTTATATGGAATTTAGATTTATACTAATACGGGTTTTTAATACTAAATAATTGGATATGGTTGGAGATAAATCTTCGGATGTTTGATATTAGTTCGGTAAATGAAAACTCTTATTATCTGAGGAATTTAAAAGGGTATTTCACCGTTATTCCGCTTATAATACGAGTTGGATACGAAAATTTATATTGAAGATAAGTTGATGGTATCTCTATCCAGATCTAATGTCAAAGAATTGAATAAACCTTTCAATTAAGATACGGGTTCTCACCTTGATTTAAATAAGCTAGATAGAAATAATCTTCGATATTTGGTATGAACCTCATGACGTAAATGTATACTATCTGGGGAATTTGAAAGATATTATTATATCGTTATTCTACTTATAGTATTCGTTGATTATGAGAATTTATATCGAATATAAGTGGATAAATTTCTGTGTAATTTATGATTCAAAAATCAATTTGACTTGGGTTTTGTCATGAATCGTATCTTCAATAATATCATTCTTGAAACCGATGAGATTGAATGGTGGAAATTCATGTCGTAATTGGGGATTTAACCAAATCTTTGATTCGAGGAAATTAAAGATAAGAAATTAAAGCGAAGGTATAATCTTTGATTTCGAAGAAGAATTTAAGATGATAACGAGATGTATGAAATTATAGAAATTCAAATCTTTAGTTGTAAATGAATTGATAACTATGTGGAAGGAGATTTGAATTGAAAAGCCTGTGTGAACCATAGCTACTGTTTAAAGTACGCTTATTACTTGGAAGGACCGGGATCGAGCATATGTTCGAAAACCATTCCAAGTAATAATACGACGTTATGAAGCAATTCAGGACTTGGTAAACGACGAATGAAGACCGGGAATATTTGAATTGTTTAGATTGATTGTTGATTAATGTCTCGGTTGGGTAGGCCACCCGATACGAGATGTGAGTTGCATGAGACCTGAACAAATTTAAGTATTTTCGGGTTGTTCCGTTCAGACCCAGAACGGTCTTGTATGGATGGTGTGTCTGACATTGAAATTGACTGCATAGCACTGATTTCCGTTAATAAATATCTGATTTGTGGTAATATATTATCCTCGTCTCTAAGTCATAGGAACTTAGAGGGTATGCATTGATTGAAATCAGTGATATGTCGTGAATTGTCAATGTGACATACCCAAGTTAGGTAACGAGCAAGTGATGATCAAAGAATGGCTTATCGAAGCATAGCTTTGAGTATGACGTGACATCGACAAACCTCAAACCCGGATTGATGAGAAACTGGCGGTTAGGTTTTATACTTATATATGAATTGATGATGACCGCTGCAGCAGTGGGTAAAACCACTTATGAACTGGAATAGGGTATGTTCGGGGGGCCGCGTCTGGTCGAAAACCGTTGATCTGCCTCGCGAGTTCTATTGGTGTCCGCGTCTGGATGAAAAACCCGTGATTACATTTCGCTTGAGTTCCGATTGACCTTTCGTGCCAGGAATCATCAAGTTGGAAATCCAAATCCCCAATACGAGCCAAACGATTTTTATTGTATATATATATATGGCGACATATATTATGGGGTATCATGCCGTCTAGGATTAATACATTTAATTGTGAAATTGATTTCCACACTATATGATAATATTATAAGAGGATTTTCCCGTATTAAAGCATGTTTGGTTATCATAAGATAAAACTCGCCCATCTGGTGTGCGCTTGCATTGTGTGATGTGGGACGAGCTTATGATAGCTTCATTTTCCAAAAGTCATCGCGAATTTACATGCACGGGTGTTCACTTGGAGTAAACCCGTTCCGCGTTAGCGGCGTGGTCCGGTGAAATTCCCAACTTTAAAATGAACCTAATAATAACTGTTTTGAGTTCTCACACCAGTCCCACGACTGACCTGGAGTTTATTGTTCCCTCACCTAAACTCTGGGTGCCCATAATTTTGCACGGGCAGCTAGTGGTTTAGTTTGCAGTTATAGATCGTTGGAGCAGGATTTAGAGTGCTTTTAGAGTTGGAGTTCATGCAAGAGATGGGAGCTTCTGCTATATCATACGATTTTCTTCCGCTGAGAGTATATTTTCTTTTCTTCCGCTGTATGTGTTGTAACTCTGATATTTTATGTAACTCTGATGTAACATTGTATTTCGCAATGAAAAATTCTGTTATTTTGTTCAATATATGTATGCACCCATAACAATTCGTCTTTTTGAACGGTTTGAGTTGGTTTAATTACCGGCAAGAACTGGGCAAAAAGGCGGGTCGTTACAAGTTGGTATCAGAGCTTTGGTTATACAAAGCTATCGGGTACAACATATTTTGAACAAAGGATATGACTCATCAGAGCTATAGTATCTCATTAGAGATAGGGTTAGAAATGCCCTAGAATGAGATTTCGGAATATTATGATGAGACAACGTATTTTTGAAATCTATATAAGGTATTTTTGTACAAGTAAATCATTTTTGAAAATAATAATTATTTGAAATAAAATATTTTGAAGAAGATTTGAAAATAAGATTTTTAAAGGAAATACTTTCAAAATAAAAAGGGCTCGTTGTGATAAAACTTCGAAAATCCAGTGTCGATCTGTTCGGAGTTATCGAGAAATAAGCGATTAATGAATTGGCTTTAATAAGCGTATTGAAAAAGAAACGTCGAGCTTG
This sequence comes from Allium sativum, assembly GCA_030737875.1. Lineage (NCBI taxonomy): Eukaryota > Viridiplantae > Streptophyta > Magnoliopsida > Asparagales > Amaryllidaceae > Allium > Allium sativum. The sequence continues at coordinate 109,948,147 of CM060912.1, forward strand.
GAATGAGAATTTCAAAATATTTTGCAGCTTATATATAAAGGATTGAGATAAGAAGATCGTTAATTCAAAGCTATAGATTTGAAAGATAATCAGCGTGTAATAAAAACGGTTGCGAGTATTTATTTGACGTCAAGGTTGGACGATCAAGTATGTAAGGATTTTGCATATATGCCTAGCTAACGTATATATGAAATCCAATATATACTAGATGGATATAGAATCACATTCTAGTCGCTTGGGGATAATTCTGGTGATTGATCGATCATCATCAGTCTTATTTTTGGGTTTCGAAAGTGGGGTGACTATATGTTTCTGATCGAGACGTCAAGAAGTACTTAAAGCTGTATAGATAAACAATCGAAAGTGTTTTGCGACGTCCTCACAATTGTGAAATTGATTTTACAAATGACTTTCGAAGTATTGAATGTATTATGTTATGAAATGGGATATGCGAAAAAATGAATTTAACATAAGGTAGTTAAGTTAAATGCATACTTAACTGATAATTAGAAGCGTGAATCAGACTATTTTGTCAAAACCGCAAGGATATATTTTAGAAGCTAATCTCACTTGAAGAACTGAAAAGTGAAAATTTGAAAATGCATGTAAGCGAGCTCGGTTCACCCCATATTTCGATTTTGACGATACAATTCAATAAAATTATGGTAAATGTCTTATGTGGGGAGAAGATCGATTTTCCTACCTGAAGCTATACGAATTTTGAGCAACAAGTTTAATATGATATAATGGGATATGTATTGAACAAATCGATTGAGTTTTATATTTTCCCTTGTTAAGAGAAACCGGCATGAACGAGTAGGTCAAACGAAAATTTCTCAACAAGTATTCACTTGAAGCACAAAGGAAGAAAATGAAGTTGTTAAAGTAAGATTTATTCAAGAGGAAAATTATGAAAATTTAACGAGTATCCCATGATTAAACTGTTAGAATATGTATCCTTGTTTGCATGTATGTCCCCATCTTGGGCTAGACTGTCCATTTAAATTCCAACCATTTGCTATTGAGTAGTGTCATTCGTACCTTTGTATCATGTGCATTTGGCCAAGTATTTGATTCGAACCGTTGCACCTATTGATGCTCAGTAGATGTTGAATTTCTATTCCAAACTCATGAAACTTGATTTTGTCTATGTATACCTTTCATGCACAAATTAGCATGGAACTTCTATGCATCTTTATTTGACTTGAGCACATGGAATTTTGACTTGATCTATGTATGCCTCTTTTTGCCGTGTGAAACCGTGTCGATAACTTTAATTTGTCCAAGATATTTTGTAACAAAACCTCAATAAATGAGCTTTCTTTGAAATATAGAATCCAACTTATGGAAGAAAAATTTGGATTTTTAAATATTAATTTTGAGGATTTGGTTCCGGAAATTTTGAAGTCTATGTTTTGGGATGTTTTACCAATACTAGTTTGAATATAAGCATAATCAGAGTGCGCAAAGGAAGCGTGATGGTATTTTTTTTTAAATAAAACTGTTTTAAGAGATTGTACGGCTAGTTAAGTAAGAAAATGTTTCTAAACAAGACATGATATTTTAACAAGAATGAAAAAGAGATTTTATATATTTTGAATTTTAAAGTTCGATTAGGTGAATATGAAAACAAAAATTTGAATATTAAATGAGTATAAAAGTTAACTTATAAATGGGTTAATCTGGAAACGATTGAAATAAAAATTTGAAATAGATTGAGTATTTCGAAAATATAATTCTATCTCTTCTCTTGTCGCTGGGTTTTGCTCGACCCATTGTCATATTTTGAATATCACCCCGAATTGTCATTATTCAATTTTATTTCGGAATTCTTCCTTTTCCCTGCTCAGATAAAGCCTTGGACAAGTGAACTAATTTAGATTTGAAACCAGTATTTTGAAATTGAACTTGATTTGTGTTGAGAGCAATAGAATTTCTAATACTGAATTTAGCCAAGATGTTATATTGCAAGATAATTGAACGATTAGGGAAAATTTTATTTGAGAACTTGGATTTAAATTTCTAATTTGAGCATTTAGTCTTATAATTGATAAGAAAACCATGGGTTCCGTAAGAGTAAGTTTGAAAGATAATTTTCTTACGGTCATAGACCTCTAAGTACTAGATAATATCTGTCCCAGTTCTCCTTAATGGTAGGATAGCAGCTCTGAGTCTAACTCAGAGGATGCGATTTTTAAACAAGACCCGTGACGACCCTAGTAATCACGAGATCATAGAAGTATCATTAGACTCTACCTTTAGTGAGAATCAGACAGAGTACCCTGAGAATGATGTGAGCCTTGGTTCTGACCATTACATTTCTGGTATGTTGAGAGAGAAATTGGAATTTAAAATTTGTGAAGGAGTTTAAATTTATTCGACTTCCTTTTCGAGGACGAAAAGTTTCTAAGGGGGGGTGAATGTAACATCCCAGAATTTTAACTATGTTTGATATGGATTTTTATTTATAATTTTGGATTTTCTGAATATAAATTGATTTTTATTAGGTTTAAATATGAATTTTAACTTTGTATAAGTATTTTGTTTTATTTATTATGATTTTTATAAGAAAACTTATTTTGAAAATTATAATTATTAGATTTATGTTTAAGTAATGATATTTTCTGATTTTGATAATATTGATTTGTAAAATATGAATTTGGTAAAGGATAATTTATTTTATGATTTTACAAGAATAATAATTATTATTTTATTTATTTTGATAAGTTATATGATAAGTGTTACTTGAATTATAAATGAGAATGATTATTAATAAGTTTGGATTTGTTGATACTATTTGTCGTTCGATCGGATTTGTCAAACAATAACATGAATTAGTAGCGTTAGAATTAAGTGTTGCCTTTAGTTTTCATAGCATTTAAGGGAAATGCTACCAAAAGTTCACCTTCTCTTCTTAAGACAAGTGTTAAGACACATGTCTTTATGCATGCTCCCTTTCATGCATGATTGCCACTTGTCCTATGATGTGTCACTCTCTCCTTACTCCTCCTTTCCTATAAATACCACCCTTTCCTTCCACTTTTTCATTCATTCTCATTTCTTTTCTTTCTCTTCTTCTTAAAGCTTATGGCCATGGTTTCCATGGCATAAGTCTTCCTCCTTCCCACCACCACCTTGCCAAAGTTCGTCATTTCTCCTCTTCCTCCTCTTATAATATAAAGAGAGATTAGTGTATATTATATTATATATATTTTGTGAAGAAGACGTTGCGCCGAAATACTGTCCGACGATTCACTCAACTAGGCTCACCTACCGTGAAGTTTTGGAAAGCTGTTCGGTGAGAACTTCTAATTAAATTATTTATTTAAATTAGTAGTGATTAAATAATTAGTTGTTATTGAATAATTATAATTAGTTGAGATTAATTATAGTTAATTGTTGGTTGGATATGGATGTTCTTGTGTGAATGGATGTGTATGTAATTAGATGACACTGAACACTGAAGCGTTATTGACCGTAACGCTTGTGCACAACTGAATTGTATGTGTACGGGTGATGATTATAATTTTATGATCATCCGATTTATATGGTTGATTTATTTTGCATGATGCACACACAACACTATGGTTGTGGAATCATGCAGGTAATCGATTAAAATCTCCTTCCATGTAAATGAAGATTTATTTTTCAAATATTGAAATATTTTTTCTTTTAAGTAAAATTTTAATTTGATAGGGTTTGGAAATTTAAGTATAATATTTTATTATACCAGAACGTTCTAGGATGACAGAGAGGATAGTGTCTAGGCTTGGGTTTGGAAAATTAGTTTCCTGCTCTGCCTGGCTATCCCTAACTGATCCGACGGATGGGATGGTTAAATAAAAATCTAAATTGAAATTATTTGAATGGTGATTTAATTAGAAGAAAAAAAGTTTTGTTTTAAATCCAAATAATTTGAAAAGTCAATTTAAATGATTTATATAAGTTTATAATGATTTTTAAGGTAATTTGAAGTATTTAAGAATAATGATTATTTTGGTCAAAATTAGAGCTTGTCGCATTATGGCAATATGTAAATGCTTATAACTTTTCCAATTTAAATCGGATTTCCACGAAACGAAAAACGTTTGATTCCTATTTATGAGAGCTTTCAAATGAGTGAAAGCAGATTTTAATTTCGGGTTATAGTTTTCAGGTTATGTTTGAAACCGTTTTGGAAAAGATCGATGTAAGAACAATTGTTGCCCATAACTATAAACAGCTATTTTTAAATTATTTAAAAATATAGAAAAAATTTGTAAAATCATTACAAATTATGAAAAGGTGTTTTCAATTGTAAAGTTTAAGTTTTGGCTAAGATAAACGATATTTTGATCGAAATAGTTAAGATAACACTTTTGTAACACTTTTGGAATGCTATTGTAACGCTTTCTTCGAAAACAATCTATTTTGAAGTTTTAACCCGTAAACAATGTTCCGAACTATAAGTAATTATTTGTGGAATGTTTTCAAAGGTTTAAGAGTATTAGAAATATTTATATGGAATTTAGATTTATACTAATACGGGTTTTTAATACTAAATAATTGGATATGGTTGGAGATAAATCTTCGGATGTTTGATATTAGTTCGGTAAATGAAAACTCTTATTATCTGAGGAATTTAAAAGGGTATTTCACCGTTATTCCGCTTATAATATGAGTTGGATACGAAAATTTATATTGAAGATAAGTTGATGGTATCTCTATCCAGATCTAATGTCAAAGAATTGAATAAACCTTTCAATTAAGATACGGGTTCTCACCTTGATTTAAATAAGCTAGATAGAAATAATCTTCGATATTTGGTATGAACCTCATGACGTAAATGTATACTATCTGGGGAATTTGAAAGATATTATTATATCGTTATTCTACTTATAGTATTCGTTGATTATGAGAATTTATATCGAATATAAGTGGATAAATTTCTGTGTAATTTATGATTCAAAAATCAATTTGACTTGGGTTTTGTCATGAATCGTATCTTCAATAATATCATTCTTGAAACCGATGAGATTGAATGGTGGAAATTCATGTCGTAATTGGGGATTTAACCAAATCTTTGATTCGAGGAAATTAAAGATAAGAAATTAAAGCGAAGGTATAATCTTTGATTTCGAAGAAGAATTTAAGATGATAACGAGATGTATGAAATTATAGAAATTCAAATCTTTAGTTGTAAATGAATTGATAACTATGTGGAAGGAGATTTGAATTGAAAAGCCTGTGTGAACCATAGCTACTGTTTAAAGTACGCTTATTACTTGGAAGGACCGGGATCGAGCATATGTTCGAAAACCATTCCAAGTAATAATACGACGTTATGAAGCAATTCAGGACTTGGTAAACGACGAATGAAGACCGGGAATATTTGAATTGTTTAGATTGATTGTTGATTAATGTCTCGGTTGGGTAGGCCACCCGATACGAGATGTGAGTTGCATGAGACCTGAACAAATTTAAGTATTTTCGGGTTGTTCCGTTCAGACCCAGAACGGTCTTGTATGGATGGTGTGTCTGACATTGAAATTGACTGCATAGCACTGATTTCCGTTAATGAATATCTGATTTGTGGTAATATATTATCCTCGTCTCTAAGTCATAGGAACTTAGAGGGTATGCATTGATTGAAATCAGTGATATGTCGTGAATTGTCAATGTGACATACCCAAGTTAGGTAACGAGCAAGTGATGATCAAAGAATGGCTTATCGAAGCATAGCTTTGAGTATGACGTGACATCGACAAACCTCAAACCCGGATTGATGAGAAACTGGCGGTTAGGTTTTATACTTATATATGAATTGATGATGACCGCTGCAGCAGTGGGTAAAACCACTTATGAACTGGAATAGGGTATGTTCGGGGGGCCGCGTCTGGTCGAAAACCGTTGATCTGCCTCGCGACTTCTATTGGTGTCCGCGTCTGGATGAAAAACCCGTGATTACATTTCGCTTGAGTTCCGATTGACCTTTCGTGCCAGGAATCATCAAGTTGGAAATCCAAATCCCCAATACGAGCCAGACGATTTTTATTGTATATATATATATGGCGACATATATTATGGGGTATCATGCCGTCTAGGATTAATACATTTAATTGTGAAATTGATTTCCACACTATATGATAATATTATAAGAGGATTTTCCCGTATTAAAGCATGTTTGGTTATCATAAGATAAAACTCGCCCATCTGGTGTGCGCTTGCATTGTGTGATGTGGGACGAGCTTATGATAGCTTCATTTTCCAAAAGTCATCGCGAATTTACATGCACGGGTGTTCACTTGGAGTAAACCCGTTCCGCGTTAGCGGCGTGGTCCGGTGAAATTCCCAACTTTAAAATGAACCTAATAATAACTGTTTTGAGTTCTCACACCAGTCCCACGACTGACCTGGAGTTTATTGTTCCCTCACCTAAACTCTGGGTGCCCATAATTTTGCACGGGCAGCTAGTGGTTTAGTTTGCAGTTATAGATCGTTGGAGCAGGATTCAGAGTGCTTTTAGAGTTGGAGTTCATGCAAGAGATGGGAGCTTCTGCTATATCATACGATTTTCTTCCGCTGAGAGTATATTTTCTTTTCTTCCGCTGTATGTGTTGTAACTCTGATATTTTATGTAACTCTGATGTAACATTGTATTTCGCAATGAAAAATTCTGTTATTTTGTTCAATATATGTATGCACCCATAACAATTCGTCTTTTTGAACGGTTTGAGTTGGTTTAATTACCGGCAAGAACTGGGCAAAAAGGCGGGTCGTTACACACACCATGCGACGGATGTCTATCAATATACAACCTCTGATCCCGTACTTCTCAGAGAAGGGTGAAGTAAGGGAATGAATTCCCCTTCACCAGGAAGATGTATATTTAATAAAGATTGATCAACATAGAGCAAAATCCAATGTCAGACACACAGTCCATACAAGTTTGTTCTGGGTCTGAACGAAACCGGAGGCACCTTGTACCTCGCATATCCATCGATCTCCAAGTACGTCTGGACGATCACCAACTGATTCTCTCCTCTTGGGTGTACAACCCAATCAAGATCATCAGTAATCACCCAAACGATGTGAAGACCTCTGGTCTTTGACCACCGTCTTCATCCTCGACACCACGTCGAATCAGTTATTCAGAATAGGATAAACCCGGTCTTTCTGAATAACTCACGTATATAATAAACAAGTGTTACACAAACACAACATACCCTCATTCCAATTTAGAATATTCTTTTATTCAAATATTCTTACACCTTGGGAAAGGTTCCCATTAATTTTATCAAAGATAAATCCTTTAAATTTATTCTTTAATCTTCTTTTGAATATCAATTCAAACTAGTCGGGATTAGCGAACCACACCGAAGTAATCATTTATTTTATTTCCCAATCCCAACCTATTCATCCCATGAAGTAAAACTGGTCATACTTCATATCTAACACCACGGCGTTATCGGTAAATTCAATTACCATTTCACGTTTAAATATAATTAAATATTTAACTATCGCCTGGAGCAAAACGGGTGATACCCCATTCTCGATCACTTCAATCTAATTAAAGATTCATTAAAAATCCACTTAGTTTTAATCTTCCCAAAAATCAATATCCTGTCTTTAACTGAGTTAAAGAACCAATGTCATTTAAAACACGGTTCACTATAAATCCAAAATCACATTCCATTCCAATTCAATTATTGAAACTTCTGGTTACTTTTAAAACCCTTTCAAATCCAATTTATTTATTTAAAAATAAATAAATTATTATTCTAGTTCAAAACTAGTTCATCTCAATAAAAATCTATTTTTATCTTTTCAAATTTGGAATTTTTCATCTCAATTCTTCACAAATCATTTCTTATGATTTTACACAAATTATTACTATTTTTAATAATTTTATCAAGGCCCATACAGTCGAATTCCATCAACGGCCATCGAACTGCACTTACAACGACCTTCTCCAAATTTGATTTGGACATGATTCCAAATCCAACCGTTAGATTTCAAATCTCTAATATTCGTTAGAAAGCACTTTTTGATACGAACCCAAAGGTTCCAGTTTTAGGAGAATTCGATGGTTGGATCTCCCTAATATCCGTTCGAAGTCAATGGTCGAAATTCGTGAACTGCCACAGCGCAGTGAAACAACCCACCTCCGTTAGGGTCACTCTCAAAGGGAATGCCCTAATTTTGGTGGAGGTTTATAAGTATAAGTCACAGATACACAAGACAAATATAAATACACATATTTTTGAACAGCGGAAAGAACAACAACTTTTATTTCATCAAAAATACGTGTTACACAAACCATGCCATAATTGTCTGACAATATTTCCAAAAACATTACATTTCCATAACTGTCTTGATTTCATAATTTAAAGAAGCACAAAAACATAAGTAAACTGCATAAGTCCCCATAGTCGCTATCCAAAGCCATAGTCCAAAACGAAAGAGATCCAAGCAATACATTCTTTCTCTTCAAGCTGGATGTGAAAACTGGTCAAGCTGTGGTATTCCCTCCCTGTGGACCTGGGGAGGGGGGGAATGAAAGAAAAGAAGATGAAAGAAAAGTAGAGTCAGACATAAAGCCTGAGTAAGTCTAGGACTATTCAGTCTATGAATAAAGAATTGGGCATGATAAGTATAAACTGGAAATGGGAAAGCACCATAAACTAAGTTAAGTTGTCTAGAGTCGAATATACTATCGTACCCCATATAAATCTCTGTACCCATATAAATTAGTTCCCAACAGGCACCCCATAATCAGGGTGAAGTGATCCATTTCTAATGATCGGCTCCTACTCGCATAGTTACATGTGTCTTACGGCCCCCGATGTTGTAGCTAGCTATGCTGGTCCTACCATGGGGTGTATCAAGTCCCATGGTGGCGCCCGACACAATTCTAGAATGCACAGGTATACTAATGGTGCCCAGTGCCTAATTTTTCTGCACCGGAGTGTGTGCACGCCCACACCCCGTTAGAACCTACACTGTTGCGCCACCGCCGTCGATTTGACCTCTTACAGTCAGCCCAGTAATCGTGCCCCACCCTGCCTAGTTCAGGGTATCCTGATACACCTTGTAGGGTTACTGCGGAAAAGGGTCCCCCGCTACTAGGTTTTCTATTTCTAGCCAACATGCTAAGTTGGTTAAGTGTTTTGTAAACCTAACCCCCAATCAGTCTGTATAGTTTAGCATGTTCAATTTGATTAAGTATTAATTTAATTTACTTAATCCTATCAATCCTGACTCAGCCTTAATTATCTTATTAAAGCCTCGACCTCTCACATTAGACAGGTATTGTTGTGACTGCCTGTTGTCGGTTGGTTCCGGGCAGTCTTACGTCATAACTCAGTCTAACCTCAAGTCTTTATTGGGCTCAGTGTTTAACCACCCACATTGGATAGGTATTGTTGTGACTACTGGACAGCCGGGCGCATCCGGGCAGGTTTACGTCACAACTCAATCCAACCTCGGGTTAAACACATCGTATTTTCTAAGATGACATATTTTGTCTCTTTTCTTTTTATATGTAAATATTTGCATCTCATTATTCAAATTCATCTTTTGTGACGGCAAGGAATTTCGCTCGGTCCGAACCAGTCGCTAAACCGACCCAGACTGTTCGAAACGCCCTATCGTTTGAGAACATGACAAAATAGAACGCATACAAAAGAACGTTTCACTGTATATTACAACAATGCATCAGATTACAAGAATATACAGAGTATAAATAAATATTACACAGAAATATCAGAGATTTAAATTACATTTAAATACATAGCAGCGGAAAATAATACAATACACAACTAGAAGAGATATACGGATACAAAGCTTTCCGGATATCGTTCCAGCTGTAAACCAGGGTCCTGTGAATATAAATCTGCAAAACCAAAACTACTAGCTGCCCGTGTCAAAATAAGGGCACCCAGAGTTTAGGTTAAAACAATAAACTCCAGGTCAGTCATGGGACTGGTGTGAGAACTAAAACAGTTATTAACCTTTATTTTAAAGATAGGTAAATCAAGGGACCACGCCGTATAACATGGAACGGGTTTTCTCCAAAGAATACAAGTGCATAAAACAAACAGCGCAATGCTAAATAAAGAAAAATGAAGCTGTTATAAGACCCAGGTCCTATCACACAATGCAACGCAAGCCGGGGGATAGGGTTTTCCCTTATAACAGCCAAAGAATGCTTGATACGTTTTAAAACAAATCATTTGATACTATTATAAGTGCATAGTGTATAGAACAACTTCAAATCATAAGTATCAATCATAGGCGGCATGAGCGTCCCATGCCACTATGTCGCCATATATAGGTTTACAAATAAAACCGCAAAGTCACGTATTTGGAAATTGGATTTCCGTCTATGAACCGAGGCAAAAGATAGTCCTCAACCGATTCGAGACAATCTAGCCCATGTCTCAGGATCAGAACGCATCAACCCTTTAGATCGTCAGGGCCGGTCCACCGATGTGGATTATTATGCCTGAACAATACGTCTCTCCGCCCTATGGGGCGTAAACGAGCCAACAAATGACTCCATCGGTTCGAGAACGACCGATCAATCCGAGGCGCCTCGCAACAGCAACAACCACATAAGTCAAACTCGTCAGGGCGTGTAAAACCACTGACGCCACTTCTAGCTAGAAAGAAACGCAAGTCCTCCCTGATGTCCTCTCCCGTTTTTGGTTCATACCGGGTGTGAAACTCGCGAAGTAAACGTTACACAAAGCTACGCCACAAAGGTCGTGCTTTGATCACCAACCACAAGACTTTGCTTTTCAACAGAAGCCTTGATCATTTGCATCTTAGCATGCCACACAGGCAAACCATCCTATGCAACCGATATGAGTCACACAGAATGAAATCCGATGTCAGACACACAGTCCATTTACAAGTCCGTTCTAGGTCTGAACGAAACCGGGAGCACCTAGTACCCCGCATATCCATCGATCTCCAAGTACGTCTGGACGATCACCAACTGTTTCCATCTTCTTGGGTGTACAGCCCAATCAAGATCATCAGTTATCACCCAAACGACGTGAAGACTTCCGGTCTTCGACCATCGTCTTCATCTTCGACTTATCGTCGTATCAGTTATTCAGAATGGGATAAACCCGGTCTTTCCGAATAACTCGCGTATATTTTAAATAAGTGTTACATAAACACAACATACGCCTCATTCCAATCCATTAGTCACTAACCGTAAATTAATCAAGAGAATAATTTCCCAAATATTAACCCCGAAGGCCGAAACCAACATCAGATCAATATCCAGAAAACCATTCTGCTTGGCTAACCGACAGTTAGTTTCTAAATTTCACATTCATAGGGAAAGGTTCCCATTAATTTTATCCAAGATAAATTTCTTGAATTTATTCTTTAATCTATTTTTGAATATCAATTCAAAACTAGTCGGGATTAGCGAACCTTACCGAAGTAATCATTTGTTTTAATTTCCCAATCCCAACCTATTCATCCCATGAAGTAAAACTGGTAATACTTCATATCTAACACCACGGTGTTATCGGTAAATTCAATTACCATTTCACGTTCAAATCTAATTAAAGATTTAACTATCGCCTGGAGCAAAACTGGTGATACTCCACTTTCGATCATTTCAATCTAATTAAAGATTCATTAAAACTCCACTTAGTTTTAATCTTCGACTGGGTTAAAGAATCAGTGTTATTTAAAACACGGTTCACGATAAACCCAAAATCACATTCCATTAATTATCGGGTTAAAGAACGAGTGTTATTTAAAACACTGTTCACGATAAACCCAAAAATCAATATCAATTCAATTCCAATTAAATATTATTTAATTGGTACACTTCATTAAATCTAAATAAAAAGATTTAATCTTTTCTCAACTGGGTTCAAGAACAGTGTTAGTGAAGACACCATTCACGACAAACCCAAATCACATTCGATATTCAATACAAGGCTCTGAATAGAAAATATATCGGCTTATATTCAATATCGAATTCTACGACTAACAAATGTCGTATTGGAAATAACGATATAAATATATATATCTTTCAAATTTCCATAACAACATCTGTATAATCTCGAATTCCAACATCGAAATATTCCGAAGACAATTTCGATTCAAATCCACTCCAATGCAATCATTGGATATTCTGGTTATTTTCAAAACCCTTTTCAAATTCAATTTATTTATTTAAAAATAAATAGAATTATATTTCTAGTTCAAAACTAGTTCAATTCGATAAAAGTCTATTTTTATCTTTTCAAATATGGAGTTTTCCATCCCAAACCTTCACAAATCATTTCTTATGATTTTACACAAATTATTACTATTTTTAATAATTTTATCAAGGCCCGTACAGTCGATTTCCATCAACGGCCATCGAACTGCACTTACAACGACCTTTTTCGAATTTGATTTGGACGTATCTCCAAATCCAACCGTTAGATTTCAAATTTCTAACATTCGTTAGAAAGCTCTTTTCGATACGAACCCAACGGTTCCGGTTTTAGGAGAATCCGACGGTCGGATCTCCCGCAATGTCCATTTGAAATAAATGGTCGAAATTCACGAACTGCCGCGGCGCGGCGCGTTCTATTCAGGCCATTATATAATATATATAATATATACTTCGTCGATTTCTATTTAAAACGAATTATATAAATAGTTTTAAATTCGTTTCAAAAGCAATTTCAACTTCCTTTTCAAATCAAAAATTGAATTCTTCCTTATAAATTCGTTTCAAAATTCATTTCTATTCAATTCAAATTTCAATTCAATTTGAATTCATTTCAATTCGTTTTCAATTCAATTCATTTCGAAATCGTTTCAATTCAATTCATTTCGAAATCGTTTTCAATTCAATTCATTTTGAAATCGTTTTCAATTCAATTCATTCCGAAATCGTTTCAATTCAATTCATTTCGAAATCGTTTTCAATTCAATTCATTTCGAAATCGTTTTCAATTCAATTCATTTCGAAATCGCCTTTCAATATTCATTTTAAAATGAATAAAATCGATATAAATATCGTTTACGTCAAAATGGCGTCAATCTAATCAACACGGCTTCATAAATTTCTATTTTCAAATATTCTATTTCAAATATTTCTTTTTCAAAATAGTTGTTATTATCAAAATATTTCGTTCAACACATGACCAATCTCAATGAATGAGTACTGTCAACACATGAACTTTTATTTTATATCGATAAAGATGTAAATTTTAATATTAAAATATTTCGTTCAACACATGACCAATCTCAATGAATGAGTACTGTCAACACATGAACTTTTATTTTATAATATTCTTTATTTTTCAAATTGGAATGAGGCCCAATCAATTACCATATAAAGTTAATTATATGGATTTTCATACAACACATGTATATAATAGCATTGAAAATAATCAACCATCAACCAAAGTGCACTACACTGTATAAGCATCAAATATAGATATTCAACGCTTATAACAGCCTGTCAATCAATCGATCGACATATTTAATCAATCCGGATGAGTGAAATTCATATTTCATCCCAACACCCGTGTGGGGTTTCAAACAATCAAACACAGATTTTAGTTGTGCAGTTGGGCGATGTGTAAAATTTATCGACCCAATCAATGTCCTTCAAATAAGTGTACATAAACAAACCATCTGGTTTGCAAATGAATATTTTATTTATTCACATTCACGTTAAAATTTATATTTTTAACGACAAAACATTTTATTTCAACATATGAATTTCTCTTCAGTTCATTCTTTAAATAAAATGATATTTTTATTTTTCTAACATATTTTAGAAAATTTCGGCGGCATAACGGCACGATACTAGAAACGGGACGAGGCCTAGCCTTATCCCCGGACTAGTGAAGGCCCACGCCATTCACACATCAATCAAATCAATTTCATTATGCAAACCACAAAATTTGGAGTAAGATTCTAACCTAGCCTTACTCCTTCGCCTTATAACGGCGCACGTCTAATCCTAACCAATTTATCGATTCGATTTTTCACACCACAAACCACATTCAAACCAATATCGCAATCAATAACCATACAGCCAAACAAACAAGTCCATGGTCTGTGGACGATTGTGTCGGGTGCTACTAAACACCGTCTGCATCCTAGTATATATATATAACTAGAAAATAAATTGAAGAGTGAGAAATTCTCACATATAGCTATCCTAGCTCCACGGCTCTTCATTTGCAGAAGTCTTCGTCGTTTCGCCTTTTTGTCACCTTCGTTGCTGCTTTCACTACACACGTAAAAATCACATTTTTACTACGCTATTCAATATATAAAAATCGAATTTTTACTTCGACGTTCAATATATAAAAATCATATTTTTCTATCGAAGTTCAATATATAAAAATCCTATTTTTCTATCGAAGTTCAATATATAAAAATACTATTTTTCTATCGAAGTTCAATATATAAAAATCCTATTTTTCTATCGAAGTTCAATATATAAAAATTCTATTTTTCTATCGAAGTTCAATATATAAAAATCCTATTTTTCTATCGAAGTTCAATATATAAGAATCATATTTTTATCTTTTCTATATTATAAAAATTATAGATTCCGCCTTTTCCATTTCAAAGATCTAATCTTTTCTTTTACTTTTTAAAGTTTAAATCTTTTACCTTTCAAAATTCAAATCTTTTACCTTTTAAAAATTCAAATCTTTTAAAACCCTTTTAAAATTCAAATCTTTTAAAACCCTTTTTTAAAAAAAAAGAATCAGTTTTAAATCTTTAGAAAAAAAATCTGTTTTAACCTTTCTTTCAAAACAGTTTTAATCTTTTAAAGAAAATCAGTTTAGAATACTTTTAAAAATTAGTTTTTACTTTCTTTACAACAATCGGTTTTACTTGTTTATAAAATCGGTTTTTTTTTAAACTTTATAAAAATTCAGTTTTAAATTCTTTTAAACATTTCAGTTTTAATACTTTTTAAACATTTCAGAAATTAGTTTTTAAAACATTTTATAAATCAGTTTTTATAAAACGAAAATAAAAATAAAAATAAAATAACTAAAAGCTTACCGTTGGCTTGCGAAGTGGAGGGAAGAAGAGGGAGCGTCGGCGTGGTGTTCGGTGGTGTCGCGTCGGCAGGGTTCGAGGTGAGGGGTCTTCGATCGGAGGGAGGGCGCGAGGTAGGGGAGGTCGCTCGCCTGATCGGAGCTAGGGCGGTCGGTCGGAGCGGTCGGCGGTGGGAGGTTGGTGGAGGCGGTCGATTTCTAAGTTAGGTTTTTTTTTTTTTTTCTTCTGTTCAACTGAATCGGGAATGAGCTAGGGGGGGGCCAGAGCGAAGATAAAGGGGGGGGGGAGGGAAATTATATATTATTATTTTTATTATTATTATTATTTAATTATTAAATTTTTGCAAAAAGGTTGACTTTTACATACGACCTCGAAACGAGGCCCACCGCCTGTCGCCCATAGCGTTTCACCCTCATTCCGAACACAATGGGATATGTATCGCAAGCTGATATGATCGTTTGAATTAGTTTCCGTTGAATTTACCTTTAAATCACTATATTGAATTTTAAACGTACATTTCAAATTACCGGGGTCACATACTAACCCTATAAATTCCAGAAAAATATTTTCTAGCTTCGTATTGACGATATGGTCCTAACAAAACTAGTTTCGTCGGATTCTGAGACCGTTTGAAAAATAGCCAATTTCCAGTCGATTAAAATCAACTGAAACTGGTCAAACGCGTTTTCCTTTGCCACGCTCACCTATTGATTCGAAAAATTATGAAATTTGAAATCTAGCAATAATTTGACACTGCGGATCCAACAAAAGTGGTTTCGTCGAAATCCGAGGTCGTTTGCAAAATGTCCATTTTTAAGGGCCTGAATTCCATAGCGACTATTCAGAATTTTCAACTGGACATAACTTTTGATTCCCGCTATGAAATCTCGATTGGTCGGATTCGTTGGAAAGATATTATCAATTAGATCCCATTATTTTTGGTTTCACTAAAATCCGGATTGTTTTGCACCCGGTACATTCAATTGAAGTTTGAAATCGAATTATCGAACTACCGTGCCATTTTTATTCTATTTATAATTATATATAAATATTTATATTCTAACGACGACGCGTATAAATATATACGTTCGAATTATATTGAAAATAAATTTCTCGTCGATATTATTTAAAATAATTCATTTTAAATAATCAAAATTCGCAAAAATTGCCAAAATAAAAATTTCAAACTGGCTCGCATTTTACGGGTTGTTACAATCTCCCCCACTTAAAACTTTTCGTCCCCGAAAAGGAACAAAGTCGAAAGTGGTTTGATCCATCAAGACTACGCTCGATCTGGCTTCCATTCTCCAACTCTTTAGTGTCTGAGAATTTTCAAAATTTCAAAAATTTGTCTAACACCCTAAATTTTCGAAAAATTTCGCCATAACCTCCCCTGCACCGGGAGCATCGGGGAATTTCAAATAGCTTCCCCGGTCCTTCAGATCTCAAAAAGAAAAAGAAAAAGCCAAGCGGCTAGCCAATAGGCTCACAAAATCATCATCACCCAAACAAAACAGGAAATTATGTAGTAAACATGTACCTATTTGTCGGGCAAACAAATTTTATTCTCTGGCTCTAGCCTCCTTGCTATGACCTGTTCAATGTAAGTACATGTATGCAAGCAAATGCGACCAAATTTCAATACAATTCATTATTCGATCAAATTAGGCATAATGATTCAAAATTATCAAACAAATAAACAAACAACCCAAACATCAATCAATTAGTGAATTAGAGTTTCAAATTCATAATTTTGATACATATATAGAAAATCACGTTTTTGATGCCAATTCACAACAATGTATTCTAACTATACAAGTTTTGGTTCTCACACCAGCCTAATGGAAATATATAGATATCACACCTTCGAAACACGAATATAAATACTGATGATGTGGCCACATCACCAGAATTATCCCCGGGTGTCTAGAATGTGATTCTATATCTATCCAATATATTTAAACTTTGAATATACGTTTGCAAGGCGTATATGCAAATTCTTTATATACTGAATTGTCCAAAATCAATATAAACAAATAATCAAATACGAATAATTGATTTAAATTTTCAAAACAAAATTTGTTTTCATTTGAAAAATATACTCTTCACACTCGTTCTAGGATACTACTGATCCCATCTCTAACGAGTCATTCCCATTGGATTTTACTAACCCAATTTCTGATGAATTCTTTCGTATGGTTCTAATGTGCCTTGTTCTCTAGGCTTTGTAAACCAAAGCTCTGATACCAACTGTGACGGCAAGGCGAAATCCGGTAGGCTTTGCAACCATCCCTTCATCCTCCATTCCAGCAGGTAAAACCCACCGCGGCTCACACATGGTCCCCCAGTTCCTTGTTTTACGGCGACCCTCTCGAGTCTCGCGCCTATTGGCGAACCAACGCCCTCCCCAGCGACATGTAGGGGTAAGAGTCTCCCGTTCGCCACCAAACCGCGAAGCGAGAACCCCCTATCATGCGTACCCGGCCTACTCAGGGCCAACAACAAGAACTGGTGATACTCCACTTTCGATCATTTCAATCTAATTAAAGATTCATTAAAACTCCACTTAGTTTTAATCTTCGACTGGGTTAAAGAATCAGTGTTATTTAAAACACGGTTCACGATAAACCCAAAATCACATTCCATTAATTATCGGGTTAAAGAACGAGTGTTATTTAAAACACTGTTCACGATAAACCCAAAAATCAATATCAATTCAATTCCAATTAAATATTATTTAATTGGTACACTTCATTAAATCTAAATAAAAAGATTTAATCTTTTCTCAACTGGGTTCAAGAACAGTGTTAGTGAAGACACCATTCACGACAAACCCAAATCACATTCGATATTCAATACAAGGCTCTGAATAGAAAATATATCGGCTTATATTCAATATCGAATTCTACGACTAACAAATGTCGTATTGGAAATAACGATATAAATATATATATCTTTCAAATTTCCATAACAACATCTGTATAATCTCGAATTCCAACATCGAAATATTCCGAAGACAATTTCGATTCAAATCCACTCCAATGCAATCATTGGATATTCTGGTTATTTTCAAAACCCTTTTCAAATTCAATTTATTTATTTAAAAATAAATAGAATTATATTTCTAGTTCAAAACTAGTTCAATTCGATAAAAGTCTATTTTTATCTTTTCAAATATGGAGTTTTCCATCCCAAACCTTCACAAATCATTTCTTATGATTTTACACAAATTATTACTATTTTTAATAATTTTATCAAGGCCCGTACAGTCGATTTCCATCAACGGCCATCGAACTGCACTTACAGCGACCTTTTTCGAATTTGATTTGGACGTATCTCCAAATCCAACCGTTAGATTTCAAATTTCTAACATTCGTTAGAAAGCTCTTTTCGATACGAACCCAACGGTTCCAGTTTTAGGAGAATCCGACGGTCGGATCTCCCGCAAAGTCCATTTGAAATAAATGGTCGAAATTCACGAACTACCGCGGCGCGGCGCGTTCTATTCAGGCCATTATATTATATATATAATATATATAATATATACTTCGTCGATTTCTATTTAAAACGAATTATATAAATAGTTTTAAATTCGTTTCAAAAGCAATTTCAACTTCCTTTTCAATTCAAATCAAAAATTGAATTCTTCCTTATAAATTCGTTTCAAAATTCATTTCTATTCAATTCAAATTTCAATTCAATTTGAATTCATTTCAATTCGTTTTCAATTCAATTCATTTCGAAATCGTTTCAATTCAATTCATTTCGAAATCGTTTTCAATTCAATTCATTTCAAAATCGTTTTCAATTCAATTCATTCCGAAATCGTTTCAATTCAATTCATTTCGAAATCGTTTTCAATTCAATTCATTTCGAAATCGTTTTCAATTCAATTCATTTCGAAATCGCCTTTCAATATTCATTTTAAAATGAATAAAATCGATATAAATATCGTTTACGTCAAAATGGCGTCAATCTAATCAACACGGCTTCATAAATTTCTATTTTCAAATATTCTATTTCAAATATTTCTTTTTCAAAATAGTTGTTATTATCAAAATATTTCGTTCAACACATGACCAATCTCAATGAATGAGTACTGTCAACACATGAACTTTTATTTTATATCGATAAAGATGTAAATTTTAATATTAAAATATTTCGTTCAACACATGACCAATCTCAATGAATGAGTACTGTCAACACATGAACTTTTATTTTATAATATTCTTTATTTTTCAAATTGGAATGAGGCCCAATCAATTACCATATAAAGTTAATTATATGGATTTTCATACAACACATGTATATAATAGCATTGAAAATAATCAACCATCAACCAAAGTGCACTACACTGTATAAGCATCAAATATAGATATTCAACGCTTATAACAGCCTGTCAATCAATCGATCGACATATTTAATCAATCCGGATGAGTGAAATTCATATTTCATCCCAACACCCGTGTGGGGTTTCAAACAATCAAACACAGATTTTAGTTGTGCAGTTGGGCGATGTGTAAAATTTATCGACCCAATCAATGTCCTTCAAATAAGTGTACATAAACAAACCATCTGGTTTGCAAATGAATATTTTATTTATTCACATTCACGTTAAAATTTATATTTTTAACGACAAAACATTTTATTTCAACATATGAATTTCTCTTCAGTTCATTCTTTAAATAAAATGATATTTTTATTTTTCTAACATATTTTAGAAAATTTCGGCGGCATAACGGCACGATACTAGAAACGGGACGAGGCCTAGCCTAATCCCCGGACTAGTGAAGGCCCACGCCATTCACACATCAATCAAATCAATTTCATTATGCAAACCACAAAATTTGGAGTAAGAGTCTAACCTAGCCTTACTCCTTCGCCTTATAACGGCGCACGTCTAATCCTAACCAATTTATCGATTCGATTTTTCACACCACAAACCACATTCAAACCAATATCGCAATCAATAACCAAACAGCCAAACAAATAAGTCCATGGTCTGTGGACGATTGTGTCGGGTGCTACTAAACACCGTCTGCATCCTAGTATATATATATATAACTAGAAAATAAATTGAAGAGTGAGAAATTCTCACATATAGCTATCCTAGCTCCACGGCTCTTCATTTGCAGAAGTCTTCGTCGTTTCGCCTTTTTGTCACCTTCGTTGCTGCTTTCACTACACACGTAAAAATCACATTTTTACTTCGCTATTCAATATATAAAAATCGAATTTTTACTTTGACGTTCAATATATAAAAATCATATTTTTCTATCGAAGTTCAATATATAAAAATCCTATTTTTCTATCGAAGTTCAATATATAAAAATACTATTTTTCTATCGAAGTTCAATATATAAAAATCCTATTTTTCTATCGAAGTTCAATATATAAAAATTCTATTTTTCTATCGAAGTTCAATATATAAAAATCCTATTTTTCTATCGAAGTTCAATATATAAGAATCATATTTTTATCTTTTCTATATTATAAAAATTATAGATTCCGCCTTTTCCATTTCAAAGATCTAATCTTTTCTTTTACTTTTTAAAGTTTAAATCTTTTACCTTTCAAAATTCAAATCTTTTACCTTTTAAAAATACAAATCTTTTAAAACCCTTTTAAAATTCAAATCTTTTAAAACCCTTTTTAAAAAAAAAGAATCAGTTTTAAATCTTTAGAAAAAAAATCTGTTTTAACCTTTCTTTCAAAACAGTTTTAATCTTTTAAAGAAAATCAGTTTAGAATACTTTTAAAAATTAGTTTTTACTTTCTTTACAACAATCGGTTTTACTTGTTTATAAAATCGGTTTTTTTTTTAAACTTTATAAAAATTCAGTTTTAAATTCTTTTAAACATTTCAGTTTTAATACTTTTTAAACATTTCAGAAATTAGTTTTTAAAACATTTTATAAATCAGTTTTTATAAAACGAAAATAAAAATAAAAATAAAATAACTAAAAGCTTACCGTTGGCCTGCGAAGTGGAGGGAAGAAGAGGGAGCGTCGGCGTGTTGTTCGGTGGTGTCGCGTCGGCAGGGTTCGAGGTGAGGGGTCTTCGATCGGAGGGAGGGCGCGAGGTAGGGGAGGTCGCTCGCCTGATCGGAGCTAGGGCGGTCGGTCGGAGCGGTCGGCGGTGGGAGGTTGGTGGAGGCGGTCGATTTCTAAGTTAGGTTTTCTTTTTTTTTTCTTCTGTTCAACTGAATCGGGAATGAGCTAAGGGGGGGGGGGGCAGAACGAAGATAAAGGGGGGGAGGGAAATTATATATATATTTTTTTTATTATTATTATTTAATTATTAAATTTTTGCAAAAAGGTTGACTTTTACATACGACCTCGAAACGAGGCCCACCGCCTGTCGCCCATAGCGTTTCACCCCCATTCCGAACACAATGGGATATGTATCGCAAGCTGATATGATCGTTTGAATTAGTTTCCGTTGAATTTACCTTTAAATCACTATATTGAATTTTAAACGTACATTTCAAATTACCGGGGTCACATACTAACCCTATAAATTCCAGAAAAATATTTTCTAGCTTCGTATTGACGATACGGTCCTAACAAAACTAGTTTCGTCGGATTCTGAGACCGTTTGAAAAATAGCCAATTTCCAGTCGATTAAAATCAACTGAAACTGGTCAAACGCGTTTTCCTTTGCCACGCTCACCTATTGATTCGAAAAATTATGAAATTTGAAATCTAGCAATAATTTGACACTGCGGATCCAACAAAAGTGGTTTCGTTGAAATCCGAGGTCGTTTGCAAAATGTCCATTTTAAGGGCCTGAATTCCATAGCGACTATTCAGAATTTTCAACTGGACATAACTTTTGATTCCCGCTATGAAATCTCGATTGGTCGGATTCGTTGGAAAGATATTATCAATTAGATCCCATTATGTTTGGTTTCACTAAAATCTGGATTGTTTTGCACCCGGTACATTCAATTGAAGTTTGAAATCGAATTATCGAACTACCGTGCCATTTTTAATTCTATTTATAATTATATATAAATATTTATATTCTAACGACGACGCGTATAAATATATACGTTCGAATTATATTGAAAATAAATTTCTCGTCGATATTATTTAAAATAATTCATTTTAAATAATCAAAATTCGCAAAAATTGCCAAAATAAAAATTTCAAATTGGCTCGCATTTTACGGGTTGTTACATCTTTATTGGGTAAAATTAATTTATACCCCTTAAATGTTTTCAAGGTCATTGGCATGCGTTAGACATGCCAACACATATGTTTTATATTTTTAACCCAACGTCATTACCTCCGTTTTATACATTCGCTATATTATAACATATGTTGGATTTAACCTTTAAACCCAACTTAGCCACATGAAAAAGGGGAGGCTTAGAACATGGTGTTTATATTCTAAGTAACATCAAAAGGGGAGTGTGAACGCATGAACTTGCAACATAACGATCTAATTAACATAAATTAGGCACTTGTGAACTTGCATTGTAAATAGCATATAATCATGTCATAAAACATACCTAAACATGAATCATGGTTTTTAATCTATTCATGTATACTTGCAATTGAAATGTAAATCTAACTTAATTATGTGTCGCATATATTATCATATGATTTTGATAACAGCATAGGCCTAAAACATATTTTGTTTGGGCATAAAGTCAAACATAAACTAGCCATGTTCATAAAGTCAACACAAGTTCACAAGGGTGCTTACTTTTGTCACTAACACAAAAGTATGTTTTTACACTAGAATCATAATTCCTATTTCATCATAAATTCATATGAATCATAATACCCAAATGTATCCAACTACACTAAACATGATCATAAAAATAAACATAGAAGGGTCTAAAGTCATGTTGGCATAAATAGTGAATCACATACTTGCATGAATCTCAACTGTGTTGAAATAAACTACCACAAAAATATAGTCGTTAACTTTCAACATAAATCATATACTTGCAAATATCCAATAGGTCTAACATCATTTTACCACAATATCCCAAATCTATTCATAATTAGAATCATAGCAACATACAATTATGAATTATCATCACCACAAATTAAGTACAATTCCATTTCTCATTTTACACAAATCAAAACACAATTATTCATTCACATCAGAATAGCACTCTACTTACAACGTATGACGAATCTTCAATTCAGGTTTCTGAATTCTGAATTTGGAGATGCTATCCTTTGTTGTAGGCGTTGTTTTGATATAATTGTCATTGCTTTATGCTTTCGAATCGACTCCTAATCGTCTCTCAATTTTGACGGCTACTCCTAGTCTTTCTTTAGCAGCATGACGGTCTCATTCATTTTTATTTGTATGAATTAGGTGGAGTCTTAGGTCCTTTTTATAGAGTTTGTGAATTGCTTAGGACCGTCGATGGAGCTTAGATTAATATTAGCCGTTCGTTTGAAGGAGAGACCAATCAGGAGCTGACACCTAGCCCTAGTGACAAGGCAAGACTCAGAAATTCGGCCAAGCACAGACCAGGCCAGCCAGGAGAGACTGGGTTCGACCTGGTTTAGGGGCCAGGTCGACTACCCAGTCGACCCCCAGGTCGACTATGTAGTCGACCTGGGTGCCCAGGTCGACTACATAGTCGACCTGGGTGCCTTGGGCGGGAAAATTCCCGCCCAGCCCAACCTGGGTCCGATTTTTTTTTGAAATTTGAATTTGTTCTGAGCTGTTTCTGTCTGTTTGAATTTTAAACTGAATTCTGAAAATTCCGGAGGTCATATCTCCCTCATACGGAGTCCGTTTTACGCAAACTCGGACTCTATCTCAAGTAGAATTCTGAGACGAATGCAATGGCGTATCCCGTTTCCCTTAATTCTTTGATTTGAAATTAATTATTCTTTAATTTGTGAATTTCACTGTTATAGAATACACGGGGTGTTACATTCTCCCCCACTTATAAGGATTTCGTCCCCGAAATCTTCAAGTTTAGGAAGAATGTATATCCTAACATCCAAACGTCCATCTACTCATCCATCAAACACGAGCATCCATTGTCCTTAATAGACTTCTAATGCTTCATGATCACATGCAAAGTGTGTGTACATGTACTTATCTAATGCAAAATCAGTTGACCTCCTTAATGCAAATTATGTAAGTGTCATGAATCCATTATGTATGCAAATTTTTCCTATTCATGATTCTACATGAGTGTACAATCATTCATATAAATGCAACATCCGTATGATAACACATTAAACTTCAACCATATACGAATATAAATACATATATGCATATGCAATATGAAGTGACTGAGCCGATCTAGAACCTAGCTTGTGTGTGTATATGCAACCATGAGCAACCACTAGCAATCACTTGCAACCACTTGCAACCATCATCCATAACATGTTTCAATTACATGTTTTCATCCAAAGGGTTTCTTACCTAAAAGATAAGGTCGAGGAGATATACCTAAAAAGATAGATAAAAGCGCAACTTAAGGAAAAAGAAAGATCAAAGATGTACCCTCGAAAAGAAAAGGGTAGGCTGCGCGTATTCTAGCTTCAATTTCCCAAGTCGCGTCTTCCTCGGTGTCGCTCCACTGAACTTTAACGATCTTGACTTTGCGGTTGCGTAGCTTTTTCACTTCTGTTCCCAGTATGCGGGTTGGAACTTTCCTCACGGTTGCTTCGCGTTCCACTTCAGCTTCTTATAGGATGCTTGGCTCTACCACATCAGCAGATTCATGTAGACATTTCCGGAGGTGCGAAACGTGAAAGACGTTGTGAACTCCAGCTAGTTTTTCTGGTAGCTCTAATCTATAGGCCATTTTCCTAATTTTCTCGATAATAGGAAATGGCCCTACAAATATCGGTGCCAGCTTTCTAGTGGATCCAAAACGAACAACGTTCCTTAGAGGAGATACCTTAAGAAAAATTCTGTCCCCAACCTCAAACTCAAAGCCGGTCCTTCTCTTGTCGGCATAGGATTTTTGTCTGTCTTGGGCCGTCTTCATCCTTCTTCGTATCAAGTCTACTTTCTCTGAAGTCTCTCGGATCATATCTGGTCCAAGTATGAGCTTGTCAGTAGACTCCCACCAACAAGTGAGCGATCGGCACGGTCTTCCATATAAAGCTTCGAAGGGCGCCATTCCGATGGTGGCCTGGTAGCTGTTGTTGTAGGCAAATTCCACCAAAGGAAGATGGTATTCCCACGTCCCTCCGAAGTCAAGGACTCACAGTCTTAAAAGGTCCTCCAAAAATCTGTTCACTCTTTTTGTCTAGCCGTCGGTTTGGGGGTGATAGGCTGTACTCAAGCATAACTGTGTGCCTACCGCTTCTTGCAGACTCCGCCAAAACTCACTTGTGAAGATAGGATCTCGGTCACTAACAATGCTGGAGGTTATTCCATGGAGTCGAACAATTTCCTTGAGATAATGAGATGCTAGGGATGAGGCGGTCCTTTTACTCTTGACAGGTAAAAAGTGGGTGCTTTTAGTAAGCCTATCCACTATTACCCAAATGCTAGTGTTGCCTCTTCTAGACCTAGGCAGTCCATCAATGAAGTCCATTGAGATGCTATCCCACTTCCACTGCGGGACCTCTAGAGGATGGAGCAGACCGCCAGGTTTCTTCTGTTCCGCCTTAACTTGTTGGCAAATCACACACATAGAAATGAAATCTGCCACGTCCTTCTTCATGTCGCTCCAAAAGAAAGTTCTTTTTATGTCCTTGTACATTTTATCTTCGCCTGGATGTTTCGTCATCTTGGAGTGATGTGCTTCTTCGAGAACCGTCCTTACTAAATCCCTTGTCTGTGGGACGCATAGTCTTCCGTCTCGCCTTAGCCAACCCTTATCGTCGATGGAGTATCTGTTGAGGTGACTTGAAGTCTCACCCCTAATTAGCCTATCAATTGTATCCACAAGCTGAGGGTCTTCGCATTGTGCTGTCCCTATTGAGTCCACTAAAGTCGGGCGTACTTCGTGAGATGCTAGCAAGCCTGGTACAAAATCGGCAGAGGGCCTAAAGTCAAAGTTGGCTATAAACTCTAGGCTTTGCCTTTCAATAAACAGCGGGCTTAGGGTCAGTTTCTTTCGGCTCAACGCGTCTGCCACTACGTTGCCTTTGCCCGGAGTGTAGGAGATCTCAAAATCGTACGAGGCAAGAAACTCCATCCATCTTTGTTGCCTCAAGTTAAGATCTTTCTACGAGAAGAGATACTTCAAAGATTTATGGTCAGTATACAGTTCGAATTTCTCACCTAGGAGATAGTGGCGCCAAGACTTGAGTGCAAAGACGATGGCGGCTAACTCAAGATCGTGGGTCGGGTAGTTTTTTTCATGAACTTTCAATTGCCTTCCACCATAAGCTACTACCCTCCCTTCTTGCATTAAGACAGCGCCTAGACCTGTCCTACATGCATCTGTATAAACTGTGAACATCGTGCTTCCATCTGGCAACGTCAGAACTGGGGCTGTTGTAAGAGCCCTTTTTAGTCGTTGGAAAGCAAACTCGCAATCCAAGTCCCAATTGAACACTAGATTCTTCTTTGTCAGCCTTGTGAGCGGAGCTGATATTTTTGCAAAGTCTCTGATGAATTTCCGATAGAATCCTGCTAGCCCGAGAAAGCTTCGGACTTCTGTTGCATTCCTTGGTGTCTTCCAATCCTGCACCGCCGCTACTTTAGCAGGGTCCACAGCTAACCCTGCTTTGGATGCTATATGCCCAAGAAATCTTACTTCCTCTCTCTAAAAGTGGCATTTGGAGAATTTGGCTTTTAGCTGATGGACTCGCAGAGTTTCCATGATTGCCCTTAAGTGCTGAGCATGTTCTTCACTTTTTGAGAAGATCAAGATATCGTCTACGAAGACCACTACGAACTTGTTGAGGAATTCTCTGAGCACCCTACTCATCAGGTCCACGAAGTAAGCGGGTGCGTTTGTCAAGCCGAAAGGCATGACAAGCCATTCAAAGAAGCCGTCTGGGGGTCTGAATGCTGCCTTATCGATGCTATCTTCAGCCACCCTTAGCTGATGAAATCCAGTCGCTAAATCGAGTTGGGAGAAAACAGACGCTCCTACAAGCTAATCAAACAGATCGTCAATTCTGGGGAGAGGGTGCCTATTCTTTTTCGTCAACTTGTTGAGCTCCCTATAGTCAACACACAGATGGAGTGAACCATCCGCCTTTGTAGCGAACACCACTGGAGCGCCCCATTCTGAAATACTCCTTCTAATGAACCCCTTCTCTAGAAGCTCTTTAATCTGTTTACTGAGCTCCTTCCTTTCCCGTGGAGCCATGTGTCTAATGGGCAACGCAACGGGCTTTGCATTATCTACAAGATATATGCGGAAGTCTATCTCCCGCTTCGGAGGTAAGTCCTTTCACCTCTTCGAAGACATCCGGATATTCCCGGACCACCCTAACCGATTGCAAACTCTCAACAGAAGCATCTAGCGATTCAAGATAACTAAGCATAACCACATACGAGGGATTACAAGTAATTTCCAGAGTGTTACCGAGTTGGGTCAGAAGCCTAACCACCCTTTTCTCACAATCAAGGATGACACCATTACAGGATAGCCAATCCATGCCCAAAATCAAACCATATCCCGAGAAGCCCAAAACAAAGGCACTACATCTAAATTCTACGCTTAGAATAGAAATTTTCAATCCCACACAGATCATAGACAAGTGAGCTGGGCCCCAATTGGATTTGAAACAATTAAGGGGTCCTCTACCATACTAGTTTCTAGGTGTAGAGATTCTACTAAAGCAGATGAAATAAAGGAGTGGGATGCGCCAGAATCAAATAAAGTGCGAACTGGGTGATCATAAAGATAAACTACACTTTCTACAGAAGTATTTATACCTCGCTGTTGCAGAGGTGGCGCTTCTAGCACATGAACCTGTGCCCCTGAGGTGGATCCAGCCCTCTGCCCCTACCCTCGCTTCTTTGGGCAATCCTTAGCCATGTGGCCTATCTCACCGCAAGAAAAGCACCCACCATTAAACTTGGCCTTCTTTTTCTGGCAATCTTTCACTAAGTTTCCCACTTTGCCACAGAAATTACACTTCCTTTTTTCTTGGGACTTGTTGACTTTCCCGCCCTTCTTAAAGTCTGTCTTCTTAGGCTGTAAACCCTCTTTCTTCCCTTGAGAGCTTTCTGCCTTTGTCTCCTTCTTGCCCTTATCCTCTTCGTTCACCAATGCCATCTGTACCAACCTTTCATACGTAGCTCCCATGGGTATATGGGTCATGGCCAAACTGTGTAATGGCTCATTCAATCCCTTGACAAAGCGGAGAGCCTTCTTGTGCGGAGTGGTGACTAGATCCAGTCTGAACCTAGCCAGCTGATCGAACTGATTAACGTACTCTTTGACTGTCATATTCCCTTGCTTAAGAAATAAGATTTTTTCCAACTGAAGACTCCTTTCAGCTTCTGAGAGAAATTTAGCCTCAAACCTTGCCCTAAAGTCCTCCCATGTTTCCACTGGTCTTTCTGCATTGGTAACTTCCCACCAGTAGGAAGCCTCGCCTTTAAGTAGCCATACTGCCAGTTGTATCTTCTGCCTATCTTCTACTTCAAAGATGACGAATAAGTCCTCGGTTTCCTTCAGCCAATTCCTGGCAGCCACGAAGGACTCGGTTCCATGAAAGTCCTTTCCTCCCATAGCTTTAAAATATTTACATATCTTAGCAAAAGTATTACCACGCGGAGGAGGTGGAGGAAGAGGTGCTGCTGCAGCTGGATGATTTCCTGCAGCTGGGGGGAGGAGGAATAGTGGGACCTGGCTGATTGGCCCTTGCTTCTAAGAATCGTCTGAACCAACCAGGTATTGGTACACCCTCAGGCAAGTTAAGTTCTTCGGACATGCTGAAACAAAAAGGATAGATTCAAAACGAAGGATAAAAGATAGTACCTATGGCTTTGGGGGATTATGCCTTTTTAAAATAAAATAACATTTTATCTTTAAAAATGCTTCTTTAGATTTTCTTTTGAAAATAAATTTTCAAAACTTTTTATCTTATCTGGTAAACCTATGCGCTGATACCAAGTGAAACACATATTTTTGAACAGCGGAAACAACAACAACTTTTATTTCATCAAAAATACGTGTTACACAAACCATGCCATAATTGTCTTATAATATTTCCAAAAACATTACATTTCCATAACTGTCTTGATTTCATAATTTAAAGAATCATAAAAACATAAGTAAACTGCATAAGTCCCCATAGTCGCTATCCAAAGCCATAGTCCAAAACGAAAGAGATCCAAGCAATACATTCTTTCTCTTCAAGCTGAATGTGAAAACTGGTCAAGCTGCGGTATTCCCTCCCTGTGGACCGGGGGGGGAACGAAAGAAAAGAAGATGAAAGAAAAGTAGAGTCAGACATAAAGCCTGAGTAAGTCTAGGACTATTCAGTCTATGAATAAAGAATTGGGCATGATAAGTATAAACTGGAAATGGGAAAGCACCATAAACTAAGTTAAGTTGTCTAGAGTCGAATATACTATCGTACCCCATATAAATCTCTGTACCCATATAAACTAGTTCCCAACAGGCACCTCATAATCAGGGTGAAGTGATCCATTTCTAATGATCGGCTCCTACTCGCATAGTTACATGTGTCTTACGGCCCCCGCTGTTATAGCTACCTATGCTGGTCCCTCCATGGGGTGTATCAAGTCCCAAGGTGGCGGCCCGACACAATTCTAGAATGCACAGGTATACTACTGGTGCCCAGTGCCTAATTTTTCTGCGCCGGAGTGTGTGCACGCCCGCACCCCGTTAGAACCTACATTGCTGCACCACCGCCGTCGATTTGACCCCTTACAGTCAGCCCAGTAATCGTGCCCCACCCTGCCTAGTTCAGGGTATCCTGGTACACCTTGTAGGGTTACTACTGAAAAGGGTCCCCCGCTACTAGGTTTTCTATTTCTAGCCAACATGCTAAGTTGGTTAAGTGTTTTGTAAACCTAACCCCCAATCAGTCTATATAGTTTAGCATGTTCAATTTGATTAAGTATTAATTTAATTTACTTAATCCTATCAATCCTGACTCAGCCTAAATTATCTTATTAAAGCCTCGACCTCTCACATTAGACAGGTATTGTTGTGACTTCCTGTTGCCGGTTGGTTCCGGGTAGTCTTACGTCACAACTCAGTCTAACCTCGTGTCTTTATTGGGCTCAGTGTTTAACCACCCACATTGGATAGGTATTGTTGTGAATACTGGACAGCCGGACAGTTCCGGGCAGGTTTACGTCACAACTCAATCCAACATCGGGTTAAACACATCGTATTTTCTAAGATTACATATTTTGTCTCTTTTCTTTTTATATGTAAATATTTGCAGCCAATTATTCAAATTCATCTTTATTGGGTAAAATTAATTTATACCCCTTAAATGTTTTCAAGGACATTGGCATGCGTCAGACATGCCAAAATATATGTTTTATATTTTTAACGCAACGTCATTACCCCCATTTTATACGTTCGCTATATTATAACATATGTTGGATTTAACCTTTAAACCCAACTTAGCCACATGAAAAAGGGGAGGCTTAGAACATGGTGTTTATATATTCTAAATAGCATCAAAAGGGGAGTGTGAACGCATGAACTTGCAACATAACGATCTAATTAACATAAATTAGGCACTTGTGAACTTGCATTGTAAATAGCATATAATCATGTCATAAAACATACCTAAACATGAATCATGGTTTTTAATCTATTCATGTAAACTTGCAATTGAAATGTAAATCTAACTTAATTATGTGTCACATATATTATCATATGATTTTGATAACAGCATAGGCCTAAAACATATTTTGTTTGGGCATAAAGTCAAACATAAACTAGCCATGTTCATAAAGTCAACACAAGTTCACAAGGGTGCTTACTTTTGTCACTAACATAAAAGTATGTTTTTACACTAGAATCATAATTCCTATTTCATCATAAATTCATATGAATCATAATACCCAAATGCATCCAACTACACTAAACATGATCATAAAAATATACATAGAAGGATCTAAAGTCATGTTGGCATAAATAGTGTGTGACGACCCGGAAATTCCCACCCTCTGTATCGACCATAAACCACACAGGTCTGAACCAAAGAATGGAAATCTGCGGATACATCAACTTTGGGAATACAACACATCAGAACAAATACAGAAGACTTTTATAACACTATAATAAATGTTACATCAGAGTACAGAATATATATCAGAGTACATTGGAATAAAATTACAGCGGAAGATAAATTACAATAAATTAATACATTGCAGCGGAACTAATCTCAGCGGAAGGCTATCAACATTCTGGCCACAGCTCCAGTCTTCAATCCAGGATCTTTGCTTAATATATCTGCCAAATGAACTACTCGACTGCCCATGTGGAAAGAGGGCACCCGAGTTTGCAAAGTGAAACAAACTACAGGTCAGTCGTGGGACTGGTGTGAGAATTCTTAACTTAACTTTAACTAGTAATAAGGCTAATCACAGGACCACACCGCTAACGCGGAACGGGTTTACTCCATTAGATTGCCAGTGCATAACTAAAGTAAATCGTCGAAATAACGCAATGCTTTTTAGAAAAATGAAACCATTATAAGACCCAGGTCCCATCACACAACGCAACGCACACCAGAGGATAGGGTTTTACCTTATAATGGTCAAAAGATGCTTGATACGTGAAAACGGTATAATAGTGTGTATATATATATATAAACATTTCAAAGTAAATGTGTCAATCCTAGACGGCATAGATACCATCTACTATGTCGCCATACTAGTAATACAATCAAAACCGTAAAGGGGCGTATTGGAAATTGGGTTTCCATCATGAGTCAAGGCTAGGGAGGAGATCCTTACCGATTCGAGACACTCTAGCAATGTCCCAGGATTCGGACGCTGGCGAACCCTTGGATACAGCAGGGCCGGTCCACAACTACTTTAGCGGATTGGCAATTCCTGAACACACGCTTCCCGGTCCTATTGAACCTATAATACGGCCGAGGGCGACCGCATAAATCCGAGGCCTCTAAAAATCCAACAACCACATAAGTAAATGTCTGGGCTCCATACCATGACACCACTTCTAGCTAGAAAGAAACGTGTGCACTCCCTGCGTTCCCTTCTCCCGTTTAAGACTCTACCGGGCCGTGAGGCTCGCGAAGTCACGATATACACAAAGCTATGCCTAAATAGACTGTGCTTTGATCATCAACCACAAGGCCTGCTTTTCAACAAAGCCTTGATCAATTGCATCTTAGCATGCCACATTGTCAGACTCTACCATATCATTGATCATCTACCAATATATATATAACCTCTAAGCTCATACGTCCTAGAGAAGGGTGTTAAGTGAAGAATAAATTCTCCACCACCAAACAGAAATATATAATCAGTAGCGTTCAACAAATACAGTAGAAAAGAATACAATGTCAGACACACAATCCATTTACAAGTCCGCTCTGGGTCTGAGCGAAACAACGTGTCCGTCGATCTCCAAATACGTTTGGACGATCATTACCAAATACCTTGCCTTCGAATGTACAGTCCCAATTTAAGATACCATTCATCATCATCCAAACGATGTGAAAACCTTCGGTCTTCAACCACCGTCTTCATCTTCGACTCTTGATCGTCGTGATGATTATTCAGAATGGGTTAGACCCGGTCTTTCTGAATAACTCGCGTATTTTGTGATTAAAAATCAAATATTGGAAAATCACACATTATGTCACATTCCGACCCCAAATATTCTTTTAATAAGATATTCATATTAAAAGATTTTCATTAATTTTATCAAAGATAAATTAATAAATTAAATCTTAAATCTTCCTTAAAAGATTTATTAAAATTCTAAATTTGATTTAATATCAAAATTCAATATTACAAGATTATTTATTTTAAAGAATAAATCTTCTTTTAAACGGGTTAAAGAACTCGTGTCATTTAAAACACAGTTCACGATAAACCCACAAATCAATTTCCAAAATATGGAATTCCACAGAAATCAATCAATACATAATCGATGTGAGTTTCTGTATCGGACTAACAATATACATGGAATAACGGCAAAGCTTCTTAAATTCCATATATAATATCAGTCTTCTATTACAGAAGCCCATCTCGATTATTACCAATCGAATTTCCACTTAATTCCAATTTATTTTATTAAATTGGAAAACTGGATTTTTAGAAAATGCCTTTTTAAATCTATAAAATAGATTTATAAATTCCAAATAATAATTTCAATGTAAATTGGATTAAAGGACAAATGTCGTTTAAAAACACCGTCCACGATAAATCCACTTCACATCTCAATTTATTTCATATTATAAAATAAGATTGCAAATTCTAATAATCTTAATTAAAGGATTTCTCTTTAAATATTAATTCATTATTATAAGAAAACATATTTTAGAAATAATCATTAAAAATATCCTTTACATAAAAGATTTTTATCTTTTACAAATATTCTTTGTTTTAACTTATTTAATAAAAATATATTTATGAAAATATATCCTTTATATAAAAAGAATTTCTAATGTAAGAATATTCTTATTTAAAAGAACACCTGAATCGGAAAGCGACTCAATCATTTACCATATAATTTGGATTATATGGATATCACACATATCCTATATAACAGTAACAATATAATCATCAAGTCATCCATTTACATCCAGAGTGT
Organism: Allium sativum; assembly: GCA_030737875.1. NCBI lineage: Eukaryota > Viridiplantae > Streptophyta > Magnoliopsida > Asparagales > Amaryllidaceae > Allium > Allium sativum. The sequence continues at coordinate 109,981,874 of CM060912.1, forward strand.
AAATTCCAACTGTGTAAGCGGTAAATTAAATAATAACGCTCATCGCAGCCTGTCGATCTAACGATCAACATACAACTAAATATTGGGATTAGTGTATGTTAATTTTCATCCCAACACCTGTGTGGGGTTTCAAACAGCAAACAAATAATAAATTATTTGTGCACTTGGGCGATGTGTAGAAATAATCGACCCAATCACATAAACAAGTCAGGTAACTTGTCTATGGCAGTGTAATACACAATATATAACACGACGATAAAAATATCTCTTTTATTTATATTCCTTTTATTGCCTTTAAAATGTCAATAAGAATGAATTCTTTATTTCTATTTTTTTTATCGCATCTAAAATGACGATAAAATATAATCTTTTATTTCAATTCCTATTAAAATATAAATTACTTTAAAAATGTAATTTTTAAATGTAGAATCTTTTTACTGGAAAACAATGAACAAATGAATTATAATCTTTATGTCACTTCCTTTTATGGAAATAAAAGTGATAATAAAAATATAATCATTTATTTCAATTCATTTCATTGTAAATAAATGAAAAGAAAAAGTTAATCTTTAATCCCATTTGTAATAGGGAATACAAATAATAACGAAAACTATAACTTTTCATTTCATGCTTTATTTGCAATAGAGAATGCAAATAAAGATTCAACTTTTTTAATTTGATGTTTATTTACATAGAGGAATGTAAATAAAAATTGTGACTTTTCATTTCATAATTTATTTGCATTAATGATTGCAAATAAAAATATATCTTTTTATCCTCATGTTTTATTTGCGTTGAGTAATGCAAATAAAAATGTAATATTTAATTTCTAGTTTTATTTACATCAAGAAATGTAAATAAAAGAACAACACTTTATTTTATGTTTATTAACATCAAGTGAAGTAAATAAATAAATAAAAATGTAACTTTTATTTTAATGCTTTGTTCGCATTTAAAAATTTCGACAAAAATGTTACTTTTGTTTTTAATAAATTTGCTTGCATCTAAATTTGCAAACAAAATGTAATTTTTATCTTCTTGTTTGTTTGCAACTAAGGTTGCAAACAACAAGTGAAATTTTATCTCTTTATTTTATTTGCATGATAGGATGCAAATAAAAATGTATTTTCTATTTTCTACATTTCGTTTGCATCGTAGAATGCAAACAATCCTTTTATTTCTAACTTACATTTTGAATGTAAATTTTTTTATTATTGTTTATTTACATCAAAATGTAAATGTCCCCTTTTTCATTGTTTCTTATTAACAAATAAAAAATCTCATCTTCTATATTTATTATTTTCAATGAAAGCAATTTTACACAAAAATGTAATTCTTTAATTCTATTCTTTTTATTGTCTCTAGAAAGACAAATAAAATGTTACACAAAAATATATTCTTTTTATCGCACCAAAAATGTCGATAAAATGCATCACTAACATTGTCTGTTTTTATCGCACTAAAATGTCGATAAAAATGAATCACTAACATTTTCTATTTTTATCGGCCTAAAAATGTCGATAAAAATGACAACATTAACCATTCTATTTTCGCCGCATTTAAAATGACAATAAAATATTCCACACTAACAATTCTATTTTTACCTAATTCAATAATGACGATAAAATATTCAACAAAAAGAAATGAAAGCAAAATGTTCTTTTTATTTCTAAAAAGAAAAACAACAAAAATGCTTCTTTTAATGCTAAAAAGAAACATGACATAAAAATGTTCTTCTAATGTTAAAAAGAAGAAGCGACAAAAATGACCCTTTTCATACTAAAAAGGAAAGGTGACAAAATATGTTTTTTAATTCTAAAAAGAAAAAGCGACAAAAATTATATTTTTATTCTAATGCAATGTCCTTAACAAAAGTGTTATTTTAATATCAATGCGAATTCTCAATTTCTTACTACATATAAAAATGTAAATTTTATTTTACATTGTAAATTCATGTCCCAATTACATAAAGAGATGTAATTGTTATAATATAATACAAATTCATATTCTAATTACATTGAAAGATGTAATTTTTATCATACAATGCAAATTTACATTTTTAATTACATAGAAAAAAATGTAATTTTTGTCATACGTTGCAAATTCATATATTAATTACATATAAAAATGTAATTTTACTCATGCGGCGTAAATTCATTCATAAATACCAAAATGAAATGTAATTAATTTCATACGGTGTAAATCCATTCATAAATAACATATAAAAATGTTATTTAATTCATGTTGTGGAAATTCATTCATAAATTCCATAATAAAATATGTTTTATTTCATACAATGTAAAAACATTTTCTTTTTATGTACAATGTAAAAATATCATCTTTTTATATTTATAATGTAAAAATATCAGTTTTTATATTTCACAATGTAAAAATATCAACCTTACTATTTTACGGTATCAACTTTACTATTTTACGATGTAAAAATATCAACTTTACTATTTTACGATGTAAAAATATTAACTTTTCTATTTTACAAAGTAAAAATATTAACCTTTCTATTTTACAATGTAAAAATGTAATCTTTTCTATTTTACAATGTAAAAATATAATCTTTTCTATTTTAAATATAAAAAGATCGTCTTTTTATTTTCATTGTCAAAATTTCATCTTTTACATTTTCAATATAAAAGATTTTTTTAATTAACATCCTAAAGTTTTCATCTTTTAAATTTCACTATAAAAAGATTATCTTCTTATTAACATCATAAAGTTTTCATCTTTAAATTTTCACTATAAAAAGATTATCTTTTTATTAATCAACATAAATTTGTCATCCTTAATTTACAATATAAAAAGATGATCTTTTTATTAATCAACATAAAATTGTCATCTTTTTATTTTCTTCCTCGTCCAACGTTTTCATATCCAATTCCACCACAAATGATAAATATCACATCATAAATTCAGATCTAACGCTTTAACCTCAGATCTAATATCATATCATCTAAACACAAATCGAATTCACAACATAGAATAACATCCATCGCATAACGATTCATATTCGCCATTCAACATTAAACAACAAAAGAATAATAATTAAATTAATTAATATTAAATTAAAAATAAATTTTCACCTTGCTTGATTCTGAAATGAAAGTGGTTTAAATCAGATCTCGTGTTTGGAGTCACGGCGGTTACGGATCTGAAAGATTTCAATTTGAAATTTATGTAAAAATTAGAATTCTGGCCTTTAACAACTGGCACAGCAACGGAAATAAGCGTGGCTAATTCTGAAATGTTTATACCTTAATTTTCAGAATTGTTCAAATCTTCAAATGCGGATTTCGGGAGCTGTAGTCGACCGTTTTACGAATGGTTTGCGAGTGATTGGAGAGCTAGGAGAGGGCTTTGATCGGCCAGAGGGGGGTGAAGCTCGGCCTGGTCTGGTGGGCGTGGCGGGGCTGCGTTCGGCGCAGGTTTGGGGAGGTGGTGGCGGAAATTCGGGGCACGGGGTGGTTTGAGATTGGTACCAAATCGAAGAGCGGAGAGAGATCTTTAAAAGGTTTAACTACGGGGAGGTCTAATTCTTCATGGATTGACGGGAATTTGGAGGTGAAATTTTGAAGAAAGGGGAGGCTATGGGTTCTCAACGTACGTGTTCAATCGGGGAAGAAGACCCGATGCCTTTTTATAATATTATTTTAAGGTTTTTTTTTTAATTATTATTTAATTAGCCCGTTTAAGCCCGTTTTGGTCCGAACTCCGATTCAGGCCCAACGACTGTCGTTCATACCATTTAGCCACCATTCCGGACTCATATGGACCTGTCCCGTTAGCCCAAACTGTCATCTTGGCCTCCGTTTTTCAGTTTTAAAATTTAAGTCCTTTATTTCTAATTTTTCCGTACAAACAATTTTACCGGGACACAAATTAACTCAGAAAAATTCAGAAAAATTATTTTTGGCTTTCTTATGAAGATACGCTTCTAACAAAATTTATTTCGTCGAATTCTGAGACTTTTTGAAAAATGGATATTTTTCAGTCGATTAATTTTTGACCGAAATTGACAAAACACAGTTTCTTTTGCCACGCTCACATATTAACTCGAAAAATTCTAAAAATTGAAACCTAGTAATAATTTGATATTCCGGTTCCAACAAAAGTGGTTTCGTCGAAAACGGACACTTTTTGAAAAATAACTATTTTCAAGGGCTATATATTTAATATTAAAAGTACATTTTTAAACAAATAATTTCCGAAACTCGAAATATATAAGTGTTTATACTTTTTAAATGCAGAAACATCATTCCAGACTCAATGGAAGTGGTCTCGAGTCCAAATTCCTTCGTATGTGAAAAGTAGCCTTTTGGGCCATATATATTATATATAATTAAATTCTACAGCGACCCTTCTAAAAATTGAATTGGCCATAACTTTTGATTTTTAAAACGAAATTTCAATTTTTCAGATTCGTTAGAAAGATATGATTAAACAGATTTAAATATTTCTTGTTTCACTCAATTTTGATTTATTTTGAATCCTGTACATTCAATCAAAGTTTAAAATTAAAATTTCAAACTACCGCGCCATTTCTAACTCCTTTTATAATTAAATTAAAATTTATTCGTTTCAACTTCGATTAAAATAAATTTTACCCATTATTATTTAAAGAAATTATTTTATATTCTTAAAATTCATTAAAAATTTCTAAAATAAAATTTTTAAATTGGTTCAGAATTTGCGGGTTGTTACAATCTCCCCCACTTAAAATCTTTTCGTCCTCGAAAAGGAAATGAACTAAAAGCTGTTTATTTACTAATTTAATTTTCATTCTTTTATTGTTTAATAATTTAATTAGATGAATTTAAATTCACACAATACAATTTCTAAACAATTAGTTGATTATATTTTCAAAATATATAACTTTCATGTATTCAAAAATCATATTTTCTAAAATCGAATTATATATATAATTACAAGTACGTTAATTATGGACTTTTCACTCTGAACTCATTCTAGGGCACTACTAACCCCATCTCTAATGAGCTTACTCATTCTAGGATACTGCTGATCCTATCTCTAATGAGTATTCTGTTTCATAGGATATTACTAATCCTACGTCTGATGAGTCTTCTGTTCAGTTCTAACGAGTTGTACCCCAAAGATTTGAGCTAACCAGAGCTCTGATACCAACTGTGACGACTCGGAAATTCCTACACTCTGTATCGACCATAAACCACACAGGTCTGAACCAAAGAATGGAAATCGGCGGATACATCAACTTTGGGCATACAACACATCAGAACAAATACAGAAGACTTTTATAACACTATAATAAATGTTACATCAGAGTACAGAATATATATCAGAGTACATTGGAATAAAATTACAGCGGAAGATAAATTACAATAAATTAATACATTGCAGCGGAACTAATCTCAGCGGAAGGCTATCAACATTCTGGCCACAGCTCCAGTCTTCAATCCAGGATCTTTGCTTAATATATCTGCCAAATGAGCTACTCGACTGCCCGTGTGGAAAGAGGGCACCCGAGTTTGCAAAGTGAAACAAACTACAGGTCAGTCGTGGGACCGGTGTGAGAATTCTTAACTTAACTTTAACTAGTAATAAGGCTAATCACAGGACCACACCGCTAACGCGGAATGGGTTTACTCCATTGGATTGCCAGTGCATAACTAAAGTAAATCGTCGAAATAACGCAATGCTTTTTAGAAAAATGAAACCATTATAAGACCCAGGTCCCATCACACAATGCAACGCACACCAGAGGATAGGGTTTTACCTTATAATGGTCAAAAGATGCTTGATACGTAAAAACGGTATTATAGTGTGTACATATATATAAACATTTCAAAGTAAATGTATCAATCCTAGACGGCATAGATACCATCTACTATGTCGCGATACTAGTAATACAATCAAAACTGTAAAGGGGCGTATTGGAAATTGGGTTTCCATCATGAGTCAAGGCTAGGGAGGAGATCCTTACCGATTCGAGACACTCTAGCAATGTCCCAGGATTCGGACGCTGGCGAACCCTTGGATACAGCAGGGCCGGTCCACAACTACTTTAGCGGATTGGCAATTCCTGAACACACGCTTCCCGGTCCTATTGAACCTATAATACGGCCGAGGGCGACCGCATAAATCCGAGGCCTCTAAAAATCCAACAACCACATAAGTAAATGTCTGGGCTCCATACCATGACACCACTTCTAGCTAGAAAGAAACGTGTGCACTCCCTGCGTTCCCTTCTCCCATTTAAGACTCTACAGGGCTGTGAGGCTCGCGAAGTCACGATATACACAAAGCTATGCCTAAATAGACTGTGCTTTGATCATCAACCACAAGGCCTGCTTTTCAACAAAGCCTTGATCAATTGCATCTTAGCATGCCACATTGTCAGACTCTACCATATCATTGATCATCTACCAATATATATATAACCTCTAAGCTCATACGTCTTAGAGAAGGGTGTTAAGTGAAGAATAAATTCTCCACCACCAAACAGAAATATATAATCAGTAGCGTTCAACAAATACAGTAGAAAAGAATACAATGTCAGACACACAATCCATTTACAAGTCTGCTCTGGGTCTGAGCGAAACAACGTGTCCGTCGATCTCCAAATACGTTTGGACGATCATTACCAAATACCTTGCCTTTGAATGTACAGTCCCAATTCAAGATACCAGTCATCATCATCCCAACGATGTGAAAACCTTCGGTCTTCAAGCACACTCTTCATCTTCGACTCTTGATCGTCGTGATGATTATTCAGAATGGGTTAGACCCGGTCTTTCTGAATAACTCGCGTATTTTGTGATTAAAAATCAAATATTGGAAAATCACACATTATGTCACATTCCGACCCCGAATATTCTTTTAATAAGATATTCATATTAAAAGATTTTCATTAATTTTATCAAAGATAAATTAATAAATTAAATCTTAAATCTTCCTTAAAAGATTTATTAAAATTCTAAATTTGATTTAATATCAAAAATCATTATTACAAGATTATTTATTTTAAAGAATAAATCTTCTTTTAAACGGGTTAAAGAACTCGTGTCATTTAAAACACAGTTCACGATAAACCCACAAATCAATTTCCAAAATATGGAATTCCACAGAAATCAATCAATACATAATCGATGTGAATTTCTGTATCGGACTAACAATATACATGGAATAACGGCAAAGCCTCTTAAATTCCATATATAATATCGGTCTTCTATTACAGAAGCCCATCTCGATTATTACCAATCGAATTTCCACTTAATTCCAATTTATTTTATTAAATTGGAAAACTAGATTTTTAGAAAATGCCTTTTTAAATGTATAAAATAGATTTATAAATTCCAAATAATAATTTCAATATAAATTGGATTAAAGGACAAATGTCATTTAAAAACACCGTCCACGATAAATCCACTTCACATCTCAATTTATTTCATATTATAAAATAAGATTGCAAATTCTGATAATCTTAATTAAAGGATTTCTCTTTAAATATTATTTCATTATTATAAGAAAACATATTTTAGAAATAATCATTAAAAATATTCTTTACATAAAAGATTTTTATCTTTTACAAATATTCTTTGTTTTAACATATTTAATAAAAAAAATATTTATGAAAATATATCCTTTATATAAAAAGAATTTCTAATGTAAGAATATTCTTATTTAAAAGAACACCTGAATTGCAAAGCGACTCAATCATACCATATAATTTGGATTATATGGATATCACACATATCCTATATAACAGTAACAATATAATCATCAAGTCATCCATTTACATCCAGAGTGTAAATTCCAACTGTGTAAGCGGTAAATTAAATAATAACGCTCATCGCAGCCTGTCGATCTAACGATCAACATACAACTAAATATTGGGATTAGTGTATGTTAATTTTCATCCCAACACCCGTGTGGGGTTTCAACCAGCAAACAAATAATAAATTATTTGTGCACTTGGGCGATGTGTAAAAATAATCGACCCAATCACATAAACAAGTCAGGCAACTTGTCTATGGCAGTGTAATACACAATATATAACACGACGATAAAAATATCTCTTTTATTTATATTCCTTTTATTGCTTGTAAAATGTCAATAAGAATGAATTATTTATTTCTATTTCTTTTTATCGCATCTAAAATGACGATAAAATATAATCTTTTATTTCAATTCCTATTAAAATATAAATTACCTTAAAAATGTAATTTTTAAATGTAGAATCTTTTACTGGAAAACAATGAACAAATGAATTATAATCTTTATGTCACTTCCTTTTATGGAAATAAAAGTGATAATAAAAATATAATCTTTTATTTCAATTCATTTCATTGTAAATAAATGAAAAGAAAAATTTAATCTTTAATCCCATTTGTAATAGGGAATACAAATAATAACGAAAGCTATAACTTTTCATTTCATGCTTTATTTGCAATAGAGAATGCAAATAAAGATTCAACTTTTTTAATTTGATGTTTATTTACATAGAGGAATGTAAATAAAAATTGTGACTTTTCATTTCATAATTTATTTGCATTAATGATTGCAAATAAAAATATATCTTTTTATCCTCATGTTTTATTTGCGTTGAGTAATGCAAATAAAAATGTAATATTTAATTTCTAGTTTTATTTACATCAAGAAATGTAAATAAAAGAACAACTCTTTATTTTATGTTTATTTACATCAAGTGAAGTAAATAAATAAATAAAAATGTAACTTTTATTTTAATGCTTTGTTCGCATTTAAAAATTTCGACAAAAATGTAACTTTTGTTTTTAATAAATTTGCTTGCATCTAAATTTGCAAACAAAATGTAATTTTTATCTTCTTGTTTGTTTGCAACTAAGGTTGCAAACAACAAGTGAAATTTTATCTCTTTATTTTATTTGCACGATAGGATGCAAATAAAAATGTATTTTCTATTTTCTACATTTCGTTTGCATCGTAGAATGCAAACAATCCTTTTATTTCTAACTTACATTTTGAATGTAAATTTTTTTATTATTGTTTATTTACATCAAAATGTAAATGTCCCCTTTTTCATTGTTTCTGATTAACAAATAAAAAATCTCATCTTCTATATTTATTCTTTTCAATAAAAGCAATTTTACATAAAAATGTAATTCTTTAATTCTATTCTTTTTATTGTCTCTAGAAAGACAAATAAAATGTTACACAAAAATATATTCTTTTTATCGCACCAAAAATGTCGATAAAATGCATCACTAACATTGTCTGTTTCTATCGCACTAAAATGTCGATAAAAATGAATCACTAACATTGTCTATTTTTATCGGCCTAAAAATGTCGATAAAAATGACAACATTAACCATTCTATTTTCACCGCATTCAAAATGATAATAAAATATTCAACATTAACAATTCTATTTTTACCACATTCAATAATGACGATAAAATATTCAACATAAAGAAATGAAAGCAAAATGTTCTTTTTATTTCTAAAAAGAAAAACAACAAAAATGCTTCTTTTAATGCTAAAAAGAAACATGACATAAAAATGTTCTTTTAATGTTAAAAAGAAGAAGCGACAAAAATGACCCTTTTCATACTAAAAAGAAAAGGTGACAAAATATGTTTTTTAATTCTAAAAAGAAAAAGCGACAAAAATTATCTTTTTATTCTAATGCAATGTCTTTAACAAAAGTGTTATTTTAATATCAATGCGAATTCTCAATTTCTTACTACATATTAAAATGTAAATTTTATTTTACATTGTAATTCATGTCCCAATTACATAAAGAGATGTAATTGTTATAATGCAATACAAATTCATATTCTAATTACATTGAAAGATGTAATTTTTATCATACAATGCAAATTTACATTTTTAATTACATAGAAAAAAATGTAATTTTTTTCATACTGTGCAAATTCATATATTAATTACATATAAAAATGTAATTTTACTCATGCGGTGTAAATTCATTCATAAATACCAAAATGAAATGTATTTAATTTCATATGGTGTAAATCCATTCATAAATAACATATAAAAATGTTATTTAATTCATGCTGTGGAAATTCATTCATAAATTCCATAATAAAATATGTTTTATTTCATACAATGTAAAAACATTTTCTTTTTATGTACAATGTAAAAATATCATCTTTTTATATTTATAATGTAAAAATATCAGTTTTTATATTTCACAATGTAAAAATATCAACCTTACTATTTTACGATATCAACTTTACTATTTTACGATGTAAAAATATCAACTTTACTATTTTACGATGTAAAAATATTAACTTTTCTATTTTACAAAGTAAAAATATTAACCTTTCTATTTTACAATGTAAAAATGTAATCTTTTCTATTTTACAATGTAAAAATATAATCTTTTCTATTTTAAATATAAAAAGATCGTCTTTTTATTTTCATTGTCAAAATTTCATCTTTTACATTTTCAACATAAAAGATTTTTTTTTTATTAACATCCTAAAGTTTTCATCTTTTAAATTTCACTATAAAAAGATTATCTTCTTATTAACATCATAAAGATTTCATCTTTAAATTTTCACTATAAAAAGATTATCTTTTTATTAATCAACATAAAATTGTCATCCTTAATTTACAATATAAAAAGATGATCTTTTTATTAATCAACATAAAATTGTCATCTTTTTATTTTCTTCCTCGTCCAACGTTTTCATATCCAATTCCACCACAAATGATAAATTTCACATCATAAATTCAGATCTAACGCTTTAACCTCAGATCTAATATCATATCATCTAAACACAAATCGAATTCACAACATAGAATAACATCCATCGCATAACGATTCATATTCGCCATTCAACATTAAACAACAAAAGAATAATAATTAAATTAATTAATATTAAATTAAAAATAAATTCTCACCTTGCTTGATTCTGAAATGAAAGTGGTTTAAATCAGATCTCGTGTTTGGAGTCACGGCGGTTACGGATCCGAAAGATTTCAATTTGAAATTTATGTAAAATTTAGAATTCTGGCCTTTAACAACTGGCACAGCAACAGAATTGTTCAAATCTTCTAATGCGGATTTCGGGAGCTGTAGTCGACCGTTTTACGAACGGTTTGCGGGAGATTGGAGAGCTAGGAGAAGGCTTTGATCGGCCAGAGGGGGGTGAAGCTCGGCCTGGTCTGGTGGGCGTGGCGGGGCTGCGTTCGGCGCAGGTTTGGGGAGGTGGTGGCGGAGATTCGGGGCACGGGGTGGTTTGAGATTGGTACCAAATCGAAGAGCGGAGAGAGATCTTTAAAAGGTTTAACTACGGGGAGGTCTAATTCTTCATGGATTGACGGGAATTTGGAGGTGAAATTATGAAGAAAGGGGCGGCTATGGGTTCTCAACGTACGTGTTCAATCGGGGAAGAAGAACCGATGCCTTTTTATAATATTATTTTAAGGGTTTTTGTTTTAATTATTATTTAATTAGCCCGTTTAAGCCCGTTTTGGTCCGAACTCCGATTCAGGCCCAACGACTGTCGTTCATACCATTTAGCCACCGTTCCGGACTCATCTGGACCTGTCCCGTTAGCCCAAACTGTCATCTTGGCCTCCGTTTTTCAGTTTTAAAATTTAAGTCCTTTATTTCTAATTTTTCCGTACAAACAATTTTACCGGAACACAAATTAACTCAGAAAAATCCAGAAAAATTATTTTTGGCTTTCTTATGACGATACGGTTCTAACAAAATTTATTTCGTCGAATTCTGAGACTTTTTGAAAAATGGCTATTTTTCAGTCGATTAATTTTTGACCGAAATTGACAAAACACAGTTTCTTTTGCCACGCTCACATGTTAACTCGAAAAAATCTAAAAATTGAAACCTAGCAATAATTTGATATTCCGGTTCCAACAAAAGTGATTTCGTCGAAAACGAACACTTTTTGTAAAATAACTATTTTCAAGGGCTATATATTTAATATTAAAAATACATTTTTAAACAAATTATTTCCGAAACTCGAAATATATAAGTGTTTATACTTTTTAAATGCAGAAACATCATTCCGGACTCAATGGAAGTGGTCTCGAGTCCAAATTCCTTCGTATGTGAAAAGTAGCCTTTTGGGCCATATATATTATATATAATTAAATTCTACAGCGACCCTTCTAAAAATTGAATTGGCAATAACTTTTGATTTTTAAAACGAAATTTCAATTTTTCAGATTCGTTAGAAAGATATGATTAAACAGATTTAAATATTTCTTGTTTCACTCAATTCTGATTTATTTTGAATCATGTACATTCAATCAAAGTTTAAAATTAAAATTTCAAACTACCGCGCCATTTCTAACTCCTTTTATAATTAAATTAAAATTTATTCGTTTCAACTTCGATTAAAATAAATTTTACCCATTATTATTTGAATAAATTATTTTATATTCTTAAAATTCATTAAAATTTTCTAAAATAAAATTTTTAAATTGGTTCAGAATTTGCGGGTAGTTACATAGTGAATCACATACTTGCATGAATCTCAACTGTGTTGAAATAAACTACCACAAAAATATAGTCGTTAACTTTCAACATGAATCATATACTTACAAATATCCAATAGGTCTAACATCATTTTACCACAATATCCCAAATCTATTCATAATTAGAATCATAGCAACATACAATTATGAATTATCATCACCACAAATTAAGTACAATTCCATTTCTCATTTTACACAAATCAAAACACAATTATTCATTCACATCGGAATAGCACTCTACTTACAACGTATGACGAATCTTCAATTCAGGTTTCTGAATTCTGAATTTGGAGATGCTATCCTTTGTTGTAGGCGTTGTTTTGATTTAATTGTCGTTGCTTTAAGCTTTCGAATCGACTCCTAATCGTCTCTCAATTTTGACGGCTACTCCTAGTCTTTCTTCAGCAGCATGACGGTCTCATTCATTTTTATTTGTATGAATTAGGTGGAGTCTTAGGTCCTTTTTATAGAGTTTGTGAATTGCTTAGGACCGTCGATGGAGCTTAGATTAATATTAGTCGTTCGTTTGAAGGAGAGACCAATCAGGAGCTGACACCTAGCCCTAGTGACAAGGCAAGACTCAGAAATTCGGCCAAGCACAGACCAGGCAAGCCAGGAGGGGCTGGGTTCGACCTGGTTCAGGGGCCAGGTCGACTACCCAGTCGAACCCCAGGTCGACTATGTAGTCGACCTGGGTGCCCCAGGTCGACTACCCAGTCGACCTGGGTGCCTTGGGCGGGAAAATTCCCGCCCAGCCCAACATGGGTCCGATTTTTTTTTTTTTTGAAATTTGAATTTGTTCTGAGCTGTTTCTGTCTGTTTGAATTTTAAACTGAATTCTGAAACTTCCGGAGGTCATATCTCCCTCATACGAAGTCCGTTTTACGCAAACTCGGACTCTATCTCAAGCAAAATTCCGAGACGAACACAATGGCATATCCCGTTTCCCTTAATTCTTTTATTTGAAATTAATTATTCTTTAATTTGTGAATTTCACTGTTATAGAATACACGGGGTGTTACACGCGGCGTGTTCTATTTAGGCCATTTAATATATATAATATTTATATTATATATATTTTGTCGATTTTCTTTTAAAACGTATTTTGTAAATCGTTTTAAATTCGTCTTCGAAACGATTTCAACTTCATATTAAATTTCGGATCAAAATTGAATATTCCACATCATCGATATACAAATGATAATATTTTCAAAACGTTATATTTTGAAATCACTTCCTTTTCTATAATCATTCTAAAAACAAATATAATCGATATAAATATCGTTCGCGTCAAAATGGCACATATCTAACTAACACAGCTTTATATATTTCAATAACTTCGTTATTCTATTCAACAAATGAATTTTTATTCTATTCAACACATGAATTTTCTTTTTATTCAACACATGAATTTTATTCTATTCAACACATGAATATATATTTTATTCAACACATGAAAATATATTTTTATTCCAACACATAAATATATATTTTATTATATTCCTTATTTTCCCAAATTGGAATGAGGCCCAATCAATTACCATATAACGTTAATTATATGGATTCCCTAAAACACATGCATATAACAGCAACGATAAATCATCAACCATCATCCAGAGTGCACCACACAATTGCATAAGCATTAAATATAAATAATTAACGCTTACACAGTCTGTCAACCCATCGATTGACATACAACTAAACAATCGGGATTAATGTACGTCAAATATCATCCCAATACCCGTGTGCAGTTTCAAACAACCAAACACAAATTTTATATGTGTAGTTGGGCGATGTGTAAAATTTATCGTCCCAATCAATATCAGTCAAATCGGTGTACATAAACAAATCGTTCGATTTGTAAATGAGTATATATTTTATTTCAACACATGAATATATATTTTATTTCAACACATGAATATATATTTTATTTCACATCACAATCTGTAGTCAAATTTCACAATACAAACTATCACACATACAAGTCATCCATGGTCTGTGGATGACGGGTGTCGGGTGCTGCTAAGCACCGTTTGCATCCTAGTATATATTTCAAACTAGAAATTAAAATAAAAGTGAGGAGTTCTCACCGACTAGCTAAACCAATTCACCGTGACTCTTCATATGTAGAAAATCTTCGCCGTGCTAGCCTTTTGTCACTTTCGTTGTCTATAGCCACTACATATATAAAAATCACATTGTTATATTCTCTAGTATATAAAAATCATATATTAAAACGCTACTATATATATGAAGATTATATTTTTAGTTCCACTTCACATAAATAAAAATCATATCTTCACATAGTTAAAAATCGTATTTTTATTTCATTAGCTATATAAAAATTATATTTTTATTCTCTACATCATATAAAAATTATATTTTTATTCTCTACATCATATAAAAATTATATTTTTATTCTCTACATCATATAAAATTTATATTTTTATTATTCTAAAAATATAAAAATCATATTTTTGTTATTCTAAAAATATAAAAAATCAAACTTTTTATAAAATTCCTAGTCTTTTTATTTATAAAATTACTATCTTTTTTATTTACAAAAACATATAAACTGAAAAGAAAATTGAATAACAAATAAAATAAGAAAAACTCAATTTTTTTTCCTTCGTTGAAATTGGATTTTAGAGGGAGAGGGGGCTGCTCATGGTCGGAGTGCCTCGGAGAAGAGCGTCAGTTGCAAGGGGGGTCGGATTCGCGGTGGCGCGGGCTGCAGCGGCAGAGAGGTGGTCGGAGGGTGGTTGCAGGTGGAGGTTTCGTTCAGGCGGCGGTTCCGAGTTTTGGGGGTTCGCGGTTAGGGCAAGAACGAAGGGGAGAAGAAGGGAAGGGAGAGAAAGGGGGCACTAGAGCAAGAGGGGTTCCGATGGAGGGGAGACATCGCGGTTTTTTTTATTATTATTCTGGAGTGAATTCGATTTGGTCAACGGGGAAGGAAAGGGGAGGGTTATATATAATATATATTTAATTATTTAATTAATTCAAAAAAGAAACTTTTAAATTCGATCTCCAATCGAGACCCACCGACTGTCGTCCATAGCTAATTACCCTCATTCCGAACACAATGGGATATGTATCGTAAGCTGATTCGATCGGTTCGATCAGTTTTCGCCAAAATCAAAATATAAATCTATATATTGAATTTGAACGTGCATTTCAATTTACCGGGGCCACATACGGACTCTAAAAATTCCCAAAAAATATTTTCTAGCTTCGTATTGACGATACGGTCCTAACAAAACTAATTTTATCGAATTCTGAGACCGTTTGAAAATTGACCATTTTCCAGTCGATTAAAATCAACTAAAACTGGTCAAACGCGTTTTCCTTTGCCACACTCACATATTAATTCAGAATATTACGAATTTTGAAACCTAGCAATAACTTGACATCACGGATCCAACAAAAGTGGTTTCGTTGAAAACCGAGGTCGTTTGCAAAATTCCCATTTTTAAGGGCCACAATTCCATAGCGACTATTCTGAATTTTCAACTAGGCATAACTTTTGATTCCCGCTATGAAATTTCGATTTTTCGGATTCGTTGGAAAGATATTCCCAATTAGATTTTAATATTTTTGGTTTCGCTAAAATCCGATTTATTTTGAATCCCATACATTCATTTGAACTTTGAAATCGAAATTTCAAACTACCGCACCATTTTCAATTCCTCTTATATTTAAAAATAAAATATTTATATTCTAACGACGATTCAAATAAATATATACGTTCTAATTCTATTCAAAATAAATATCTCGTCGTTATTATTTAAAATAATCCATTTTAAATATTCAAAATTCATTAAAATTGCCAAAATAAAAATTTTAAATTGGCTCAGATTTCCGGGTTATTACAATCTCCCCAATTTAAAACTTTTCGTCCCCGAAACGAACGAAGCCGAAAGTTGTTTAACAAATCAACTCAACTTTCATTATTTTCTTTACGGCTTGAGTTCTTCTACTTTTCAGTTTCTAAGAACTTTTCAAACTTTTCAAAAATTTGGCTAACACCCTAAATTTTCGAAAAATTTCGCCATAGCCTCTCCTGCATCGGGGACTTCGGGATATTTCAAACAGCCTCCCATGGCCCTCACCAATCCAAAAAGAAAAAGAAACAGCCAAGCGGCTAGCCAGTCGGCTCATAAAATCATCAAAAACCCAAGAAATACTATAAACATGTACCTATTTGTCAGGCAAACAATTTTATTCCTCTTCTCTAGCCTCCTTGCTGTGACCTGTTCAATGTAAGTACATGTATATGCATGCAAATGCGATAAATTTTCAATACAATTCACAATTTGATCAATTTGGGCTAAAGGTTCAACATTTAATTAATCAAACAATAATCAAACAACACAACTAGCAATCAATTAGTTGACTAGCTTTTCAAATTCATAATTTTGGTACATATACAGAAAATCATGTTTTTGATACCAAACCACAACAATAAACCTATCTAGTTTTGGTTCTCACACCAGTCAATTGGAAATATATAAATGCCACACCTTCGTCACTCGAATATAAATTCCGATGATGAAGCTTCAATCATCAGAACCATCTTCGGGCGACTAGAGTGTGATTCTATATCTATCCAATATATTAAAACTTTGAATACCCGTGGATCATACGAATATGCAAAATCTTTATATATTGGATTGCCCAAATCAATATAAATAAATATTCAAATACGAATAATTGAATTAAATTTTCAAATCAAAACTTGTTTTCATTTTAAAAATATACTCTTCACACTTGTTCTAGGATACTACTGATCCCATCTCTAACGAGTCATTCTCATTGGATATTACTAATCCAATCTCTGATAAATTCTTTCATATGGTTCTAACGTGTCTTGTTCTCGAGCTTTGTAAACCAAAGCTCTGATACCACCTGTAAGAACCCGTAACTTCCCCGGTAAGGAAAGCCTGGATTGCTTTGAGGATAAGACACATTGGGACGCAAACAAAAGAACATTTCATTGCTTATTACAACAATTTCCATTAGAATACAAGAATATATAGAGTATAAATAAATATTACACAACAAATTATCAGAAGTTACAATACATTACATAGCAGCCGAAAAATAATACAATACACAACTGAAAGAGATATAAGGATACAGAGCTTTCCGGATATCATTCCAGCTGTAAACCAGGTTCCTGTGAATATAAATCTACAAAACTAAAACTACTAGCTGCCCGTGTCAAAATAAGGGCACCCAGAGTTTAGGTTGAAACAATAAACTCATAGTCAGTCATGTGACTGGTGTGAGAACTAAAACAGTTATTAATCTTTATTTTAAAGTTAGGTAAATCAAGGGACCACGCCGTATAACACGGAATGGGTTTCCTCCCAAGAATACCAGTGCATAAAACAACAACGCAATGCTAAATAAAGAACAATGAAGCTATTATAAGACCCAGGTCCCATCACACAATGCAACGCAAGTCGGAGGATAGGGTTTTTACCTTATAATAGCCAAAGAATGCTTGATACGCTAAATTTCATGATTTATTATTACTATAAGTGTATAGTGTCAAAACAATTTCAATCATAAGTATCAATCATAGACGGCATAAGTGCCCCATACCACTATGTCGCCATATATAGGTATACAATCAAAACCGCACGGTGTCGTATTTGGAAATTGGATTTCCATCTATGAACCGAGGCAAGGGATCGTCCTCTACTGAATTCGAGACGCTCTAGCCCACCCCTCAGGCAAGCGTGCAGGCAAGCCTTGGATCGTCAGGGCCGGTCCACCGATGTGGATTATTATGCCTGAACACTGCGTTTCCCTACCCTTTGGGGTGTCAATGTGTCCAATGACTCCATCGGCTCCACATAGTCACCGATATATCTGAGGCGCCTCTCAACAGCAACAACCACACAGGTGAAAATAATATAAATGTCAGGGCTGGTAGGTCACTAACACCACCCTAGCTAGAAAGAAACGCATGTCCTCCCTGAGGTCCTCTCCCTTTTTGGTTCACAACCGGGGTGTGAGGCTCGCGAATCAATGCTACACAAAGCTATGCCACACAGGTCGTGCTTTGATCATCTACCACAAAACTTTGCTTTTCAACAAAAGCCTTGATCAATTGCCACTTAGGCATGCCACATAGCCAATTCACACCATGCGACTGATGTCTATCGATATACAACCTCTGATCCCGTACGTCTCAGAGAAGGGTGAAGTAAGGGAATGAATTCCCCTTCACCAGGCAGATGTATATTTAATATAGATCGATCAACAAAGAACAAAATCCAATGTCAGACACACAGTCCATACAAGTTCGTTCTGGGTCTGAATGAAACCGGAGGCACCTTGTACCTCACATATCCATCGATCTCCAAGTACGTCTGGACGATCACCAACCGCTTCTTTCCTCTTGGGTGTACAGCCCAATCAAGATCATCAGTAATCACCCAAACGAGGTGAAGACCTCCGGTCTTCGACCACCATCTTCATCCTCGACACCACGTCGAATCAGTTATTCAGAATGGGATAAACCCGGTCTTTCTAAATAACTCGCGTATATAATAAACAAGTGTTACACAAACACAACATATGCCTCATTCCAATTCAGAATATTCTTTTATTCAAATATTCTTACACCTTGGGAAAGGTTCCCATTAATTTTATCAAAGATAAATCCTTTAAATTTATTCTTTAATCTTCTTTTGAATATCAATTCAAACTAGTCGGGATTAGCGAACCACACCGAAGTAATCATTTATTTTATATCCCAATCCCAACCTATTCATCCCATGAAGTAAAACTGGTCATACTTCATATCTAACACCATAGTGTTATCGGTAAATTCAATTACCATTTCACGTTCAAATCTAATTAAAGATTTAACTATCGCCTGGAGCAAAACGGGTGATACCCCATTCTCGATCACTTCAATCTAATTAAAGATTCATTAAAACTACACTTAGTTTTAATCTTCCCAAAAATCAATATCTTATCTTTAACTAAGTTAAAGAACCAATGTCATTCAAAACACGGTTCGCTATAAACCCAAAATCATAGTCCATTCCAATTCAATTATTGAAACTTATGGTTACTTTTAAAACCCTTTCAAATCCAATTTATTTATTTAAAAATAAATAAATTATTATTCTAGTTCAAAACTAGTTCATTTCGATAAAAATCTATTTTTATCTTTTCAAATTTGGAATTTTTCATCTTAATTCTACACAAATAATTTCTTACGATTTTACACAAATTATTACTATTTTTAGTAATTTTATCAAGGCCCGTACAGTCGAACTCCATCAACGGCCATCGAACTGGAATTACAATGACCTTTTCCAAATTTGATTTTGACATAATTCCAAATCCAGCCGTTAGATTTCAAATCTCTAATATTCGTTAGAAAGCTCTTTTCGATACGAACCCAACAGTTCCGGTTTTAGGAGAATCTGACGGTCGGATCTCCCGTAATATCCGTTTGAAATCAATGGTCGAAATTTGTGAATTGCCGCAGCGCGGCGCGTTCTATTTAGGCCATTTAATATATATAATATTTATATTATATATATTTTGTTGATTTTCTTTTAAAACGTATTTTATAAATCGTTTTAAATTCGTTTTCGAAACGATTTCAACTTCATATTCAATTTTGAATTCCACATCATCGATATACAAATGATAATATTTTCAAAACATTATATTTTGAAATCACTTCCTTTTCTATAATCATTATAGAAACGAATATAATAGATATAAATATCGTTCGCGTCAAAATAGCGCATGTCTAACTAACACGACTTTATATATTTCAATAACTACGTTATTCTATTCAACAAATGAATTTTTATTCTATTCAACACATGAATTTTCTTTCTATTCAACACATGAATTTTATTCTATTCAACACATGAATATATATTCTATTCAACACATGAATATATATTTTTATTCAACACATGAATTCATATTTTTATTCAACACATGAATATTCAACACATGAAAATATATTTTTATTCCAACACACGAATATGTATTTTATTATATTCCTTATTCTCCCAAATTGGAATGAGGCCCAATCAATTACCATATAACGTTAATTATATGGATTCCTTACAACACATGCATATAACAACAACGATAAATCAACAACCATCATCCAGAGTGCACCACACAACTGCATAAGCATTAAATATAAATAATTAACGCTTACACAGTCTGTCAACCCATCGATTGACATACAACTAAACATTCGGGATTAGTGTACGTCAAATATCATCCCAATACCCATGTGGGGTTTCAAACAATAAAACACAAATTTTATTTGTGCAGTTGGATGATGTGTAAAATTTATCGTCCCAGTCAATATCAGTCAAATCGGTGTACATAAACAAATCGTTCGATTTGTAAATGAATATTTCTTTTATTTCAACACATGAATATATATTTTATTTCAACACATGAATATACATATTTTATTTCAACACATGAATATATATTTTATTTCAACACATGAATATATATTTTATTTCAACACTTGAATATATATTTTATTTCACATCACAATCTGCAGTCAAATTTCACAACACAAACTATCACACATACAAGTCATCCATGGTCTGTGGACGATGGGTGTCGGGTGCTGCTAAGCACCGTCTGCATCCTAGTATATATTTCAAACTAGAAATTAAAATAAAAGTGAGGAGTTCTCACCGACTAGCTAAACCAATTCACCGCGACTCTTCATATGTAGAAGATCTTCGCCGTGCTCGCCTTTTGTCACTATCGTTGTCTATAGCCACTACATATATAAAAATCACATTTTTATATTCTCTAGTATATAAAAATCATATTTTTAAAACGCTACTATATATATGAAGATTATATTTTTAGTTCCACTTCACGTAAATAAAAATCATATCTTCACATAGTTAAAAATCATATTTTTATTTCATTAGCTATATAAAAATTATATTTTTATTCTCTACATCATATAAAAATTATATTTTTATTCTCTACATCATATAAAAATTATATTTTTATTCTCTACATCATATAAAAATTATATTTTTATCCTCTACATCATATAAAAATTATATTTTTATTCTCTACATCATATAAAAATTATATTTTTATTATTCTAAAAAAAATCATATTTTTTTATTCTAAAAATATAAAAATCAAACATTTTATAAAATTCCTAGTCTTTTTATTTATAAAATTACTATCTTTTTTATTTACAAAAACATATAAACTGAAAAGAAAATTGAATAACAAATAAAATAAGAATAGCACACTTTTTTCCTTCGTTTAAATTGGATTTTAGAGGGAGAGGGGGTTGCTCATAATCGGAGTGCCTCGGAGAAGAGCGTCAGTCGCAAGGGAGGGTTGATTGACATAGAAATGTGTTTATTTTATGCTCTTATATCTTATCTTTTGTATATAAATAAATATTACTTGGGTATTGTTTTGTTACTTTTACAGATATTCCAACCCAGCCCGCATGCAACCAGAAAAGTAGAGAAATAGAGATGAAATTGATATATATTTACATTTTGAAGAATTGTAGATGAAGATCTCACATCTAGTTGATGTTGGACAAGAAAAGGATTGATAAAAAGGCTTTGCACATCACAAATCAATGAAGAGGTGTCAAGGAAGCTAGAGGAAAAGAGAAAAGGCCCAAATTTGCTTTATTTATCTAAGGCCCATTTGTGTTTCTTATTGTAAACTCTCTTGTGATTTCCCTAAGGCCCAGTTGTGATTGTATTAGGGTTAGGGTTTGGCTATCTATCCTATAAATACCCTTGTAATATCATTGTAGCCACCATTCTGAATCCTATCCATTATTCTGTATTCACTTCTCCATTAATAAAAGTTCTTCTTTTATTTCTGCATTTTTCTTTTTCTTAGCATTCGGTGTTGTCTTCACATTTAGTTTTGGAAGAGCACCAATTGTATTTTACATTTTTTTGTTAGTGATTAGTCGTTTGATTAGCTTCAACGACAATCCTAATTTACTTTTTGTTATTCTTCTTATTCTGCACTTTTATTTTCTGCATTGTTGTTCTTATTTTGCAATTTACTTTTTGTTCTTTAGTGATTAATCATTGATTAGATTTAACGATAATCTTAAGTTCGCAATTTCAATTTGTTTTTATTTCAACAAAATCTCCAGGCTTCGTCTAACTCGCCCAAGAGATTAGATAAATAATAATTTTTAATTACACCTCCCTGTGTTCGACCTGTATGCTACACACCTGTACGCTTGCAGTATTTAATTTAAAATTCGCGCTTTTCTAATTCATAGATTAGCGTCGATCAAGTTTTTGGCGTCGTCCCCAGCAACGGCGCCAAAAACTTGATCGACGCTAATCTATGAATTAGAAAAGCGCGAATTTTAAATTAAATACTGCAAGCGTATAGCTGTGTAGCATACAGGTCGAACACAGGGAGGTGTAATTAAAAATTATTATTTATCTAATCTCTTGGGCGAATTAGACGAAGCCTGGAGATTTTGTTGAAATAAAAACAAATTGAAATTGCGAACTTAGGATTATCATTGAATCTAATCAACGATTAATCACTAAAGAACAAAACGTAAATTTCAAAACAAGAACAACAATGCAGAAAATAAAAGTGCAGAATAAGAAGAATAACAAAAAGTAAATTAGGATTGTCGTTGAAACTAATCAAACGACTAATCATTAACAAAAAAATGTAAAATACAATTGGTGCTCTTCCAAAACTAATTATGAAGACAACACCGATTGCTAAGAAAAAGAAAAATGCAGAAATAAAAGAAGAACTTTTATTAATGGAGAAGAGAATACAGAATAATGGATAGGATTCAGAATGGTGGCTACAATGATATTACAAGGGTATTTATAGGATAGATAGCCAAACCCTAACCCTAACCCTAATACAATCACAACTGGGCCTTAGGGAAATCACAAGAGAGTTTACAATAAGAAACACAAATGAGCCTTAGATAAATAAAGCAAATTTGGGCCTTTTCTCTTTTCCTCTTGCTTCCTTGACACCTCTTCATTGATTTGTGATGTGCAAAGCCTTTTTATCAATCCTTTTCTTGTCCAACAGCAACTAGATGTGAGATCTTCATCTACAATTCTTCAAAATGTAAATATATATCAATTTCATCTCTATTTCTCTACTTTTCTGGTTGCATGCGGGCTGGGTTGGAATATCTGTAAAAGTAACAAAACAATACCCAAGTAATATTTATTTATATACAAAAGATAAGATATAAGAGCATAAAATAAACACATTTCTATGTCAATCAAATACCCCCACACTTATCTTTTACTCGTCCTCAAGTAAAACAAGAAATGAAAAATTAAACTAGATAGGTCACACTTTCGTAGGAAACACGATTGCATTGAGCGTATGCAACAAGCCGTTAAACCTCTAGGTGTCCATAGTAGGACGAGTGGTGTCTCGTGAGGGTTTTCAGCGGATACTACCCACAAAATCCAAATGCAGTATGTTATGATTCTTATGAAACTACATGAATGCAATGGACAAATGCAAATAAAAACGAAAAATGAAAACACGACTTATTTCAGGAAAGTGGTACAACAAATTAAGTTAATAATTTCTAATCAGTTGATTTTATTTTAGATGCCTCGACTTGTCACAAATTTTCAATATAAATCAAGTTTTCAAATGTTAAATTCCAGTTTGGTCAGTTAGTTCGGTCGATAACATAGTGCAGCCATGAAATAAATTCTTAGTTTGCTTTGCACAGTTTGCAAAGTGGTATTCTAATTTTCTCATGTATGGCTAGTCAAATCAATAAGGTCAAGAAGTGTTTGGGCATCATTGCTTATTCTTTATTCTATAAAATTTTAAAATTTATGATTAAATACATACACCTAACTTAGAAGACCAAGGTTTACCACCCATGCACTGCCTCGCGGACTAACAGAGAGTAGGTAAAGAGCTTGGCGGATTGTGCAGGCCGACTTTGACTTTGTCAACAACGTGTCGGTAATCCTTAGGTGTCCAATCTCGTAAAATGAGACCAAGATATTCCAACGCTGACTTTGTCAACAACATGTCGGATAGAGCTTGACGGGTTTGCACACTAACGCTTGATATACAAGCAATGTTGGATACCCTTGGATTACTATTATTATTATTGAAAATTTAAGTACAAAAGAGAGTTACGCGAATTCAACTTAACACAACTTAGTTTTAAAGATTCGAAAAGCCAACATAAGTCTTTTAAGTCCTCCACTTATTTAAACAAAGTCTACAATATAGAATAGATTTCATGGCCATCACATAAGAATCTCCCTATGTACCGGTTACACTATTATCCCTCAAAAATAAACTTTTCATTATATTTCTTATTCGATCTAAGCTGAGAGAAAAAAATACTATCAACTGACTAAAAGTTGTAAACTTATTATGTTGTATCAAACTAAAATGTGTCGTATTTTCAATAAAAAAATGGCATGTTACTACAGTCTAAAATGCATGATGGTCCTATTTAAATGGTTGAAATTGAAAAGAAAGAAAAATAAGAGAAAAATCAAAAGAATGCAATTCAGACTACCCCCCACACTAGAACTATACCGTGTCCACATTGTAATTTTTTTCTAAATTTGAAAGACAGTACCTAAAGGTGAATGAGATGCAAAATTATTTGAAGAATGAAATGGAGTTTAGCAACTATATGCGAATGAAAATCTTATGTACAATGATATATGTGTTTGCGGTGCACGCGATGCAAAGAATACCACCATCTTTTTCCCCCACACTTGTTTCTTGCCCTATGAGTCCCGTTCCCACTGTGTCTAGGCATGTTTTCTAACAAGCAAGAGTTTTTGAAAACCATCTCATCTTTATACCTAGATTTATAGTCCAGGAGATAAATATCCAGGGTCGTCCTAACATGAAGTTTTTCAACAAAGCTAACATTCCAAAAATAGTTCATGTATTCAACAAATTTATCAGTGTAATTTTTCAAAAATTTGTGATCGTATATAAATTCAGTGAAATTTGAATTCTGAGTGTTGTTCAAGACTATGTGATCACATTTCTCATCATTAATTGACAACGTATTTTCGACACTGACAAATTCAAGTTCGTTTGGAATTTTCTCAAAGTTAAAATTTTCGAACTCGTGACGTGAATCTACTTCATCCTCATTTGGCAACTCGTCTTCATACAATCCAAGAAATTCATGTTCATTAAAATCTTTCTCCAAATTTGAATTGAAAAATTCAACATTTTTATTCTGTTCAATTTCTAGAATTTCAAGTTTTTCACAGTGTGAAAGAGGAAGGTCAAAATCTAAGCTTAAATCTTTTTTCTGAAAAGAGTTGAAGTCCAAATCATTTGTTGAATTTTGAAAAACTTCATCAAGATGATTATTCTCAATTTCCAAAGTCGTTATTTGAAAATTTTCAATGTCAGTAGAAACTGGATTATTTTCTGATTCAAGGCTTGTTTGAATTTGATTTTCTTGCTCTCGTTGTTCTTTATAAGACGTCATTAAGCAAAGAAGTTCATCCATCTTTTAATTTAGCCTTTCCGCCCTCTCATCAAAATGACATTCTTCAGAGTCGTTGATTTGAGAGCTCTCATTTTTGATTTCTTGATTATCAAAATTATAGTCCACATCAACTTCACAATAAAAATTATTTCCAAAGTTATAGTTGTTCGAATTTTCAGAAAAAGGACAAGGATATTGGAAATCATTTTGATTATAAAAATTATGTTCATAACCAAAATTGTTAAAATTTGAGGGAAAATTGCAATTTTGGTTAGTTTCAAGATGTTGATATGAGCTATAATTTTGAAAATTTTGGTTTACAACCCCATATTGATGTGGATCAAGGCTGTATTGGGATTCAAAGCTATTTTCATGTGGATCTGACCCATAATCGAAATTATTGAAATTTGAATTGAAATCGCAATTTTGATTATATCCATGGTTTTGAAAATGTTGGTCAATTGGAAAATTTTGAAAATTGGCATCGGGCTCACGAAATTTTGGAATATTCTGCCTCATGAGTTGTATTTCATACTCATACTCTTCAAGAGGACGTCTACTCTGATTATGATCCCATATTTCCCTCAATGATTTTTTTGAATCAGACATTTGAATGAAATTAGGGTAAGACATAAATTATTCCTATTTCAAAATAATATAAAATACCGAGTTGTGCTCTATTAATTAACTGACTCAATTAGAAGGGGGAAGAGGGTCTTATGGTCGTTCACGTATAGTATAAATACTAAGGGATACGACCAATGTTTTACGGGTAGTATGCAACCTCTTTTGTTAGAAGTTCAAAAAATTGAACTACTACATATCCGCGATCCAATTATACGAGACAGTCAACTTCATAAAACACCACTTTTCAATTATATTATTTTGAAATATCTAATCTGATTTTATAATTGAAATACGACGAGAGATGATTTTGGTTATGGAAATTCGTTTTTCACAGACAGAATCAGAAATTTCAGTAGCAGAGCAGTCACAGAAATAAATCGCAGAATTAAAAATTTTACAAGCAAGCCGCTGCCCCTGCACAAGATTTTTTACAAGAAATTTCTATATTTTTCAAAGCAGCATAGCACCTGTAGAGTTTAGAAAAATATTACTGTGGGGTATGGCAGTCCTTCTAGAAAGTTTGAGCAGTTTGAACGATTAAACTCTCACTTCTTGTAAATCGCTTGACTCTTATATCTTTGTTCGCCTTCCTTGAACGATTTTCTTCACTTTGGTCTTTCTTTTTGATTGGCCTTTTTTTTATTAATTTGATCCCTTCTCTCTCAAAGCAAACAAAAGAAGAAAGCAATTAAAAACAAATAAAATCGCCACAAAACAAATAAAACGCCGGCCCTAATGTCAAGACATTCCTTTTTTTTTTTGGTCTATAAGACGCTACCAACAAAATTATCTCTTCTGAAAACAAAAGGAAATTCGAACAGAAGAAAATAAATGAACAAGACTTGTGCCCCCCTTTTGATCCAAATACCAAAAATAAATAACGCTGCCTTCCCTTTCCTTTTATTCAAAACAGATCTTGCCAAGGGTAAATGGAAACAAATCGCTCCTTTTTATGTTTTTTTTAAGTCTTCTGAAAGCAACAACAAAAATCGCACCCTTTGTTTCAAGTGACAACTTCCGATTTTTTTTCTTTCGAATCGGCTTTCAGGTACCTCGAGATTTGAGGGGTCGGTTATGTTATTGATTCGGGTTCAGGTTTTTAATCGAAATTGGGATTTACTGCGATGTGATGGGTTTGTTTGTCAGTGCGGTCTGGAGAAGTTTGTTGCGAGTGTGGAGTTGTTTGAATCCGTGATTTGGGTTGAAAGATTTACGCGGAAGGTCTTGGTATTGGCAGATCTGATGATAATCGTGGTTTGTATTTGTGAAGTTTGCTGGACTGTGGTTGATAGCTTGTGGCAGATGTGTTTATCGTCGTACAGAAGGTCTGTGATTGGGGTCGTACTGGGAAGGAAGTAGGGGGGTTGATGGTCGGTTTTGGGGGATAATTGAAAGAACGTGAAAACCGGATTTTGGTGTTGGGTTTCTAGATGGGTTACGGTGGTTGATGATGAAGGATGATTGTGCGTTATGATTTGGTTGCGGGTCTGATGTTTGATTGCGAATTGGTATTGAGTTTGATGAGTTGAACGGAGAAGAAGGTGCTGCTGTGATGGGGTAACAGATCTGGACGTGATGAAAGGGTTTGAATTGGGTAGGGGGTGTCGGATGGTTTATGGGAATTGCGATTTTGGGCTGAGGTGTTGGTGGGTCTGACAAGAGGGATGAACGAGGTGGAGATGTCTGGTGCTATACGGTTGCGTTGATCTGTTTGTATGGGAGTGCAGTTTGGAGGAGAGAATGAACGTGATGGGTAGTTTGGGTTATGGGACTTGTGGTGATAACTGTGAAACATTGTGGTTTTATGTGAAGTTGAAGACGTTGGTTTTGGAGAAGTGAATGATTGGAATTTGGCAGAGAGGGGGCGTCTGTGTTTGCTGAAGTGCCAGTTATGATGGGGAGGAAATTGTTGTGAATTGGAAAATGGTGTGTGTTGATGGTGGAAGCGGGGAAATGGGGATTGGTTTGTGGTGAAGATTCGGGCAGAAGATGACAGAGAATATCACGCAATAGAGAGAAATGCAAGAGAGAATTGCACAGGATTTTTATTTTTATTTTTCTTTTTTGTTGTTGAAAAAGAATGAAATAGTGTATTGATGTTTGGAAACAAGCAAAAGGAAAGAAAGAATAGATGGAAACAAATTAAAGAAAAATTGGCCTTTTTTTTAGAGTTGTAGACAGATGGAAACAAATAAAAAGAAAAGGGAAGGAAATGAATTTTTTTCTTATTTGGAAGATTACGGTACCATTGAATAATACCAAATCAAACCAATCAAGATTTTTTTTATATATACAAAAAAAAAAGAAAAAAAAAATATGAACAAAAACTAACACGAATCGGAAATTAAATAAATAATAAAATTTAATCGTCACCTCCCCGGCAACGGCGCCAAAAACTTGATCGACGCTAATCTATGAATTAGAAAAGCGCGAATTTTAAATTAAATACTGCAAGCGTACAGGTGTGTAGCATACAGGTCGAACACAGGGAGGTGTAATTAAAAATTATTATTTATCTAATCTCTTGGGCGAGTTAGACGAAGACTGGAGATTTTGTTGAAATAAAAACAAATTGAAATTGCGAACTTAGGATTATCGTTGAATCTAATCAACGATTAATCACTAAAGAACAAAAATTAAATTGCAAAACAAGAACAACAATGCAGAAAATAAAAGTGCAGAATAAGAAGAATAACAAAAAGTAAATTAGGATTGTCGTTGAAACTAATCAAACAACTAATCACTAACAAAAAAATGTAAAATACAATTGGTGCTCTTCCAAAACTAATTGTGAAGACAACACCGATTGCTAAGAAAAAGAAAAATGCATAGATAAAAGAAGAACTTTTATTAATGGAGAAGAGAATACAGAATAATGGATAGGATTCAGAATGGTGGCTACAATGATATTACAAGGGTATTTATAGGATAGATAGCCAAACCCTAACCCTAACCCTAATACAATCACAACTGGGCCTTAGGGAAATCACAAGAGAGTTTACAATAAGAAACACAAATGGGCCTTAGATAAATAAAGCAAATTTGGGCCTTTTCTCTTTTCCTCTTGCTTCCTTGGCACCTCTTCATTGATTTGTGATGTGCAAAGCCTTTTTATCAATCCTTTTCTTGTCCAACAGCAACTAGATGTGAGATCTTCATCTACAATTCTTCAAAATGTAAATATATATCAATTTCATCTCTATTTCTCTACTTTTCTGGTTGCATGCGGGCTGGGTTGGAATATCTGTAAAAGTAACAAAACAATACCCAAGTAATATTTATTTATATACAAAAGATAAGATATAAGAGCATAAAATAAACACATTTCTATGACAAACAGGGGTCGGATTCACGGTGGCGTGGGCTGCAGCGGCGGAGAGGTGGTCGGAGGGTGGTTGCGGGTGGAGGTTCCGTTCAGGTGGCGGTTCCGGGTTTTGGGGGCTCGCGGTTAGGGCAAGAACGAAGGGGAGAAGAAGGGAAGGGAGAAAAAGGGGGCGCCGGAGCAAGAGGGGTTCCGATGGGGGGGCATCGCGGTTTATTTTGTTTTTTTTCTTTTGGAGTGAATTCGATTTGGTCAACGGGGAAGGAAAGGGGAGGGTTATATATAATATATATTTAATTATTTAATTAATTCTAAAAAGCAACTTTTAAATTCGATCCCCAATCGAGACCCACTGACTGTCGTCCATAGCTAATTACCCCCATTCCAAACACAATGGGATATGTATCGTAAGCTGATTCGATCCTTTCAATCAGTTTTCGCCAAAATCAAAATATAAATCTATATATTGAATTTGAACGTGCATTTCAATTTACCGGGGCCACATACGGACTCTAAAAATTCCCGAAAAATATTTTCTAGCTTCGTATTGACGATATGGTCCTAACAAAACTAATTTCATCGAATTCTGAGACCGTTTGAAAAATGACCATTTTTCAGTCGATTAAAATCAACTAAAACTGGTCAAACGCATTTTCCTTTTCCACGCTCACATATTGATTCAAAAAATTATGAATTTTGAAACCTAGCCATAACTTGACATCATGGATCCAACAAAAGTGGTTTCGTCGAAAACCGAGGTCGTTTGCAAAATTCCCATTTTTAAGGGTCAGAATTCTATAGCGACTATTCTGAATTTTCAACTGGGCATAACTTTTGATTCCCCTATGAAATTTTGATTTTTCGGATTCGTTGGAAAGATATTCTCAATTAGATTTTAATATTTTTGGTTTGGCTAAAATCCGGTTTATTTTGAATCTTGTACATTCATTTGAACTTTGAAATCGAAATTTCAAACTACCACGCCATTTTCATTTCCTTTTATATTTAAAAATAAAATATTTATATTCTAATGACGATTCAAATAAATATATACGTTCTAATTCTATTCAAAATAAATTTCTCGTCGTTATTATTTAAAATAATCCATTTTAAATATTCAAAATTCATCAAAATTGCCCAAATAAAAATTTTAAATTGGCTCAGATTTCCGGGTTATTACACAATTAGTAAATTAAATATGGAATTGGAATTAACTTGGTTAAGTGGGTTAAATTAAGATGGATATTGAGATGAAGTTAAATTGATAAATTTGGAATTTGGGATTAGATTAATCAAATGGTAATTAATTAAATATTAATTGAAGTCAAATATAATCGGAATGATTTTGTTATGTTGTGTGTTAATTGGTTGGATCTATATCGTTAACCGTTTAAAAGAATTGAACGAAGTGAAAACTAAAATCCTATATAATAACTTGAATGAATCATTAAATATGATTTGAAATTAACTATTTAATCCTGTACATGCAAATGAATAATACTATGTGTTTAGTTTTTGGAATTCGTATAGCTATACGGGTTAATAAATTGAAATGTTATTTCGAGTTTCATGTATTGATTATTTACATGATGAATTGAGTTGAGTATAGGTAGCTAAAGCTTTGAGGTTGATTTTGGTCGAGTATATCGAAATAAATTTGGTCAGTGTGCTCAATAGCGCTCGCATAAGGTACGCCTATACAAAATTATAAATTTTGGGTTTTGAAATTTTGTTTTCCGACTGTATGGGTTGATGTATATATATTATTTGATCCTGCGATATTGCAAAAGTCCCTCTACATAGGGGAGAATCTGCTGATTTTTTGTAGAAATTAATATGTTAGAATTTTTTTGATATTTTTGAAAAGTTTTATTTATAATAATGAATTGTTTTCTGATTTATAATAAATTGGATTTTGGAAATTAAAATTGGTTTGCAGCAATTCTTCTACGTTAGTAATTTCTGGGACGAAATTCTTTTAAGAGGGAAGGATTGTAACGTCCCGTATTCTCGGTAGCCCGATATTTAATATATTTTATTATTTTAAATATCGTTTTGGAATTTTAAATGGATTTATAATATATAATTTGTTTATATAACGAAGTTAGAATGTATAATTTATATATAATTATAAATAGAGCTCTTAAATGTCGATATAAATATGGGGTGTTCAACGTAAATAGCGGTATATAATTTGATCAACGGTATACGTATAACACACCAAACCGGGGTAAAATAAATATATATATATATATAATAATCAAACTTTGGTTCTATGTTAAGTCTCACACGCCTAATACCCTATATGTATATTTTGCCTAGGCTAAAAAGATATACAAGTAACAATGCACAACTGCCCTATGCCATACATACCATCTGAGCATGTGTATTCTAATCAAACAGTAATCTCGTTTGCCGTATTATATTTGTATACCATTTCATAACCGTTTTTCAGAGAATCACATAATCATATTTAATTAAACACGTGCTCTAATTATAGCTTCTTATCTAACGTAACTAACCATTTACCTAACTATTTTATAATATATAAGTAATGAAAAGCGAGCATCGTTTTCTGTATATGACTTAAAATATACGATGATTGTGGATGGCAGTGAGTCCATTTAGCACGGGTGTTATTTTAGAGACATCGCTTTTGTTTTGGTTTACATGATTATCATTGGTCGGATTGAACCAGAAAAGTCACTCCTGGTCATATTCTGACCTTATAGGGTGCTTGTCAGCAGTCCATTCGATAGCATGCGTGTTTTGAGATATGGTGTGCGGTTTTGTATCGTTTCAGTGCTCTTAATATACTGTTTATGGTGTAATGGAAAATTTTCATGTATATAAAGGTATTCGTATTCAGTACAATACTCCAACATCTTCATAAATTCAGTATGTGCAAGTGGACTCCCTACCCTATTAATTTCTGCTTAAGCCTTCTTCGAATTAATTTGAGCTGACAAAAAAAATCAGCCTATCCTATAGTAGCAAACTGATATCTCTCAGGCACAAGCCTTGCTTTATTTCTTTGGGCGCAAGGCAAGGAACCGACTGCAAACTGAGGTAGAAAGGACATGCATAGTTTGTTTTAAATACATGTCGTGTCCTCTTTCTTTCACTTCTCCAGCTACCCCATGTCATGCCTTTTCAAACACAGTTACCTTACTAAAGGGAAAAGTCATCTCAGCTACTTAAGGCGACATGCTAAGCTACCATCTACCTTGTACGCAAACGAAACGACGTGGTGCTTATCCCATAAATTCTCCTCTATAAATAGCGGACAACGTACGCATTTCTCTGCTCCTCATCTCTCTTATTCTCAGTAGCAAAAACCCAAACTTCCTTTGTTAAATATAAATACGCAGACTCTGCTTATATTAAACCAAAAACTAACGAACAAGGAAGAAGGAGACGTGGCTATTTCAAACAGCAATAAGAGCGAACGGGGAAGCACGCAGTGGAGGTCGCCGGAGAAGGGTTGGCGCAGGCGAGGTATGGAAGATGATGCTTGTGTCGGATGTATTCAGTGAAGTGGGCATTCGCATGAAGAAAAGCAGTTCAGGCTTTCGTAGCAGATGGGTAGAAGCTTCGAACTGTGGGAAGCTGCTGTTCGAGAGGGGGGGGTGGCGTAAGTTGGTGAGTCACTGACTGTGCATGGGGAAAACGGTAGTTAAGTGGGGTGCAAGGTCAAACTTGGTTCATGCAGAAAACAAAACAAGCAGTTAGGCCTGTAACTTTTGAATGCTGGGAAGAATGGGTATTGGAAACGTGATTACCATGAACTAGGAGAAGGGGGACGAACACTAATTATGCACGAAGTAGATACAGTGAGTGGACACAGTGAGTTGGACACACTGTAAATGGCGATGCATGTACGGGAACTCAGATGGGGAGCAACTTCAAATGACGCTGCGATGGCAGTGGAGAATTTTGAAGAAGCAGTGAGTTTGAGGTTAGAATGTGGTTATGTAGGAATAGAGATAAGTGTTAGGCTCATTTTCCTAGGAAGAATTAGTTCGATACATTAATATAGAGGAGATGATATTGAAGAAGATAGGGACGGTAACATGGGAAGTTCACTGTTGAAGTTGGGGTATGTTTTAACTAAAGAAAAAAAGAAAAGCGATGTACATTTCGAAAGTAGAAGAAGGGTATCAGGAGGGATCGGTTTGAAATGTGAAGATGTGGCAAAGCAAGTTGGAACTGTCTGTAGTGGGTACAAAGTTTTAGGCAAACGTGAGCATGCATGGTTTAAGTAAGGTCGCTTTCTCAATTTTTAATTTTAATTTAATTTTTATATAAACTTGAAAGAAAATAGTAAGGACGTTACATGTATAATAGCATGGTACGCAGAAAATAAAAATAAAGGGAACTTGGCACAAATTGGTGAATCATTTTGGGCATTAAAGGAGTGTGCATGGAAGGAAGATCAGTTGTAAGAATGGACAGAAATGAAGACGTGAGTAACAGTTTAAGAATGGGCAGAACGAAGCAGGGCATGAAGATTGAGCAGTTTGTATGTGAACAGTAAAGAAATAAGCCAGCCGATAATCACCGTAATTACCTTATTTAAGTTTAATAATATATAAAAATTAGGCTTAATAAATTAATTTAAATCGTGTAAACGTATAACCCAAATGATTTCTTATTCCATGTACAGAATGGAATATAATAAGATTTGCTGGAGTCATATTGACAAGCATTACATTATGGAACTAATCTGGTCAGAAATGGGGACAGTTGGGAATTTACGGTTAAATTAAACATAGTTTAATTTAACGGTAACCGAACCGCTACAATGATAAAAATGAATCAAATCCAGGTGAGTATAACTCGCTTAGTTTTTACCCACTTATATTTTATATAAGTCGGGTTTTATTTTGTGTGCTATGGTTGATAACTGTTTGTTGTTTGCTGATTATTTATTTACGTATTGATTGAACTGGCTGATTTACACGTTAGTTTATTTTAAATAAATTATAACCATTATTTTAACGGTTAATTCCAGACGAGTAACTTAACTTGTTGGTTACATTTATAATAATATAAACGTATTAAATTAAAATATGGATGCTTGGTTATTGTTATTTATTTTTGAATATAATCTCTGTTTATTGAATTAAATAATATTGTATGAGATAACATATTTGGATGCAGGGAAAACAGGTTGGAGGGAACCAACGGGATTCCTCAAATTTATTATCTGTTTTCATTTCACATTATAGGAACTACTTGACAACCTGATTAGATGATTGATTTGTTTATCGATCGTTGAATCTAAATTCAACGTTTGTTTGATTATTAACCAATGGACGGTATTAGTTGAGGAAATGGCAGCACATGGCCTATAAATTAATCATTTTATAAATAATGATTTTCCGTCAGGTGTATTGACGGTAATAAAGTTATAAAATTTATTTTTATAACTGAAGATAGATTTTTTAATCTATTATTTTTAATGAAATTTATTTAAAAGGGAAATAAATATTTATTAATTATTATTTAAAGTTTATAAATTACTATTAAATGGTTTTATGAAGTGAATTCTTATATCAATAGATTTATTGATAAATTGACCAAATGGATTAAGAGTTAGATTAAATGGAATTTATTTAAGTTAATTATATTATTAATTGATTTAAAGGAAG
Source organism: Allium sativum (assembly GCA_030737875.1). NCBI lineage: Eukaryota > Viridiplantae > Streptophyta > Magnoliopsida > Asparagales > Amaryllidaceae > Allium > Allium sativum. The sequence goes on from CM060912.1 coordinate 110,017,492, forward strand.
GATTAATTGGATTGGCAATGAGATAATCGTGTTTTGAATCAATTGTTTAACTGAGGTTGGTTATTAAATTAAATTAGTTTGCTGTTAAATAAATCTAATGAAATTGTTTAACGAATATTTGTTAATTTTAATAATATTTTAAATAGAGAAATTTATTATTTATTTTAGTAATAAATAAGTTAACTACTTCAATGGTGGGTAATGATGAAGTAAATTATTATTTTAATTAATAATAATTTAAGTAATTATTTCTTAAATGATATTCATTTAAGTAAGTAAACCGTTTGGAATGGAATATGGTTAAGATTTGTAAAGGGGTTAGGAATGAGTTATATTGAACCGAATTTTATAACAAAGTTATAAAAGAGATTTTGAGTTAAGGCAATAGCTTAAATAAATGTTAATTTAACATTTGGAGTAAGTGAAAGGAAATCAAGGTAAAAAGAATTTTGTATTAACCCAAGTTATATAAATAAAGTTTATAATAGGGGGTGAGGTTAAAACGTTAGTTTTTGTGATGATACTTAATAATGGGATTAAGTGAAATGAAGGGAATGGAAACGAGGTTCTCAAATTGAAAATGGTTGAATGATTATAATTGGAACAAATATAGGTTGATAAGGAGTTAAGTAATGGAAAACAAAAAGGATTTGAGTAGATAACATAGTATTTCCAATGTAAAGAAAACAAAAAGAGATTGGGTTAAAATCGATATTTATGAAGTGAAGAAATTAATGGGATGGGTTTGAATGGATTTAACAAAAAAGGGAACAAGTGTTTGTTTTGATTTCCAGCAATGAAAATCAAAGAGATTCAGAACTATGTTTTTATGTGGGATTTGACTGAACTCAAATGTTGGAATATAAAGTACATAAAATGTTGTTGAATATACTTATAATATAATAGGAGGTAAATACCATGTTTTAAATTTTTAAAAGATTAAGATATTTAATTAATTTTTATTAAAAAAGGGGCCAAGTGATGCTGAATAATGAACCAGTGAATTCATTTTATTTTAATGGTTGAATAATTGTTTATTTGATAGTTAAATAACCGACTATCAAATCTAACCCATACGATTGTTGGTACGGAAAGACCGGGATCGAATTATATTCGAAAACCATTCCGACCAGCAAATACGAAATTGAGAAGATATCAGAATATGAGTACGACAGAGCCATTGAAGACCATAGATCTTCATAAAAAGGAAGGACTACTTTTTTCTTTGGTCAACCCCTGTATTTTTTCAAAGTCTACTACATATATACTGAATCTATATTTATAACCAGAGATATATTGTGGTTCTGTCGTGGTTGAAATCTATAGATTTTCAAGGACTACTCGCTACTAATCTATAGGATGATTCCTAGGATGTGGTAGGAGGATGCCTTCGGTTCATCCTGTTCCTGGATGACTTGTATGGACGATTGTCTGACAGAGTATTTCTTCAAAATCACGTACGTTGATTTTTACAAACATATTCCTGTAGGTGGCAGATAAGACACCTTCTCTTAGCATAAACACCCAGAGTATTTTTATGAACATCAATTAGTGGTTTGGCGGATCTGAAGATGTGACATTCAAAGGTATTGTGTTGTTCAAAAGGTAATGTTAAACCTCAAGCCTCATCAACCGGGAAATGACATAAATCGGGAAGGCAGTATGGCTATATGGGTCGCTCCCATTAGGGTGTATAATCACCTATCTAGAGAAAATCCATTTCATTCTTTAATCTATTTTCGATGTTGTACCTTTTCGGAAAACGGTGGGTAGCTCCCAACCGTTGGTGATATACATTCGATGCACTCAAGCGAAATGAGTGGTCTATCATGTGTGGGCCGGGTTGCAAGACGTTCTTGTTGAACCCAGCGTATTCCCTTCTAGAAATACACTATCGAAAGGTGTTTCCATACCTTGTCATAGTGGGAAATACAATCTCCAATAAGATCCCGTGGTTTTGATTGTATATTATATATGTGGAGCGTGAGATGCAAGTGTTCTGCTAGATTGCTATTTACTTGTATTTTGACACTATTATAATATCAGAGAAATATATGATTTCAAAAATGTTTTGGGTTATAGTAAGGTAAAGACCGTCCGTGTTTATGTGTGAGCTGGTCTTACTATTATCCTTTTCTTTCAAAAGGATTTTTGACTTTAAAATCAAGTTGGATGATATTATAAACTTAGCAAGTTTTCTCACTCTGGTTCACCAGACTGATCTGGCATTTGTAATGCTCGGGTTAGCCCGAGGTTTTCAGGTTCAGGTTTGGATGATACGAATTTCAAGAAGACGTGTTGGAGGAGTTCAGATGTATGATAGATATTTATTCCGCTGTGTGTTGTATAAAGGACAAATTATTATAACTATCCTGATGTGTGATGTACTCTGATGATTGTAAGTATTTATTTCAAAGCTCTCAATAAAGTTTTATTTATATATTATATTTTGTTCTGCTATGATGTGAGAATCTTACGATGATGTGTTATCCTTCTTTTTCTTCTATTCTATTATTTCTTTCTTTCTTATCCCACCCTCTAATTTCTTTCTAAAAACTATCTGGTTTTTTTCGATGTTTGGAAAGTCGACATGGCATACGGTAAAGGTATTTATGTCGATTTTCAAGACGGAAAATCCTTGGGTCGTTACACCCACCTTCCTGCAAACTCTCACAAAGACAGTCACCACAACACGACCAGAAACTAGAAAAAGACCCTGAGCAAACCCCTTAGCCGAGCCTGCAAACAATCCAACTACACCCAAGACGAAAACAAACAACCACAACAAGCACCTGAAAGATAGGGAAAACAGTGAGACTTAATAACAACACACCCAATCAGTTGATGCCATGCTCCAATCACAGTCTGAGAGCACAAGCCCGTTGCCTAAAAAATCCACAGCTTATAAATTAACCTACCTTTAGGTGATTAAGGGAAGTGCAGAATAGGGACACGCGAGTTGGGGATTCGCGAAAAGATAGGCTGAAGGTCAAAAAAGGAGAGCAAACGTAGTCAAATGGAACTCTACGGGGGTGAGAAGAGGAGCAAACAAGAGAGAGGAACAAGGATAGGAGCAAGATCTGGTCACAGCAAGTGGGATCGAGAATGAACAGGAAACAGAACTGGAAGGAGACGGCGAATAACAGATCCCATAAGGCGAAAGCTGGGGTTAAGGAAAGGAAGAGAGGTAGAAGTAGACTGAGGGAAAAGGGAAAGGGGGACGAGAAGAAGTGGACTGAAGTGTGGTGACGGAGAAAATCTCATGATACCTTAGTCGCCATTAAAGTTAAGGATGTCACCATTTTTATTCGTTATTTTCTATGATGATCAAATCACTATTGTTCTTGTAGCATGGTAAATATGAAACTAAGCTTATTTGTCTTTTTCCTTCAACTTACTTAAATTCTTCTATTGAGCTTGATTAGTAATTCCATTTGTTCAACTTCAGCGTACCTTTTCTGATTTCCCAATTTTCTTGTGATTCGAGAAGGTCTTTCATTTGAATGCTCCTATCTTCTATAATTTCTTTGGTTGATTGTGGAACAAATAAAATGAAAATAAAGTTGTTTATTTTAATCAAATTTTACTCTGATACCAATTTGTTGAATTTGCTAGGAAAAAGATAAAAAGAATTTATGAAGAAGAAATTTGTTATTGAGAACTTTTTTATATTACACTACAAGAGGCAGCCGATAATGTGATGACCCTTAGCAACGGTTTGCGACGGCTAAAAAAGCGGTCGTTGCAAGCCATTACATGGTCTGCTGATACAAACAACAGTCGTTACTCCATCTCCCTCATTATTTTCTCTCCCAATTTCATTTCAAAACCCTACTACCCATTGGGCCCCCTTGCTGCAGCGATTCCAACCCTCCAAGCTTCTAATTTCGTGCCGGTATGTCTTCTAACCCTATTTATGTTTATTTAGGGTTAATTAGAGGGTTTAGTTGCATGTTTATATGGGTTTGAAAATTGATTGTTTATGAGTATGAAATTGGTTGGCATATGGGATGATGCCTATGATGATGACTTTGTTGTAGGTTTATTTGGGAGTAAATGTAATTGATTAGGAGGTTGAAAACGATGATTATTACATTGTTGTTGTCATGATTATTTTGTTAGTTGATGTAGAATTATTGATTGGTTGGGTGATTTTAAAATTAGTGTGTACTATTTATTAACATGTTTATTGATAAGTTCATGCGAATATTTGTTAACAATGTTTGCTGTCATTTAGGCAAAAATATGTCTACTTTATTAATATTGCTAGCTAGCGTGTGTTAGTTGTATGTATTAGCATAAATTAAAATAATTAGAATCTAATTTATTAAAAGTGCTAGCTTTTGAATTTTTTTATAAAAATCTGTAATGGAAAATTTGACATAGTTGGCTAAATTTTTAATTACGTGTTAATATTTTAAATTTAAAGCTTTTGAATGGAAGTTACAGTACGTTTTAAAATTGAAACTGTAGTTAACAAATATTTATTGAACGTATATAAAAATATTATGTAGATGTTAAAATACAAATTATATATTGTGTTTTACTTATGTGAACCCCTTAGAGATTTTTGGCCTCGTTTGACAAGTGTTATATATGATCGTTATATGGATATTCGTTTTTACACAAAACGGAAATCTATATTCATCTGATACAATATTCGTTGAATTTGTCCCAGTATTGAACAAGTTACAAATAGAATAACGTAAGCATATTTTATAAATCATTACAGTTTAAACGGTTAACAAAATTTCGTTGGCACTTCATTTTGTTCTCTGCGTACACGCATTTGTGTACAATACAGGGACTAAAGGGAAGTGCTGCCGAAATTTTGTTGAACCGTTTAACCTAAAATGATTTATAAAATATGCTTACATTATTATAATTGTAATGGCAAATAGGTTGACCAGCCGTCAAAGTGAAAAGAAATAAATTGATAAACCGAAAAAATGAAGTAGTTATAAATGAAATTTTACAAGACTTTAATTAATATAAAGTATACGATCAATTTTCTAACATATTTGTTGCAAATCAAGAAAATGTTCGATTATTTTCTTGATCGCAGTTGGATGTATGAATCCCGAACTGGTATGGAAGGGTCCATAAAGGTACATTTTTGTAACGGTGTCCAAGAATTTATTAGATTTGCTAAATCTAATAATCGAAGTAACGTAGACATTTGTTGTCCGTGTAGTAAGTGCAAACATCTGAAGCATTGGAAGCCAGATGTAGTAGAAGTACATCTGTATAAATTTGGTTTTTGTACCAAATGATTACTTATGGGATCGCCATGGAGAACTTGTTCAACCTATGTCTAATCTTGTAGTGGTAGAGAACTATAATACAATGATGAATGATAATACAGTGACAAATCCAATAGAAAATATGGTGCAAGATGCCACACGATCAATGTTTCTAAACGTTGATCAAAGTGACGATGAGAACGAAAATGTTGAAAAACCAACGGCAGAAGCTATTTTTTTTAATGATTTGTTGAACTTTGCTAAGAGTCCATTGTGGGATGGACGTAAAAGCGGAACCAAATTATCTGTAATCGCCGAATACATCACTTTGAAATCAAAATTCAATCTTACATAAGCTGCATTTACAGCAGTTGTACAAAACGCAAAACGACACATGTCGCCCAATAATTTGGTGTGCGATAGTCATTATAAAATGAAAAAACTTATGTCTGTTTTGGGACTACCGTATCATAAGATAGATACATATGTAAAAGGTTGCATGTTGTATTGGAAAGAAGACGCTTCCCTTAGAAAATGCAAATTTTGCAACGAAGATAAATATAAACCAAGAAAAAAGAAATGAAAAGAAGTTCAATATAAGAGAATGCATTATCTAACCATATCTCCCAGACTTCAACGGCTATATGCATCGTCTGCTACAATATGTCATATGCGATGACATAACGTGAGAACACCAGAAGAAGAAATTTTGATACATCCGTCTGATGGTGATGCATGGAAACACTTTGATAGGATTTATCCTCAATTTGCTGCAGAGAACCGTAATGTTAGGCCCGGTTTATGTATGGATGGATTTTCTCCATTTTCTCAGTTTGGTAGTAAATATTCATCATAGCCTATCATTTTTACTCCTTATAACTTACCTCCATTGATGTGTATGAAAACTCCATATATGTTTCTAATGATTGTCGTCCCCGGTCCCGATGATCCAACACAAGGAATTGATGCTTATCTTCAAGCGCTGATTGAAGAGTTGAAAATACTGTGGAATAAAGGAGTCGAAACATACGACAGTTCAAGAAAAAGGAGTTTTCGTATGTTTTCTTCTTTATTGTGGACTATTAGTGATTTTCTCGCGTATGACATGCTTTCAGGTTGGAGCACATCTTGACGTCTAGCTTGTCCTCATTGTATGGATAAGACATGAACATTTTCATTAAAGTATGGAAATAAAATTCTTGGTTTGACTGTCATCGGTTCTTTCTACATATTAGTCATAAATTTAGAACGGATAAAAAAACTTTAAAGCTAATATAGTAAAGACTATGCTACTGCTTAAAGTTCGGACAAGTGAAGAGATATATGAAATCGTAAAAGACTATCCAAAGATACATGAAACTGGGGAGAAGGTTGAAATTCCAGGTAAATCGGACATTCATAATTGGTGCAAGCAAAGTATATTTTGGGAGTTGCCTTATTGGAAAAATCTACTACTTGGCATAATATTGACATCATGCACAATGAAAAAATTGTTTTTGATAACGTTTTTAATATAGTTTTGAATGTAAAGCGGAAAACCAAGGACGATGTGAATTCGAGACGTGAAATATTACACTTCTGTAAACGGTCGAAACTCCACTTGGATGATGATAATAAAAAATCCAAAGCATGCTATGAGCTAGACAACATGCAAGTAAAATCGTGCTAAAGTGGGTGGAAGGATTACGATGTCCTGGTGAGACTTCTTCTAACCTCCGTAGATGTGTGGGCTTTAAAAACAGTAAATTGAGTGGGATGAAAAGCCATGATTGCCATATCATGGTGGAATATTTTTTACCTGTGATTTTCAATGACGTTAATGGTGGATCGTCTACGTAAGCTTGAAGTAGAAATCGCTGCACTGCTCTGCAAACTCGAGATTATATTTCCACTGGGTTTTTTTTTAATGTAATGGAGCATTTACCTATTCAACTTTCATTCGAAGCACTCCTTCGAGGTCCTGTGCAATATGGATGGATGTATCCATTTGAGAGGTAATTTTATATATACTCAGTAATCTTGATAGATTACAATTTATATTTTTTGTACCAACATATAAATTTAGATAATCTTGGTACTTGAATCATTTAAAGAAAAAAATTAGACAAAAAGCACGAGTAGAAGGTTCGATTTGCAAATCGTACCTTGAAGAAGAAGCTTCATTTTTTTTCTTCCATTACTTTAGTGAGGATGTGAACTTATGTTTTGTACCTGTTCCCCGTAATGAACAAGCTGTTGAATATGAGTCTTCTAAAAAATGTTATCTATTTCTAGATAATACGGAAGACCTACTGGAAAATGTGTGGAAATATGGTTTAGCGATAGAGACTACCATGTGGCACACACATACGTTCTTTTAAATTGTGTGGAAGTTGCACCATTTGTCAGGTAATACTAAATTCATATACAATTCAATTATATGTATATATATTTTTTGAAAATTGGTTCACTTTTATTATCTAATAAAAAAAACAGTACAGATATACGGTTAGCATACTAACCGTTACAAACTAAAACAAATAAGAAAAAAGAAAAACAGAAAATACAAGAAAAATTTAAGCTTAAAAAACATAGATTAGGCCCATGATGAGGCCGTTATCCCACTTAATGCAACCCGCTGCACCACACTTGAGCCATGAGCTCCACTTAGTGCATGATCATTGAACAAGATCATCACTCATAAAACCGACCAACACCTAATGTACCATCAAAACCTATTCTCATGTAATAAAGCAGTTTGGAGAACTTCCATTTGATAAACGGCTGAAATAATGTTCCGCACTCATACTTGGTTTTAGATCTGAAAATCAAAGCACTGGAGTCCATGGACATAGCAATTCACGAAGAATCTTTCATCAGTTAATTAAAGGAGAATTAAATTTCTAATGGCTCATTTTCATCTTCAAAATTCCCAATAAAACATAATTGGCAACAGAACACTGCATATACTGACTGCTAGATGAACTTGTTGCTGATCAACAGTACCCAATTTAAAAGAATAACCAACACCATTATGAATGATATATAAACTGCACCTAGATCCCCTACAAAACTATCATGGATCTAATACATATCTCCACCAATCAATTTTCAAAAGTCCAAACTTCGAGAAGAGCAGAAAAATATACATCAAGATGTTGGAATTTATGAACAATATGGGTTTGAAAAGCAAATTCTACCATATTTCAATACTTACTTATCCATCCAAAATCCAAACGCATTGCTAAACGATAACAACTCATCAACAGATCGAAAACCATGAATCCCCAAGCCTCACGCAATTTTCTAATAAGAACAAAACCCCAAAAATCAACCCAAACAAAATAATTACCAGGCACCAAGAAACAATAATCGAGATGGGAAATTTGATCTCCTGTTTTCCAACAACATTCGCATCTAAAATACTCTTCGGTAGACCAGATCTGCAATTAAGTTCGGATGAATCTCAAGGATCAAAGCCGTTGCGATATGAAGATTTGGGGAATACAGCTTTATCTGGAGTTGGATAATGCGTTATGCGTAGATCTGGATTTGTAGTGCGTTGATCGAACGAAATGCTGATTGCAGATTCGCGATACTTAGATCAAAATCACGAAGAAGATCGGAAACTTGAAGATAGGTTATGGGAACCGGAAGTGATTTAACACTTTCGCCGGCAATGTCAGATCCCAGCTCCCCCAAAGGCTTAATCTCCCCATTTCGAACAGCTTCATAATAGATCTGTGGTAACTGCAGTTATCTCCTCGAAGCGTAGATCTAAAATAAAAGGATTGGTATACAATCATAGAAAAACCAGATCTGACTTTGGTTGAGATAACATATCTGCCGATGTGAATATTAGGGTTAAAAATGTGAATTAAAAGTATCAGATCTGAAAAAAAAATATGAAAAACAGAAAGAACGGAAAACTGATTGAAAACAGAAGGCTTATCAACGAGAAAACCTTGTTGAAGGTTGCATATGGAAGGTGATAGGAAGTAAATGAGAAACAGGATAGAAGTTAAAAATCGCTCACACATGGCGAAAGCAGGAGAAGGAATTCTCCCGTCGCCATTAACGAGCGTTAATTTTATATATATATATATATTCAATTATATGTGTGTATATATATATATATATTAAAAAAGGAACATAACACATATTTGCTGCGTATACCAATCACAACTTCCATCTAGTGATCTCAATAAAGAATTTGTTGAATGGTTTTCAAACTATGTTCATAATCCCACAAACTGCGTTGTTAACGAAGGATTACGACATCTTGCTAGCAGACCAAAAAGAAATGTCAAAACTTATCCAATATACTTCGTCAATGGATTTAAATTTAACACCAATGATTACATAGCTAAAAATTAACATATAACAACAGTTTATTTGTCAAAGGTATTGATGATCCAAAAGAGCATATAAAATATTTTTACGATGTCTTTACGCAAGTTTTAGAGTTGACATATTATGTATAGCCTACAGAGAAAGTTTTTCCATACAAATGCAACTTCTTTAGCAATGTTCCTGGTTCTGGAATAAACGTGCACAAAGATTATAAGCTAATTGAATTAAGGCATACGTCGCATTACTGTAAGTATGATCCTTTCGTTTTAGCTAAAAAAGGATTACAAGTCAATTTTTCTCCGTATCTGTCTTTAAAAAAAGATAAAGCATATTGGTGGGCTCCTTTTAATACAAAGGAAAAATTTACATTTCATGGAAATAATATTCCAGACGAAACAGCGTATCAAGCGGATCATGAACCAAATATTGAAATAATAATAGCTGATGACACTGATGTAGGGTCGATGAATGATGAAGTGAATGTATTAATAGATGCAATTGTAAGTACTGAAGAAAACGATACAGAATATGAGACTGAGTCTGGATCAGAAGATGATGAAGACTGATCATAGATGATAACTACTCATGAATTTACTTATGTTACGTATTATTCTGAGCTATGTAATAATAATGATGATGATTTTTCTTAGCTATGAATTTTCTTACGTTCTTTACTATTCTAATTTATGTAATGTTAACGATGACTATATATGTTATGTATTATTAAGAGTTATGCATTGTTCTTTTCATGTACGATTATGTGTCGATTATGTCAAGGTATGACTGTGTGATGCTTATGTGCTCATTATTATTTTGTATGCATTATTTGATTGTAACAGGTTTCTCTGATTGAAGACGATTCAAGAGTACGTCTCAGTCGTCTCCCTTACCATCTCCTGCAGCTGAAGCAGGTTTGAGCGGCTCGGAGCTAGATTTACACCGAGTTGCAGAGATAGTTCCCAAGAGTGTCGGGTAAATATAATATTTAATTCAATTTAGAATATTTAAAATATATGAAATATCCATGTGAACATGTATACAGGGGTTTCGAGGTCTAGCCAGCATCGTTTATTCTAGAAGTATCAAAGGAGCCATACAGGAGTTGAATGTCTGGTGTTTGGCCGCATTGGGATAGTATCTCACCCCATATCAAGAACGCTATTTTAGTTGATTTGATGGTAAGTATATTTTTATATTACTATTGAAAATTAATATACTGTACATAATATGCAGGCGGTTGTACATTTGAAGTCGTAGGATATGGAGACTTTTCTTTCTAAATGGAACATGAAAATAAGGAAAGATTATAGATAGGCAATTTCAAGGGTAAAGAACTCTCGTGAAAAGCCAAGTTGGATGAGTGACGATGTTTCGGCTGGATTTCTAAGATACTGGGAAACCCAAGCAGCTAAAGTAAGCTATAATAATGAAAATATTCACATTTATGTTGATTGCATTATTTTAATTAATCATGTATCAAATTTAATAGGAAGTAGCAGTAAGAAATAAAGCAAATGGAAATAAGAATCCAAATTTACATCGCGGTGGCTCAAAATCTTTCCAACAACATAGGAGAGAATTGGTATAAATTTTCAATATTTTTAGCATATGTTCACGTATATATTTGGCGTATATCATTCATTCTTATTTTCAATAATTTTATTACTGTATATATACTCAGTTCGCAAAGTTAGGATGGAAGCCTTCGATGGCAGAGTTTTTTAGACATACACATGCGGTGGAGCAGATCGATGAAGAATGGAATGTTACATATAATTCGGCGGACCACAAGGCTGCAAGTGTAATGGTAAATATGTTTATCCGTAATTAAAATGTTTCATATTCTTTTATATCACAGTATATAAGTAAATTATATAGCAATTGTGTTAAAATTATATTTGTATTGTAAGAGAGATACGATGCAGAGTCAGCTAGAGTGACACATGCCAGTAGACGAGAGGAGCTTACGGTTGTAGAGTCCGATCGTATATGAGATTCTATTATTGATCCGCTTACTCGAAATAGGCAATATGGCTTCGACAATCAGGTTTACCTTTTTTAGACTTATATGATAACATCATGAATAGAACTTGAATTATTAACTTAATGTGAACTTGAATTATTTCGTAGGCCTTTGCTTTTCAACGAGGTTATAGGAGGTCCATGGGAGAAGAGACTATAGCCCGGATGCAGCAACAGTTGATTGAGATGAATGATTGGTGTAGAAGCCGGCTGGCCCAGAAAATACGCGAGCGCATTGCAATGTATTATCAGGAGCATGGGTCGATGCCTGGGGAGGGAGAAGCTGTTGCTGACGAAGAAGGCGAAGACGAAGATTATGAGGAGGAGGACATGAAGTTTGATTGTTCTTATGCCTGGGTATGTACATATTTTTACTAGTAACATACTTGGTTTTATATATGCTTGATGGAGGATTTGGTTGGGTTTTGGATATATTACGTTGTTATGTTACGATGGTGTTATGGATTTGGTTGTATTTTGGATATATTATATGGTAGTATGTTATGGATTTGATATATACTGTGATTTTGTAGTTTTATATTGGATTTTGTGTATGTTATGATGGAATGATAGTGACGAGATATGGTATTGATGAATCGATTATATAGTTGCGGTTTGAGAGAGAGGAATTGCTGTGTAGTGCAACAAAAATTACCCAGTTTTGTGACAGCTAGCGACGGCTTATAGGTCCAGAATTGCAATGGCTAGCTATGACTTTTGACGACTTCCCGGGAAATAAACTACCTGCCACGTAGACAAGTCGTCGTTGCAAGCTGTTGCTAATTAAGCGACGGAGCCGTCGCTTTTCTTGTTGGCGACGACTTAAATTGAAACGACAATTTGAGACGGCAAGCGACGATCGCCACCGCTTTTTTGCCGTCGCAAATTGCTGCGTTCTTTGTAGTGGGCTTGAGAAAACAGCGAGACTTACCAACAGTACACCCAATCAGTTGATGCCATGATCCAAACACAGTCTGAGAGCACAAGCACGTTGCCAAAGAAATCCACAACTAATAAATTGACCTGCCTTTCGGTGATCCAGGGAAGTGCAAAGCAGGGACATTCGAGTTGGGGATTCGCGAAAAGACAGGCCGAAGGTTGAAAAAGGAGGAGAACAAACGTAGTCGAATGGACTCCACGGGGGTGAGAAGAGGAGCAAACAACAGAGAGGAACAAGGATAGGAGCAAGATCTGGTCATAGCAAGTGGGATCAAGAATGAACAAGAAATAGAATTGGAAGGGGACAGCGAACAGCAGATACCATAAGGCGAAAGCTAGGGTTAGGAAAAGGAAGTGAGGTAGAAGGAGACTGATGGAAAAGGGAAGGGGGGACGAGAAGTGGATTGAAGTGTGGTGACGGAGAAAATCTCATGATACCCTAATCGCCATTGAAGTAAAAGATGTCGCCATTGAAGTAAAAGATGTCGCCATTTTTATTCGTTATTTTTTATGACAATCAAATCACTATTGTTCTTGTAGCGTGGTAAATATGAAGCTAAGCTTATTTGTCTTTTTTTCTCAACTTTCTTAAATTCTTCTGGTGAACTTGATTAGTCCTTCCATATGTTCAACTTCAGTGCACCTTTTTTAATTTTCCATTTTTCTTGCGATTCAAGGACTTTCATTTGAATACTCCTATCTTCTATAATTTCTTTGGTTGACCGTGGGACAAATGAAACGAAAGTAAAGTCGTTCGTTTTAATCAAATCTTACTCTGATATCAATTTGTTGAATATGTGAGGAAAAAGATAAAAGAATTTATGAAGAAGAAATTTGTTATTGAAAACTTTTTTTTTATTATTATAAACATGTTGATTGCTTATGAATCTTTTTTGGGCAGAGCTTATAAATTTTTTGTTTGATCGCAGTTATAACTTTTCATCGTTATCCATATTAGTAGTACCACCCAGCTAATAACTAAGATTTGCCAAAATAATGTTAATTTATGGATGATAATTATTCTATAGAATATTCTAACATCATCCGCACAATTACATGGTCTTCTACTCAAATCTATCCTATAGAACTGATTCAATATAAAAAACAAATATCAAAATGCAATACATTTTGTATTTTTATTTCAATTTAATTTATTTCTATTATTTATGCAATGAATCATACATACATAGATGCATCATGCATCTTTTATTTTGACATATGAATTGAATTACTTATCTATAATACGAATTAATGAAATTGCCTTACCAATAAAATATAAATCAATGAAATTTATATAACCATCTAGTCGAACCATATATATTGCGTCAACGAACTTTCTCCTCCTTGTAATCTTGATTATTGTAAGGGCAAAAAATCTCAGACAACCAGCTGTTCTTCCTCAACGGTTTCCATCCCATTTCTTCACAGATTTCATCACTATGGTTGATACTAAACGTGGAAATGCAATGGCGGCGATAGAATCTTGTAGTCCTCTGCATGATTTCAGTTTCACGGTTGGTTTGGTTTAACATGAGCTCAACACCTGGCAGTTTGAACTTCCCCTCGAGTAGTCTTGATAACCACCTGGCACGTAGCTCTGATGTGTGCAGGTTGGATACACTTTCTATGTATCCCACGAAAGCCATGTGTGGTATCAATGGGTGAACTGTTCCCCTGCAATTAATTTCAAAATATTATAAAATTTTATAAATGTATCTGGATAAAAGGAAAATTTGATAACCAAGAACATCGTTATACCTGTATAGAGGCATAATACCAAAGCGATCTTCGATCAGATCACTGAATGGTCCTGGCAACACAGATTTCAGCTTTTTCTTTCCATCAAATCCAGTAGCCAAGAAAACAACATCAGCCTCTAGCTTGGTACCATCCTCCAAAACAACTCCATTTTCATAGAACCACCATTTGTTCGATTTTTTGAATTTGATTCTGCCTTGGTCGGCCTCTTCGAAGAAGTTTTCGGGTAAAATCGCCATTTGACATGATGCATAGTCTTCATGAAAAGGGTGATCTGGTTTTAATCCATACTTTTTTAAAGGCGATTTCCATGCTAGGTATGATTCTATGAACTTCGTTACACATTTTTTCTGTATATTAATCAAATAGTTAGCATGTTATCATGGTGATCTAACTGGTAATAAATACTGAATACTGTCATTGGTATTATATGCTATATATATACCATTGGTGATAAGAGATGACAAAGAAGAGATTTGAAGTAGCCTTGATTAGGGCTTTCATGTAAGAATTGAGCAAGCCTAGTTGAGTAGAAGAGGAAAAAAGGTAGACCCCAAATAGAATACGATGGCACAGTCCAATGCAATGTCCTTATAACCATAGTGCAAGCTTTTCCATCGACACCTGCTATAAAAAGATATTAACACATGGATATTGTGATGCAATTCGATACAACATTAAATTTTGATTCAGTTTCAGAAAACTATATAACTTACCTTTGTTAGCTTCAGCACATTCAACAGCTAGGTCAATAGCGGACTTTTTATAGCCAACTACAACACAATTCTTACCTTTCATCAGCTCCTTTGTTTCATCTTCTTCGAGCTTACAATAGTCTAAGCTATGCATCACCTGACCATGGAAAATTTCTGGCCCTTTGCCCTTTGGGAAACTAGGGATCTTCCTAAAGTCTCCATATTTCCCAATGCACATCACCACAAAATCAAACTTATACCACTGAAATACAGATTATGATAAAAAGCATTAGTACATAGGAACATATTATATTTCAAAGTAAACATATAAAGTTGGCAAAACTAACCTGGGTAACTTGTGAATGGTCGTTAATTACACCGATTTCCCAAATGGGTTGGCCGGCTATAGGCCGTCCGCCATTGCCCCAAAACTCATCAAACGCTGCTGCCTGCCGGTCACCCAAGTACTTAACTTCAACCACTTTGGACTCTAACCTTATGAACCTCCATAGATTAAAATGTGTAGCATAGTCTTCTAAATATTCAACTATCTCCTTGCTGGAAGGAAAAGAAGGGTCATCCCTATTCTTCCAAGGAAAATCTGAAAACTCATAGTCTCTTCTTGGAGTTTGCAGTTTTGTAGTTCTATATGAGCAGTGCTTCCAGACACCTCCAACTGAATTAGTTGCTTCGAAAAGAATAGGATTAAATGCAGATAATTGTTTTGCAGTTGCGAGACCACTGATGCCGCCTCCGATTATGGCAATTTTTGGAACATATTGCTTCTTCTCAACCATGGTTTATAGTTTAGCTTGTTATGTTTTCTGTTGTGAGATTTATATGATTCTGTTATATTGAACTAGTTGTGCATGAGGATGTATTTATAGGGTTAACCCACTTGTGTGGCGCGTCTGTTTGAAGTCAAGCGGTTGAATATTATTCAATTCTTTGTTCCCATTTCACGTGTTCTCATGTTGAAGCTTCATTTCAATCACTAATTTTTATATCAGTTCGTGTAGTTGGATCCAATCAACAATTAAATCATGTTACGGATTCTATAATGAGTATGTTAAAAGAAAAATTTAGCTTCCTCAATTGTTATGCTTTTGATTAGTCAGAAGTGATTGTCACGTGTGAATTCATACTTCTTTTTGTTCTGAGAAGTTACATGTGTCGTGTGTATGATCAGTTTTTATGTGGGTTATGGATATATGTATGCAGCTTCATTTTCGTTGTCTTTATATTACAAGACATCGTAGGGAAATTGCTTTGTAAAATTTGATTTCAATGTGTGTTTACATTATTATGCATTGCCCAAGCTAAAAAGAAAGAAAAATCATTTGACAAGAAAAATCTTCACCTGCTAATTTTGAACATGAAAATATGATCATTTTAATTGTAAACAGGAAAAATAAAACATCTAGCTAATTAAACACAAGAACTGTGTCCGAAGTAGCGATCCAACGGCTAAGAACTTTGCGTTATGGTAATAGTGGTGCGAGTTCGATCTGAAGTAAACTATGAGAGCATTTGTCAAATAGAGATATTAAGATTTTAAGAGTAACTGTTTAAAGTTTAACTTAAAGATTTGGAATCAATGTCAAGTTTTAAACTTTCAATCTTAAATTCTAGTCACTAAAATATAATTAATAGAGTTTGAGTTATTAGTCCTACTGTTTTTTAATCGAAAATCCATTTTGATTATGTCCACAGCATAATACCAAATACTTACACAACGATATTATAAGGAGAGATTAACTAGTTTTTAATTTCATGACTCCTCGTTTTATCCAAATCGATTATTTTGATTAAGTTACTGAACTGTGGTCAAAATAACGTAGAAAAATTATTAACTTAACTTTAGATTTAAATGTAGATAGATTCCATTTTTATTCAAAGCTTAAGAAAGTTCTTAGAACCATTATTTCAAACTGGCGCTCTTGATCTTATTCTGCTTTTTGAATTGGAATAAAATTTTCCATGTATGGAAAAAATAGAGAACTATCCGACTCGTTCATCGTCTATGTTCAATGCAGTATTTGAGGGTGCAGATGGAAGAATATCAATTCAAACTGAGTGAACTGGTCAGGATTATTTATTAAACACATTTATGTCGTGTTTTATGCACATCCTAAAATTTTACATTCAAATTGATAACTATTATATATCCATAGTCTATATAAACATAAAATAAAGACATAATATTAAATACACGAATTGTGAAACATTAGATCTCTTATGTCACAATAGATCTCTTATAGTCACTCTCATTATATACAATGACACCTCAAACAGTGAAACACCCCTTTGGTCTCATCTTTTCCACCCTAGAATTACTTTCTCTCCCCTCCACTAACTGTCTCTCTCTCCACTACATTCTTTAATATAAAGGAGAGGTGGAAATCATGGAGCAGTTGAGATGCTCCGTTTTTTGGGTGCAACCGACGCTCTTTTACACGGAAAGAGTTCACGTGCAATATAAAAGGTGTAGCGGAATCCTTCGCTATATATATATATATATATATATATATATATATATATATATATATATATATATATATATATATATATATAACTTTGGTCTTCCTCTTTTCCACCACACAATCACTTTCTCTTTCCTTCTTCACTACATTGTTTAAAATAAACAGTGGAAATCGGTGGATAAATGGGATACTCCATTTTTGGGGTGTAACGGAACGTTTAAAGCAGGTTCAATGACACCCCAAAAATGAAGCACCCCTTTAATCTACCACTTTTTCACCACTCGTTTCCTCTCTCTCACTTTCCATTAACTCTCTCACCTCCCACTAACTTTAATTAATATAAATGAGAGGTGAAAAACAGGGAGGCTAAATGAATCCGTCTTCACGAGTCTCTAACTTCGATAGCTCAAGCCTTTAACCTGTAACACTTGGTCTAATATATATATGTGTGTGTACACACACACATATATATATATACACACACATACATATATACATATATATATATATATACACACACACACACACACACGTATAAATATACATATTTATAATGAAAACGACTATTTAGACACAAAATTAGACATAAAACCTCGACCAATGGATTCTTTTGTCCTTATATGGAGGGGTGAAATGTGTGAGACGATTCAATGGTAGAAATTAGTTGTCTCAAAATTTTATATCTATATAGAATTATATATATATATATATATATATATATATACATATACATACATACATACATATATATATATATATATATATATATATATATATATATATAATTGATTCACTTTATTTCAAATACAAAACATTACAAAAGATAGGTTAACATACTAACCGTTACAATGTAAAGAGAAAGGAAACAGTAAATAAAAGGAATGTAAATATAAGCAACTAAGAAAACTAAGAAACAAAGATCAGGCCCATGATGAGACCTCCCTCTCACTTTGAGTGAAAACTCACTGCACTATCCCCGAAATCAAGTTCTCCACTGCCCATGAATGCAGTAGGCATCTTCATGAAAACCAAACCAGAAACATATCTGAGTACTAGTCCATGATCAAAAGTAGCATTTTCCTCCAGGTAGTTTATAAAACACCAAAAAACCCATATACAGATGTAGATAACACCTATAAAAGAACTGCAGCTGCCCATAAACAATGTTTTCTTTGCTATATAGTGAACTGGCAGCAATTCGAACTTTTACATGCAAGTTCATGAATTGGTTGTTGTTCACTGTAAAGACAAATATGATCTTGGCCCATACATATTGTTTCCTGAATATCCAGGTCTTCGTATGAAACATTATTTGAGTATGAGTTTCAAGTTTGGTAGCTGCTTGCATCTCGGTACAGTCCCCCTCTAACTACCAAACTGAAACTTATAACTACTGCTAAACCCAACCGATTGGCCATTAAATCCAAGCTTGACGACACTAGATTTGAATTATCATCTGGCAAACTCATATGATAGGCTCGCAAGATCAACTTCTCAGTGAACCAGAAGCACCATTATTCAGCAAATCTGATAACCACATCTTCGAGAACCAAGCTAAAGTTCTAAATATTATCGAGTTGAAATCTATGAACAACATCTTCATATAAAATGAGAAGCATTACTGATCTCCAGTCCATAATCTAAAGCAGTACATAATTCCAAGCTAAACTGAACGCTGCAGCCATTACCCAAATTTAAGTAGCACCTAAACTCAGTAAGTTACTAATGAAATCCCAAAAGATATTTAATTCCAATCTCTAAGTTTGATCCAATCCTAGAACAAGAATCGACATTTTGAATATGGATTTCATATGAACTGAAATGAATCCAAGTGCCACCAACTCAAACTATATCTGCACTATTAAGTTAACAGTGAAACATCAAACTGTTAAATCCATAAACTCGCTCCTATCATAAACATGCCATTACTTGCTCAAATCCGTCCACGTATTGAAACAAAGCTTTGGATTTAATAATGTTTTGAAATACTTGAAGTCACTTTATATCATAACCAGCTGCTCATCAACCCAGAAGCCAAACATTAAACCAATTCAATATTCAAACACAGTTTCAAACATGCCGAAGATAGATTAAAACTGCTGATGATTAACCATAAAGCTACCTGAAATTAGAATTATGGAACACAATGTAACTTATCCTCCATTTCATCCATAGTCAATATGTATTGGATAACTACTGTTAATGTCGGAAGTCCCATATTCACTTTATATATCTACTGATCATCATATAAAAGGTTATTGGGAAACCATGAACAATCAGAAGATTATCATGAAGGCGATAACTGCTTCAAAACTAACTGATGTAGCAGAGCTTTTATGAAACTAAATATAAACTTCAGAAAATGCCTTACTTATTCGGAAGATCATTCATATCAAATAGATCTGGTAAGAATGTATGTAATAAAACTAATACCGAACCCATATCTCTTTCAACTTAAGAACGCTGGAAAAATCTTTGACCGTAGCTTAAAACTATTTACAAATTATAACTTCAGACCACAACCAAATGAAACCCTAGCATCCCCAATTTACGCAACTGTTCTAATAATCAGAAACCCACACATACCAGAATACGAAAATGGTGAAGAAACTGGAGAAATGGTTATGAGGAATCAGAAGTGATTCAACACTTGCGCCGGCTATGCCAGATCCCAATCCCCCCAATGTCTTGTTCTCCAGCTTTCAAACAGATTCGAATCGAATATGTGGATCTGCTTTTAAGCATAGATGCATTTGGATAGGGCAGATCTGGAAATTTAGCCTTCCGAAATTGATAAAAAACAGATCTGACTTCAAAAGTGAAATTAGAATGGAGAGAAACGAAAGGCTTATCAACAGATTACAATCTGTACATCACGTCGAAGGTTATCAGAAATAAATCCAGTAGGAAAGAAGAAGAAATTAGAGAACGGTAGAGGACTCACGCACAGTGAAATCAGGAAAAATTCTCCTATCGCCATTAACGAGCCCCACCATATATATATATATATATATATTGTTGAAGTATGCGATACTATATGTTGGATTGAAGAGGTCGAAGATAGCTTCGAGTCGGAGGTGGCCGTTCGCAAATCGGAGCTCGTATGTAGGAGTTATGAGCTGGAAGAAGTTTGTTATCAGTTCGGAACAGGGACCGATGTCTATCATTGGAAGTGACAGACGTCTGACTGCAAGGAATTGGTTTCCCGAGAGTTCAGACAGACATCTGACACATGAGGGACAGACGTCTGTGTTGAGTGCATATGCCCAATTAATCTCTGGAAGATGACAGACGTCTGTTAGGCAATGCGACAGATGTCTGATCGTGTCTTTGGGCTAATTCGAGCAGGAAATTAGCAAGCAAATTTGTGACTAATTCGGGGGCAATTTGGGTAATTGGCCAAACCTTTATATAAGCTATTTTTCTGATGTGAATTTAGGAGGGCTTGAAAACTTGATTTGGGATCGAGGGTTTATTCGCAAGGGTGAATTAGGGTTTATAACCTAATTCCAATTCTTCAATTCTATTCTCCTCAAACTCTTTTCTGTATTGAAATATAGTGATCATTGGATCAATCTCTTGTATTCCTTTCATCATGGTAATAAAATACACTCTCTAAAGTGGATGTACACTAACGAGATGTTAGTGGAACCAATATAAATCCTTGTGTGATTTATTTTTGCTACTTTGTCATTAGTTTCTTTCTTGAGATTTGGATTGTTCGTGATTAGTTGATCTTTGTTTGTGTCTAGAGTTATTGCTTTGGTTGTTTTTGCAAGTCTAACAATGGTCTAGTCTTCCGCTAGCGCATTGTTGTTTAGATATCGGATTCGAGTGGTCTTGAATCATAATCACAACGGTTACAACTGTTGGTATCAGAGTTGTTTGGTGCTTGTTAGGTGTTAGTGAAAATGCCATAGACAGATAGTAACTCGGTAAGTCCTTCAACCGAAAGTCCGAATAGTGTGGCGCCTTATGTACAGGGTTCGTATGCGGTGTCGGGTTATCAATGGGTTATTGACAAGTGGAATGGTGATAATGACTTTGAGAATTGGCAATGGAAAACGAAAGCAGTTCTTAGGCGGAATCGGGTGCACCGAGTAGTATTTGATACTCACTTATTGCCAAGTGATATCTCGGATGTTGAGAGAGAGGAGATGGAGGAATGGGCTTACACTACTCTTCAACTTGCTATGGGAGAGAATGTGTTCTTCGAAATTAGTGGTGAGACTGCCGCTAAAGGTATTTCGGACAAGTTGGAAGAACTTTATATGAAGAAGTCGCTCACTAACCATTTGATCTTGTTGCGAACGTTTTTCACCTTCAACATGAAGGAGGGTAATTCGCTTAATGCACATTTGAATGCCTTTGATGACTTGCTCATGAAGATGAAGGCCGTTGATTTGAAGATTGTGGAAGAGCAAAAGGCGATGATATTATTGTGTTCGTTGCCGGACCGTTATACGAGTTTCTCAAATAGTTTTATCTATGGCCGGGATACCTTGACTTTAGATGATGTCAAGATGGGTCTTCCTAGTGAGGAGTTGAGAGATCAAATGAAGGAGATGAGTGAGGGTAGTAGTGGAGCTAGTAGTAGTCACGGGTTGTTTATGGAGAAATAAAAGAATGTGAAGAAAGGAAACCGGGGGTGTTCTATATCAAGAAAACCCGGTGGAAGAGGTAAATCGAAAGAGAGAAATGGTAAGTACTTTATTTGTAAGAAACCGGGACATTGGAAGAATGAATGTCCGGACAAAGATAAGAAGGAAGTAGCATCTTCATCCATGGCGGTGGAGAGTGGAGATGGTGAGATAGATGTGAATGTGTTGACGGCGGTAGCAACGGGTGTTTCGGGTAACGATTGGGTACTCGATTCGGGTGCGTAGTATCATATGATGCCAAATAAAAATTGGTTTTTCATCCGTTGAGGTCAAAGAGGGAAATGCAATTGCTATGGGAAATGGTGCTATTTGCAAGTCGATGGGTAGTGGCTCCGTGCAAATAATTATGTTTGATGGAGTTTTTCGCACACTCACCAATGTTAGCTATGTTCCGGGACTTAGGAAGTCACTGATATCTTTGGGGAAATTGGATTCTCTAGGATGCAAGATCACTATCGAGAAGGATTGCTTGAGGGTTTCGAAGGGGGAACTTGTGGTTATGAAGGGTGCTAGGACTCATGGTATATATTTTCTTCAAGGTGTTACCGTAGGAGGTGAGACTTGTGTGGGTGTTGATAGTTCTCGTGACTTGGATGCGACACGGTTGTGGCATTTGAGATTTGGTCATGTCTCGGAGAGGAATTTAGATATTCTTCGGAAGCGGGAAATGATCGAAGGTGAGAGTTTCAACAAACTAGAGTTTTGTAAGGAATGTGTCATAAGGAAGCAAACAAGGGTATCATTCGATGAAGGCAAGCATGACTCAAAGGTGGTTCTTGAGTATGTTCATTCGGATGTTTGGGGACTGGCACCGGTTGCTTCTTTGGGAGGAGCAAGGTATTATATTCCTTTCATTGATGATTTGTCTCGAAAGGTATGAGTTTATGTAATGAAGGCCAAGTGGAGGCATTTGCTAAGCTCAAAGTGTGGAAGGCTCTTGTTGAGAATGAGAGTGGTAAGACTTTGAAGGTGTTAAGGATCGACAATGGCAGCGAATATGTTTCTCGGGAATTCTTGAAGTATTGTAAGCATCACGGAATCCGAAGACATTTTACTACACCGGGAGATCCTCAATCTAATGGAGTAGCAGAAAGAATGAACCGAACTCTACTTGAGAAAACTCGAAGCTTGAGATTAACACCGGGTTTGTCTAAGGGATTTTGGGTCGAAGCTTTGTCAACCGCGGTGCATATTGTGAATCGAGTTCCGCACTCGACCATTGGTAACAAAATTCCGGAGGAAGTGCGGAAATGGAAGAGTGTTAACTTGAGATATCTTCGTGTGTTTGGTAGCCCGGTTTATGTGCATGATCTGGGGATTGATAAGCTTGGAGCTAGAGCATTCAAAGGGGTCTTGCTTGGTTTCAAAGATGGCGTGAAAGGCTATCCGATTTGGAATCCGAAAATGAAGAAGGTTGCTAATTCTCGTCATGTCACTTTTGATGAGTCGACTTTATTCAAGGTGAATGAGAGCTCATCGGACGTTCCAGATTTGGTTCATGGTGAATCAAAGGAGAAGGAAGTCATTCCCACATTCTATCCAAGTGGTAGTAGAGTTGAAGAAGCTCGTGGGGTTGAAGTGGTTATGAAACATCACAGAGTCCACATGGTTCATCTAGTGATGTTGGTGATGTACATGATACTAGAGAAGTTTCGACTCAAGGTGGAGCCGAAAGTGGTTTGGGTGATAGTATTGCTACTCGGGTTGGGCGACGTGCAATAAGGCCTCCCGAAAGATATGGTGATTGGAACTACCTTAGCTTTTGTGATCATTTGGACTATGCTCTCAATGTAGTCCAATATAAGCCGATGGACCTTGATGACGTCATGGAGTCGAGATAGAGCTCGAAGTGGATTTGCACCATGGAGGAAGAGATGCAATCGCTTATGAAGAACCGAACTTGGGATTTGGTTCCACTTCCTCAAGGAAACCATGCTATAGGGTGCAAATGGATTTACAAGGTGAAGGATGATGGAAGTTACAAAGCAAGGTTAGTGGAAAAGGGGTATTCACAAAGGAAAGGACAGGAGTATGATGAAATTTTTGCACCAGTGGTTCGCCATACTTCTATCCGGGTTTTACTAGCCATAGTTGCTATCCATGACTTGGAGTTAGAGCAACTTGATGTGAAAACTGCCTTTTTGCATGGAGACTTGGATGAAGACATCTACATGGAGCAACCAGAAGGTTTTGTTGTAGATGGTAAGTCTAAAATGGTTTGCAAGTTGAAGAAATCACTATACGGGTTGAAGCAATCGCCTAGACAATGGTACAAGAGATTCGATCATTTCATGCTTGAAAGTGGCTTCCATCGAAGCATCAAGGATGCTTACGTATATTTCAAGAGGTTGGGAAATGATTGTTGGCTGTATTTACTCTTGTATGTGGATAATATGCTCATTGCTTCCAAGGATCAAAATGAAATCAACAAGTTAAAGATGCTTTTGAAATCGGAATTTGAGACGAAGGATCTTGGAAAAGCAAGAAAAATCTTGGGCATGGAAATTGGAAGGGACCGAAAGCATTTTGAATTAAGACTGACTCAAAAGGATACGTTAAAAAAGTGCTTTGCCAGTTTAGGATGCAAAGGCGTTAAATACACCTTTACCTTTGCATATGAAGCTTTCGGAAAAGGGATCACCTATCAGGGATAAAGACAAGGCTTATATGGAAAAGGTGCCATATGCAAGTGCGGTTGGTAGTTTGATGTACGCAATGGTGTGTACAAGGCCCGATATTGCAAATGTTGTCGGGGTGGTAAGTCGGTATATGGCTAATCCGGGGAAATCGCATTGAGAAGCCGTGAAGGCTATTATGAGATACTTGAAAGGCACAACATCTCATGGACTTGTCTTTGGCGGTAGTAATGATAGGAGTTGCAAGTTGGTTGGTTATTGTGACTCGGACTACGCCGGTACTAGGGATCGGAGGAAATCAACTTCCGAGTATGTCTTCACACTTGGCGGGACAGCCATTAGTTGGAGATCGCGATTGCAAACAGTATTTGCTTTATCCACTACGGAGGCGGAGTTGATTGCCGTTGTGGAAGCGACCAAGGAGGCACTCTACTTGAAGCGATTGTTGTGTGACTTGGGTTTCGAACATGAGAGTGTTGATGTTCGATGTGATAGCCAAAAGTACTATCCATTTGGCAGAGAATTTGGCGTTTAGCTCGCGGACCAAACATATTGAGGTGAGAGAGTCATTTCTTGTAGCCATGGATGAGGGTAAGCTAGTATACCTTCGGAAAGTGCACACAAAGGATAATGCGGCGGATATGTTTACAAAGGCATTGTCGCATGGGAAGTTCAGGCATTGCCCGAACTTAATTTGCTTGTTGAGTTGCTAGGTGCCACGGGGTGGCATAAGGTGGAGAGAGTTATTTTTCGTTTGATGGAAAGGAATAGCGGTGAGAGATTGGAAATCTATCTTCATGGTAAGTACTCGTTGCACTCCCGAGTACATTGTCTTTTGGTGATACGGTTTTGATTTGAATGTTTTCAACACTACATTGGAGAGTGGGGGCTTTGCCTGAACTCGTTGGTGTAGTGCAATAGGCGGTGGCCATGTCGGAGCTCATTGGGGAAACATTCAAGTTTGCTTGGTCAAAGGTAGAAGGAAATGCTTAGGTGCATTGGAGTTTGGAGTTGAGATGGTTATAGTATTGTGGTGGAGTGTTGAAGTATGTGATACTATATGTTGGATTGAAGAGGTCGAAGATAGCTTCGAGTCAGAGGTGACCGTTTGCAAATCGGAGCTCGTATGTAGGAGTTATGAGCTGGAATAAGTTTGCTATTAGTTCGGAACAGGGACCGACGTCTGTCATTGGAAGTGACAGACGTCTGACTGCAAGGAATTGGTTTCCTGAGAGTTCAGACAGACGTCTGACACATGAGGGACAGACGTCTGTGCTGAGTGCATATGCCCAGTTAATCTCTAGAAGATGACAGACGTCTGTTAGGCGATGCGACAGACGTCTGATCATGTCTTTGGGCTATTTCGGGCTGGAAATTAGCAAGCAGATTTGTGACTAATTCGGGGGTAATTTAGGTAATTGGCGAAACCTCTATATAAGCTATTTTTCTGAGAGGGCTTGAAAACTTGATTTGCGATCAAGGGTTTATTCTCAAGGGTGAATTAGGGTTTATAACCTAATTCCAATTCTTCAGTTCTATTCTCCTCAAACTCTTTTCTATATTGAAATATACTGATCATTGGATCAATCTCTTATATTCCTTTCATCGTGGTAACAAAATACTCTCTCCAAAGTGGATGTACACTAACAAGATGTTAGTGGAACCACTATAAATCCTTGTGTGATTTATTTTTGCTACTTTGTCATTAGTTTCTTTCTTGAGATTGAGATTTGGATTGTTCGTGATTGGTTGATCTTTATTTGTGGCCAGAGTTATTGCTTTGGTTGTTTTTGCAAGTCTAACAACGGTCTAGTCTTCCGCTAGTGCATTGTGATTTAGATATCGGATTCGAATGGTCTTGAATCGGATTAATCACAATGGTTACAACACACACACACAGACACACACACAACACACACACACACATATATATATACATATATATATAGAGGCAGATTCAATGACACCTTAAATAGTGGAGCACCCCTTTGGCCTTCCTATTTTCCATCATACATTCTCCCTCTTTCTACTTCCACTCATTCTCTCACCTCCCACTGACTTAAACTAATATAAATGGATGGTGGAATACAGGAGGGCCAAAGAGGTGCTGCATTTTTGGGGTGCCATTGAACGCTTGCCGCATATGTGTGTGTATGAGAGAATCGGACTAAAGGAAAGATCTGAAAACAATTTTAGGCTGAAGTTCAAAAATTTTAAGATTTAGTCTGAAGAAAAAAAAAATCATATAGCATTACAGAAATATAATGTTGTATTTATTTAATGATATTTTCATTTAATCGCCAATGGAAAATTAAGTTTCAAGAGTTTGTTGATGTTACTTTATCTGGGTTGAGTAACATTTGTTTTCGCATTCAACATTTATGAATCCACGCCTTTTAACGACAGCAACTATATTTTTATAACAATCAACTACAAACAATTATGTGAAAGATTTTACCATACTTACATACATTCTAGCTATCAAATTCCTTATTTATAAATCTTTAATTTTCCATCACAAAGTCAAAGTTGGAGTCATGTATTTGGAACCATTTGTCTGTTGCTTGTATCATTTTGTTTACATCATATGACCCATCAACTTATGTCGGTTGACCCTCACTAGCTGCTTATTACACATCTTGACAATTGACTTCCTGTATAATTACAGTTATGCAAGCTTGCATGTTCAAAACATAGGTTATATTTTCTAAGTGAGAAACTTGGTAACCATGTGAGGTAACTATCAAACACCTGCAATATTGCTGCTCTACTAAGACAATAATGGTTGATTAGAATAGTATCACACATCTATGTCTAGTGCATACTGCATACACTGGGAACATTCTTTATGTCATGAAAAGCCATTTAAAGAGGGTACACAATATATGATATACATATTCCTTTTCTTTATATTTTACACCTACCTTCTTCTTAATGCATAATAATGTTATATGAATATAACACTATATATTGATAGTACTATACGGTTATTTTTTTTTTTTTGTCCTTCAGACTAAATTTTGAAACTTGTGTCATTCATATTAAAATTGTTATTGGATTTTTTCTTCCTCTTATACATACACACATACACTGCACAGAGTTAGAAAAAGACATAAAAGAAAAAAAAACTTAAGTAGACTTTTATTGCTTTTTACCTGCTTACAAATTCATACAAATACTTACCCTTTATATAGAGCTATTAACCAATAGTTATTACTAATAAATGGGATTGAACTATAATTACTACATTAGAATAATACTATTATGATTAAATAGAAAAATTCAAATATTTTACTACCACTCCCTTTCTTAAACTGATGCTTTACAAACACTCAGTTTACTAGCTTTCGTAACACTTGATCATCCAAGGTATATATAGCAAGCATCTTCCTTAGTTTCTAAAATGTAGGAATTTTGAGGGTTTTGTGAATATATCAGCAATTTGTTCTTTACTTCCGCAATAAATGAGATCAATGATTCCTTGCTTAGTGTGCACCCTTAATGTAACGATCCTCATTCTACGTATCGAAGGATCGTAGAAAATTTATTTCTTTTTCATATAAGGTCGTATAACTTTTGGGAACGACTATTGGGGTCATTTCCCATGTTCACAATTGTTTTCGATTTTTAAATGACTATTTTTCCCTTGGAAAATCTTGTTTTTCCTATAACTTTTGATTGTTAAGAAGTTTTGACCTGAAACCACTTCCATTGGGTTCGGATGGTGGTTTACCTTTCCGTAGAGTGGTCAAATCAGCCTAATGGACTTATCGTTTGGGAGGTATGGCCGAATTAAGATTTGGAAGGTGAAAAACAGCTTAAATGGTCTTAATAGGATAATTAGCAGCTAAGTCCATTGGGGATTTCGGGATTAGGGCCATATAACGGCTGATTAGGGTCAGAGAAACTTTTTCTTTGTCATTTTCCAGCCGCTACTTACCTGTCTTTAATCCTAACAATGGCCTCCAACACACAAATCACCTTCTAATCACCGTTTAATCAAGTATTAGCCTAATCTACATCAAAACAAGGCAAATTAGCATAGAATTTGGGATAGAGCTACTGGAACACATAGAGATTCAACCCAAATCAGAGATACTTTTAGATCTATAAATTATTTAGGGCTGAGGTGAGTGATTTGCATTGTTTTTCACTAATTACGGCTAATTAGGGGTGATTAGTGATAATTAGCGAAATGTTGGCTCAGAAAAATCTGTAAAATTCTTAAATATTATTTTAGGGCTCTGATAGAAATTTGGGTTAATTTGAATATGATTTGCTAATCCTATCATTAGTTATGGTTAAACATGATTAAGGGGAAAACATAGGTTTTTGGGTATGTTTGATCCATGTTGACATAATAAATTATTGTTTTGGTGTTTATTGTTGATTCTCTATGTTGCTATGATTGTATGGTATGCTTTGTGATTCATTAGAAAAGTTAGAATGGTCGAAAACGCCGTCGTATGGCGTAAAATAGTCGCTAGAAAAGTTGTAGGAAATGTGCAGGGTTTTGGATCGGATCGAATATAGGGCTCGGATCGGATAGGAGAACCATGCAATGGAATTCGATTCGGATCAAAATTTGGCACTAGAGGAGGCTTGGCAAGAAGGAAGGCCACTTGTATAGAGTTGGAGTTGGAGTAAGGACTGGATCGGACTAGAGCCTAGCATGGGGGGATCGGATCGGAGAAGAGGAGCTGGAGCAACGGATGGGATCGGTTCGTCATAACCGAACCGAACCAGATGGAGATGACCAAACCGAACCGAATGAGAGACCCGAACCAAACCGACGATGACTGGAGCAATATATGTATTCAAGCCGAACCGAGGCATGGGCTAGGAGCATCGAACCGAACAGGGTATGGAGGCTGAACCGAACCGAATTTTGAACTACTTCTACGTGACGACTCTTCTGAAGACCAACCCCAATTCGACTAAAACACGAGATGCAAAGGCAGTCTAGATGAGAAGTCCGGATCCAGATGGGAACCAACGAGTTAACTTCATGAATTGGACTTTGTTGTGGGATGTGTACAAAGGAGTTATCGATATCTATAGCTTTGACTCACTACTGAGACGGATTAGTGGCTATGGATCAGTGTAGTGGAGTTGTTATAACTCCATGGGGCAAAGCGATCGTAGCAAGGCTATGAGCCAGTGCAGTGGAGTTGTTATGACTCCATGGGGAAGATTAGACATAGCAAAGGATTAGTGGCTATGGATCAGTGTCGTGGGGTCACCGTGACTTCATGGGGCAGAGTGATCATAGCAAAGGATTGGGTGATGAAAGTGGTAGATATTGTATGCTTTACGCACTGAGTGAGAGATGTGAGGATGATTACTATGTTTGATGTCTGCTATCACCATGACATGCATACCCCTCCCCATTATTTTCACAGTATGTGTTAGTGTTACCCTAGAGTGTTGTACATCCTGTTGTGCTAACTATTTGGTTGCAGGTCCAGGTTCAGGTATGATTATGTATACCTGTTATTGTTCTGTTTTGCTGCTTATCGCTCATACCAGACTTTTGTCTGACCTAGAGTTTTTTATCTCTTATAACACCCCGTAATTTTATAACATTAAAATTCACAAATTAAAGTATACTTAATTTTTAGAAGAAGAATTAAGTGAAACGGATTGCGCTATTATGTTCGTCTCAAAATTTTGGGTCAAGATAGACATTTGGTTTGCATAAAACTAATAACTTATGAAGAAGTTATTAAGCCTTGAAGTTTGTATGCATATGAGAAATATATATATATATATATATATATATATATATATATATATATATATATAATATTCAAAAAAAGTTCAAAACAGCGAATCGGGAGGGTGAATAGCCAAACCACACCATTTCTGGAGTCGACCCGAGCTCCGCTGGGTCGACGAGGGGTCGATCCAGGGTGTTTTCCTATCAATCCATGGCCCAATTCGTCCTAAAGGCTGATGTGGCATCTGAGTGGTCCTGATGGTTCTGGTTATCCCTAGGTTAATCCGACAGCTCTTATTAAATTACACTTCTATAAAAGCACTCCTAAACCCCTAACCCTAATCACATTAATTCATAACAAGAGCCGTTGTGCCGTCAATGGAGAACCTAGAGTAGCCGCCATACATTTTCAACCCTAAAGCAAGATAGAAGCTTGAATCAAAATCAAATCAAATCTAAATAACGATTAGTCTACATCAAAGGCGAGCAATTCAGTTTCATAATACATATCCCAGAAAGACAAGACTATTCTTTTTAATTGTGTGTATGATAGCTTTCACAAAATAATTAATTTAATTATGATAAGATATAATTGGGATTATGAGAATACGATTTTGAATCATGTGATGTAAAATATATGTATGTTTGTGCTGTCGAATCATATGTTAGTCTTATGCAAGTAGGATTATATGTTTGTTCTTATGTGAACCTTATGCAAGTTGAATCAAATATCTTATGCAAGTTTGTGATGATTGGATCATATATTCATGTATGAATCTTATGCAAGTTTGGGTTGTTAAAATATATATGAGACATGTATATGCATATGTTAGTTTATGTGACATTAACCTTTATGTCTAGATCCATATGCAAGTTTACATCTTTATGTTTAAATCTATATGCAAGTTTACATCTTTATGTTTAGGTCTATATGCAAGTTTACATCTTTATGTTTAGATCCATATGCATGTTCACACCTTTATGTTTGGATCTATAGAAGTACATAAGTTATGCAAGTTTATGCCCATTACCTATGCTAGTTTTGTATCATATGCTAGTTTGAATGAAATTCATATGCAAGTTATTGGCTATGTAATCTTATGTCATGATCCTTAGATCAATTTTATGTGTTATGTGATGTTGTTTTTCTTTTTATAAGTTAGACTATTTGCGAGTCTAACATATCTCATATGAAAACGTACGAATAGCGTGGGGATGATGGGATAATATTGAATATACATAAAATGTGAATTGGCATAAAATGGCCTTAAAAGGCATATAATTAATTTGAGACATTAATTGGCATAATTGGTATTTATGGACATAATTTTAAGAGAAAATCATGGACATAAATAAATTTGGAATTTATTAACAAATTTGAATAGGGATATTAATCCAATTTGGGGTTAAATAAAGATGTGTAATAATTAACCGCCTAAGACACGAGGTTAGGATCTTTTGTGGTGTAAGACTGCCCGGACCCGCCCGGCAAATCCAGCAGCCACAAATGTCAGTCTAATGTGAGAGGTCAAAGGCACAAATTAAATGTGTAACAATTGTAAAGACACGAGGTTATGCTTGTTTGCGGTAAAAGATTGCCCGGACCCACCCAGCAAATCCAGCAACCGCAAATGTCAGCTTAATGTGGGAGGTCTTTACAAGGTTACGGTTCTAATGAATTAAGTAACACTTAACCAAATAAACATGTGGTGGGACATGGGGGGGTTAAGTGGGTG
This sequence comes from Allium sativum, assembly GCA_030737875.1. Lineage (NCBI taxonomy): Eukaryota > Viridiplantae > Streptophyta > Magnoliopsida > Asparagales > Amaryllidaceae > Allium > Allium sativum. The sequence continues at coordinate 110,049,716 of CM060912.1, forward strand.
CCTTGGGTGGCATGTGAAATTAAGTGGGTGCTGTGGGTGGCATGAGAAATACGATTAGATGCACTTAACCAAGATTGAAACATGTAAGAAGATATGAATAAGAATGGGGTTAAGTGGGGAAACCTTAGTGGGGACCAAGCATAGGTGGAAGGCTTGTGTTAAGCATGGGGGCCCTTTTCATACCAGTAACCCATTAAGTATCTTTGTGAGCTCGACCCAAGTCGAGGATGGGACACGCTTACTGGATTTTATTGTAAGAGATCAAAACGGGTTAGCGGTGGCAACACAAGTCCAACAGGGTCATGTGCGTGCGTGGGCCCGGGTTGGTAGGTAAGACGTTGTTTCATCGTGTAGATATAAGCCGTGCATCTTTGGTGGTATTGGGTTGCCACTTTGGGGAGTGATACACCCCACTGTGGGACCAGCACGGGTATCTATGAGTTAGGGAGCCGATCGAATGGGGGTAGTGGGTACAACTAGTGGAGATAAGGGAAGACGACACCTATGAAGGCAGCTAAGGTACAAGAAACTACCATTATCATTATTTCTGTAGGCGGGATCAACTTTTAGGATGATTAGTGGTGGTGCAGTATAGTAATTATCCTATAGTGATTAGGAACGAGATTAACGCCAGAATATTCCTCTTATTTGCTTTGTTATGCTCACTTGTTTCAGGGTCATATCTTATCTTACTAGTTTATGCCTTATCCTAGATACTTTAATAATTATATTGTTATAGTTATTATACTCGCCAGACTTTATGTCTAACCCCCTTGTTTTTGCCTCTTTTCTCCCCCCCCCCAAGGTTCTCAGAATGGGACTAGTACTAGTGGAGCTTGATCTCGGATCTCTTTCTCTCTTTTGCTTGAATTGCTGAAAGTAAAGTTCAGCTCATCTCTTTTATGGCTACTTGTGTTGGGGTTTATGCTTTTTATCTTATGTACTCTGAAACAATTTATCAAGATGGATATTAAGTGTACTTGGTTTATGAAGTTGTTGTTATCAAACTATTTCTCCACTGCAATAAAAGTTGTTTTAAAATTTTCAAGTACCATTATTTATATCTGTCTTGTTATATTCTGTTATATACACTAAATATGCTCCATGGAAGTTAATGCATTCCCTTTGTGAGTGACATTAATGGACGTGGGGTGTTACATGTGGTATTAGAGCTGAAGGTTATCAGACTAGATATGAATTTTGAAAAACAATTTTTCAAAAAGCACTCTATAAAGAAATACTTTCAAAAGTATGTTTTAAGGAAAGTATTTTCAAGAGAAAAGTTTGTTTTAAAAACATAACCCCCAAGAGCCATATATCTTTCTTTCGAACTCTCTTTTTTGAATCTCTTCATTTTCTTTTCAGCATGTCTGTAATTCCCGAGATACCCGAGGGGATACCAATACCAGGATGGTTTAGAAGGTATCTGGAAGCTAGGGCCAATGTCGCAAGCCTAGCAAATGCTCCTCCTCCTCCTCCCCGTGTTGATACTTTTGCAAAGATATTCAAAGATTTTAGGGCAATGGACGGGAAACCTTTTCAAGGATCAGAGACATTTGTTGAAGCTCGAAATTGGCTTAAGGAGGTGGAAGATCTATTTTGTATTTTCGAAGTAGAAGATGGAAGGAAGGTCCAATTGGCTGCTTGGTTAATGAAAGACGAAGCCTTGTTTTGGTGGGAGGTAACGAACGGATAGCATCCGGTGGAGACATGGATGGATTTCAAGCGTAGGTTCGAAATGAAGTTTCTCTCACGAGCAGAAGTGAATTTATATATGGAAAGATTCTTGGAGTTGAAGCAAGGGGATTTATCAGTAAAGGAGTACGTCAACAAGTTCAATCAGTTGGTGAGATTTGGCTTGGAATTGGTAAACACACCTGAGAAGAAGGCCTTGAGGTTCGTTAAAGGTTTGAATGAGCCGCTACATGGGTTGGCGATGACCCACATTCCGATGGGGGCCACCTTTGAGAAACTGGTTGACATGGAGCTTATGCATGAGGAAGAGAAATGTGTGAATGCTAATCAGGCACCGGAGAAGAAAGGAAACCAGAAGAAGCCACAATAGCAAAACAAGAAAGGCAGGAAGAACAATAATGGAAAAGGAAAGAAGAAGTGCTTTAATTGTGGGACACCAGGCCATCTGAGAAAAGACTGTAGGAAAAAGAAGAAGATTGGCTGTTTCCACTATGGAGAGGCAGGTTATCTAGTTAAGGACTGCCCAATCAAACAGGGGCAAGGGAAAAGAAGTTCTGGAGGGCAGCTTCAGGCTCTCATGACACCAGGGCAGGCGAGAGGGCAGATTCAGGCTCTCATGGCATCAGGACAGGAGAGAGGTAGAAACATTTCCATTGAAAGTTTAGTTTTTCTGTTTGATCATCCTGTTCGTACTTTGTTTGACTCTGCGCTTCACACTCGTTTTATCTGCTTTGTTAGTTGAAACACTGCACCTAAATGCTAGTCTAGTTACAGATCCCATGGTAGTCTCAAATCCTATTGGTGGTTCAGCTCATCTTTCTATGATTTGTCAGGATTTAAGAGTGTCTATCTTGGGCGTTGGGTTTGAATGCAACGCCTTTGTTCTTAGCTTCATGGGCTACGGCTTGATTCTAGGAATGGATTGGCTAACTAGATATGGTGCCATCCTAGATTGTGAAAGAAGGGTAGTTAGATTGTTGACTCGTTGTGGAAAGACCCTTGATATTTCTTGTGACCATAGAGGTCCGGTAATGCTTAGCTACCTAGAATCCCTAGACGCATCCAATGATGATTTGAAATATGTTCGTGTGGTCCGTTAATATAGTGACGTCTTCGTTCGAGGTTTACCCCCGAGGCGCGAGATAGACTTTCGAATATATCTAGTAGATAATGCAAAGCCGGTTGCATTACCAGTGCACCACATGGCTCCGAGAGAGAGAAGAGAACTCAGTAAGCAAGTGAAAGAATTGCTTGAGAAGGGGTTCATAAGAAGAAGTGTTTCGGAGTGGGGTGCTCCAGTCGTTTTTGCTACAAAAGCTGATGGTTCACTTAGATTGTGCGTGGACTATAGAGAGCTAAATAAGCTAACAAAGAAGAACATGCACCCATTACCGAGGATAGATGATTTATTCGATCAGTTGGTGGGTGCTTCAGTTTTCTCGCAACTGGATTTAGCTACAGGGTTTCATCAGCTAAGGGTGGCTGAAGATAGCATCGATAAGACTGCCTTTAGAATTCCTGACGGTTTCTTTGTGTGGCTCGTCACGCCTTTTGGTTTGACGTATGCACCCGCATACTTTGTTGACTTAATGAATAGGGTGTTTAGGGAGTTTCTAAAAAAGTTTGTTGTAGTCTTTGTAGATGATATTCTGATTTTCTCTAAAAATGAAGAAGAGCATGCCCTATATCTTAGGGAAGTCTTAGAGACCCTACGAGCGCATCAGCTAAAAGCTAAGTTCTCCTAGTGCCATTTTTGGAGAAAATAAGTGAGGTTCTTAGAACACGTGGTCTCTAAGGAAGGGATAGCTATGGATCCCTCCAAGGTGGTGGCAATTCAAGATTGGAAAAATCCTTAGAACACAACAGAAGTAAGAAGCTTTTTAGGGCTGGCTGGCTATTATAGGAAGTTCATTAAGGACTTCACAAAGATATCAGCCCCTCTCACTCGATTAACGAAGAAGAAATTGAATTTTACTTGCGACGTTGACTATGACGATGCTTTCCAAAGTCTGAAGAGGGCTTTGACGACGGCTCCAGTTTTAGTTTTGCCAGACGGGAGTAAGACATTCACTGTATATACTGATGCTTGCGGGACAGGGCTTGGCGCAGTTTTAATGCAAGAGGGAAGGGTGATATGCTATGGTAGAAGACAGTTGAAAGTCCACGAGAAAAATTACATTACCCACGACTTAGAGTTGGCGGCCATAGTTTTTGTGCTTAATTCATTGCGTTATTATTTGCTTGGCGAGATGTTTGAGTTGTATACAGACCATAAGTCGCTAAAGTACTAATTCTCTTAAAAGGATCTAAACTTGAGGCAATAGAGATGGATGGAGTTTTTGGCATCCTACGATTTTGAGATCGCATATACCCCCGGCAAGGGTAACGTTGTAGCCGACGCCTTAATTAGAAAGAAGTTAACTTTAAGCCCTCTGTTCGTAGAGCGGCAGAGTTTGGAGTATATATCTTCCTTTGACTTCAGACCCTCTGTCGATTATGTACCCGGATTATTAGCATCGTTAGAGATGCAACCTACACTTTTGGGTCGAGTTGGAGAGGCACAGCGAAATGACCCGCAGTTGGTTGAGATAGTAGGCAAGCTTATAGGAGGGCAGTCCTCGAGTCATATTGATAGATATGTTATAGATAAGAGAGGTTGGCAACGTAGAGATGGAAGACTTTGCGTACCACAAGACGAGAGTTTGAAGAAGGCAATTCTTGAAGACTCACATCGCTCTAAGATGACCATACATCCCGGTGGTGATAAGATGTATAGGGATATGAAGCGAGTTTTCTTTTGGGACGGAATGAAGAAGGACGTAGCCGAGTTCGTTGCTAGATGCTTAGCGTGCCAACAAGTCAAGGCGGAGCAAAAGAAGCCTGGTGGTTTGCTCCAACCCTTAGAGATTTCGCTTTGGAAATGGGAAAGCATTTCCATCGATTTTGTAGATGGGTTACCAAGATCAAGGAAGGGTAATACGGGGATTTGGGTATTTGTAGATAGACTTACCAAAAGTGTCCATTTTATTCCCGTTAAAAGTAGAAGGACCGCCGCGTGGTTAGCATCTGTTTACCTTCGAGAGATAGTTCGTTTGCACGGCATACCCTTTTGCATTGTGAGCGATAGAGATCCCTCATTTTCACAAGCTAATTTTGGAAAATCTTACAAGAGGCGGTTGGAACACAATTATGCTTAAGTACTGCTTATCACCCTCAGACGGACGGTCAGACCGAGAGAGTAAATCGGGTTGTAGAAGACCTTCTGAGACTATGCATCTTAGACTTTGGAGGAACATGGGAAGAACACCTTCCACTAAGGGAGTTCGCCTACAATAATAGTTTTCAGGCTAGCATTGGTATGGCACCATTTGAGGCTCTTTATGGACGACCGTGCCGATCACCTACATGTTGGTGGGAATCCACTGATAAGGTTTTGCTTCGACCTGACATGATTAGGGAGACTTCGGAGACGATAGACCTGATTCGACGGCGAATGAAGACGACGCAGGACTGATAGAAGTCATATGCTGATAGGAGACGAACCAATCTTGAATTCAATATTGGGGACATGGTTTTTGTTAAGGTGTCACCGTTAAGAAACGTAATCCGTTTTGGATTAGTATGGAAGTTGGCACCGAGGTTCGTAGGACCCTTTCCAATTACGAAGAGGATTGGACAGATGGTGTATAAAGTAAAGTTACCAGAGAAGATCAGCGGATTTCATGACGTGTTTGACGTTTCGCATTTGCGTAAGTGTTTACACGATACGACGAAAGTGGTAGATCCAAGCATGCTTGAAGAAGTGGAAGTAGAGCGCAATGCCACGATCAGATGAGCTCCTACACGCATTCTCGGATCGGAGGTCAAAAAGCTTCGCAACAAAGAGGTCAAGTTGGTCAAAGTGCAATGGGAGATGATCAAAGAGACACGACTTGGGAGACGGAAGAAAAATGCGTATGCTGTACCCTTTCCCTTTTGAGGGTATGTTTAATTTCTCCTTTTTCTACCACTTTGTTGACACTTGTCCTATCTTTTAGTATTATCTTTGCGATGACATCTTCGATCTTTAGTAAGAAGAACCCTGTAACACCCCACTCCCGCTATGATCACTCACAAAGGGAATGCCATAACATCGGTGGAGTATTTTAGTGAATATAGAACAGAAAAATTACAGCAAGACAGATATAAATAGTACTTGGAATCTTTAAAACATCATCTCATAACAGCGGAAGTAAAACATGTCTGGTTACATCATAAACCCATAATAAAAGTCAAGTACAATATCCATCAAAATAAAGAAATACATAATCCCACTCTCATACAATAGCCAAAAACAAAAGAAAAGATAACTGGATAACTGGAGCTTTACATCTATCCAAGCTCCTAAAGACTGGAACCGCAATCCGATCAAGCTCCACTACTGCCAGGATCCACCACAGGACCTGAGGGTTGGGAAAAAGATAAAAACAACGGGGTCAGACATAAGTCTGAGTGAGTCCTATAACTTTAACAATACAATCGTTAAAGTAACCAGAGAAGACATGAATTGATATACGGTAACATATAGGGATGAATAGCTACCCTAAGCAATCAACTAAACTAAGATAAAGGATAAAGACGCATCTACCCTTCCTAAGGTAAATTACTAAACTGCACCACACCAGTCGTTCCTAACTTAAAGGTTGATCCCACCCAAGGACTTATAAAATTTACTAATTAGTACCTGCGTACCCCTAGGTGACCAAGTAGGCGCCACGGGGCCCTACACTCCACCGGGTGTACACACTACTCCCCATTCGATCGGCTCCCTAACGTAGATACCCGTGCTGGCCCCACCATGGGGTGTACCATTCCCCAACGTGGCAACCCGATATAATTAACGGTGCACGGCTTATATCTACACGATGCAACAACGGCTTACCTACCAGCCCGGGCCCACTCACGCATATGAAGCCCGTTGGACTTGCGTTGCCACCGCTAACCCGTTTTGGCCTCTTATAATCAAGCCCAATATGCGTGTCCCGTTACTCGACATGGGTCGAGCCCACAAAGATACGTTTGGGATATTGGTTGAAATGGGCCCCCACAAGCTACCCACTTAAGCTTGTCAAATATCTAGTATATCCCACTTAACCCTTTAATCATGTTTAATTACATGTTTCTCTTGGTTAAGTATTCTAATCGTATTTTCTATTGCCACCCAAGGCAACCCACTTAAGATTCCACATGCCACCCAAGGCACCCACTTAACCCCTCATGTCCCACTACATGCTATAATGGTTAAGTGTTTCTTAATTAATTAAGACCGTGATCTCCCGTAAAGACCTCCCACATTAGACTGACTGTTATGACCGCCTGGTTAAGCCGGTAGAATCCGGGCAGTCTTACGTCATAACAGAGTCTAACCTCGTGTCTTTACCTTAATCACGTATTTAATTTATGGCCAAGACCTCTCACATTGGGCTAACATTTGTAGCAACTGGTTAAGCCGGTCGGGTCCGGGCAGTTTTACACTACAAATGAGTCCAACCTCGTGTCTTAGTCGATTAATTACACCTAATTAATCACCCCCATATTAATTATCCCTAATTAATGTCAAGCTTTTCATAACATGGGTAGACCTAACTCAATAGGTAAATTCCCATGGGGTAGACCTAACTCAATAGGTAAATTCCCAACACATAGTATGGGTACACCTAACTTAATAGGCAAATTCCCATACTATGTTCCTTTATTTTATGTTATGCATAGTTATATTAATTTCACACTATCTTATTAACTTATGCATTTAATTACCCCATCGTTCCCACGTAATTTCGTTCTCATGATATAACACATATAAAAGGTGTCAACTTGCATATGAATGAACATGTTCCAAAGGTGCCATCTTGCATATTAACAAACACATAACTTGCACATGCACTTGCATAACATGTCACATAACTTGCATATAATATGTCACATAACTTACATATTCACTTGCATACAAACTTGCATATTAACTCATAGACTTGCATAATGTGTCATCATGAACTTGCATATTAACAAACATATAACTTGCATATTTACATACATGTAACTTGCATATTAACAAACATGTAACTTGCATATTAACAAACATGTAACTTGCATATTAACAAACATGTAACTTGCATATTAACAAACATGTAACTTGCATATTTACTTACATGTAACTTGCATATTGACAAACATGTAACTTGCATATTAACAAACATGTGACTTGCATATTTACATACATGTAACTTGCATATTAACAAACATGTAACTTGCATATTTACATACATGTAACTTGCATATTAACAAACATGTAACTTGCATATTTACATACATGTAACTTGCATATTAACAAACATGTGACTTGCATATTTACATACATGTAACTTGCATATTAACTCATAGACTTGCATAATGTGTCATCATGAACTTGCATATTAACAAACATATAACTTGCATATTTACATACATGTAACTTGCATATTAACAAACATGTAACTTGCATATTAACAAACATGTAACTTGCATATTAACAAACATGTAACTTGCATATTAACAAACATGTAACTTGCATATTTACTTACATGTAACTTGCATATTGACAAACATGTAACTTGCATATTAACAAACATGTGACTTGCATATTTACATACATGTAACTTGCATATTAACAAACATGTAACTTGCATAAACATAAGATTAATCATATGATTCAAAGCTCATTAACCCACATACAAAACCATAAATCTCATCACATCTCATCTAATTAGTTTACCAAAAGATCATCAAAGTGATAGAAACTCACAACTAGCAACTTTGAACACCAAATGAAGAAGATTAAGATGCTAAGAAGGGATTAGAAGTTGATTAGAGAGTGATTAGTATGCAACCCTCTTCATAAAATTAGTGGAGGCCATGAGAGCTAGCATTTTGCCATAGTTTAGTTACTAGGTTTAATTATGAATGAATTAGGGTAGGTTAGGGTCTTATTTATAGATTAGGCAAGTGTTTTAGGCCATAGGATTAACCCTAGATTCAATCCAAGCCATCAAAGCATGTCTTGGGGAAGGGGTCAAGTGTAGGAACCATCTAGGGCCTTTAGATTAAAGATGGACCATGAGAACCATTCAAATGCAAAATCTGCACTTGAGCGAATCGGCCCACGGGTTGACAGCCAAACACCCTGGATTAACCCCTAGTCGACCCAGCGGGCTCGGGTCGACTTCAAAAATCGGCCGGTTCGGTTATTCCCCTCTCCCAATTCGCTGTTTTGAGCATTTTTGCATATTTATTTATTAAATTTTCAATTATATATATATATATATATATCAATATATATATATATATATCTACACAACCCATTTTACTTAATTAAGTATACTTTAATTTGGGAATTTTCGTGAAACTTCGCGAGGCCATATCTTGGTCATACGGACTCCGATTTTCGAAAACTCGGACTCTATTTCGCGTATTTTTCCGAGACGAACACAGTGGCATAGCCCGTTTCCCTTGATTCCCATTTTAGAATTAAATTCTGCCTCGATTTATGTTATTACAGGTTATTGAAAATACGGGTTGTTACATTCTCCCCTCCTTAAAGGATTTCGTCCCCGAAATCTTCAAGTTAGGAAGAACGTATCCTACCATCCAATCATCCATCTACTCAAAGCATCATCCACGAGCAATCATTGTCCTTACAAGATTCTAAATGCTGGATGGATATATGCAAAAGTGTGTGTATATGTACTTACCTAATGCGAAAATCAGGCGGTTACTGATACAGTAAACCTCCTTAATGCAAACCATGATAGTGCCATGCATCCAATATGTATGCGAAACCCTATTGACACATACAAATTTCTACATGCGTGCACAACCATACACAAAAATGCATCATCCATATGATAACACAGCCATGATACATCCATCAATCTAACTACCACATCCATTTATGCAATATGCAACATGAAGTGACTGAGCCGATCTAGTGCCTAATGTGTGTGTATATGCATCCACGAGCAACCACTAGCAAACAATTGCATCCATATGCATCCATCAACCATAACATGTTTCAAACACATGTTTCAACCATAGGTTTTACCCTATCTAAAGGTCATAGGTATTAGCGAGAGGATATACTAAAGATAAGATAAGTACTAGACAAGCAATAAAGGAGAAGTTAAAAGACATACTCTCAAAAAGAAATGGATACAAAGAACGCATCTTTGCTTCCGTCTCCCAAGTAGCATTGCCTTCGTCATCTCCCCATTGCACTTTAACTAGCTGAACTTCTCTGTTCCTCAACTTCCTAGTTTCTGACCCAAGGATGCGAGTAGGAGCTCGTCGAATCGTCGCATTACGCTCTACCTCTACATCTCTAAGCAAGCTCGGCTCTACCACCTCCGCGGTCTCATGTAAGCACTTCCTCAAATGTGATACATGGAATACATCATGAACACCACTAAGTCTGTCGGGCAACTCCACCCTATATGCCATCCGTCCAATCCTTTCCTTAATAGGAAACGGCCCAACAAATCTCGGTGCTAACTTCCCTACGGACCCAAAGCGAACAACATTTCTCAATGGAGATACTTTGACAAAAACCATGTCCCCAACCTCAAACTCAAGATCCGTCCTTCTCCGATCCGCATAAGATTTCTGTCTATCTTGCGCTGCTTTCATCCTTTTTCGAATTAAATCAATCTTCTCTGAAGTCTCTCTAACCATATCCGGCCCAAGCAAGATCTTATCCGTAGATTCCCACCAACATGTAGGAGATCGACAAGGCCTTCCATAAAGAGCTTCGAAAGGAGCCATACCAATACTGGACTGAAAGCTGTTATTATATGCGAACTCCACCAAAGGAAGATGTTCTTCCCATGTACCTCCAAAATCCAAGATACAAAGCCTCAAAAGATCTTCTAAGATACGGTTCACCCTCTCGGTCTGACCGTCCGTCTGAGGATGATATGCGGTGCTCAAACACAACTGAGTCCCTACCGCCTCTTGCAAACTTCTCCAAAACTCACTAGTGAAAATAGGATCTCGATCACTCACAATGCTGGATGGTACGCCATGCAATCTAACAATCTCTCTAACATAGACTGAAGCAAGCCATGGAGCGGTCCTCTTACTCTTCACGGGTATAAAATGGGCACTCCTGGTAAGTCTGTCTACCACCACCCAAATTCCCGTATTGCCCTTCCTCGATCTCGGTAACCCATCGATGAAATCCATCGAGACACTATCCCACTTCCATTGCGGAACTTCCAATGGGTGTAGCAACCCACCGGGTTTCCTTTGCTCCGCTTTAACTTGTTGGCACACCAAGCATCTAGCGACATACTTGGCCGCGTCTTCCTTCATATTGGCCAAAAAGAAAACTCACCTCATGTCTTGGTACATCTTGTCTCCACCGGGATGAATAGCCATTCTTGAACGATGTGTATCATCAAGTATAGCCTTCCTCAAACTCTCATCTTGCGGTACACAAAGCCTACCGTCTCTACACAACCACCCCTTACCATCTAGGGTGTACCTACTCAAATGGCTGGACGACTCCCCTCCTTATGAGCTTCTCTACTAACTCAACCAATTGTGGGTCGTCCCGCTGTGCTCTGCCAATACGCCCCAAAAGAGTAGGCCTAACCTCCAAGGAGGCTAGCAAACCGGATACAGAATCAACGGAAGGTCTAAGTCAAACATAGAAATAAATTCTAAACTCTATAGTTCAACGGACAACCTTTTTCTTCTTAAGACGTCTGCTACCATATTTCCCTTGTTAGGGGTATACGCTATCTCAAACTCATAAGATGCTAAGAATCCTATCCAAAATCGTCACAACTGTCCATCTCTCACGCAGACCACCCTAGTCGAATTCGACATCCCCCAAATGCAAGCCCCAAAGGCCGAAACCAATATCAGACAAACACCCAAGGGACATCTCCTTCGAGTTCAGGCAACCTACGTGAGATGATACTAAAAATAATAATAATAATGGCTAAACAATTAAGCCTCTGACCAACTTTGGATGTCCTCGCCAGTCTCGCTCCAAAACCACTGTTTTTCCTATAACTGGCTTTGCTCACCCTTTTGAGCACATACGAAAACTTATTACGCTCCTTGAAAAGACCAAGATGTCATTTACAAAGGCCATCACAAACTTATTTAGGTACTCCCTGAACACCCTCCTCTTCCAATCAACAAGGTATGCAGGGGCGTTCGTCAAACCAAATAGCATCACCAGCCACTCATAAAACCATTCGGAGTCCCAAAGACAATCTTCTCTATACTATCGTCAGCCCCTCTCAACTGACGAAACCATGTGGCTTAGTCCAACTGCGAAAATACTGAGGCGCCAACCAACTGATCAAAGAGATCATCAATCTTTGGCAATGGGTGTCTATTCTTCTTTGTGAGTTCATTTAGTTCTCTTTAGCCTACACAAAGTCTGAGGGACCCATCCGCCTTCATGGCAAAAACTACTGGAGCGCCCCATTCCGATATACTTCGTCTTATGAACCCCTTCTCAAGCAAATCGCCTACTTACTTATGGAGTTCCCTCCTCTCGCTAGAAGCCATGTGGCACACTGGCCAAGATACTGGTTTAGCATTATCCACCAGATATATTCGGAAGTCAATCTACCGCTTCGGAGGTAAGCCCTTCACCTCCCCACACACATCCGGGTATTCCCGGACCGCTCTACCAGATCGCAAACTCCAGACCAACGTGTCACGCGATTCTAGATACCTTAGCATAACAGATTCTATGGGATTACAAGAGATCTCGAGAGTGTTACCCAGGCGGCCCATAAGCCTAACAACTCTCCCTTCAAAATGAAGAACAGCACTCCTACTGGATAACCAGTCCATGCCCAAAACTAACCCATAGCCCGTGAAGCCCAACAAGCATCACATCTAAACCCAACGCTAAGTATAGAAACTTTCAAACCCAACCACATCATAGAGCCCAATTGGGTTTGAAACAACTAAGGGATCATCTACCAGCTGGTGTCTCAGTGCAGTGACTCTACTAGTAATGATGAGATAAACGAATTCGATGCGTCAAAATCAAATAAAGTTCGAATTGGATGATAAAGAAATCCAACCTCCAATCTAGACGGTCTTATCCCTATCTGGTACCCTAGTCGTGAGGGAATATAACTACCCCCCAGAAGATTCCATACCTTGCCCTTGCTTCTTTGGACAATCCTAATAAGGTGTCCTATTCCTCTCAAAAGGATAACCACTTGCCTTCTTCTTCCCTATTCCCCACTCGTAACTTCCCACCAATGAGGTTTCATCTTTCATTAACCAAACAACTATTTGAGCCTTCCTCCCACCGTCTATCCAATAGATACCTACCAGTCCTCCTCCTTCTTGAACCAACTTCTAATCCGACTAACGTCTAAATCCCTTGAAGTGGTTTTCCATCCTTATCTATCTTAGAAAGATCATCTATACGCGGAGGGGAAACTCGAAATGAGAGAAAGGAAGAGATTCAAAATGGAGAATTCGAAAGATATAGATATGGCTATTGGGGATTATGCTTTTCTTTCAAAAACTTTTCTCTTAAAAGACATGTTTTTGAAAATACTCCTTTCCAAAAATATTCTTAGAAAATAGTTTTTCTAAAAATTTTATCTGTTCCGGTAACCTTAAGCTCTGATACCACGTGTAACACCCCACTCCCGCTATGATCACTCACAAAGGGAATGCCATAACATCGGTGGAGTATTTTAGTGAATATAGAACAGAAAAATTACAGCAAGACAGATATAAATAGTACTTGGAATCTTTAAAACATCATCTCATAACAGCGGAAGTAAAACATGTCTGGTTACATCATAAACCCATAATAAAAGTCAAGTACAATATCCATCAAAATAAAGAAATACATAATCCCACTCTCATACAATAGCCAAAAACAAAAGAAAAGATAACTGGATAACTGGAGCTTTACATCTATCCAAGCTCCTAAAGACTGGAACCGCAATCCGATCAAGCTCCACTACTGCCAGGATCCACCACAGGACCTGAGGGTTGGGAAAAAGATAAAAACAACGGGGTCAGACATAAGTCTGAGTGAGTCCTATAACTTTAACAATACAATCGTTAAAGTAACCAGAGAAGACATGAATTGATATACGGTAACATATAGGGATGAATAGCTACCCTAAGCAATCAACTAAACTAAGATAAAGGATAAAGACGCATCTACCCTTCCTAAGGTAAATTACTAAACTGCACCACACCAGTCGTTCCTAACTTAAAGGTTGATCCCACCCAAGGACTTATAAAATTTACTAATTAGTACCTGCGTACCCCTAGGTGACCAAGTAGGCGCCACGGGGCCCTACACTCCACCGGGTGTACACACTACTCCCCATTCGATCGGCTCCCTAACGTAGATACCCGTGCTGGCCCCACCATGGGGTGTACCATTCCCCAACGTGGCAACCCGATATAATTAACGGTGCACGGCTTATATCTACACGATGCAACAACGGCTTACCTACCAGCCCGGGCCCACTCACGCATATGAAGCCCGTTGGACTTGCGTTGCCACCGCTAACCCGTTTTGGCCTCTTATAATCAAGCCCAATATGCGTGTCCCGTTACTCGACATGGGTCGAGCCCACAAAGATACGTTTGGGATATTGGTTGAAATGGGCCCCCACAAGCTACCCACTTAAGCTTGTCAAATATCTAGTATATCCCACTTAACCCTTTAATCATGTTTAATTACATGTTTCTCTTGGTTAAGTATTCTAATCGTATTTTCTATTGCCACCCAAGGCAACCCACTTAAGATTCCACATGCCACCCAAGGCACCCACTTAACCCCTCATGTCCCACTACATGCTATAATGGTTAAGTGTTTCTTAATTAATTAAGACCGTGATCTCCCGTAAAGACCTCCCACATTAGACTGACTGTTATGACCGCCTGGTTAAGCCGGTAGAATCCGGGCAGTCTTACGTCATAACAGAGTCTAACCTCGTGTCTTTACCTTAATCACGTATTTAATTTATGGCCAAGACCTCTCACATTGGGCTAACATTTGTAGCAACTGGTTAAGCCGGTCGGGTCCGGGCAGTTTTACACTACAAATGAGTCCAACCTCGTGTCTTAGTCGATTAATTACACCTAATTAATCACCCCCATATTAATTATCCCTAATTAATGTCAAGCTTTTCATAACATGGGTAGACCTAACTCAATAGGTAAATTCCCATGGGGTAGACCTAACTCAATAGGTAAATTCCCAACACATAGTATGGGTACACCTAACTTAATAGGCAAATTCCCATACTATGTTCCTTTATTTTATGTTATGCATAGTTATATTAATTTCACACTATCTTATTAACTTATGCATTTAATTACCCCATCGTTCCCACGTAATTTCGTTCTCATGATATAACACATATAAAAGGTGTCAACTTGCATATGAATGAACATGTTCCAAAGGTGCCATCTTGCATATTAACAAACACATAACTTGCACATGCACTTGCATAACATGTCACATAACTTGCATATAATATGTCACATAACTTACATATTCACTTGCATACAAACTTGCATATTAACTCATAGACTTGCATAATGTGTCATCATGAACTTGCATATTAACAAACATATAACTTGCATATTTACATACATGTAACTTGCATATTAACAAACATGTAACTTGCATATTAACAAACATGTAACTTGCATATTAACAAACATGTAACTTGCATATTAACAAACATGTAACTTGCATATTTACTTACATGTAACTTGCATATTGACAAACATGTAACTTGCATATTAACAAACATGTGACTTGCATATTTACATACATGTAACTTGCATATTAACAAACATGTAACTTGCATATTTACATACATGTAACTTGCATATTAACAAACATGTAACTTGCATATTTACATACATGTAACTTGCATATTAACAAACATGTGACTTGCATATTTACATACATGTAACTTGCATATTAACTCATAGACTTGCATAATGTGTCATCATGAACTTGCATATTAACAAACATATAACTTGCATATTTACATACATGTAACTTGCATATTAACAAACATGTAACTTGCATATTAACAAACATGTAACTTGCATATTAACAAACATGTAACTTGCATATTAACAAACATGTAACTTGCATATTTACTTACATGTAACTTGCATATTGACAAACATGTAACTTGCATATTAACAAACATGTGACTTGCATATTTACATACATGTAACTTGCATATTAACAAACATGTAACTTGCATAAACATAAGATTAATCATATGATTCAAAGCTCATTAACCCACATACAAAACCATAAATCTCATCACATCTCATCTAATTAGTTTACCAAAAGATCATCAAAGTGATAGAAACTCACAACTAGCAACTTTGAACACCAAATGAAGAAGATTAAGATGCTAAGAAGGGATTAGAAGTTGATTAGAGAGTGATTAGTATGCAACCCTCTTCATAAAATTAGTGGAGGCCATGAGAGCTAGCATTTTGCCATAGTTTAGTTACTAGGTTTAATTATGAATGAATTAGGGTAGGTTAGGGTCTTATTTATAGATTAGGCAAGTGTTTTAGGCCATAGGATTAACCCTAGATTCAATCCAAGCCATCAAAGCATGTCTTGGGGAAGGGGTCAAGTGTAGGAACCATCTAGGGCCTTTAGATTAAAGATGGACCATGAGAACCATTCAAATGCAAAATCTGCACTTGAGCGAATCGGCCCACGGGTTGACAGCCAAACACCCTGGATTAACCCCTAGTCGACCCAGCGGGCTCGGGTCGACTTCAAAAATCGGCCGGTTCGGTTATTCCCCTCTCCCAATTCGCTGTTTTGAGCATTTTTGCATATTTATTTATTAAATTTTCAATTATATATATATATATATATATATATCAATATATATATATATATATCTACACAACCCATTTTACTTAATTAAGTATACTTTAATTTGGGAATTTTCGTGAAACTTCGCGAGGCCATATCTTGGTCATACGGACTCCGATTTTCGAAAACTCGGACTCTATTTCGCGTATTTTTCCGAGACGAACACAGTGGCATAGCCCGTTTCCCTTGATTCCCATTTTAGAATTAAATTCTGCCTCGATTTATGTTATTACAGGTTATTGAAAATACGGGTTGTTACAAACCCTATGGTTGCAAACATGTGTTTGAGACATGTTATGTTTGGTGGATGCAAACAGATGCAAGTGGTTGCTAGTGGTTGCTCGTGGATGCACGTACACACACATTAGGCACTAGATCGGCTCAATCACCTTCATGTTGCATATAAATGCGTGTGCATATCTAAATTAATTTATGTATAATGGTTGTGTTATCATATGGATGCTGCATTTTGATGAATGATTGTGCACACATGTAGAAATAATATGTATCGATAGGATTCTTTCGCATACATAATGGATGCATGGCACTATCATGATTTGCATTAAGGAGGTCAACTGGATCGGTGGACCGCCTGATTTTTGCATCAGATAAGGAACATATACACATTTTTGCATAAGTTCATATAGCATTAGAAATTTCTTTAAGGACAATGGATGCTTGTGGATGATGGTTGAGTAGATGGATGATTGGTTGGTAGGATACATTCTTCTTAACTTAGAGATTTCGGGGACGAAATCCTTTAAGGAGGGGAGAATGTAACACCCCGTAATTTTATAACATTAAAATTCACAAATTAAAGTATGCTTAATTTTTAGAAGAAGAATTAAGTGAAATTGGTTGCGCTATTATGTTCATCTCAAAATTTTGGGTCAAGATAGACATTTGGTTTGCGTAAAACAGATAACTTATGAAGAATTTATTAAGCCTTGAATTTTGTATGCATATGAGAGAAATATATATATATATATATATAATATTCAAAAAAAAATCAAAACAGCAAATTGGGAGGGGGAATAGCTGAACCGCACCATTTTTGGAGTCTACCCGAGCCTTGCTGGGTCGACTAGGGATCGATCCAG
The DNA here is from genome assembly GCA_030737875.1 of Allium sativum. Classification (NCBI taxonomy): domain Eukaryota; kingdom Viridiplantae; phylum Streptophyta; class Magnoliopsida; order Asparagales; family Amaryllidaceae; genus Allium; species Allium sativum. Next base: position 110,067,461 of record CM060912.1, read on the forward strand.
GGTGTTTGGCTGTCAACCCGTGGCTCGATTCGCCCTAAGGGCTGATGTGGCATCTGAGTAGTCCTGATGGTTCTGGTTATCCCTAGGTTAATCTGACGGCTCTTATTAAATTAAACTTCTATAAAAACACTCCTAAACCCTTAACCCTAATCACATTAATTCATAACAAGAGCCGCCATGCCATCAATGTAGAACCTAGAGTAGCCGCCATTCACTTTCAGCCCTAAAGCAAGATAGAAGATTGATTCAAAATCAAATCAAATCTAAATAACGATTAGTCTACATCAAAGGCGAGCAATTCAGTTTCAGAGTACATATCCCAGAAAGACAAGACTATTCTTTTTAATTGTGAGTATAATAGCTATCACAAAATTATTAATTAATTTAGTAATGATAAGATATAGTTGGGATTATGAGAATATGATTTTGAATCATGTGATGAAAATTATATGTATGTTTATGGTGTTAAATCATATGTTAGTCTTATGCAAGTTAGATCATATATTAGTTCTTATGTGAATCTTATGCAAGTTGAATCATATATCTTATGCAAGTTTGTGACGATTGGATCATATATTCATGCATGAATCTTATGCAAGTTTGGGTTGTTAAAATATATGTGAGACATGTATACGCATATGCTAGTTTATGTGACATTAACATTTATGTCTAGATCCATATGCAAGTTTACATCTTTTTGTTTAGACCCATATGCAAGTTTAAATCTTTATGTTTAGATCAATATGCAAGTTTACATCTTTATGTTTAGATCTATATGAAAGTTTACGTCTTTATGTTTATATCCATATGCAAGTTCACACCTTTATGTTTTGATCTATAGCAGTACATAAGTTATGCAAGTTTATGCCCATTACCTATGCTAGTTTTGTATCATATGCTAGTTTGAATGAAATTCATATGCAAGTTATTGGCTATGTAATCTTATGTCATGATCCTTAGATCTATTTTATGCGTTATGTGATGTTGTTTTTCTTTTTATAAGTTAGACTATTTACGAGTCTAACATATGTCATATGAAAACGTACGAGTAGCATGAGGATGATGGGATAATATTGAATATACATAAATTGTGAATTGACATAAAATGGCCTTAAAAAGGCATATAATTAATTTGAGGCATTAATTGGCATAATTGGTATTTATGGACATAATTTTGAGAGACAATTATGGACATAAATAAATTTGGAATTTATTGAAAAATTTGAATAGGGATATTAATCCAATTTGGGGTTAAATAAAGATGTGTAATAATTAACCGCCTAAGACACGAGGTTAGACTCTTTTGTGGTGTAAGACTGCCCGGACCCGCCCGGCAAATCCAGCAGCCACAAATGCCAGTCTAATGTGAGAGGTCAAAGGCACGAATTAAATGCGTAACAATTGTAAAGACATGAGGTTAGGCTCGTTTGCGGTATAAGACTGCCCGGACCCGCCCGACAAATCCAGCAACCGCAAATGTCAGCTTAATGTGGGAGGTCTTTACAAGGTTACGGTTCTAATGAATTAAGTAACACTTAACCAGATAAACATGTGGTCGGCTATGGGGGGTTAAGTGAGTGCCTTGGGTGGCATGTGAAATTAAGTGGGTGCCTTGGGTGGCATGTAAAATACGATTAGATGCACTTAACCAAGATTGAAACATGTAAGAAGACATGAATAAGAATGGGGTTAAGTGGGGGAAACCTTAGTGAGGACCAAGAATAGGTGGAAGGCTTGTGTCAAGCATGGGGGCCCTTTTCAAACCAGTAACCCATTAAGTATGTTTGTGAGCTCGACCCAAGTCGAGGACAAGACACGCTTACTGGATTTGATTGTAAGAGGTCAAAACGAATTAGCGGTGGCAACGCAATTCCAACGGGGTCATGTGCGGGCGTGGGCCCGGGCTGGTAGGTAAGACGTTGTTGCATCGTGTAGATATAAGCCATGCATCTTTGGTGGTATCGGGTTGCCACTTTGGGGAGTGATACACCCCACTGTGGGACCAGCACGGGTATCTACGAGTTAGGGAGTCGATCGAATGGGGGTAGTGGGTACAACTAGTGGAAATAGGGGCACACGACACCTATGAAGGCATCTAGGGGTACACGAAACTACCATTATCATTATCTCTGTAGGCGGGATCAACTTTTAGGGTGACTAGTGGTGGTGCAGTATAGTAATTATCCTAGTGATTAGGAACGAGATTAACGCCAGAATATTCCTCTTATTTGCTTTGTCATGCCCACTTGTTTCAGTGTAACAACCCGTATTTTTATAACATATTAAAACAAGAAATCAAGGCAAAATTAAATTTTATAATTAGAATCAGGGGAAACGGGTTATGCCATTGCATTCGTCTCGAAATTTAACTGAAATAGAGTCTGAGTTTTCGAAAATCGAAGTCCGTATAAGGGAGATATGACTCTCCGAAGTTTCGGGAATTTTCAGAATAAAAAACAGCTCGAAATTCGAATTTGAAATTTGAATTCAAACCCCAGAACAGGCTGGGCGGGAAAATTCCCGCCCATGGACCAGGTCGACCTGGGGGTCGACTATAGTGTCGACCTCCCAGGGACCAGGTCGACCATAGTGTCGACCTGGGGGTCGACCTGCCTCCCGAACTCCTTTTCTGAACCCGATGCATTCTGATGTATTCTGACTCATTTTCCGCCCAGATTCGTCTGCCTAATCCTATTTATACAACCCCCTAGCCTCATTCTCTCTACACCATTTCATTCTGTCCTTATGCTACCTCTGTGGAAATCAAAATGATAATATTTAAATTAAAGAGAGAATGGCTACTTCTTCTTCGTCAAGACAACATCTAGGAATTGCGAATTGGGGGTTTTCAACTAGAACAAGACTAAACAAGTAGAGATTCAACAACTGCAACAACCATTTCTAGAATCAAATCTCTGCACTCTAATTCTCGATCTGCGCTCTGTAAGTTCTAATTACTTTGAGATTTAAACTTTAAAATGAAATTGGACCTAAGCTTGATATTCTATTTGGATCTGTTCTTGTCTCTTCTTGAATCTATGGTTTTGGGTTATTTCTTATCGATTGAATCATGCCTATTCATGTTGCTGGACCTAGTTTATTATTCAAATGCTAGATTGTAACATAAATTCTTGGATCTTGACTATTGGGAATATTGTCTACAACATTGAAACCATTGTTAATGAGTTGATTCTAGGGATGGAGTGGTTGTCCAGAAATGGTACCATTCTCGAGTATGAAAAGAGGGTAGTTAGACTCTTGACTTGCCTTGGTAATGCCCTCGAAGTCTAGTGTAACCCTTAGGGTTCTGCCGTGTTTAGTTACCTAGAAACTCTTGATACATTTATCGATCTGCTCGAGTAATGTTCGCCACTAAGGCGGATGGTTCATTTCGCTTATGCATGAGTTATAGAAAATCACCTTAGTAAGTACATTTGGCAACATGGTTGGTATTTGTTTATTTTCAAGAGAAGATTCAGTTATGTGGAATATCTTCTAATAAGTGAATGAGATCCAAGATTCACTAGTGAATTTTGGAGAGCTTGCACGAAACCATGAGTACGCAGTTTTGTTTGAATCCGGTATACTAGAAAGAGAATAAGCGAAAGTGGAATGAGAGGCGACAGTGGAATGAGTTCCAACTCATATTCTGGGAACAAGACTTAAGGAACTACGAAATTGTGAATTTAAAGGCGGTCAAAGCACAATGGAGTTAAGCTCAAGGAAATACGACTTAGAAGATTGAAGACTAGATACGCGCATCATATCTCTTTTTAAGAGTATATCCTTGATTCCTCTTTTCCTGTAGAGCTTACTTGCATGCTATCTTTTAAGTATAACCTCTCGGTCCTGTTCTCAATCCTATTTCTGTTGCAAACCCCATAGGGAGTATGACTTATCCGTTAGTAATACATGTTGGGGCTTGAGGGTGTCTGTTGTGTTGACTAAACTTTTTGGGTTTTATAGGATATGGGCTGGTGCTTAGGGAGTTCTTCTCCTATCCAGTATATATGTGACGTATATTTCCATCTTTGACTTTGCCTAACAGGCACAAAGTTTTTACCTGCTTCTATTATTCAGTTATATCTTTAGGTAGGAACAATTGGGAGAAACATGTGTTTGAGACATGTTATGATTGATGGTCGCAAGTGGTCGCAAGTGGTTGCTCGTGGTTGCATAACACACATTAGGCACTAGATCGGCTCAGAAACATTTTAATATTGCATATGCATGAGTGTTTATACTTGTTTATGGATGGAATTGAATGTGTTATCATGTGGATGTTGCATATGGATGGATGTTTGTGCACACAAATAGTGTTTATATGATTAGGACTATTTGCATACATGTTGGATTCATGGCACTAAACATATTTTGCATTTAAAAAGATCAATCAGGCCTGATCATTTGCATTAGATAAGGAACATATACACACACTTTCTGCATATGTTCATACAACATTAGAAATCTCTTAAGGACAATGGATGCCTGTGATTGATGATTGAGTAGATGGATGATTGGATGGTAGGACATATTCTTCTTAACTTGAAGATTTCGGGGACGAAATCCTTTAAGGAGGGGAGAATGTAACTACCCTTATTTTTATAACATATTAAAACAAGAAATCAAGGCAGAATTAAATTTAAAAATTAGAATCAGGGGAAATGGGTTATTCCATTGCGTTCGTCTCGAAATTTTACATGAAATAGATCCGAGTTTTCGAAAATCGGAGTCCGTATGAGGGAGATATGACCCTCCGAAGTTTCGGGAATTTTCAGAATCAAAAACAGCTCGAAATTCGAATTCGAAATTTGAGTTCAAACCCCAGAACAGGCTGGGCAGGAAAATTCCCGCCCATGCACCAGGTCGACCTGGGGGTCGACTATAGTGTCGACCTCCCAGTGACCAGGTCGACCATAGTGTCGTCCTAGGGGTCGACCTGCCTCCCGAACTCCTTTTCTGAACCTGATGTATTCAGACTCGTTTTCTGTCCAGATTCGTCTGTCTAATCCTATTTAAACAGCCCCCTAGCCTCATTCTCTCTACACCATTTCATTCGGTCCTTATGCTACCTCTATGAAAATCAAAATGATAATATTTAAATTAAACAGAGAATGGCTACTTCTTCTTCATCAAGACAACATCTAGGAATTGCAAATTAGGGGTTTTCAACTAGAACAAGACTAAACAAGTAGAGATTCAACAACTGCAACAACCGTTTCTAGAAACAAATCTCTACACTCTAATTCTCGATCTGCGCTCTGTAAGTTCTAGTTACTTTGAGATTGAAACTTGTTAAATTTGATATGGACATGGAATAAAATGAAATTGGACCTAAGCTTGATTTTCTATTTGGATCTGTTCTTGTCTCTTCTTGAATCTATGATGTTGGGTTATTTCTTATCGATTGAATCATGCCTATTCATGTTGCTGGACCTAGTTTATTATTCAAACGCTAGATTGTAACATAAATTCTTGGATCTTGACTATTGGGAATATTTTCTACGACGTTGAAACCATTGTTAATGACATAAGACTACGATTATGCCTATGACTGTGGACATAAGATTTTGCCTATGCCTATGACTATGACTGTGAACATAAGACTATGCCTATGCCAATGACAGTGAACATAAGGCTATTGCCTATGACTATGACAAAGACAATTGTTGCTAATCATCTACGACTCTTGACTATGATAATTATTATGAACATAAGGCCATTATCTAAGACCATGACTTTGAAACTATTACTGTTTATTGCCTATCACCATTTGCCTAGAACTATTTTTGATAATTATCCATGATTATTGTGATGAGTCGCTTATGATTCATAACTATGAGATTTCTACCTATGACTATTGGGGTTAATTGCTTAAGACTAGTTGATTGTTCATGCCCATAACACTATAGTTGAAAACCATGTTGTGCACCGAATTGGCATCGTTTACCTAGGGTGTGACTTGCTTAGTTTATTCGCTATTATGTACACCAGAACCACTTGATCCATTATCCTTGTATTTGGCTTGCTTTTACATGCCTATTCTTTTTCAGCGTTTATCATGACCATCGCCTTATCTTGCTAGATTTGAAATCCTATATGCTAGTAATGTTGTAACAAATTATCTCAAGTTATATCATACTAGTCTTGTAACCCCTTTTATCGCTTTATGCTAGTCCCTTTTTTCCTATCACAGTTTTGATGCTATTCCCTCTATTTCGAGATTTGGATTTATTTGTAGTATAGATCGATTCACGTTCACGTGCGATGGGAATACGATTTGGGTAGAATAGGCAAAAACATGAATTGGTTATGAACATGAATTATGAACCCAATAATAGGCAAAACTTGAAACATGAACATGGTCATAACTTGAATCTGGATGTGGGCATGAAACTTATCCTTGAAACTTGACACGAACTCGACATGAAACTTGAACATGGACATGACATTAGAATAAACATGAAAATGGCCAACTCGAGGTTGAGTTGAGTTTGCAGTGTAAATCTGCCCGAAACCGCCCGACAAATCCAGGTACTGCAAACAATAGGATCCAATGTGGGTAGTTGGTCATATCGCGCTCGAAACCCGAGGTCAGACTGAGTTGTGGTGTAAATATGCCCGGAACCGCCCGGCATATCCAGTGACCACAACAACAGGTCTGATGTGAGAGGCTGAGATGCATTAATGAATTAATGTCACATGATAGGGTTAAGTCATGAACCGCTTGAATATACTTAACCAAATTAACACGATGATTTGATAGGGTTAAGTCATGAACCGCTTGAATATACTTCACCAATTTAACACAATGATTTGATAGGGTTAAGTCATGAACCGCTTGAATATACTTAACCAATTTAACACGATGATTTGATAGGGTTAAGTCATGAACCGATTGATCATACTTAACCAACTTGACAGATGATTCGTAGGGCTAAGTCATGAACTTGAACGACAACACTTAGCCAATTTGACATTACACGTAGGCGGGTTAAGTCACAAACTTGAATGACAACATTTAACCAACTTGACATGCTAGACCGATGGGGTTAAGTCTCGAATTTAAATGACAACACATAACCTACTGGACGGAAACCCTAGTTGCGCGGTCCCTTTCAGCAGTAACCCACTAGATGTATCACAGTACCGTGGAACTAGGCAGGGTGGGGCACGATTATTGGGCTGATTGTAAGCGACCAGAACGACGGCTGAGTTGGTGCACCATTGTAGGTTCAGGCGGACTATGGTCGTGCACGTAGTCCAGAGTTGAAAAAGCAGGCACTGGGCACCCGTAGGTTCAAACTGTGCGTGCTTGATTCGTGTCGATGGTTGGCACCATAGGGCTTGATACACCCTATGGTGGACCTAGCACAGGTGACTACACTTCGTGATTGGGCCGTATGACAAAGACACATGAACGAGCTAGGACTTGTAGGGAGCCGATCGATTAATAGATCGTTACGTGGAATTTGTTTGGTAGCTTAATCCCTAGTGGTCCTAGGTGGCATAAACCCTAAATGAATCTAGTAAACGTTCAATAGGTAGCATAATCCCTTGTGGCCCTAGGTGGCATAAATCCTAGTTGAACACGCGATAGTTCATGATAAGGAAACCTAGCCAGAACAAGGGTGGCAGTCCAAATGATTTCAAGAATGGTGGCACTACGTTGTAGTAGTTTAGAAATGCGTGATGAAACCCGTACGATATACGGCAAGGGACTGAACATATACATGGAGAGGATGATACGGGTTGGAGTGCTAGTACAGTTGGTGCAGAGAATGTTAAACATGTGATACTATACGTAGCTTATATTATTACCTTAGTTTTTCTTGTGACCTTAGTTTATCTTGTTACCGTAGTTTATCTTGTTATCTCAGTTTAACTTGCCTATCTTGTCATCATCCTTATGTTTACTTTCAGTTTATACATGTCATGTTACTTTTACTTGTTTCTATGCTGAAAGTCACTAGGACTTACCAATCTGTATGACTGACCCGTTTTGTTTCGCCTCTTTTTCTTCCATTCCCTCCCCCCCCCCCAGGTTCTCAGGGAGGAAGCACTACTACTTAGTTTGGACTTCTTTCTGCTTCAAGATCATCGTATATGGCTTGGACCTTTCTTGGCTATGGATGCTTTACTGTTTTACTTGGGGAATGATTTATGACTATGGTTTTATGCTTCTTTACTATTGCAAGATAGATTTCGATGTAATGGATTTAATGGCATTTTGATGTAAAAGGCTTTAGACATTTCTAGATTTTAAAGAAATGGAATTTGGTTTTTCTTTCGCTGTTTTATATATGTTCTGTCTTGTAATATTCCTGTGTTTGTTTACCTAGATAATGCTCCACCAAAGCTAGTGCATTCCCCTTGTGAGTGACCCTAGCGGAGGTGGGGTGTTACATTCAGGGTCGTATCTTATCTTACCAGTTAATGCCTTATCCTAGTTACTTTATCAATTATATTGTTAAAGTTATTATACTCGCCAGACTTTATGTCTGACCACCTTGTTTTCGCCTCTTTTCTTCCTCCCCCCCCCCCCCCCCCCCACGTTCTCAGAGTGGGACTAGTACTAGTGGAGCTTGATCTCAGATCTCTTTCTCTCTCTTTTGGAATTCTTTTGGAATTACTTGGATTGCTGAAAGTAAAGCTCAGCTCATCTCTTTTATGGCTACTTGTGTTGGGGTTTATGCTTTTTATTTTATGTACTCTGAAACAATTTATTAAGATGGATATTAAGTATACTTGGTTTATGAAGTTGTTGTAATCAAACTATTTCTCTGCTGCAATAAAAGTTGTTTTAAAATTTTCAAGTACCATTATTTATATATATCTTGTTATATTTGGTTCTATACACTAAATACACTCTATGGAAGTTAATGCATTCCCTTTGTGAGTGACATTAATGGACGTGGGGTGTTACATCTCCTCTTATTATTCTGGGTGCTCTTAAACGGGTAGACTAGAGACATGTCAGGTGATTTTGCACGAGTAGCTGTACCAGAGACGAGCAGGAGACTTCCACATATGATATATATATAATCTCCCTGTGTTGTTGTTGGTCACTACTTTGGGCATTAATGGTGTACCTCTTTCTTTTGCTTAGAGACTGTATTTCAAAGTTGTAATAATGTTGGTTTGGATAATAAGTTGTATTTTGAATTTTCACTGCTATGATGGTTTAGTTTTCAGCTTATGCACTGTCTCGCCTGGTTTGTGTCAAAGTTATGTTATTATCATATTTTATCCCATGCGTTGTGAGACATTCTACAGGTTCTTTGTTAGTTCAAATTCCTTTCTTTTCCTTTCTTTGGCGACCGTCCCGTGCTAGGCATGCATTAACACAGCGTACTTTTATTGGAAATGTCGGCTGGTGCGGAGCGGGCCGTCACACTTGGTATCAGAGCTCTAGGTTGCGTAGTTAACCTAGGGAAAGACATCAGGGAGAGATGGTACGTATATGAGAGTGCGTATTTGTGATATTTTGGTTTTCAAAAATTATATATATATATACACTATTAGTATATCTAAGTATGGAGTTGCACTGCACTGGCACCACTGAAGAGATGGTTAATCGTTTTCTCCTTACATATTGAACGATGAGCGGATTTACGAGGAATATTGGTTTAGGAGCCAATAATAGGAATGCTCCTGATATGAGGGCGATGTTCACTGACTTCATGAGAGAGATTCTTTGGGATGTTCAAATGGCAGCTCCTAATGCTGCAAATGGTGGTGGTGAAGCGGTGCAGGCGTTTAGGGTCGATTTCGCAAAGCTCTGTAAGGACTATATAGTCTTGGTGGGAAGCTGTTCCACGGAACGGAATCAGCTACAGAAGTTCAGGATTGTCTTGATAGTTGTGAGCATATCATCGAGGATTTGGGAATCGAAGACGCGACGAAGAGGAAGCTAGCATCCCGTCAGTTGCAAGGATGGGCTATGAATTGGTGGAATGCTACTAAAGGAGCTACCCCTGCGGATCACTTGGGATCAGTACAAGGCCCGATTCGGTGATAAGTTTATCCTAACTGCCCAGAAGTCAGAGTTTTTTATGAAGTTCTTGGAGCTTAAACAAAATGGTAGGGCAATCTCGGAATATATTGCTGAGTTCGATACTTTATCGAAGTATGAATTATCCCTTATTGACACTCCCGAGAAGAAGAATGAGAAGTTCATAACGGGCTTAGATCAGTATTTGGGGGAAAGGATTATAAACCATATTGATGAGACTTTTGAATCAGTTGTTGGGAAAGCATTGAGATCAGAGAGCCTTTATCTAAGCTCAAGATTGAGGTTGTTGTTACATCTGCAGAGGGGATAAAGCCGCAGGTAAGAAGTGGAGGCAAGAATAATTCTTAGAATAAAAGGAAGCAAAGTCAGACCAAGGATGGTCATAAAAAGAAAGATAGAAAAGATGTAGAGTGCATTAGCTATGGTAACAAGGGCCATTATGCTAAAGAATGTCGAGCAAAGCCAGCGGATAGGAAGTGCTTCAACCGCGGCCAAGTGGGACATCACTAGGAAAAATGTCCGCAACCCTCCAAAGAGAAGGATATTGTGAAAGCATATGCTATTAATTCCGTTCCTTCTTCGTCGAATGCCCCAACTACGACAGAGAAAGGAAAGAATGTCGTCATTCAAGGTATGCTTTCTATTCATGATGTTCATGTTCGAGTATTATTAGGTACTAGGGCTTCCCGTTCCTTTATATCTACTGACCTGGTGGATAGGTTAGGATTGGAATCCGAGATAGTCGATAAACCTTTAGCGATGACGAACCCGATTGGTGGTTCAACTAGCCTTAGTATTATTTGTCGTAATGTGGTCTTAACGAGTCATGAATGTATGTTTGCTTGTGACTACTTTGTTTTGGGCTTTACTGGGTTTGGCATTATTTTGGGAGTCGATTGGCTCCAAAGGTACGGGGTGGTGGTAGACTGTAAGGGATTTTCGGTAACTATTAGGGCGGATGATGGGCAGAGGGTAGTGTTTGGTGGCCTACCTAGTGATGAGGTGATGGCTAGTTTTCTAATTTCCCTCGACATTTCGGATGACGAGTTATCAGGGGTTCCCGTTGCTTGTCAGTATCCGGATATCTTCGAGGAAGTGTGAAACACTCCACCTCCGTTAGGGTCACTCACAAAGGGAATGCCCTAATTATGGTGGAGGTTTATAAGTATAAGTCACAGATACACAAGACAGATATAAATACACATATTTTTAAACAGCAGAAAACAACAGCAACTTTTATTTCATCAAAATACGTGTTACACAAACCATACCATAATTGTCTTATAATACTTCCAATAACATTACATTTCCATAACTGTCTTGATTATCAAAGAATCATAAAACATAAAATAAAGCAACAAAATCCCCATAATGATATCCAAAGCCATGATCCAAGCCAAAGAGATCCAAACCGTACATCTACTGTCTTCAAGCTTGCAAAAGAGTTTGACTAAGTTGAGTTGTTTCCTCCTTGTGGACCCGGGGGGGGGGGGGGGGGGGACGAAAGAAAAGAAGACGAAAAGAAAAAAAGAGTCAGACATAAAGCCTGAGTAAATCTAGTGACTTTTCAGTATGTGAATAAGAAAAGGATATGATAGACATAAACTGAAAACAGGATAGTATCATAACTAAGGGAGTGTAGTCTAGACTCGAATATACTATCGAACCCACACTATATCTCTGCATTTTTTAGAATTACTCTAACCGGCACCCCATACTGAGGGTGAAGTGATCCTTTTTGCTTTCTAAAGATCGGCTACTACTCGTACGTGTGTCTTACGGCTACCCCAAGAAGTGTAGATACCTATGCTGGTCCCAACATGGGGTGTATCAAGGCCCATGGTGGCGACCTCGATACAATTACTAGAAGACATAGGTTATACTACTGGTGCCCTCAGTGCCCTGCTTGTCTGCTCCGGAGTGCGTGCACGACCGCACACCGTTAGACCTACACTGTGCACCCAACAATTGCCGTTATTTGACCGCTTACAATCAGCCCAGTAATTGTGCCCCACCCTGCCTAGTTTCAGGGTACCATTGATACCTAAATTGGGTTACTACTGAAACGGGTCCCTACGTTACCAGGGTTTTCTAGTCAACATGTTAAGTGGTTAAGTGTTTGTATATACCTAACCCCACCTATCAATATTTTTTAACATGTTGAATCTTTGGTTAATTGTTTTCAGTTGACTTAACCCTACCACCTGTCCTTAGCCTTTTAGAGCACCGACAACTCACATTAGACAGATATCACTACGGTTACTGGATGTGCCGGTTGGTTCCGGGCAGGTTTACACCATAGTTCAGTCTAACCTCGGGTCTTTATTGGGCTCAATGTTTAACCACCCACATTGGCTAGGTATTGTTGTGACTACTGGACAGCCGGGCGGGTCTGGGCAGGTTTATGCCACAACTCAATTCAACCTCAGGTCAAACATGTCGTCTTTTCTAGATTTACATATTTCATTATTTATGTAAATGTCATGTCGTCTTTTAATTTGGGTATAACAATTTATACCGCTAAAATGTCACAGTCGTTGGCACGCGCCAAACATGCCAACATATTTATTTATATCATGTTTTACACCCAACGCTATTACCCCCGTTTGTACGTACTAATGTTGGGCTCGACACAATTAAGCCCAACTTGGTAAACGTGAGAAAAGGTGAAATCCAGAACATATAATATTTTCTATGATACATAGAAGGTGTAGGGCATGAACTTGCAAATTGGCGATAACATAAACATTGGATCATGTGAACTTGCATTCAAAATTGACATACAACTAAATGGGTGTCACATAGGATGGCATATGTAGATTTATACAAACTTAGGTTTTAACATATTAACTTGGTATAATGTCGAACACAAAACTAGCATGTTGTAAATTAACCCAAAAATGTCCAAATCTAATATATAGTCTATTTCCACATGAACTTGCATAGTTTATGTAAACCAAACTGCATTTAACATAGTTCTAATCATAATTGTAATGGATCTAAGATGTATACATAAGTTTTGAGTCACGTAGGTTTAAAAGATCTCAGATCTAGGATATGTTTACATAAGTATATGGCCCATGATATCAACATAAACATAAAGGGGATATTGACATAAACATAAGAGGGATCTAATCATAGATTTTGCCACAAACTTGCAATTGCAATTACCTTCATATACAATCGTATGATAAACTTGCATCGACCGATTTATGCCACTAATCAATACACATAATCACGATAGAAACATCACAATACACAAGATCTACATCATTATACAACAACAATACAATTCGATTCTCAATTACATCGTATCACATCATAATTTTATTTAGATTCTGAAAGACCACTATACTTACAACGTGTGACGAGATCTTGTTTTATGATTTCTGTTTTTTGAATTTGGAGGTGCTCTCCTTTGGGTAGCAATTTGTTGATTGATTTGATTAGACTTTAATTTGCTTCTTAGTTTGATTCTTGGCGGCTACGATCAACTCCTTCCTGGCAGAATGACGACTCCTCTCTTATTTTCTTATGTTAATTAGTTGAGTTTAGTGTGTATTTATAGAGTTTTCAAGTTAATTTGAGCCGTCAGATGCAAACATGGAGGGAAATCAGACCATACAGCACACCAGAAGTCGAACCAGGGTCAGACCCACCTAGTCAGGCTGACCGGGCAAGTCGACCTGCATGTCGACACCCAAGTCGACTGCGCAGTCGACTTGGGGGGGCTAGGTCGACTGCCCAGTCGACACTAGTGTCGACCTGGTCACTGGGCGGGAATTTTCACGCCCAGCCCAGTTTGAACTCGAATTCGAATTTTAAACCTGTCCTGAGCTGTTTTTGAATTTCAGATTTATTCTGAAACTTCCGGAGATCATAACTCCTTCATACTGAGTCTGTTTCACGCAAACTCGGACTCTATCTCAACCAGAATTCCGAGACGAACGCAATGGTGTAAGCCATTTCCCTTAATTCTTTCATTAGAATTAATTATACTTTAATTTATGAATTTCACTGTTATAGAATATACGGGGTGTTACATTCTCCCCCACTTAAAAGGATTTCATCCCCGAAATCTTCAAGTTTAGGAAGAATGTATATCCTACCATCCAATCGTCCATCTACTCAACCAACAAACACAGGTGTCCATTGTCCTTAAAGACTTCTAATGCTTTATGATCATATGCATTGTGTGTGTAAATGTCCCTATCTAATGCAGAAATCAGGCGGTCGACTGATTCAGTTGACCTCCTAAATGCGAATCATGTAAGTGTCATGAATCCATTATGTATGCAAATTTTTTTCCTACTCATAATTCTACATGAGTGCACAACAATTCATACAAATGCGATAACCATATGATAACATATAAAATTTCAACCACATATGAACGAGAATACAAATATGCATATGCAGTATGAAGTGACTGAGCCGATCTAAAACCTGGGGTGTGTGTGTATATGCATCCATGAGCAACCACTAGCAATCACTTTCAACCACTTGCAGCCATAATCCATAACATGTTTTCAAATACATGTTTGCATCCATTTGTTTTCTACCTAAGGAGTTAAGGAGAAAGGGTCGAGGAAATATGCCTAAAAGATAGATAAAGCATAACTTAAGGAAAAAGGGAGATCAAAAGATGTACCCTCAAAAAGAAAAGGGTAGGCTGCGCGTATTCTAGCCTCAGTTTCCCAAGTCGCGTCTTCCTCGGCGTCGCTCCACTGAAATTTGACGAGCTTGACTTCGCGGTTGCGTAGCTTTTTCACTTCAGTTCCTAAGATGCGTGTTGGAACTCTTCTCACAGTTGCTTCACGTTCCACTTCGGCTTCTTCTAGAATGCTAGGCTCTACTATTTCAGCAGACTCGTGTAAACACTTCCGGAGGTGAGAAACATGAAAGACGTTGTGAACTCCGACTACTTTTTCGGGTAGCTCTAATCTATAGGGCATCTTCCCAACCTTCTCGATGATAGGAAATGGTCCTACAAATCTCGGTGCTAGCTTTCTAGTGGATCCAAAATGAACAACGTTCCTTAGAGGAGATACCTTAAGAAAAACTCTGTCCCCAACCTCAAACTCAAGGTCGGTCCTTCTCTTGTCGGCGTAGGATTTCTGTCTATCTTTGGCCATCTTCATCCATCTTCGTATCAAGTCCACTT
The DNA here is from genome assembly GCA_030737875.1 of Allium sativum. Classification (NCBI taxonomy): domain Eukaryota; kingdom Viridiplantae; phylum Streptophyta; class Magnoliopsida; order Asparagales; family Amaryllidaceae; genus Allium; species Allium sativum. Next base: position 110,082,640 of record CM060912.1, read on the forward strand.
TTTTTGAAGTTTCTCTGATCATGTCTGGACCAAGAATAACCTTATCTGTAGACTCCCACCAACAAGTGGGCGACTTGCACGGTCTTCCATACAATGCTTCGAAGTGTGCCATGCCTATGGTAGCTTGGAAGCTATTGTTGTAAGCAAACTCCACTAAGGGAAGGTGATCCTCCCATGTCCCTCCAAAGTCAAGAACACAAAGTCTCAAAAGATCCCCTAAAACTCTATTCACCCTTTCCGTCTGGCCATCGGTCTGAGGGTGATAGGCCGTGCTTAAACGTAACTGAGTGCCTACAGCTTCTTGCAAACTTCGCCAAAACTCGCTTGTGAAGATAGGGTCTCGGTCACTAACAATGCTGGAGGGTATCCCATGGAGTCGAACTATCTCCTTGATGTAAAGAGACGCTAAAGATGAGGCGGTCCTTCTACTCTTGATAGGTAAAAAGTGGGCGCTCTTAGTAAGCCTATCCACTATTACCCAAATGCTAGTATTGCCTCTTCTGGACCGAGGCAGCCCATCAACGAAGTCCATTGAAATGCTATCCCACTTCCACTGTGCGACCTCTAGGGGATGAAGTAGTCCTCCAGGCTTCTTCTGTTCCGCCTTGACCTGTTGGCATACTATACACTTAGAAATGTAATATGCCACGTCCTTCTTCATGCGGTTCCAAAAGAAAACTCTTTTCATGTCCTTGTACATTTTGTCTCCGCCTGGATGTATTTTCATCTTGGTACGATGTGCTTCCTCGAGAACCTTCTTTACCAATTCTCCCGCTTGTGGGACACATAGTCTTCCGTCGCGTCTCAGCCAGCCTTTATCATCGATAGATTATCTACTGAGGTGAATAGAAGTCTCACCCCTAATTAGCGTATCAACCACTTCAACTAGCTGAGGGTCCTCACGTTGTGCCGTCCCTATTGTGTCCAAAAGAGTAGGATGCACCTCAAGAGATGCTAACAAACCCGGTACGAAATCAGAGGAGGGCCTAAAGTTAAAACTGGCTATATACTCTAGGCTTTGCCTTTTTACAAAGAGTGGGCTTAGGGTCAGTTTCTTTCTACTCAAGGCGTCTGCCACCACATTGCCCTTGCCCGGAGTATAGGAAATCTCGAAGTCATACGAGGCAAGAAACTCCATCCATCTCTGTTGCCTCAAGTTAAGATCTTTCTGCGAGAAAAGATATTTCAACTATTTCTGGTCAGTGTAAAGTTCGAACTTCTCACCTAGGAGATAATGTCACCAAGACTTAAGTGCAAAGACAATGGCGGCTAACTCAAGATCGTGGGTCGGGTAGTTCTTTTCATGAACTTTCAATTGCCTTCCACCATAAGCTACTACCCTCCCTTCTTGCATCAAGACAGCGCCTAGCCCTGTCCCACATGCATCTGTATAAACTGTGAACATCTTGCTTCCGTCTGGCAGAGTCAGGACTAGGGCTATTGTAAGAGCCCTTTTTAGGCGTTGGAAAGCCAACTCGCAATCCATGTCCCAATTGAACACTAGATTCTTCTTTGTCAGCCTTGTGAGTGGAGCTGAGATTTTCGCAAAATCCCTTATGAATTTTCGGTAGAAACCTGCTAATCCTAGAAAACTTCGAACCTCAGTTGCATTCTTTGGTGCCTTCCAGTCTTGCACCGCAACTACCTTCGCGGGGTCTACGGCCAGCCTTTCTTTAGATACTACATGCCCAAGAAACCTTACTTCTTCTCTCCAAAAGTGGCATTTTGAAAATTTTGCCTTTAGCTGATGTGCTCAGAGAGTATCCATGATTTCCTTCAGATGTTGAGCATGCTCTTCCTCACTCTTTGAAAAGATCAAGATATCGTCTACGAAGACAACCACAAACTTGTTGAGAATTCTCTGAACACTCTGCTCATTAGGTCCACGAAATAAGCGGGTGCATTTGTCAGGCCGAAAGGCATGACAAGCCACTCAAAGAAACCGTCTGGGGTTCTGAATGTCGTTTTATCAAAACTTTCCTCAGCTACTCTTAGCTGATGGAACCCAGTTGCTAGATCAAGTTGGGAGAAAACCGACGCGCCTACAAGCTGATCAAACAAATCGTCGATTCGGGGAAGAGGGTGCCTATTTTTCTTGGTCAACTTGTTTAACTCCCTATAGTCAACACAGAGGCGAAGCAAACCATCTGCTTTGGTTGCGAACACCACTGGAGCACCCCATTCTGAAATGCTCCTTCTAATGAACCCCTTTTCTAGAAGCTCTTTAACCTGCTTACTGAGCTCCTTTCTCTCTTTTGGAGCCATGTGTCTGATAGGTAAAGCTACGGGCTTTGCATTATCTACAAGATAGATACGGAAGTCTATTTCCCGCTTCGGAGGTAAGCCTTTCACCTCCTCGATGACATCCGGATATTCCCAGACTACTCTAACCGACTACAAATTCTCGTCAGAAGCATCAAGCGACTTTAGATAACTAAGCATAACAGCATTCAAAGGGTTACAGGAAATTTCTAGAGTGTTATCAAGCCGAGTCAAGAGTCTAACTACTCTTTTCTCACAATCAAGAATGGCACCGTTACTGGATAACCAGTCCATGCCTAAGATCGAACCATATCCCAAGAAGCCTAGAACAAAGGCATTACAACTAAACTCAACACTGAGAATAGAGATTTTCAAACCCAAACAAACCATTGACAAGTAAGCGGAGCCCCCAATTGGATTTGAAACTACTAAGGGATCCTCAACCATACTAGTGTCTAGATGCAGAGATTCTACTAAAGCAGATGAAATAAAGGAGTCTGATGCACCAGAGTCAAAAATTGTGCGAACTAGATGATCATAAAGATAGACTACACTTTCTACAGAAATATTACTACCTCGTTCCTGTGGAGGTGCTGTCAGAGCATGAACTTGAACCCCTAAAGTAGATCTAGCTTTCTGTCCCTGTCCTTTCTTCTTTGGGCAGTCCTTAGCTTGGTGCCCAGTCTCTCCGCAATGAAAGCAGCCACCCATCTTTGCCTTCTTCTTCCGTCAGTCTTTCTCTATATGTCCAACTATGCCACAGAAATGGCACTTTCTCTTCTCACGGGACTTCTTGTTCTTTCCTCCTTTCTTAAAATCTGTCTTCTTAGCCTGTAAACCTTCTTTCTTTTCCTCCGCCTTAGTCTCTTTCTTGTCGTGGTCTTCCTCATGTAGCAATGTCATGTCCACCAAGCTTTCATAAGTCGCTCCCGTGGACACATGGGTCATGGCAAGGCTGTGTATAGGCTCATTCAGACCTTTGACAAAGCGAAGCGCCTTCTTGTGTTGGGTATTTACTAAGTCCAACCCAAATCTGGCCAACTGATTAAACTGATTGACGTACTCCCTGATCGTCATGCTTCCCTGTTTAAGATTCAAGAACTTTTCTATTTGTAGGCTCCTTTCAGCTTGGGAGAGGAATTTCAGTTCGAACCTTGTCCTAAAATCAGCCCAAGTTTCCACTGCCCTCTGAGCATTAGTGATCTCCCACCAATAGGAAGCTTCATCTTTGAGAAACCACACTGCTAGCTGTATCTTTTTCCTATCATCAACTCCGAAGATGTCAAATAGATCCTCGGTCTCCTTTAGTCAATTTCTTGCTCGTACAAAGGGTTCAGTTCCATGGAAGTCTTTTCCACACATAGACTTGAAGTCTCTACATGTTTTGGCAAAAGCATTTCCAAGAGGAGGAGCAGGAGGAGGAGGAACTGGTGCAACTGGGGGAGGAAGGATATCTGATGGGCCCGTGCCATTTGCGGCCCTAGCTTCCAAGAACCTCCTAAACCAGCCGGGTATCGGTACTCCTTCAGGAATGTTAAGGTCTCCAGACATGCTGAAACAGAAAGGAAAGATTCAAAACGAAAGATAGAGGGAGATAGTACACATGGCTTTGGGGGATCATGCCTTTTAAAATATAACACTTTTTCTATAAAAAATGCTTCTTTAAACTTTCTTTTGAAAATAATATCAAAAACTTTATCTTATCTGTTAAACTTATGCTCTGATATCAAGTGAAACACCCCACCTCCGTTAGGGTCACTCACAAAGGGAATGCCCTAATTTTGGTGGAGGTTTATAAGTATAAGTCACAGATACACAAGATAGATATAAATACACATATTTTTAAACAACGGAAAGCAACAACAACTTTTATTTCATTAAAATACGTGTTACACAAACTATACCATAATTGTCTTACAATACTTCCAAAAACATTACATTTCCATAACTGTCTTGATTATCAAAGAAGCATAAAACATAAAATAAAACAACAAAATCCCCATAATGATATCCAAAGCCATGATCCAAGCCAAAGAGATCCAAACCGTACATCTACTGTCTTCAAGCTTGCAAAAGAGTCTGACTAAGCTGAGTTGTTTCCTCCCTGTGGACCTTGGGGGGTGGGAAACGAAAGAAAAACGGAGTCAGACATAAAGCCTGAGTAAATCTAGTGACTTTTCAGTATGTGAATTAGAAAAGGATATGATAGACATAAACTGAAAACAGGATAGTATCATAACTAAGGGAGTGTAGTCTAGAATCGAATATACTATCGAACCCACACTATATCTCTGCATTTACTAGAATTACTCTAACCGGCACCTCATGCCGAGGGTGAAGTGATCCTTTTTGCTTTCTAAAGATCGGCTCCTACTCGTATGTGTGTCTTACGGCTACCCCAAGAAGTGTAGATACCTATGCTGGTCCCACCACGGGGTGTATCAAGGCCCATGGTGATGGCCCCGACACAATTACTAAAAGACATAGGTTATACTACTGGTGCCCCCAGTGCCCTGCTTATCTGCTCCGGAGTGCGTGCATGACCGCACACCGTTAGACCTACACTGTGCACCCAACAATTGCCGTTATTTGACCGCTTACAATCAGCCCAGTAATCGTGCCCCACCCTGCCTAGTTTCAGGGTACCGTTGATACCTAAATTGGGTTACTGCTGAAACGGGTCCCTACGTTACCAGGGTTTTCTAGTCAACATGTTAAGTGGTTAAGTGTTTGTATATACCTAACCCCACCCATCAATATTTGTTAACATATTGAATCTTTGGTTAAGTGTTTTCAGTTGACTTAACCCTACCACCTGTCCTTAGCCTTTTAGAGCACCGACCACTCACATTAGACAGATATCACTACGGTTACTGGATGTGCCGGTTGGTTCCGGGAAGGTTTACACCGTAGTTCAGTCTAACCTCGGGTCTTTATTGGGCTCAATGTTTAACCACCCACATTGGATTGGTATTGTTGTGACTACTGGACAGCCGGGCGGGTCCGGGCAGGTTTATGTCACAACTCAATCCAACTACGGGTCAAACATGTCGTCTTTTCTAGATTTACATATTTCATTGTTTATGTAAATGTCATGTCGTCTTTTAATTTGGGTATAACAATTTATACCGCTAAAATGTCACAGTCGTTGGCACGAGCCAAACGTGCCAATATATTTATTTATATCATGTTTTACACCCAACGTTATTACCCTCGTTTGTACGTACTAATGTTGGGCTCGACACAATTCAGCCCAACTTGATAAACGTGAGAAAAGGGGAAATCCAGAACATATAATATTTTCTATGATACATAGAAGGTGTAGCGCATGAACTTGCAAATTGGCGTTAACATAAACATTGGATCATGTGAACTTGCATTCAAAATTGACATACAACTAAATGGGTGTCACATAGGATGGCATATGTAGATTTATACAAACTTGGGTTCTAACATATTAACTTGGTATAATGTCGAACACAAAACTAGCATGTTGTAAATTAACCCAAAAATGTCCAAATCTAATATATAGTCTATTTCCACATGAACTTGCATAGTTTATGTAACCCAAACTGCATTTAACATAGTTCTAATCATACTTGTAATGGATCTAAGGTGTATACATAAGTTTTGAGTCATGTAGGCATAAAAGATCTCAGATCTAGGATATGTTTACATAAGTATATGGCCCATGATATCAACATAAACATAAAGGTGATATTAACATAAACATAAGAGGGATCTAATCATAGATTTTGCCACAAACTTGCAATTGCAATTACTTTCATATACAATCGTATAATAAACTTGCATCGACCCATTTATGCCACTAATCAATACACATAATCACGATAGAAACATCACAATACACAAGATCTACATCATTATACAACAACAATACAATTCGATTCTCAATTTCATCGTATCACATCATAATTTTATTCAGATTCTGAAAGACCACTTTACTTACAACGTGTGACGAGATCTTGTTTTCTGATTTCTGTTTTCTGAATTTGGAGGTGCTCTCCTTTGGGTAGCAATTTGTTGATTGATTTGATTAGACTTTAATTTGCTTCTTAGTTTGATTCTTGGCGGCTACGATCAACTCCTTCCTGGCAGCATGATGACTCCTCTCTTATTTTATTATGTGAATTAGTTGAGTTTAGTTTGTATTTATAGTGTTTTCAAGTTAATTTGAGCCGTCAGATGCAAACAGGGAGGGAAATCAGACCGTACAGCACACCAGAAGTCGAACCAGGGTCAGACCCACCTGGTTAGGCCGATCGGGCAAGTCGACCTGCAGGTCGACACCCAAGTCGACTGCGCAGTCGACTTGGGGGGGCCAGGTCGACTGCCCAGTCGACACTAGTGTCTACCTGGTCACTGGGCGGGAATTTTCCCGCCCAGCCCAGTTTGAACTCGAATTCGAATTTTAAACCTGTCCTGAGCTGTTTTTGAATTTCAAATTTATTCTGAAACTTCCGGAGATCATAACTCCTTCATACGGAGTCCGTTTCACGCAAACTCGGACTCTATCTCAACCAGAATTCCGAGACGAACGCAATGGCAGAAGCCATTTCCCTTAGTTCTTTCATTAGAATTAATTATACTATAATTTATTAATTTCACTGTTATAGAATATACGGGGTGTTACAAAGTGACCGGATTTCCACCACACCGAGAGATTGAGTTCCGTATTGATTTAGTGAAAGATGCTAGACCTATAGTGATGCCACTTCATCGTACGGCACCAAGGGAGCAGAGAGAGCTCAGGGTGCAAGTAAGCGATCTTTTGAAGAAGGGATTTATCAGAAAGAGTGTCTCCGAGTTGGGAGCACTAATTGTATTTACTACCAAGGAAGATGGTTCCCTTCGTTTATGTGTGGACTATCGTGAGTTGAATAAAGTGACTAGGAAGAATAAGTATCCTCTTCTGCGGATATATGATTTGTTTGATCAACTGGAGGGACCAAGGGTGTTCTCCCAATTGGACCTCGCGACAGGATTTCATCAACTCCGAGTAGCAGCTAAGAGTATTCCTAAAACGGCATTTCGGACACCGTCTGAATTGTATGAGTGGTTGGTCATGCCATTTGCATTGACCAATACACTAGCATATTTTGTGGATCTTATGAATAGGATATTCAGGGATCAACTGAATAAGTTTGTTCTTGTGTTTGTAGATGATATCTTGGTTTACTCGAGGACAGAGGAAGAACATAAGGAAAATTTGAGAATAGTGATGGAGGTGTTGAGGAAACACCAATTGAAAGCCAAATTTTCTAAAGTGACACTTCTGGAGGAGCGAAGTGAGATTCTTAGGCCATGTTGTTTCAGAGAATGGTATTGCCGTGGATCCTTCAAAGGTGGATATGGTACAAGATTGGTCTATGCCCAAGAATGCAACAGACGTAAGAAGTTTCTTGGGATTAGCTAGATATTATCGTAAGTTTATCCAAGACTTCTCCAAGATAGCGGCATCGTTAACTCAGTTGACCAAGAAGAATCAAGCTTTTGTTTGGGATGAAAGGTGTGAAAATGGATTAAGGAGCCTAAAGGAAAAGTTGACGTGTGCACCGGTGTTAGTAATTCCTAAAGGGAATGAAGAGATGATGGTATACACGGATGCATGTGGTACCGGATTAGGTGTTGTATTGATGCAAAGAGGTAGGGTTATAGCTTATGCTAGTCGACAGCTGAAACCACATGAGAAAAGATATCCTACCTATGATTTGGAATTGGCAGCGATCGTATTCGTGTTGAAGATGTGGAGACATTGTTTATTGGGAGAAATATTCGAATTGTTTACCGATCATAAATCGTTAAAGTATCTCTTCTCTCCGAAGGATCTAAATCTCCAACAGCAAAGATGGTTAGAATTCTCAGCTTCCTATGATTTCAATATCGTATATACACCAAGAAAGGTCAATGCAGTAGCTGATGCATTGAGTAGAAGATATGCCAGTTTAGGGACTATGTTTCTAGAATGGAAGCAACTGGAGTATATCGCTGGGTATGATTTCAGACCAAAGTGCGAATTGGATCCAAAGATGTCAGCAAGTTTGACGATCAGACCCACTTTGATTAAGTGGATTGGTTTTAGTCAGAGGGACGATCCTAACCTACTAGAAATCATCTCTAAGTTAGAAATGGGAATCGATGGGGAGATGAACAAGTATGGGCTTGATCGAGATGGATGGCTTAGAATGAATGGGAGACTAGTTGTACCGAATGTTAATGGATTGAGAGATGAAGTGCTTAGAGAATGTCATCACTGAAAACCGACTATACATCCCAGTGGTATAAAAATGTATTAAGGCATGAAGCAGACCTACTACTGGGAAGGGACGAAAAGAGACGTTGGGAAGTTTATATCCAAATGCTTGAACTTCCAGCTAGTTAAAGCTGAGCAAAAGAAACCTAGCGGTTTGTTGCAACCATTAAAAATTCAAGAATGGAAATGGGAACAAGTCTCAATGGATTTCATTGATAGGTTACCAAGGAATAGATTGGGCCATGATAGCATTTGGATGATTATGGACCGATTGACCAAGAGTGCAAGGCTTATACTTGTTAAGTCGAATAGAACAGCAGCTAAGTTAGCAGAACTGTATATGAAGTGGGTAGTGAGATTTCATGGAATATCCAAAGGCATTGTAAGAAACCGAGATCCGTTGTTTACTAGTGGATTTTGGAAGAGCTTATAAGAGGCTTTAGGGTCAGAGTTACATCCCAGTACCGCGTACCATTCTCTATCCGATGGTCAAACAGAGAGGGTGAATTGAGTATTAGAAGATATCTTGAGAGCTTGCATATTAGATTTTGGAGGGTCATGGGATGACCATTTACGTCTGGTTGAATTCACATATAATAATATTTATCAGTCTAGTATTGGTATGGCTCCATTTGAAGCTTTGTGTGGAAGACCATGCAACTTACCATCATATTGGTTATAAACCGGTGAGAAGTTTGTGCTTGGTCCAGATGTGATAAGAGAAACTTTAGACAAGATCAGGGTTATCCAACAGAGAATGAAGGCTGCTCATGATAGGCAAAAGAGTTATACTGACAAGAAGAGAAGAGATCTAAAATTTCCCGTTGGAGACTTGGTGTTTGTCAAGATTTCTCCGTTAAAGAGCGTGATTCAATTTGGTAGGAGAGGCAAGTTAGCACCAAGAATTGTTGGTCCGTTCCCAGTTCTCGAACAAGTTGGGAATTTAGCATATAAGGTTGGATTACCTGACAAGATATCAGGAGTTCACAATGTATTTCATGTTTCCCACTTAAGGAAGTTCGTGCATGACCCTGGTATGACTATTTCACCGGATTCTACGTATCGAAGGATCGTAGAATATTTATTTCTTTTTGATATGAGATCGTATGATCGTGTAACTTTAGTGAACAACTATTGGGGTCATTTTTCATGTTCACGATTTTTACCGATTTTTAAATGACTATTTTGCCCCTGGCGAATCTTGTTTCACCTATAACTTTTGATTGGTAAGGAGTTTTGACATGAAACGACTTCTATTGGATTCAAATGGTGGTTTACCTTTCCGTAGAGTGGTCACATTAACCAAACAGACTTACCGTTTGGGAGGTATGGCTGAATTAAGGTTTGGAAGGTGAAAAATAACTTAAATGGGCTTAATAGGGTAATTAGCAGCTAGGCCCATTGGGGTTTCGGGATTTGGGCCATATAAGGGCTGATTAGGGTTAGAGAAACTTTTTCTTTGTCATTTTCCAGCCGCCACTTACCTCTCTTTAACCATAACAATGGCCTCCAACACCCAAATCACCTTCTAATCACTGTTTAATCAAGTACTAGTCTAATCTACATCAAACCAAGGCTAATTAGCATAGAATTTGGGATAGAACTGCTGGAACACATAGAGATTCTATCCAAATCAGAGATACTTTCAGATCTGTAAATTATTTGGGATTAAGGTGAGTGATTTGCATTGTTTTTCGCTAATTACGGCTAGCTATGGGTGATTAGTGATAATTATCAAAATTTTGGCTTGGAAAAATCTAGAAAAATTTGTAAAATTCTTAAATATTATTTTAGGGCTCTGGTAGAAATTTGGATTAATTTGGATACGATTTGCTAATCCTATCATTAGTTATGGTTAAACATGATTAAGGGGAAAACATAGGTTTTTGGGTATGTTTTATCCATATTGACATATTAAATTGTTGTTTTGGTTTTTATTGTTGATTCTCTATGTTTCTATGACTGTATGGTATGCTTTGTGATTCATCAGGAAAGTTAGAACAGTCGAAAACGCCGTCGTATGGCGTAAAACAGTCGTTCGAAAAGTTGCAGGAAATGTGGAGGCTTTCGGATCGGATCGGATATAGGGCTCGGATCGGATAGGAGAACCGTGCAAGGAAATTCGATTCAGAATTTGGCACTAGAGGAGGCTTGGTAAGAAGGAAGACCACTTATATAGAGTTGGAGTAGGGACTGGATCGGACCGGTGCTTAGCATGGGGGGTGTAACACCCCGCATTTTTAATGAAATTAAAAATTTGAAAATATGTATATATATTATATACATTGATATATTTAAGAGAAAAATTAAATCATGACAATAAAATTGCATGTAATAAGTTCATGCAGTGAAATGAAGGAAAATGATTAATAAAAGAAATTAAATGCAATACATGAAATGCGAAGAAATGCATGCGAACAATTAAATAAAAATAAAAAGGAAAAATTGAGAAGCTTCAGGAATATGGTCACAAAATTAGCGTCATTGCGTTCATTGCAATTTTCTAGTCAATTTAGACCTATAGTTTGTAGAAAATTGATTTAAAATAAAGAAGATATCTTTAAATTAAATATTGCAGCAAAACATGAAAAAGAGGAATAAGAGAATAATGTGTAGCTTTGTCCTAAGTCTTGCTAGGAAAATACTAAGTAGCTCATTTGGTTAGTACACGTGACTTGTATACAAGAGGTTCTGAGTTCAATCCCCGGCCAGTGCCATATTTTTGTTTTAGGGAAATAGCTAAAAAGTGGCTTAGTGTGAACGTAGTTCAACTAAAAAAGCGGTTTAGTGTGAAAAGGGTTAATTGGAAAAATAGTTAAAAAGTTATATATATATATATATATATATATATATATGACATGTGGGTGTCAACACCCCTGCTGCTGCGCATCATGTTGCACACATGGAGCATTTTTATTGGTTAATGACGATTTTCGAGTTTTAGGGTTGACGTGGCCTCTTCTGATTGGCTGAGTGATGTGTCTTTTTAATCTGAATAGTTTAGATGAATCATAGTCAGATCTAAAGGCACTAATCCACTCACTACACCTATATAAACACACCTAGACCTAAATCTAATTCCGTTGCACCAATTCATGGCGCCTCCATGCTTCCTCAACCTAAACTAGCCTTTCTTCTACGCTAAAGCAAATCTAAATAGAAGTAATTCATATTCGAAGATAAGAATAGAATTCTACAACAACGGTTTAGCTAATCAAATTCAGAATATAGAATTCATATCTACTTTCTCTTCTTTCACTATGAGTCCACGTTACTTCCACATGTAATTAATTAAAAGTAATTGTGATAAGTTGTGAATCGGACTATATGAATACGCCTAATTAGATCTAGTTTATGTTTATATTCCTAATTAGATCTATTTTATGTTCATATGCCTAATTAGATCTATTTTATGTGATGATGCTAGTTTATGTTCATGTGCCTAATTAGATCTATTTTATGTGATGATGCCAGTTTATATTTGTATGCCTAATTAGATATATTTTATGTTCATATGACTAACTAGATCTATTTTATGTGATGATGCCAGTTTATGTTCATATGCCTAATTAGATCTATTTTATGTGATCATATGCCTAATTAGATCTATTTTATGTGATGATGCCAGTTTATGATCTACATGCTTATTAGATCTATGTTATTATGCTATGCCAGTTCATGATTCATATGCTTATTAGATCTATGTTATTATGTTATGTCGGTTCATAATCCATATGCTTATTAGATCTGTGTTATTATGCTATTGCAGTTCATGATCCATATGCCTATTAGATATATGTTATTATGCATACCCAAAGTTTATATTCCATATGTTATCGGATCTATTTTATGTGTTATGCCAGTTTTGGTGCTTTAATTCTTTTCCCTACTTCTCTTCTTTTCCTTTTTATGAGATTAGGCTAATTGCAAGCCTAACATTTTATTATACATACGAATAACGTGGGAACGTTGTAGGAAAATTTTGCGAAAATATTTAATAATGTGTAATTGGCATAAATTGCTTTGTAATCATGTAATTGATTTGGGGCATTACTATATATAACTTGTATACATGAATTTGGCATAAATTGGTTTGGGCCTAATTTGGCATAACTAGTAGACATAAGATTATAGGCCTAATTTGGATTAAATTTATGGACATAATTTAGATAAAAAATTATGGGTAATTGGAATATATTTTAATCCAATATTTAAATTGGGAATTTTGGTAATTGACAAAATTAGCCTTAAATTGGCATAAATTGCAAATGAATAAATTGGATAAGATACGCATGCTGAGACACGAGGTTAGACTCCGTTTGCGGTAGAAGCCTACCCGGAACCAACCGGCCTAACCAGCAACCGCAAATAGTCAGTCTAATGTGAGAGGTCGTAGGCAAAACTAAAAGATTCTTAGACACGAAGTTAAGTCTGGCTTGTGGCAGAAGTCTTCACGGAACCGCCCGGCATATCCAACAGCCACAAGCAATCGATTTAATGTGAGAGGTCTGTGCATTAATAACTAATTAATGCTGATCAAAGATGAATATGATATCTAAAACATGTTAGGTGGGTGGGGTTAAGTTAACCTATGTAAGATGACAACTTAACCAATATTATATGGACAAAGTGGATAGGGTTAAGGCAAGCTTAACCAATAATACATATTGATTTGATAAGTGGATGGGGTTAAGTCAACTCGGCGGATAGACAATACTTAACCATTATAAGACATGTAGTAAGACATGAGAACAATAAAAGGGTTAAGTGGGTGACATGTGTAGCATGTATTGCATGGGTAGCATGTATAATATAAATAATGAACACTTAACCAAGATCAGGCATGTGGTAAGACATGGGTGACATGGATGACAGGTGAAATATAATTAGAAGCACTTAACCAAGGTGAAACATGTAAGAAGACATGGGAATAAGAAGGGGTTAAGTGGGAATTCCTAGTGGGGACCAAGCTTAGGAGGAAAATTTGTGTCAAGTGTGCGGACCCTTTTCAACCAGTAACCCATTATATATCTATGTGAGCTCGAACTAGGTCGAGGATGGGACACGCTTATGGGTTTGATTGTAAGAGGTCAATAAAGAGTTAGTGGTGGCAGTGCAATTCCAATAGAGTCATATGCGTGTGTGGGTCCGGGCTGGTAGGTAAGACGATGTTGCACCATGTAGGTACAAGCTGTGCATTTTTAGTAGTATCGGGTTGCCACTTTAGGGAGTGATACACCTTGTTGTGGGACCAACACGGGTATCTACGAGTTAGGGAGCCAATCAAACGGGGGAGGATAGTGGGTACAACTAGCGGAGATAGGAGTAGATGACACCTATGACAGTAGCTAGGAGTACAACTACCATACTATGAATAAATGTTGTAATTAGAATGGGGAGGGTAGTGGGTACAAATAGTGGAGGTAGGAGCAGGCGGCACCAACGATAACAGCTAGAAGTACACGAAACTACCATTATTAGGATTAGCAAGATGAATCAACTTCCAGTATGGGACTAGTAATGTTGTGGTGTAATTAGCATTGGTGCAATGTGGGAATTATCTTATAGTGATTAGAAGCGTAATAAACATTATATCTTGTTCACCTTGTTCACCTTATCATATCTGTTTATGTTACAGTCATTTCTTATATCCAGTTTATGTCTTATCCTGTTATTTTACTAATTACATAGTTAAAGTCACTGGACTCGCCAGACTTTATATCTGACTTCGTTTTGTTTCGCCTCTTTTCTTTCCATCCCCCCAGGTACTCAGGGTAGGATTAGTGCAGCTTGACTCAGACTTCTTTCTTTCTGATGGAAGTGCTTGGAAGTGCTAAAAGTAATGCTCAACTTTATCCCTTTTTCATATGGCTATTTAGAGTGGGATTATGCTTTTGTTTTTATATACTCTGATAATAATTTGTCCAAGATGTATATTTGCGTACTTTAGTATTGGGTATTGATGTTGTAACCAAACTATGTTCAGTTTTCGCTGCAATGAAGTTATTCTAAATTTTGAAGTACCATTTTATATATCTGTCTTGTGATGTTCTGTTCTATACACTCATAATGCTCCATGAAAGTTAATGCATTCCCTTTGTGAGTGACATTAATGGACGTAGGGTGTTACAGGGTGGATTGGATCGGAGAAGAGGAGCTGGGGCAACGGATAGGATCAGCTCGTCGTAACTGAACTGAACCGGATGGGGATGACCAAACCGAACTCAATGAGAGGCTCGAACCGAACCGACGATGACTAGAGCAATATATGTATTCAAGCCAAACCGAGGCGTGGACTAGGAACACCGAACCGAACAAGTTATGGAGACCGAACCAAACCGAATTTGGAACACTTCTATGCGATGACTCTTTTGAAGACCAACTCTAATTCCACCAAAACCTGAGATGCAAAGGCAGTCCAAATGAGAAGTTGTGACTTAGGATCCAGATGAGAACCAACGAGTTAACTTCATGAATTGGACTTTTCTGCGGGACATGTGCAAAGGGGTTATCGATGTCTATAGCTTTGACTCACCACTGAGACGGATTAGTGGCTTTGGATCAGTGCAGTGGAGTTGTCATAAATCCATTAGGCAAAGTGATCATAGCAAGGCTATGAGCCAGTGCATTGGAGTTGTTATGACTCCATGGGGCAGAGTGGAAATAGCAAAGGATTTGTGGTTATGGATCAGTGCAGTGGGGTCATCGTGACTCCATGGGGCAGAGTGATCATAGCAAAGGATTGGATGATCAAAGTAGTAGATATTGTATGCTTTACACACTGAGTGAGAAATGTGAGGATGATTGCTATGTTTGACGTTTGCTATCACTGACATGCACACCCCCTCCCCATTATTTTCACACCATGTGTTAGTGTCACCTTAGTGTGTTGTATATCCTGTTGTGCTAACTCTTTGGTTGCAGGTCCAGGTTCAGGTATGGTTATGTATACCTGTTATTGTTCTTTTTTACTGCTTATCACTCATACCAGACTTTTGTCTGACCCATAGTTTAATGTCTCTTCTTATTACTCTGGGTGCTCTTAAATGACAAGACTAGAGACAGGTCAGGTGATTATGCACGAGTAGATGTATCGGAGACGAGCAGGAGGCTTCCATGTATGATATATATATATATATATATATATATATATATATATATATATAAAATCTTCCTGTGTTGTTGCTGGTCACTACTTTGGGCATTAGTAGTGTACCTCTTTCTTTTGCTTAGAGGCAGTATTTCAAAGTTGTAATATTGTTGGTTTGGATGATAAGCTGTTTTTTGGATTTCCGCTGCTATGATGGTTTAGCTTTCATCTTATGCACTGTCTCGCTTGTTTTATGTCAAAGTTATGTTATTATTATATTTTATCCCATGCATTGTGAGACATTTTATAGGTTCTTTGTTAGTTCAAATTACTTTCTTTTCCTTTCTTTGGCGATCGTCCCGTGCTAGTTAGGCATTGTCACAACACACTTTCATTGGAAATGTCGGCTGGTGCGGGGCGGACCGTCACACTTAAGTAATAGTACTTTATATTATTGTGTTTACTTCTACCATGAATATTGATAATTTTAGACTGTTTCATTGTTGATTTATTATAACAATAAATTATAGTTGCTCCCTCTTGCCTAAAATAGACAACTGATTGCTTCTTTGAAGACCATGAAACTACTCTTGAGCCTATCATAAAATTTAGCTAGATGTGCTTCTCCTCTCATCTAAATCTCCTACATAATCACTATCGGTAAAATCAACTAAAATTTCTTTTTCATGCTTTTGACAGAAGAGTCGAAATAAGTTGTATTGCGCAAGTATCACATATACTCTTTGCAGCAAGAAGATGCATCTCCCTTTGACATTTCATATACCTGATAATAAGACTCACACCATAACCTTTTTTTTTTTTTTTGCCTTTTCGCCATTATATACATAAGACTTTCAACATTTTCTTATATAAAGTGATGTCAACCTTCTTTCCTTCAGGTTCTTTGATAAGATTCAAACCAACTTCAGTAGGAGTACCTACAGCGTTGCAGTTCTTCAATTAAAACCCATCTAAAATTTCTTAGACTATCTCTTTTGAGAAACAAAAATACCTTCATTAGTTTTGCACCACTTCTATGCCAAGCAAAGAGTGCATTACTCAATGATCGATCATTTCAAATTCAAGCATCATGGATTGCCTAAAATGTTCAGTCATGGAAGTATCATTTTCCGTATAAACAAGTCATTTACATATAAGAAAACAATGAATATTCTACCATCGCCTTTAAATTTAATAAAAGGTGTGTGCTTATATGGACATTTATGAAAACCTTTCTAGAAAACTAAGCTTCAATGCGACTATGCTAAGCTTAGGGAGCTTGTTTTAGTTCATAAATTGCCTTTTTTAAATCTATACACTTTATGCTCATTTCCAATCTTAACATAACCTGGAGGTTAATCAATAAATACCCATTTCTCTAAATCTCTATGTAAGAATGCTAATTTTACATCCAATTGGAAGATAGACTATGAGTTTGTGCTGCTAATGCGATCACCAATCTGATTGTATCATGCTTTCCAACTAGAGCAAAAACTTCCTTATAGTCCACACCAAACTCTTGCTTATAGCCTTTAAGCACCAATTGATCTTTGTACTTAACAACTTTGCCATTTTCCTTCAGTTTCGTCTTGTTTACCCACTTTGCACAAATAGTCTTTTGTCCTTTTAAAGCTTTTTCAATTTCCATGTACGAATTTTTTTCAATGGCTTCTATTTTTGCATCCATCGTCTTTCTCAACTTTAGTTCTTTAGCAACATCTTCATAAGTTACTGGATCACAATTTGAAAATAAGCAAAAGTGAGTGAGTGGGTCTTCTTTAGAATCAAATACCTCATAATCCATCATCCATGTAGGATCTTTGTTTTTTTCTTTGAGGTCTTTGTTCACTAGGTGTTTCATTAGCAGGTGGACTTCAAGTGATTGATGTTGTTGGTCGTCGAACTGTTCGTTAGGTTGTTGCTGCTGTCTTTCATCACCGTCAAATTTTAATGGAATTTGTTGTTGAACATTATTCTCATCCCATGACCAAGTTCATCAAAAATTACATCATGTCTTATAATGGTTTTTTCGGTGATGGCATTGTTTAACTTATAGGCTTTTGATTGATCACTAACACCACCAAAAAATCATTTTTCGCATATGTCATCTAGCTTCTCCTCTTCTCATCTGAAACGTATGCATAGGAAACACACCCAAAAATTCAAAAATGATCTACCGAAGGTCTTCGTCCACTCTAGGCTTCTTCCGGTGACTTATTTTGAACATCAAAAGTGTGACTTTTGTTCGAAGTATGAAAAATACAATTGACTGCATTCGACCAAAATTTCTATGGAAGTACACTCCTCTAAAAAGGCTTCACACCATATTAATAATCAATGCGATTTTTCCTTTTGCATACTTCATTTTATTGGCATGTGTATAGTGCTGTGAGCTGCCTTCTGTGTAACAATCCAAAACTTTAACTAATTTAAAAGTGGAAAATAAACATAATGACAAACTTTGGAAAATATTTAGTCTGAAGGACGTCAAGTTTTGTTTTTAGGCTGAAGGAAAAACTTTGAAAAAAATTAGGCTGAAGGACAATGCTAGATATAATTAGCATTTTCTACAGTGTAAAACTAAATAATGCTTGTTGAAACTATCATTTTTGTGTAGTGTAAAAAACTGAATAAAATGCTACTTACGTTTAGCATTTTCCTTCAGCTTAATTTTGGTTCAAACTTTGTCCTTCAGACTAAAACTTGTTGTCCTTCAGCCTAATTTTTCGGCAAAGTTTATCCTTCTCCCTAATTACCTCAATTCAAAACCGGATTTTTGGATACAAAATTTAGAATTTTTGAATATATATAATGGATTTAAATATGAATTTGGGTTAGTTATAAATAAATTCTTAATATAAATATGATTTAATAATAAAATAGATGTTTAATTTTATCAAAATATAACAGTATTATTTTAATAAGAATTTATCAGGTTTTGTTATAACGAATTTTTCAAATACGTATTCATAAAACTCTTTTTAGGCATAATCATTTCTAGTTAAATAAATAGAGTTAAAAATAAATAAATAAAGTTAATAATTATTTTGAAATGTTTGTTAACATCTTTTGGTTTGATAACATAAATAGTTGGGTGTTTAAACGAATAAACGTAGCCTAAAACTTAAGGTTTTTTTTGGTAGAGCCGACTGGTTTTTATAGGGATCCGTAATACTCTTTTATTTATTGAAAAATAAAAAGTTACAAATGAGAACAGGTGATATGCAGTATACATATCAACTAATAAAAATAACAAGAGTGTTCCATACAGGGGAATCCCTACTGAAACAGCAGCATAAACATATTACATGGTCAATTGCATTATAACAAATATTACTTCCTAGGTTTTCTATAAGCCAAACTTTGCACATCTCACTTAGCTAAAGAGCTTGCCTTTCTCAAATTATTGCAGAAACTCCTTCTTTCTGGTGCATATTGTGGGTGACTTCACAACAACAGAAGAATCAGAAGAGACTTGCAGCTTAGCCACATCCAAAGGTAGAGGGTTCGGTTTTTTGGGGGTGGGGGAATAAGCTTGCTTTGCTTTATAACCTGGTGGTGGAATGTGGGCATAGGAAGATGTCACTTTGTTGTTTACCTTTGTTATTGAAGCTCGAGCATCTAAAGAAGATGAACACTTGCCATCATTGAAATCTTTCCCGGAACTTTGCGAATACCAGGCTTGAATGGTATTGGTGAGTTATGTTTATATTGATTCAAAATTGGTTTAGTAGGTGAAACTGGCGCAAACTACTTAGAACCTTCGCCGGTCGTGTTCATATTTGTTCTAAAAGAGGTAAAGACTCTAAGCTTTTTTCTCTAACAACACTCCCTTTTCATTATTAGCTTCATCACTTACACTTCCATCATTAAGCTTAGCATTAATTCTATTTGTGATTTCAAGAATTTTAGGGTACTCATCCCCATCCTTTGGAACAACATTGTCAAAATTAACTGGGGCTTGGATGAAGTCTGCATTCACTTGCATAACATCCACATTGAAGTTTTGAAGTAGACATTTATCAAGTGAATCGGTTTAATTCATAGCACTAGTAGAATTCTTTTGTGCATTATCTCATCAAAAGTTTTAGCTTGATTCACATGAATAGAAAACAATTTTTTCATGCTAAGTAGTACCATTTGCATTACTTAGAGTACTTTCCCTGGTTTTTGCACCTACTTCAATCACAGTTTTCATTTGATACCCCACTACACTACCACTCTCTATTGGATAGAAAGATTTGGTAAGTAATTCATTGATCTCTCCTTCTTCAAGGGCAATGCCCTCATGATACATGTTTACTAATATTTGAAATAGGAGGCTCCATAGAAATACATTATCTTCAGTAGGAACATCATCTTGTTCATCATCAATATCCACAACAGTTTTAAGTATATCAAAGTTGTTGTAATCCTTAACAACTGAGGAATCATGGTGTCCATTTCCGTGCTGAAAAACTAGCCTGCTTCCCATTAACTCTCTATCATTTTTTTGTCTTGATCACTGGGTTAATGTTAATACTAACTACTCCATCATTATTCAGTAACTAAAATTGCAAACCCTAGAAATGTTGCTAAAGTGTTTCTAATGAAACCATGTACCTAAATTCGTGGTTTTGAAATTGGCTAATGGTTTTCAAAGAGTAGTTTGATGAATTTTCTCCATGCATGAAGGTAAGGCTTCTTAGGAAGTCATGTAACCCTAGGAAAATGCCTAAAATAACCTTGAACCAAGGTTATATGATGGATCCTAACCCCAATACGTCATAAATGGCCTTCTTCAACACAAAAAATGTTGGGTAAGGCCCAAAAAATGTTTTTATAGGTCGTTGGAAACACTTTGCCAATGTGGGGACCACTGGACCCATGGCCCAATCTGGGTCCATCCCTATGGCAACACTATGTTTGACTATTGCAACATTATTTCAGGCAAAATTTATAACCCAGTGGCAACAATATACTAAAGCTACTGCATAACTATACTAAAGAGACATTAAGAGCTACAATATCACATAGAACAATACAATATCAAATACAACACTTGCATAATACACACTACTCATCACAATTCATACAACGATACACATGACAATTCAAGTCAACAACTCCAAAATATTCAGTGCTAACATAAACTACTACAAAGCTACTCAAAAATATCCAGTACACATAACAATTCATAAATGAGACACTAGGAGCTAGTGCCTCCAGTCAGATTTTCATTCTCACTAGACATGGTTATGGAAATTAGAACCTCTACACTGATGATTATCTTCGGGCTGGCATCGCCTAATTTTTTAAGCACCTAAGCCAAATTCTCTTGTACCTTCTAATTTACCTTGATTCTAGCTTTGGTTCCATTTCTTCGACAAGCCTTTGCCTTAAATCCTATATGTAAGCATTTGTTAGAGCCTCGGTTCATTGTTTTGCACACTTTTCATGCCTCCTTATACGTAAAGGATGACCATGTGATCTTCCATTTGAAATTACTGTTTCAACGGTATTACCTCCTTCTCCACCGGCCATTGCCTTTTGAACTATGTCCTACAAAATAAAGCCAAATCTTAATTACCCTACAGTAAATGCAGAGAATGCAAAAAATGCTTACATATGGATTATGTACAACAAATGCAGAGAAAATTACATTTTGGAAAATATGTGCTTGTAATTAGAAAACAATTTGTAACATATACATAGCGGTAAAAACTAGAAAAAAAATCAATGTACGTTTGCGATCAAACATCATCATACGTTTATAAGAAAGTAGAAGGCATATGTATAACCATATTCATAATGCATAGATAAACGCTTTAACAGTTTTATTTGACCTATACAAGGTTGGTCCTCCTGTCAGACATATGTGTAACCACGTTCATAATGCAAATGCTTACATATGGCAGTTTTATGCAGGCTAGTCTTGTGGAAGTTATCAAAAAAGGTAATAAACTTACATGGAAGAGGTAGGGTAAGGATTTCCCTATCCATTATAAATTAGACAAAATATTTGTAAATTCTAATTTTATGACTCATTTGTTGATTAATACTACTTAATTAACACAATCAACAAACGACCACTGCCGTATCTTCATTCAGTTATCTACCAATACAACACATAGAAAAGAGAGAATTCCATCTTGGTATAACAACACTTGCTCGAATTTACATGGATACAATGATTTAGTGAAGGCAACTCAAAACATGGAATAACGGAAGGACGTTTTTGTCGACAGCCATAAATATTTTATGACAAACAATAGATTTAAGAACAACATGTTTCAATTAGAATGTTACATGTATAATCATGTTATGGTTTTGCCTGCCATCTTGATGACAAGTGCACAAATGTCAAGAAAACAGTTTCAAGTGCACAAATGTCACAAGTGCATGCATAGAGCACAAGTGCACAAGGTTACTAGTGCAAAATTCAGGTTCAACAAGTGTTTCAAGGATAGTTCAAACTTATGCGCATGGCCAAGAACATGTTCACATAGCCAAGAGCCAAACTCAGGTTCAACAAAGTGCATATGAGGAACATGCATATGAGCAAGACACGAACAATGTGCAACATGTCTAAAACATAACAAAATTGTTACAAAACAAAATTATTTCTTACAATTTTGTACTTTATTACATGAGGATTAGACACGTACTCATGTCCTTCTGTTCTCTTACGACTTTTAAGAAAAGGTGCTGTATTCGATGGTGTCTCCTAGTTCTGATACAAGTTCAATAGATAGTTTAGCATACACTCTCCTCAATAAAAAAATCTAGGCTAACTACTTCGTGTCAATAGCTACCACGCCGTCTCATCTAGAAAACTATACAATACTTAAGTTGACAGTAATTAATAAAAAAATTAAAGTATCACATACCATCCTATGACAAAGTTAGGCAAAATACTTTGGACCAGCGGTGTATGTGTGTGTTTTGATACGTAGAATTTCTCTTGGTTTTTTTCTAAAAAAATACACAAAAAACAAAGTACTCGATTATCTAATCAAAAAAGTTCGTTTATCTTGCGAAATAATTAGTACGTACGTATACTTGAATCTTGTCATCTACCCAATACCTCAAGAGTGTTTAAAGTCCTCCACTGGGTTGTTGTCCGACCTGTTTTCTAGCTTTCCTTATTAGTCTCATAAGCTTTATAATGATCTGTTTTTATGCGACTCTTATACCCCTCCAATAGTCACGAATAGAGTTCAACATCCGGTTTTCAATTCATCGGGAATAATACGCCGCTTCTTAAATTTAAATCAAAGATAAAAAAGAATAAATATATCATAATTCATCTATATTATAGTTAATAAATCAATATCACTTATTAAAGTAAAATTTAGCCACATTATAGTTAATAATAGATTACCTTAATAATCCTATAGAGATTTTATCAACTTTTCAGGAACACTCGACCAAGATTTATATGTAAGTGGCACAGACCTTTTCAATGTTCCTATAAAGCTACTCAGTTCAGATATTACTTTTTCATCATCTAAGATAGGGTGGAACCACTGGTTCATCGCAATTACAACTCTTTTGTCATACGCCCTTATATGAACATTAAACATCTTTGTTTACCATAAAGCCTTTTAGGAACTTCATCTTTAATTAAAATGGAAAGTACCGTCAAATAATAATATAAATTATAATATAAATTCGGTACTTAAATATTAATCCTACTGTAATATTAATTATTATTATCACATCAATTCAGTACTTGCTTCAACATCTTCATTTTCAATGTATGGCAAGACATTCTCCTCAACATCCTTATTTGCCATACCACTTGCATAAGCTTTTGCATCATTTTACTTTTGTCGTTCCCGTAGAGCCAAATAATCAGCTATTGTTCCTTTTCCTTCAACATCCTTACTATCAGGCTTAGGCTTCCCAACTTTTCCTTTTTCTTTGACATACCACTATTTGAATGAGTTTGTGGTCCACTAACAGGCTTGGGATTCTCAACTTTTTAGTTCTCTAAATTGTATATATAAATATGAAATAAGATTGGATTTTATAGTTATTATCTTCATATGCAAAAAAAATAAGATATGTAGCTATCACACACCTTTCTTGGACTTTGTGAAGTATCATCTTCACTATGCTCCTCATGGTCCGGATTATATTCCTTACTATCAGCATCCTCTTGCATCTTTTCTTTTACTTCATCTTTTTTTGGTTTGCATCTCTCAGTTTAGCTGAAATTACAGGAACACCTGGAGAAGCAAGAACTTTGGTGTTTCTCATCAAATTAGCAGCTCTCTGTTATTTCATACTCTTTTAGAGATGGCGGAGGTGGAGGATACCCATTTACAAATAGTGGATGTGGTAGATGAACCTTCTGCAAGTATATAATAAACAGGAACATCATAGTAAGCATACTGCAAGAGTGGTACAAAATATTCAAATTGCAATAAAATCGTCATAATAAGAATTCTTCGAACCTGCATCCCATTTTCATCCATATCTTTGCCTTTCGATGGTGGAATATGTGATTCCAACTTCCTCTCAACACTTGCAAGTTCAGATTCACTGTTGAATCGCTGATTTTTAGTTTTTTCTGTGTCGTCTTCCAAGGATTTACCTGATCAACTAACTTTAGATTCATGGTTGCATTGCTGTGTTCTGGATTATTCAGCTGTGTTGATTTCTGAGGATTGTTCACCTCAGCTAACTTTAGATTCGCGATTGCAATGCTGGGTTCTGGATTATTCAGCCGTGCTGACTTCCGAGGACTGTTAACCTCAGCTAACTTTAGATTCGCAGTTGCATTGTTGGGTTCTGGATTATTCAGCCGTGTCGACTTCCGATGACTATTCACCTTGGCTAACTTTAGATTCACAATTGCATTACTATTCAGTCGTGCTGATTTCCGAGGACTATTAAGTTCAGCTAACTTCTTGTTTTTTAGTTCTATTGTAATTGATGAGTCGTCACGAACTATCATTTCAGTGGTTTTGTAGCTGCAACAATGCAATGATATTATAATCAAAATATCACAATCATTTTTTTCTACATCAAAATATCACAATCTGTAAATGATATTATCTAGTTATTTGTATATACCTGTAACCAGATTCTGCCTTGGCCGCATGATTACATGCAGTTGAATTTGCTTCATTGGCTCAATTGCAGTCTCGACAACGTTGTCGATATAAAATCCAACTTGTCGCCACTGCTAACTCATTGACTACTTCGGAGAGGTCCGCATCATTCGTCACTAACTTTCACCCACCCTTCTCATCATTTCTCATAAAAATTTCTCCTATTTCGTTGTATTGAAAGTCATCCTTCACAAACTCCATGATCACCATATGAGAAGTAGCTAGGATTAACCCCCGTTACTACAGTATCGGTTCCGCCAACATAGTGTGCCTCCCGAAATGCACCCTTGCGATGAAATGTGAGATGCATGAAATCCCCCATCCTATACAAAATGGTGAGTTTACATTGGAAGCAAGATACAAAATAATAAAATGGGCAGGTATATTAAGTACATATGTTTATGTAGGTATATAAAGCACTAGAAACAACTAGGGAACACAAAAAATCAAAATAACTTACAAGCAGCCATGTAATTAAAAAGTAGAAAATTAATTATGAAAACCAATAGATACAAAATTCATCCCTTAATTAAGAACCAATACCTAAATAGAATTCACTTGATCAAATTTGCTACATAGGAATCAAGAGGAAGTTTCCACTATGCTAGGCAGAATGAGGATTTGTGTTGCCGGGACGTCATCTCTATACCAATTAACATCCCTAACTTGATTTCCTATTCCATAACCACATTGAATATCATGTAAAACAGCATCATCTTAATTTCCATTTTCATTTTCGACAATCACACCAGTCTCTCGGCAATTTCTTGACAACATTATAAAGTGTCGTATCCGCTGGATCTTGTATGTACTTGTTGTACTTGGGAAGACATAACATACGGATCAGTCTGGCATAATCTATCAAAATTAACTCGAGTCGTTCCATACAAATCTTTCTCTTCTTGGTACCAGCTACACTTAAATAAAACCACTGGAATTTCTTCCTAATAATCAATTTATAGTATTTCTTTAATTGCTCCATAGTAACTAACATTACCAACCAAAGGATTTTGATCTTTTGAACATGCAATGCTACTGGTCAAGGCAGTCAAGAATACACTACTATTCTATGTTTTACACTTACCATCTCTATATTTTGTATAAAATTAGTATCCATTAATAAGATATCCACTAAATTTCTATGTGACTGCCCGCCCCGCACCAGCGGCATTTCCTTCGAAAGTGCGCAGTACACATGCCTGACTAGCACGGAATGGTCGCCAAAGAAAGGAAAGAAGAGAATGAACTAATCAAGAACCTGTAGAATCTCTCACAGCGCAAGGAATAAAATATTATAATAACATACTGGACATAAAACAGGTGAGACAGTGCATAAGCTGAAACTAAACGTGATAGCAGCGGAAAATCCAAACACAGCTTTTGTTCCACATCATCAGTATTACAACTTTAAAATTGTCTCTAAAGCAAAAGAAAGGAAGGGCGCACTACTAATGCCCAAAGTAGTGACCAACAGCGACACAGGGAGAATATATATATCATACGTGGAAGCCTCCTGCTCGTCTCCGATATAGCTTCTCGTGCATCACCAGCTAACCTGTCTCTAGTTTGCTCATGAGAGCACCCAGAGTAATAACAAGAGACATAAAACTCTGGGTCAGACAAAAGTTTGATATGAGCGATAAGCAGCAAAACAGAACAATTACAGGTATACTAAACCATACTTGAAACTGGACATACAACCAAAGAGTTAGCACTACATATGTACAATACTCTAAGGTGCCACTAACACTTGGTGTAAAGAATACGGGGGTGGGGGTGTACATGTCATAGTGATGGCAAATAAATCAAACATAGCAACCATCCTCGCATCTCTCACTCAGTGCGTAAAGCATACGATATCCACCACTTTGATCACTAGACATATCTAGGTAATGACGGAGTTCGACTTGTACAACTACTGCTACCACCAAGCTTATCCCATGGGATCATGACCAAACCCTTTTCAAAAGACCCCACTTCATTGGTTTATAGCCCACTAGTCGTACCTAGGCCACTGTGGCCTTGAATCCGTCCACGTACCTCCCATACATAGTGATCCAAAGTCATAGACATCGAAAACCTCTTAGCACACGTCCCGCAGCAAAGTCCAATCATGAAGTTAACTCATTGGTTCCCAACTGGATCCTGAGTACAAACTTCCCACTTGAACTACCTTTGCATCTCGAGTTTTGGTCTCCTCCATTTCACTTTGCTTCAGGTCGTGGTCATCAACATTGGATCGGGTCGGGCACCATCCAAGTTGGTTCAGTTTGTGATAACCACCATGATTCAGATCAGTTCACCCATGCCTCCTTTGGTACGGATAGTGAGCACCCACTGGGTTCGGGTCGCGCATGCTCCAAAGCATCAGGTCGTGGCGCTACATCGGTTCGGGTCGTGCTCCTTCATATGTTCGTGACTCGTGATGCTCCAGGCTGTGTCGTGGTGTCACACTGGTCTGGGTCGGGTCGTAATCCCTCCATCGGACCGAGTCGCGGTCTTATGGTTCGTGGCCTTCAAAGTGAAGCAGCTCATGGAGTAGGGTCAGCCCGTGAATGGGTCTCACGATCGGTTCGGGTAGGGGTAGAGCGATCCGATCCAGCTCTGCACAATTTTCCTGCAACTCTTCCAGCGACTGTTTTACACCATTCGTCGGCATTTTCGACCAATCTAACTTTTCTAATCAATCACAAAACATACCATATAGTCATAGCAACATATAGAACTGACCATAAACACCAAAACATCAGTTTCATAGGTTAAACCGGATCAAACATAGCCAAAACCCCATGTTTTCCCTTAAGCACGTTTAAGCAAATCTAATGATAGGATTAACAAAACTTAACCAAATTAAACAAATTTTCTAATAGAGGCCTAAAACAATATTTCGAAATTTATCAATATTTTTAACATGTATAAATTCGCTAATTATCACTAATTACACTTAATTAACCATAATTAGTAAGTAACTATGCAAATCACTCACCTTAGCCATAAACAAATTACAAAATCTGAAATGATTCTCTGTTCGGCGTTGTTCCCAAAGCTATACAGCAGTTCTGCCTCAATTCTTGTGCTAATTCGCCTTGATTTGATGTAGATTTGGCTTAATTAGCAATTAGAAGGTGATTTGGGGTGTTTTAGAAAGTGGTGGCCATGGCCAAATTTGAAGGAACAAAAAGTGGCAGTTGGAAAATGATAGAAACTGAATTTCCTAACCCTATCAGCCTCCCCATAACCCTAATCCTGAAATGTGTTATGGGCCCACTCACTAATCACCCAAATTAGGCCCGGTTAAGCTGTTTTCCACCATCTGAAATTTGTTTCAGCCATATCTCCCAAACGGTGAGTCCTTTTGGCTAATGTGACCATTCAACAGAATGGTAAACCATCATCCAGATCTAATGGAAGTAGTTTCAGGTCAATACTCCTTTCCAATCAAAAGTTATGGTCGAAACAAGATCTGCTAGGGGCAAAACGGTCATTTAAAAATCAGCAAAAATCATGAACATGGGAAATGACCCCAATAGTTGTCTCCCAAAGTTACATGACCATACGACTTCGCATGTGAATGAAACAAATATTCTTCGATCCCTCGTTGCGTAGAATGCGGGTTGTTACATTCTAGCTGCCCGATTAGGGCTTATTTCAAGCACTTCCGGCTCTTTCGAAATGTCCTCTTTTTTCCCAACCTTATCCTTCAGCCATTTCCAAAATTCTTCGGTATGTTCTCTCTCACTCTCTCTTTTTTATATCTTCTCGATATTGCATGACCATCAATTAAAGCAATATTTCCCCTAGAATAATTATAATGTTATTAATAAAGAAATATTCTAATTCTTTAGTACTAGCTAGAATAAAATTAGAACCTAAAAACTTACACTTTTAAATTATCTATTTCCTCGTTACCACAATTGATTAGAATGAAGCGATGACATGCATTCCTATTGTTGGCTCCTCTACCAGCACCCCTCGTATATCGGCTTATAGTTCAATCTGTAAAAAGAAACGATTGACCATCCTCTTTTGAGGTGTCAGTGCAGTGCGACTTCATCCTTAGCTATACTAATAGTATATATATATAGCTTTTGAAAACCACAATAATCACAAATACGTGCTCTCGTATACGTGTACTATCTCTCCCTGATAACTTCCCTAGGTTAACAACGCAACCTTGAGCTCTGATACCTAGTGTGATGGCCCGCCCCGCACCAGCCGGCTTTTCCTCCGAAAGTGCGCTGTACGCATGCCCGACTAGCACGGAATGGTCGCCAAAGAAAGGAAAGAAGAGAATGGACTAATCAAGAACCTGTAGAATGTCTCAAAGCGCAAGGAATAAAATATTATAATGACATACTTGACATAAAATAGGTGAGACAATGCATAAGCTGAAACTAAACGTCATAGCAGTGGAAAATCCAAATACAGCTTATGTTCCACATCATCATTATTACAACTTTAAAACTGTCTCTAAATCAAAAGAAAGGAAGGGTGCACTACTAATGCCCAAAGTAGTGACCAACAGCGACACATGCAGAATATATATATATATATATATATATATATATATATATATATCATACATGGAAGCCTCCTGCTCGTCTCCAGTACAGCTACTTGTGCATCACCAGCTAACCAGTCTCTAGTCTGCTCGTGAGAGCACCCAGAGTAATAAGAAGAGACATAAAACTCTGGGCCAGACAAAAGTCTGGTATGAGCGATAAGCTGCAAAACAGAACAAAAACAGGTATACTAAACCATACCTGAACCTGGACCTGCAACCCAAGAGTTAGCACTACATACTGTACAATCCTCTAAGGTGCCACTACCACATGGTTTAAATAATACGGGGGTGGGGGTGTACATGTCATAGAGATGGCAAATAAATCAAACATAGCAACCATCTTCACATCTCTCACTCAGTGCGTAAAGCATACGATATCCACCACTTTGATCACCAGACCTATTGAGGTGATGACGGAGTTCGACTTGTACAACTAATGCTACCTGTAACACCCCGAATTTTCTATTAACACTAAAGTTGCTAAAATATTAATAAGTGTGTAAGAGGGGGGATGTATCTAATATGAGTATAATAATATTAATAAGTGTGTAAGAGAGGGGATGTATCTAATATGAATATAAAAATATTAATAAGTGTGTAAGAGAGGGGATGTATCTAATATGTATATAAAAACAATAATAAGTTTGTAAAAGGGGGGGATGTATCTAATGTGTACATTGTAGAATATATATATATATATATATATATATATATATATATATATATATATATATATATATATATATATTGCTGAGTGTTTGCCGAGTCACTTCTGACTCATTCCTGAGTCAACAAGATAAACCCCATCTTGTCTGAACGGCTGCGGTTATTTCTAGGTTAAATCTAATGGCCTAAATGCATTCTAAAATCTATAAATAAGTGGGTAGACCCTAAACCTAAATCACTTGTAAAATTAGAGAAGCTACCGTCATGCTGCTGCCATGGAGTTCAGCGTAGCCGTTACAAACTAAGAAGAGGAAGCCTAATCATCTACAACTAAATCTACACAAATCAAATCAAAAGATCTCTCTTTCTCTAATTCTTTTCTTTTGTTGGTAAGTATGATGATTCTCACAAGACTATTACAAACTAATTTGACTCAGTTATGAATGGATCACAAGAAAGTGATGTGATTTGTAATTGTAAATTCTATATATTGTGGATCTCTTATTATGTTATTATGTTGTCGTATGATGTAAATTATATATGCTATGTCATGCTATGTTGTAAATTCTCTTATGCTATGTCGTGCTATGTTGAGAATCATGTCAAGCTATGTTATACTATCATACTATGCCATGTTATAAATCATGCTATATTATGTTGAAAAATCATGCTGTTGGATCATGCTTAAAGTTATGTTTTTTTTCTTAATTTAAATGGATCTTGTTTATGGGAATTTGCCTATTAGGTTAGGTGTACCCATAAACTTGAAACTATAATTAAATAAAACTTGATTATGGGAATTTTCCTATTGAGTTAGGTGTACCCATATAAAACCATGTTGTTAAAAAATTAGATGATGTTGATTCACACATGTTCATATGTAAGTTTATGAAAATTGATTGAGATTATATTAGGTGAATTTTGAACAAGTTGACACCTTTAGGTCCATGACATGTATAATCTATGCAAGTTGGACATATGCAAGTTTCACCCCTTATTATGATTCATTTGGTCACATATACATGTTGTTATTATGATAATCTCTTTTATGCTATGAGTTAGGCTATTCGAGTCTAACATATATTTTGCGAATAAACGTTCAAACGTGGGGTAGGGGTAATATTAGGAATTAATAAATTGGGTGCAATTTTGTAAGATTTTGCATACCATGAATGGATGTCCATAATTGAGTCAATTATGGACATTGTTAAAAATTGGAAGTAATTAATAATTCAAGTAGGGAATTATTAAAATTGGGGGAAAGTGGATTATTATTAATAATCAATGCTTAGGACACGAGGTTGGACCCGTTTGTGATGTAAACCTGCCCGGACCCGCCCGGTAAATCCAGTAGTCACAAATGTCGGCCCAATGTGAGAGGTCCTAGGCCCAAACTAAAGCATAACAGTTGTAAAGACACGAGGTTAGACTCTTTTATGGTGTAAGACTGCCCGGACCCGCCCGGCAAATCCAGCTGCCATAAATGCCAGTCTAATGTGAGAGGTCTTTATGAGGTTATGGCCTTAATGAACTAAGAAATACTTAACCAGATAATCATGTAAGGTAGGACATGGGGGTTAAGTAGGTGCCTTGGGTGGCATGAGGAATCTGGTGGTTGCCTTTAGAGGCATTTGAAATACGATTAGACTTAACCAAACACACATGTAAATGAACATGACTAAGTGGGTTAAGTGGGATGGACTAATGGGGACAAGCTTAGGTGGAATGCTTGTGGTAAATAGTGGGGGCCCATTTCAACCAGTATCCCAAAACGTATCTTTGTGGGCTCGACCCAAGTCGAGGATGGGACACGCATACTGGGTTTGACTATAAGAGGCCAAAACAGGGAGCGGTGGCAACGCAAGTCCAACGGGTTTC
This sequence comes from Allium sativum, assembly GCA_030737875.1. Lineage (NCBI taxonomy): Eukaryota > Viridiplantae > Streptophyta > Magnoliopsida > Asparagales > Amaryllidaceae > Allium > Allium sativum. The sequence continues at coordinate 110,114,475 of CM060912.1, forward strand.
ATATGCGTGTGTGGACCCGGGCTGGTAGGTAAGACGTTGTTGCATCGTGTAGGTATAAGACGTGCATGTCCGTTGTATCAGGTTGCCACTTTAGGGGAGTGATACACCCCACTGTGGGGCCAGCACGGGTATCTACGAGTTAGGGAGCCGATCGAATAATGGGAAGTAGGGTACACCTAGTGGAGATAGGGGCAGGCGGCACCTATGTAGTCAGCTAGGGGTACGTAAAGCCATTGGGAAAGTTTCTAAGTGAAGCTAAGTGGGATGAATCTTTAGGGTGACTGGTGTGGTGCAGTATAGTGTTTATCCTTTAGTATTTAGGAGCGCCTATAACGTTGCCCTTAGCGATTGTCTATGTCCTTAATCTGCTCTTCATAGACATTTTCTTGTTTTCCAGCTTATGCCTTAGTCCAGTTATTTTGGTAATAGTATTGTAGAATTATCATATTCACCAGACTTTATGTCTGACCCCCTCTTTTCCATCCTTTTTCTCCCTTCAGGTCCGCAGGTTGGGCCAAGTTCTAGTGGAGTCTAGTTGGATCGCTTATCTTCTGGAAAGCTTGGACTGCTGAAGTAAAGTCCAGCTTGTTATCTTTCTTTTTAATGGCTATTCATGTAATGGGATTATGTACTTGTTTTATCAAGATAGATATTGTACTTGACATTGAATATGGTGTTATGATGTAATCAAACATGTTTTGACTTCTGCTACAATGAAATAAAGTTTTTGAATTTCCAAGTACTATTTTATATCTGTCTTGTTGTAATTTTACTGTTCTATATTCACTTAAAACCTCCATGGAAGTTAATGCATTCCCTTTGTGAGTGACATTAATGGACGTGGGGTGTTACACGTGGTATCAGAGCATAAGGTTACCAGAACAGATAAAAATTTTTTTAGAAAAATATTTTTTTCTCTAAAGTATTTTTGGAAGAAGTGCTTTCAAAAAAAAAAAACATGTTATTTAAAGAGAGTTTTTATGAAAAACATAATCCCAAATAGCCATATCCTTATCTTTATCTTTCGAATTCTCCATTTTGAATCTTTCCTTTTTCGTTTCAGCATGGCTGAAGATCTTAATCTCCCAGAAGGTGTGACGATTCCAGGGTGGTTTAGGAGATACTTGGAGGCTAGGGCCACCACTGCAGGCCCAGCGGATACTCCTCCACCCCTAGTTGCACCCATTCCTCCTCCTCCCCCTCGTGTTGACACTTTTGCAAAGACGTGCAAGGAATTCAAGGCTATGGGAGGAAAAACTTTTCAAGGGACTGAGACGTTTGTGGAGGCCAGAGATTGGCTTAAGGAGACTGAGGAATTGTTGGATATCTTTGAAGTGGAAGATGGGAGGAAAGTCCGTTTAGCTGCTTGGTTAATGAAGGGAGAGGCCTCGTTTTGGTGGGAGGTCACTAACGGGGAACGTCCAGTTGATTCATGGGCGGATTTCAGACGAAGGTTTGAGGCAAAGTTTCTTTCAAGGGCAGAGGAGAACTTAAATATGGAAAAATTCCTGGCACTAAAGCAAGGGAGCTCATCAGTAAAGGAATATGTCAATAAATTTAATTAGTTAGCAAGGTTTGGCTTGGAGTTGGTGAACACGCCAGAGAAGAAAGCTTTGAGGTTCGTTAGAGGCTTGAATGAACCATTGCAAGGGTTGGCTATGACCCACATCCCTATGGGAGCCACCTTTGAAAAGCTAGTAGAAATGGCACTTATGCATGAGGATAAGGCAGTTGAAAAGAAAGGGGATCAGAAGAAACCCCAACAGCAAAATAAGAAGGGTGGTAAAAACAATAATGGCAAAGGGAAGAAGAAATGCTTCAATTGTGGGACGCCTGGCCATCTCAGCAAAGATTGCAGAAAGAAAAAGAAGACTGGTTGTTTTCATTGTGGAGATGCGGGACATTTAGTGAAGGACTGTCCAAAGAAGGGGCAGAGGGCAGGGTCTACCTCGGGAGGACAGGTGCAGGCTCTTATGGCACCAGGGCAGGCAAGGGGGCAAGTTCAGGCTATTGCGGCCCCACCGCTGCAAGAAAGAGTTAGAACAATTTCTGTTGAAAGCTTAGTTTTTCTGTTTGATCATCCCGTCCGTACCTTATTCGATTCTGGCGCATCTCATTCGTTTATCTCTACATCATTAGTTGAATCACTTCACTTGAACACCAGTTTAGTAGAGGATCCCTTGGTCGTTTCAAATCCAGTTGGGGGTTCGGCTCATTTGACCATGATATGTTTGGATTTGAAAATCTCTATACTTAGCGTTGAAGTTAGATGTGATGCTTATGTATTGGGCTTCACGGGCTATGGGCTAATTTTAGGAATGGATTGGTTGTCTAGAAATAGGGTCATTCTTGATTGTGAAAGGAGAGTAGTTAGGCTTGTGACTCGCCTTGGTAATGCTCTCGACATCTTTTGTAATCCCACAAATTCCGTTATGCTAAGTTATCTTGAATCTCTTGACGCGTCTGTAGAGAACCTGCGATCGGTAGAAGTGGTCCGGGAATATCCGGATGTGTTTGAGGAGGTGAAGGGCTTACCTCCAAAGCGGGAGATAGACTTTCGAATTTATCTTGTGGATAATGCTAAACCCGTATCTTTGCCAGTGCGCCACATGGCTCCTCGTGAAAGGAGGGAACTCAATAAGCAAGTAAAGGAGTTGCTTGAGAAGGGGTTCATAAGACGTAGTATATCGGAGTGGGGTGCTCCAGTAGTTTTTGCCACAAAGGCGGATGGGTCTCTTAGACTTTGTATGGACTATAGAGAACTAAACAAGCTTACTAAAAAGAACCGTCACCCACTGCCGAGGATTGACGATCTCTTTGATCAGTTAGTTGGCGCCTCAGTGTTTTCGCAGTTGGACTTAGCCACTGGCTTTCATCAACTGAGAGTGGCTGAGGATAGTATAGATAAGACTACTTTTAGGACTCCTGACGGATTCTATGAATGGCTTGTGATGCCCTTTGGTTTGACAAACGCCCCTGCATATTTTGTTGATTTTATGAGTAGGGTGTTTAGGGAATACCTTAACAAATTCGTGGTAGTCTTTGTGGATGACATCTTAGTCTTTTCTAAGAATAAAGAAGAGCACTCCCTACATCTTAGGGAAGTGTTGGAAACCCTTCGAGCGCATAACCTTAAGGAAAATTTTTCTAAGTGTCACTTCTGGAGGAAGGAAGTACGGTTCTTAGGGCACGTGGTTTCCAAAGAAGGGATAGCAGTGGATCCCGCAAAGGTGGTGGCCATCCAAGATTGGAAGGTCCCTAAAAATGCAACCGAAGTAAGAAGTTTCTTGGGGTTGGCTGGCTATTATAGGAAGTTTATCAAAGACTTCGCAAAAATATCAGCTCCATTAACACGGTTAACGAAGAAGAACCTGGTTTTTACGTGGGACAAAGATTGCGATGATGCGTTCCAACGTTTAAAGAGAGCCTTAACATTAGCCCCAGTCTTAGTGCTGCCAGACGGGAATAAACCGTTTACCATCTATACTGATGCTTGTGGGACGGGACTTGGCGCGGTCCTCATGCAAGAGGGAAGAGTAATAGCCTATGGTGGAAGGCAGTTGAGGGTTCATGAAAAGAATTACCCCACGCATGACTTAGAGCTAGCCGCAATTGTTTTCGCACTTAAGTCTTGGCGTCACTATCTTCTTGGTGAGAAATTCGAACTGTTCACTGACCACAAATCATTAAAATACTTATTCTCCCAGAAGGATTTGAATTTAAGGCAGCAACGGTGGATGGAATTCTTAGCCTCCTACGATTTTGAAATAGCATATACCCCGGGCAAGGGTAACGTGGTGGCAGACGCCTTAAGTAGGAAAAGGTTGTCCTTGAGTCCGTTGTTTTTTGAACGACAAAGCTTAGAATTCATCTCTATGTTTGACTTTAGACCCTCCGTTGACTTAGTACCCGGTCTGTTAGCATCCTTGGAGGTTAGACCTACACTTCTAGGACGGGTTGGTGAGGCACAGCGAGACGACCCACGGTTGGTTGAGATAGTAGAAAAGCTCAAAGGGGGGGAGTCGTCAAGCCATCTTCGTAGGTATACCCTAGACGATAAGGGTTGGTTACGAAGGGATAATAGACTTTGTGTACCGCAAGACGAATACTTAAGGAAGGCCATTCTTGATGATGCTCATCGCTCAAAAATGACCATTCATCCCGGCGGGGATAAGATGTACAAAGATATGAAGCGGGTTTTCTTTTGGGCCGGTATGAAAAAGGATGTGGCCGAGTACGTCGCTAGATGCTTGGTGTGCCAACGAGTTAAAGAAGAACAAAAGAAACCCGGTGGGTTGGTTCACCCATTAGAAGTTCCACTATGGAAATGGGAAAGCATCTCAATGGATTTTGTGGATGGATTACCAAGATCAAGGAAGGGTAACACGGGGATTTGGGTTATAGTAGATAGACTTACTAAAAGCGCCCATTTTATTCCCGTGAAAAGTAAGAGGACTGCTCTGTGGTTGGCTTCTGTATACATTAAGGAGATAGTTCGTTTGCACGGTATTCCATCTAGTATAGTAAGCGACCGTGACCCCATCTTTACTAGCGAATTTTGGAAGAGTTTACAAGAGGCGGTAGGGACTCAGCTATGTTTGAGCACCGCATATCATCCTCAGACAGACGGCCAGACCGAGAGGGTGAATCGCATTCTAGAGGATCTTTTAAGGCTTTGTATCCTAGACTTTGGGGGTACATGGGAAGAGCACCTTCCGTTAGTAGAATTCGCATATAACAATAGCTTTCAGTCTAGTATTGGCATGGCACCTTTCGAAGCTCTTTATGGAAGGCCTTGCCGTTCGCCTACATGTTGGTGGGAATCTACCGATAAAATCCTACTTGGGCCCGATATGGTTAGGGAAACCTCGGAGAAGATTGAGTTGATTCGAAGGAGGATGAAAGCAGCACAAGATAGGCAAAAATCGTATGCTGATAAGAGGAGGACAGATCTTGAGTTTGACATTGGGGACATGGTTTTTATCAAAGTATCTCCGTTACAGAATGTTTTTCGCTTTGGGTCCGTGGGGAAATTAGCACCAAGGTATGTAGGCCGTTTCCTGTAAAAAAACAGGATTGGGAAGATGGCATATAGGGTGGAGTTGCCTGAGAAACTTAGTGGAGTACACGACGTATTCCATGTATCACATTTGAGGAAGTGTTTGCACAAGACCGCGGAGGTGGTAGAGCCGAGCTTGCTTAAAGAGGTGGAAATAGAGCGTGATGCAACAATTAGACGAGCTCCTACATGCATTCTTGGGTCGGAGATCAAAAAGTTGAGGAATCGAGAGGTCAGACTGGTTAAAGTGCAATGGGGAGATGATGAGAGCAACGCAACTTGGGAGACAGAAGAGAAGATGTGTTCGTTGTACCCTTTTCTTTTTGAGGGTATGTCTTTTAATTTCTCCTTTATCGCTTAGCTTATCTTATCTTATCTTTAGTATGTCCTCTCATTAGTATCTTTGACCTTTAGTTAGGATAATCCTATGGTTGAAACATGTGTTTGAGACATGTTATGTATGATGGATGCAAAATGGATGCAAGTGTTTGCTAGTGGTTGCTCGTGGATGCATATATACACACACTTTAGGCACTAGATCGGCTCAGTCACTTCATATTGCATATTGCATATATATGGATGTATTTAGTATAATGGATGTATAATGGTTGTACCATCATATGGATGCTGCATTCGGTTGAATGGGTGTGCACGCATATAGAAGTAGTATGTAAGCAATTAGGATCTTTTGCATATATAATGGATTCATGACACTTACATAATTTGCATTAAGGAGGTCAACTGAATCAGTAGACCGCCTGATTTCGCATTAGGTAAGGACATGTACACACACTTGCATATGATCATAAAGCATTATAAGTCTTTTAAGGACAATGGATGCCTGTGTATGATGGATGAGTAGATGGACGTTTGGATGGTAGGATATACATTCTTCCAGACTTGAAGATTTCGGGGACGAAATCCTAAAAGGAGGGGAGAATGTAACACCCCGAATTTTCTATTAACACTAAAGTTGCTAAAATATTAATAAGTGTGTAAGAGGGGGGATGTATCTAATATGAATATAATAATATTAATAAGTGTGTAAGAGAGGGGATGTATCTAATATGAATATAAAAATATTAATAAGTGTGTAAGAGAGGGGATGTATCTAATATGTATATAAAAACAATAATAAGTGTGTAAAAGGGGGGGATGTATCTAATGTGTACATTGTAGAATATATATATATATATATATTGCTGAGTGTTTGCTGAGTCACTTCTGACTCATTGCTGAGTCAACAAGATAAACCCCATCTTGTCTGAACGGCTGCGGTTATTTCTAGGTTAAATCTAATGGCCTAAATGCATTCTAAAATCTATAAATAAGTGGGTAGACCCTAAACCTAAATCACTTGTAAAATTAGAGAAGCTACCGTCATGCTGCTGCCATGGAGTTCAGCGTAGCCGTCACAAACTAAGAAGAGGAAGCCTAATCATCTACAACTAAATCTACACAAATCAAATCAAAAGATCTCTCTTTCTCTAATTCTTTTCTTTTGTTGGTGAGTATGATGATTCTCACAAGACTATTACAAACTAATTTGACTCAGTTATGAATGGATCACAAGAAAGTGATGTGATTTGTAATTGTAAATTCTATATATTGTGGATCTCTTATTATGTTATTATGTTGTCGTATGATGTAAATTATATATGCTATGTCATGCTATGTTGTAAATTCTCTTATGCTATGTCGTGCTATGTTGAGAATCATGTTAAGCTATGTTATACTATCATACTATGCCATGTTATAAATCATGCTATATTATGTTGAAAAATCATGCTGTTGGATCATGCTTAAAGTTATGTTTTTTTTCTTAATTTAAATGGATCTTGTTTATGGGAATTTGCCTATTAGGTTAGGTGTACCCATAAACTTGAAACTATAATTAAATAAAACTTGATTATGGGAATTTGCCTATTGAGTTAGGTGTACCCATATAAAACCATGTTGTTAAAAAATTAGATGATGTTGATTCACACATGTTCATATGTAAGTTTATGAAAATTGATTGAGATTATATTAGGTGAATTTTGAACAAGTTGACACCTTTAGGTCCATGACATGTATAATCTATGCAAGTTGGACATATGCAAGTTTCACCCCTTATTATGATTCATTTGGTCACATATACATGTTGTTATTATGATAATCTCTTTTATGCTATGAGTTAGGCTATTCGAGTCTAACATATATTTTGCGAATAAACGTTCAAACGTGGGGTAGGGGTAATATTAGGAATTAATAAATTGGGTGCAATTTTGTAAGATTTTGCATACCATGAATGGATGTCCATAATTGAGTCAATTATGGACATTGTTAAAAATTGGAAGTAATTAATAATTCAAGTAGGGAATTATTAAAATTGGGGGAAAGTGGATTATTATTAATAATCAATGCTTAGGACACGAGGTTGGACCCGTTTGTGATGTAAACCTGCCCGGACCCGCCCGGCAAATCCAGTAGTCACAAATGTCGGCCCAATGTGAGAGGTCCTAGGCCCAAACTAAAGCATAACAGTTGTAAAGACACGAGGTTAGACTCTTTTATGGTGTAAGACTGCCCGGACCCGCCCGGCAAATCCAGCTGCCATAAATGCCAGTCTAATGTGAGAAGTCTTTATGAGGTTATAACCTTAATGAACTAAGAAATACTTAACCAGATAATCATGTAAGGTGGGACATGGGGGTTAAGTAGGTGCCTTGGGTGGCATGAGGAATCTGGTGGTTGCCTTTAGAGGCATTTGAAATACGATTAGACTTAACCAAACACACATGTAAATGAACATGACTAAGTGGGTTAAGTGGGATGGACTAATGGGGACAAGCTTAGGTGGAATGCTTGTGGTAAATAGTGGGGGCCCATTTCAACCAGTATCCCAAAACGTATCTTTGTGGGCTCGACCCAAGTCGAGGACGGGACACGCATACTGGGTTTGACTATAAGAGGCCAAAACAGGGACCGGTGGCAACGCAAGTCCAACGGGTTTCATATGCGTGTGTGGACCCGGGCTGGTAGGTAAGACGTTGTTGCATCGTGTAGGTATAAGCCGTGCATGTCCGTTGTATCAGGTTGCCACTTTAGGGGAGTGATACACCCCACTGTGGGGCCAGCACGGGTATCTACAAGTTAGGGAGCCGATCGAATAATGGGAAGTAGGGTACACCTAGTGGAGATAGGGGCAGGCGGCACCTATGTAGTCAGCTAGGGGTACGTAAAGCCATCGGGAAAGTTTCTAAGTGAAGCTAAGTGGGATGAATCTTTAGGGTGACTGGTGTGGTGCAGTATAGTGTTTATCCTTTAGTATTTAGAAGCGCCTATAACGTTGCCTTTAGCGATTGTCTATGTCCTTAATCTGCTCTTCATAGACATTTTCTTGTTTTCCAGCTTATGCCTTAGTCCAGTTATTTTGGTAATAGTATTGTAGAATTATCATATTCACCAGACTTTATTTCTGACCCCCTCTTTTCCATCCTTTTTCTCCCTTCAGGTCCGCAGGTTGGGCCAAGTTCTAGTGGAGTCTAGTTGGATCGCTTATCTTCTGGAAAGCTTGGACTGCTGAAGTAAAGTCCAGCTTGTTATCTTTCTTTTTAATGGCTATTCATGTAATGGGATTATGTACTTGTTTTATCAAGATAGATATTGTACTTGACATTGAATATGGTGTTATGATGTAATCAAACATGTTTTGACTTCTGCTACAATGAAATAAAGTTTTTGAATTTCCAAGTACTATTTTATATCTGTCTTGTTGTAATTTTACTGTTCTATATTCACTTAAAACCTCCATGGAAGTTAATGCATTCCCTTTGTGAGTGACATTAATGGACGTGGGGTGTTACACTACCACCAAGCTTATCCCATGGGATCATGACCAAACCCTTTTCAAATGACCCCACTTCATTGGTCTATATCCCACTAGTCACCTAGGCCACTGTGGCCCTGAATCCGTCCACGTACCTCCCATACATAGTGATCCAAAGTCATAGACATCGACAACCCCTTTTCACACGTCCCGCAGCAAAGTCCAATCATGAAGTTAACTCATTGGTTCCCAACCGGATCCAGAGTTCGAACTTCCCACTTGGACTACCTTTGCATCTCGGGTTTTGGTCTCCTCCATTTCACTTTGCTTCAGGACGTGGTCATCAACATCGGATCGGGTTGGGCTCCGTCCAAGTTGGTTCGGTTCGTGATAACCACCATGCTTCAGATCAGTTCACCCATGCCTCCTTCAGTTCAGATCATGAGCACCCACTGGGTTCGGGTCGTGCATGCTCCAAAGCATCAGGTCGTGGCGCTACACGGTTCGTGTCGTGCTCCTTCATTTGTTCGTGACTCATGATGCTCCAGGCTGCGTCGTGGTGTCACACTGGTCCGGGTCGGGTCATGATCCCTCCATTGGATTGAGTCGCGATCTTCTGGTTCGTGGCCTTCAAAGTGGAGCAGCTCATGGAGCAGGGTCAGCTCATGAAGGGGTCTCACAATCGGGTCGGGTCGGGGTAGAGCGATACGATCTGGTTCTGCACAAATTTCCTACAACTCTTCCAACGACTGTTTTACGCCATTCGTCGGTGTTTTCGACCAAACTAACTTTTCTAATCATTCACAAAACATACCGTATAGTCATAGCAACATATAGAACTGACCACAAACACCAAAACAACAATTTGATAGGTTAAACCAAATCAAACATAGCCAAAACCCCATATTTTCCCTTAAGCACGTTTAGGAAAATCTAATGATAGTATTAACAAAACTTAACCAAATTAGCCAAATTTTCTAACAGATGCCTAAAACAATATTTCAAAATTTATCAATATTTTTCCAGATTTTTAACATGTATAAATTCGCTAATTATCACTAATTACCCTTAATTAACCATAATTAGTGAGGAACTACGCAAATCACTCACCTTAATCACAAACAAATTACCAAATCTGAAATGAATCACTGTTTGGAGCTATTCCCAAAGCTATACGACAGTTCTGCCTCGATTCTTGTGCTAACCCGCCTTGATTTGATGTAGATTTTGGCTTAATTAGTGATCAGAAGGTGATTTGGGGTGTTTTAGAAAGTGGAGGCCATGGCTAAACTTGAAGGAACAAAAAATGGCGGCTGGAAAATGATAGAAACTGAATTTCCTAACCCTATCATCCTCCACATAACCCTATTCCGAAATGGGTTATGGGCCCACTCACTAATCACCCAAATTAGGTCCGGTTAAGTTGTTTTTCACCATTTGAAACTTGTTTCAGCCATATCTCCCAAACGGTGAGTCCGTTTGGCTAATGTGACCACTCTACGGAAAGGTAAACCATCATCCGAATCTAATGGAAGTGGTTTCAGGTCAAAACTCCTTTCCAATCAAAAGTTATGGCCGAAACAAGATCAGCTAGGGGCAAAACGGTCATTTAAAAATCGGCAAAAATCATGAACATAGGAAATGAGCACAATAGTCGTCTCCCAAAGTTACATGACCATACGACTTCACATGTGAAAGAAACAAATATTCTACGATCCTTCGTTGCGTAGAATGCGGGTCGTTACACTCTCCCATCTTAAGAAATTTCGTCCTCGAAATTCCTTAACTCAAAACATACAAAGGATCCCGCATGCCTACCAGTCACATACAACAATCAAACATGCAAAACAAACAAAACAAGCCTATCCTAGCATGCGGAAAGACTAAATCAAAACTGAAATCTTATCTGGCGAAGAGTTCTGGATACGTCTTCCTAATGCTCTCCTCTGTCTCCCAAGTACAGTCATTCTCATTCTCCCCCCACTGAACTTTGACTAGATTCACCGCTTTCCTTCGAAGTTGCTTCGTATCGTTCCCAACAATACGCATAGGCTTGTGGTTCCCAACCGCCTCGGGTTCAACTTTGATATCATCTAACTGATCAGGTGAAATAGTCACATCTGGGTCGTGTATGAACTTCCTTAACTGGGAAACATGAAATACATTGTGAACTCCTGCCATCTTCTCTTGTAATTCAACTTTATATGCCAAATTCCCAAATTGCTCGAGAACTGGTAATGGTCCAATAAATCTTGGTGCTAACTTGCCCTACCGGCCAAATCGTATCACGCTCTTCAATGGAGAAATCTTGACAAACACCAAGTCGCCAATGGAGAACTTTAATTCTCTTCTCCTCTTATTAGCATAACTTTTCTACCTATCTTGGGCAGCCTTCATTCATTATTGAACAACCTTAATCTTAGCTGAAGTTTCTCTTATCACATCTGGTCCATGCACAAACTTCTCACCAGTTTCTAACCAAAATGACGGTGAGCTACACGGTCTTCCATACAAAGCTTCAAACGGAGCCATGCCAATACTAGATTGGTAACTGTCATTATATGCAAACTCTACTAGATGCAAATGGTCATCCCATGATCCACCAAAGTCCAATATGCAAGCTCTCAAGAGATCTTCTAACACTCGATTCACCCTCTCTGTCTGACTGTCGTTTTGAGGATGATACGCGGTACTCAGATGTAATTCTGATCCTAACGCCTCTTGTAAGCTCTTCCAAAATCCACTAGTGAACAACGGATCTCGGTCACTCACAATGCCTTTGGGTATTCTATGAAATCTCACTACCCACTTTACAGATAGTTCAGCTAACTTAACTGCCGTCCTGTTTGACTTGACGGGTTTAAACCTTGCACTCTTAGTCAATCGGTCCACAAACACCCAAATGCTATCATGGCCCGATCAATTCCTTGGTAGTCCATCAATGAAATCCATCGATACTTGTTCCCATTTCCATTCTGGAATCTCTAATGGTTGCAACAAACCACTAGGCCTCTTTTGCTCAGCTTTAACTGGCTGAGAATTCATGCATTTAGATGTAAACTTCCCAATGTCTCTTTTCATCCCTTCCCAGAAGTAGGTCTGCTTCATGTATCGATACATCTTATTACCACCGGGGTGTATAGTCAGTTTTGAGTGATGACATTCTCTAAGCACTTCATCTCTCAATCCATTGACACTGGGTACAACTAGTCTTCCATTCTTCCTAAGCCATCCATCTCGATCAAGCACATACTTGCTCATCTCTTCAGCGATTCTCATCTCTAACTTTGAGATGATTTCCAATAGGTTAGGATTGCCCCTCTGACTGGAACCAATCCGCTCAATCAAAGTGGGTCTGATCGTCAAACTTGCTAACATTTCTGGATCCAATTCGCACTTTGGTCTGAAATCATACCCCGCAATGTACTCCAGTTGCTTCCATTCTAGAAACATAGCCCCTAGATTGGTATGTCTTCTACTCAATGCATCAGCCACTACATTGCCCTTTCCTGGTGTACACGCGATGTCGAAATCATAGGAAGCTAGGAATTCTAACCATCTTTGTTGTCGGAGATTTAGATCCTTTTGAGAGAAGAGATAATTTAACGATTTATGATCGATAAACAACTCGAATCTTTCTCCCAAGAGATAATGTCTCCACATCTTCAATGCGAACACGATCGCTGCCAATTCCAAATCATGGGTAGGATATCTTTTCTCATGCGGTTTCAGTTGCCGACTTGCATAAGCTACAACCCTACCTCCTAGCATCAAAATAGCACCTAGTCCGGTACCACATGCATCTGTGTATACCATCATCTCTTCATTCCCCTTAGGAATGACTAACACTGGTGCACATGTCAACGTTTTCTTTAGACTCTTGAATGCATTCTCGCACTTTTCGTCCCAGACGAAAGCTTGATTCTTCTTGGTCAACTAAGTCAATGATGCTGCTATCTTGGAGAAGTCTTGGATAAACTTACGATAATATCCAGCTAATCCCAAGAAACTTCTTATGTCTGTTGCATTCTTGGGCGTAGACCAATCTTGTACCATAGACAACTTCGCAGCATCTACGACAATACCATTCTTTGAAATGACATGGCCCAAGAATCCCACTTCCCTTCTCCAGAAGTGACACTTAAAAAACTTTGCTTTCAAATGGTGTTTTCTCAACACCTCCTCCACTATCCTCGAATGTTCCTTGTGTTCTTCCTCTGTCCTTGAATAAACAAGTATATCGTCTAAGAACACAAGAACAAACTTATTCAACTGATCTCTGAATACCCTATTCATAAGATCCTCAAAATATGTTGGCGCAGTGGTCAACCCAAATGGCATGACCAACCACTCATAAAATCCAGACGGCGTCCGAAATGCCATTTTAGCTATACTCTCAGCTTCCACTCTAAGTTGATGAAAACCTGTCGCGAGATCCAACTTGGAGAATACTCTCGCGCCACTCAATTGATCAAACAAATCATCTATCCGCGATAGAGGATCTTAATTCTTCCTCGTCACCTTATTCAACTCGCGGTAGTCTACACACAATCGAAGGGAACCATCTGCCTTGGTAGAAAACACATCTGGTGCTCCCCACTCAGAAACACTTATTCTGATAAATCCCTTCTTCAAAAGATCTCTTACTTGCACCCCGAGCTCTCTCTGCTCCCTTGGCGCCATACGACGAAGTGGCATCACTATAGGTCTGGCATATTTCACCAAATCAATATGGAACTCAATCTCTCAGTGTGGTGGAAGCCCGATCATTTCCTCAAAGACATCCGGATACTAGCCAACCATGGGAAAACCTGACAACTCATCATGCGGGATGTCGAGGGAATTTAGAAAACTGGCCATTACCCCATCACTAGGTAGACCACCAAACACTACCCTCCGCCCATCATCCACTCTAGCTGTCACTAAAAAGCCCACACAGTCTACCACCACCCTGTATCTTTAGAGCCAATCGACTCCCAAAATAATGCCAAACCCAGTAAGGCCCAAAACAAAGCAATCAGGATCAAACATTCATCCATAACTCGATAAGACCACATTACGGCAAATCATGCTAAGGTTAGTCGAACCACCAATCGGGTTCGTCACTAATAAAGGTCTATCGACAATCTCGGGTTCCAATCCCAACTTATCTACCAGGTCACTAGATATGAAGGAACTGGAAGCTCCAGTATCAAACAAAACTCTAACAGGAACATCATAAACAGAAAGCATACCTTGAATAATGACATTCTTTCTCTTCTCTGCCGCAGTTGGGGCATTCGACGAAGAAGGAACAACATTAAGGGCATATGCTTTCACCATCTGCTTTTCTTTAGGGGGTTGCGGACACTTGTCCTTATGATGTCCCACTTGGCCACAGTTGAAGCACTTCCTATCCGCTGGCTTGGCCCTACAATTACTAGCATAATGGCCCTTCTTACCACAGCTGAAGCACTCAACGTCTTGCTTATTCTTTTTCTTCTAGCCATCCTTCATCTGATTCCGCTTCCTCTTATTCTGAGAACCATTATTGCCTTCACCACATGCTTGCAGTTTTGGCTTCTCTGCAGATGCGACCTCAGTCTTCGAGTTAGGGTAAAGACTCTCTGACCTCAATGCTTTCCTCACAATCGATTCAAACGTCTCATCGATGTGGTTAATAAGCCTTTCCCCCGAGTACTAATCCAAACCTGTCATAAACTTCTCATTCTTCTTCTCGGGAGTGTCAATGAGGGATAATCCATACTTCGATAAAGTATCGAATTCTGCAATATACTCCGAGATAGCTCTGCCATTTTGCTTGAGTTCCAAGAATTTCTTAAACATCATTGACTTCTGAGCACCTGGAATGAACTTATCGCTAAAGCAAACCTTAAACTGATCCCAAGTAATCTGATCCTCAGGAGTAGCAACCTTTATAGCATTCCACCAATTCAATGCCCGTCCTTGCAGCTGATGGTATGCTAGCTTTCTTTTCATTGCATCCTCGATACCCAAGTCTTTGAAGATACACTCACAGCTAATCAACCAATCTTGAACATCCATAGCCGACTCCGTTCCATGGAACGAATTTCCACCAAGACAAGTGTAATCCTTGCATAGCTTGGCAAAATCAGCTCTAGGCGCCTGCACCACCACCAATAGCTGTATTAGGGACTGCCCTCTAAACATCTCTAAGCATCTCTCTCTCTTGAAATCAGTAAACATAGCCCTCATGTCAGGAGCACTCCCATTATTGGCTCCTCTACCAGCACCCGTCGTATATCGGCTCATCTTTCAATCTGTAAAGAGAAACGATTAACCATCCTCCTTATGATGTCAGTGTAGTGCGACTTCATCCCTAGCTATACTAATAGTATATATATATAGCTTTTGAAAACCAAAATAATCAAAAATACGCGCTCTCATATACATGTACTATCTCTCCCTAATAACTTCCTTAGGTAAACAACGCAACTAAGAGCTCTGATACCTAGTGTGACGGACCGCCCCGCACCAACCGGCATTTCCTCCGAAAGTGCGCTGTACACATGCCCGACTAGCGCGGAACGGTTGCCAAAGAAAGGAAAGAAGAGAATGAACTAATCAAGAACCTGTAGAATGTCTCACAGCACAAGGAATAAAATATAATAATAACATACTTAACATAAAACAGGTGAGACAGTGCATAAGCTGAAACTAAACGTCAGAGCAGCGGAAAATCCAAATACAACTTTGTTCCACATCATCATTATTACAACTTTAAAACTGTCTCTAAAGCAACAGAAAGGAAGGGTGCACTACTAATGCCCAAAGTAATGACCAGCAGCGACACAAGGAGAATATATATATATATATATATATATATATATATATATATATATCATACGTGTAAGCCTTCTGCTCGAATCCAGTACAACTACTTGTGCATCACCAGCTAACCTGTCTCTAGTCTGCTCGTGAAAGCACCTAGATTAATAAGAAGAGACATAAAACTCTGAGTCAGACAAAAGTATGGTATGAGTGATAAGCAGCAAAACAGAACAATAACAGGTATACTAAACCATACCTGAACCTCGACCTGTAACCAAAGAGTTAGCACTACATACTCTACAATACTCTAAGGTGCCACTAACACATGGTGTAAAGAATACGGGGGTGGGGGTGTACATGTCATAGTGATGGCAAATAAATCAAACATAGCAAACATCCTTACATCTCTCACTCAGTGCGTAAAGCATACGATATCCACCACTTTGATCACTAGACCCATCGAGGTAATGACGGAGTTCGACTTGTACAACTACTCCCACCACCAAGCTTATCCCATGGGATCATGACCAAACCCTTTTCAAGTGACTCCACTTCGTTGGTCTATAGCCCACTAGTCACCTAGGTGACTGTGGCCCTGAATCCGTCCACGTACCTCCCATACATAGTGATCCAAAGTCATAGACATCGACAACCCCTTAACACACGTCCAGCAGCAAAGTTCAATCATGAAGTTAACTCATTTGTTCCCAACTGGATCCTGAGTACAAACTTCCCACTTGGACTACCTTTGCATCTCGGGTTTTGGTCTCCTCCATTTCACTTTGCTTGAGGTCGTGGTTATCAACATCGGATCGGGTCGGGCTCCATCCAAGTTGGTTCGGTTCGTGATAACCACCATGCTTCAGATCAGTTCACTCATGCCTCCTTTGGTTCGGATTGTGAGCACCCACTGGGTTCAGGTCTCGCATGATCCAAAGCATCAGGTTGTGGCACTACATCGATTCGGGTCGTGCTCCTTCATCTGTTCGTGACTCGTGATGCTCCACACTGCGTCGTGGTGTCACACTAGCCCGGGTCGGGTCGTGATCCCTCCATCGGATCGAGTCACGGTCTTCTAGTTCGTGGCCTTCAAAGTGGAGCAGCTCATGGAGTAGGGTCAGCTCGTGAAGGGGTCTCACGATCGGGTCAGGTCGGGGTAGAGCGATCCGATCTGGTTCTGCATAATTTTACTACCACTCTTCCAGCGATTATTTTATGCCATTCGTCGGCGTTTTTGACCAATCTAACTTTTCTAATCAATCACAAAACATACCATATAGTCATAGCAACATATAGAACTAACCACGAACACCAAAACAACAATTTGATAGGTTAAACCGGATCAAACCTAGCCAAAACTCCATATTTTCCCTTAAGCACGTTTAAGCAAATCTAATGATAGTATTAACAAAAGTTAACCAAATTAGCCTAATTTTCTAAAAGAGGCCTAAAACAATATTTCAAAATTTATCAATATTTTTCCAGATTTTTAACATGTATAAATTCGCTAGTTATCACTAATTACCCTTAATTAACCATAATTAGTGAGGAACTATGCAAATCACTCACCTTAGTCACAAACAAATTACCAAATCTAAAACGATTCTCTGTTTGGCGCGGTTCCCAAAGCTATACAGCAGTTCTGCCTCGATTCTTGTGCTAATCCGCCTTGATTTGATGTAGATTTGGCTTAATTAGCGATTAGAAGGTGATTTGAGGTGTTTTAGAAAATGGAGGCCATGGCTAAACTTGAAGGAAAAAAGTGGCAGCTGGAAAATGTTAGAAACTGAATTTCCTAACCCTATCAGCCTCCCCATACCCTAATCCCGAAATGGATTATCGGCCCCCTCACTAATCACCCAAATTAGGCCTTGTTAAGCTGTTTTTCACCATCTGAAACTTGTTTTAGCCATATCTCCCAAACGGTGAGTCCGTTTGGCAAATGTGACCACTCTATGGAAAGGTAAAACATCACCCGGATCTAATGGAAGTGGTTTCAGGTCAAAACTCCATTCCGATCAAAAGTTGTGGCTGAAACAAGATTAGCTAGGGGAAAAACGGTCATTTAAAAATCGGCAAAAATCATGAACATGGGAAATGACCCCAGTAGTCGTCTCCCAAAGTTACAAGACCATATGACTTCGCATGTGAAAGAAACAAATATTCTATGATCCTTCGTTGTGTAGAATGCGGGTCGTTACATTCTAACTGCCCGATTAGGGCCTATTTCAAGCATTTCTAGCTCTTTCGAAATGTCCTCTTTTTTCCCAACATTATCCTTCGGCCATTTTCAAAATTCTTGGGTATGTTCTCTCTTTTTTATATCTTCTCGGTATTGCATGACCATCAATTAAAGCAAGATGTTCCCTGGAATAATTATGATGTTATTAATATCAATAAATAAATATTATAATTCTTTAGTACTAGCTAGAATAAAATTAGAACCTAAAAACTTACTCTTTTAAATTATCTATTTCCTTGTTACCACAATTGAATAGAATGAAGTGATGACATGTCATCTACTTAGATTTGTTTAGACGAATAGTTTTTTCGTCTTTATTTCTTTTTGTAACAATAGCATGTTCCATATCTTGTGGACAACTTTCAAATTTAGGTATTGCATCACCATTTAAGAACCTTCAGCAGAATATCAAGCATTCTTCTACAAGGTAACCTTTGGCAATGGAACCCTCCAGTTTAGATCTTTTGCGCACATAAGATTTGAGTTTAGCTAGATAACGCTCAATCGGAAACATACATCGAACGTGCACATGTCAGCCGTATTCAACTTTCATGCATAAGGAACCGTCAAGTGAACCATTATGTCAAAGAAATACAGTGGAAATATCATCTCAAATTGGCAAATAATTTGGACAATTTCTTGTTGTTGCTTCTTTACATCTTCCAAATCAATTACTTTTCCCCACAAACCTCTTAAGAATGCACCAAATCTTATCAGAGGTAATGCAACCTCAGGCTTCAGTGTTTTTTCATAGAAAGTTGCAATAGGAAGTGAAGTACAAAATGAGCATCGTGGGTCTTATACCATGAGATTTTCCTTTCCTTCTGTGAACATACCGACTGATATTGGCTGCACAATTATATGACAATTTAGTATTCTCCTATACTGAGAAAAATATTTCTTTTTCTTTATTCATCATGTTAAATATAGGAGTTCTAATCTCAAGGTGTTCACCGTCACTTGATAAAACAGGATGCAGGACCTTGCCGATGCCCATTTCTTGTAAATCCAAACGAGCATTCAAATGTCTTTTGACTTGCCACTAATATTTAATAAAATACCGAGTATGTTGCCACATATGGTTTTATCTATATGCCTAACATCAAGGTTATGTCATAATCAATTGCATCTCCAATACGGTAAATTGAAAAATATTGACTTATTTTTTAAAGGGAAATCCTTTTTCTTCCCAAAATTATTTTCAAAGCCACACAACAGTTCTTCAATGCCTGTTCCTGATAATTTTCCCGAAAATTTTCCTATTTCAACTTACATTGAACCTCCTCTTATCAAGCCTCCACTTATGTTTCGAATCCATAAATTTTCTATTATTCATGTAGCACATTTTTTTTTACTATGTTTCAAATACATTGAAGAAGTCTCATAATGGCATACGGGACAACCCAACTTACCTTTTCTGCTCTAACTAGATAACATTGCATATCCT
This sequence comes from Allium sativum, assembly GCA_030737875.1. Lineage (NCBI taxonomy): Eukaryota > Viridiplantae > Streptophyta > Magnoliopsida > Asparagales > Amaryllidaceae > Allium > Allium sativum. Next base: position 110,133,826 of record CM060912.1, read on the forward strand.
GGAAAATTGTTAATGGTTCACAACACACTTGCACGTAACACAAAATTTTGATCAGTAATGGCATTATAAGTTTCTATGCCTAGATCCTATAATTCTTTCAACTCTTCAACTAGATGCTTCATATATACATCAATTTTATTCTCTAAAGACTCTGGACTGGAGATGAGTGTTGAAAGAATTAGATTTTCGGGCTTCATGCACAACCAAGGTGGAAAGTAATAGTTAACTAATACAATTGGCCATGTACCATAAGTTGTACTCATTGTACGAAAAGGATTGAATCCATCAGAGGCAACACCCAATCTGATATTTCTTTTTTTTTGATGAAAAATCAGGATACATAACATCCATCGCCTTCCAAGCCTCACTATCAGTTGAGTGTCTAAGTTTCCCGTCTTTTTTCGTCCTACAGAATGCCATATCATAAGTTGTGAAAACTCCTTGCATATAAATAGCCTTTGCTGCCTTGGTTTTAGCGGAAAGTAACACTTTGCTTTTGATGGGACTTTATGAATCAACTTCTCTGGATTGTTGTCAAGGGTGCCTTCCTTTTCCTTTGTTTTCCACCTCGAAACACCACAAGTTTTACATTCATCTTTATCTTCATTTTCTACCCAATACAACACGCAGTCGTTCGGACATGCATTTATTTTTCTGCAATCAAGACATAATTATTAAATGATATTCTTCGTAGCTCTAAAAGATAAGGGTATGTGGGTCTGTAGAAAATCCCCTCTCTTCAACTCTAGTATATCCCCAAATGCAGAATCTATAATTCCACGTATACATTTTGAAAAATAAAGCCTAATGATAAAACTTACTCTTGAAAATTTTGAACAGTCAAGATATAATGGTTACTTTCCATCTTCGACAAGACGATAAAATCTTTTAGCATCGGCATTCAGTGCATCAGAGTTCTAATCTTCACAGTTCTGCATATTTCCATGAGTACGGTGCAAAATTTCACCTAGATTATCTCCAAAATCACCAGCTTCACAGTCTATATCTTCATCACTCCTTCCAAAATTTGAGCGAGAAATCTCACATATCCAGTTTACATACAATGGAGATGGACCATCAAAGATGAGATGATCATAAATTATATCAAGACGACTCCACTTGCTATTCTTACAATTCTTGCAAGGGCACATCATTTCATCGTCTACGGCGAATTCCGAGAAAACATTTTATATAAAGGCTTTTATCCCACTAATATATCCTTCACTAAACTTTGGAATTTCTATCCATATGTTTTCGTTGTCCATTAAATACATCTATGAGTATTGGTATTTTAACATAAAAAGATAAAATAGGTATATGTGTCTAACAAGAAGTAACCTAAGACAAGTCTAATTGTTAATTCAGGTCAACCTAAGAATTTATAAGTAGTTTAAATCGAAACCCTAAAGTGATGTGAGAGAGTATTATACCTCAAAATCGAAATTGAAGCCCTAAAGTGATATGACCATTGCTTGAACCCCCAAATCGAAACCCTAATTGAATCGATATTGTTGAACAATGCTCGAACCCAAAGATCAAAGCCCTAGTCGAACCGAAATCGTTGAAACCAAACTTAAGAATGTTTGCTTGAACCTTTGTAAGAAAACAAAGAAGAATCAAAATAAAATGGTATCACTATGCCATAAACGACCTAATGCCACAAATTGTCAAGGTGTTGCCAGCCAAAATGTGACGATAGCCATACTATTTTGGTCCTACTGCAATATTCTATTTTTGGTGTTACCTTAGACATAAAAATGTGTTACTCTAGACAAACAAGTGTAACAGGATGCAACATTTTATATAATGTTGCTATAGTAGACCTTTCCATATCCTATGTGGTGATCCGCGTCAACATAATCCAACGGTCCACATTACTGATCCGCATTATTTTGATTTTCCTTCACTACCTCACATCCTTTGACCCAAATTTTCATTTTCCTACTGGAAAAATTCACGCTATTTTTCACTTAGAAAAAATATAGCTGTTTCCTTTTCAATGGCGATGGAAAATTAGGGTTTTCCCCCTTCAACAGACTGCGACTGTTTCTTTAATTCAAGACGAAAAAATCGTGACTTCAGCTGGGGATGAAAAAATTATGACTTTAGCTTCTTTAATTCAAGATGAATCTGCTTCAGCTTTTCTAAAGGTGAGTTCCGAAAGTTCTCAAAATCTTGAATTGAAATTAGATAATTATATTTCGAATTTGTTAATTTGTAGCTCCTTGAGCTTAGGATTAATTTTTTATCAGTTGAAGATATGATTACGAATTTGAAATCCAACTAAGAAAAAGAGCAGGATCTGGAATTCGTGCAAAGATGGATACAACAGGAACACATCTTGAAGGAAAGGTATGGTTTAGTGAAATAAATCATTTGCAGCGATTTTATAGTTCATATATCATACTAGAAAAACATGTACATCATTTTGTTTGGTGGTGGTGTTATTTTGTGGTGCTTTTATATGTTGATTCGCTAGGATGTTCTTTGAGCAACTAATGGGCTATTAGTCAATTTAATAACAGAGAACTTTAGTTCCTAGTGAAGTGTGGTTGTGAATAATTTGACCATCCACCTTATATGAGATGCATGTTCTAAATAACTGCTCAGGTTTCCCAGGTCGTTGTTGTCGGTGATGATTGATACATCATTAGTGTTTCACACTGTAGGTGTTTGATGTATTGTAAAGATGAGGTTGAAAACTGTTTTAAGTCATATTGAGAATGCTTACAACCTGGTAATGTTCTCCAACCTCAAATAATTGTCCCTTTTTTCATTTATTTTCTTTTCCATTTTAACAAGTGAAAACTACTTGCTTTCTTCCTTAACATGTGCAACTAATATCAAAAAATGCATGTTTTTGAAGATGATGGTTGTGTCAGGTATCAATACAGATCAAATATTGATTTCTTACTCGTGATAATTACAGGAATGTATAAATCTGCATATGCGTGTTTGGGTACAGATCAAATACAGATGTGGTGCTGAAGGAGGATAAGTGCATGCAAGGGGACACAAGGTATTTATGGTCGAGAGAGGATGTAAGTGTGTTACAGAAGTGGAAGTTTTGAAGTTTAATGTTTGTTGTTGTTTTTTAAGGCTTTTGGTGTTGATGGACTTGGTGTGCAATGTTCCAAAGAAGGCACATTCCTCCGAAATCAAACGTGGGGCTCCGGACCCCCACCGGCGCTGTGCTCGGACCCGTTGTGTAACACCCTTCTCCCGCTACGGTCACTCACTAAGGGAATGCCATAACATCGGTGGAGTATTTTAAGTGAATATAGAACAGAAAAATTACAACAAGACAGATATAAGTAATACTTGAGAATTTAAAACATCATTTCATTGCAACGGAAAGTAAAACATGTTTGGTTACACCAAAACCATAAACAAGAGTCAAGTACATAATATCCATCCTGATAAAACAAAAGTACATAATCCCACTACATAACTTAATAGCCATAATAGAAAAGATAAACTGAGTTTTACATCCACGGTCCAAGCTCCAAAAGATAGATAAAGCAGTCTGATCAAAGCCCACTAGTGCTAGGCCCACTCTAAAAACCTGAGGGTTGGGAAAAAGATAAAGAAACAACGGGGTCAGACATAAGTCTGAGTGAGTCCTATAACCCTAACAATACAATCATTAAAGTAATTAGGGTATGATATAAACAAGGTACGGTACCTCTGGGGATAATGACTACACTAAGTAGCCAACTAAACACGGGATGTACTAAGATAACCGGAAAGACGCATTTATCCACCCAAAGACAATTACTAGATTGCACCACCCTAGATCTACCCACCCAAGGGTAATTCCTACACTGCACCACACCAGTTCCACCCACCCAAGGGCAATTCCTACTTAAAGGTTGATCCCACTAAGTGTACCTAGTAATTTTACCCAGTAGTTTCTTGTACCCCTAGCTGACTACATAGGTGCCGTCTGCCCCTATCTCCACTAGGTGTACCCACTACTCCCCAAGCGATCGGCTCCCTACCGTAGATACCTGTGCTGGCCCCACAGTGGGGTGTATCACTCCCCAAAGTGGCAACCCGATAATCAATGGTGCAAGGCTTATACCAACACGATGCAACAACGTCTTACCTACCAGCCCGGGTCCACACACGCATATGAAACCCGTTGGACTCGCGTTGCCACCGCTACCCCGTTTTGGCCTCTTATAGTCAAGCCCAATATGCGTGTCCCGTCCTCGACTTGGGCCGAGCCCACAAAGATACGTTTGGGATATTGGTTGAAATAGGCCCCCACAAGCTACTACTTAAGCTTGTCATTTTATCTAGTGCATCCCACTTAACCCCTTTTATAATCATGCCCACTTACATGTTAAGGTTTGGTTAAGTCATCTAATTATATTTCAATTGCCACTTAAGGCCCCCACAAGCTACTACTTAAGCTTGTCATTTAATTATATTTCAATTGCCACTTAAGGCCCCCACTAGATTTCCGCATGCCACCCAAGGCAATTACTTGATTCTCACATGCCACCCAAGGCACTTACTTAACCCTTTAATCATGTTTAATTACATGTTCCACTTTTGTTAAGTATTCTAATCATATTTTCTATAGCCACCCAAGGCAACCCACTAGTTTCCTCATGCCACCCAAGGCACCCCCACTAGTTACTACATGCCACCCAAGGCACCCGCTTAACCCCTCATGCCCCTCTACATGCTAATTTGGTTAAGTGTTTCTTAATTAATTAAGATCGTAACCTTTGTAAAGACCTCTCACATTAGACTGTCTTTTATGGCCGCTGGATATGCCGGTTGGTTCCGGGCAGCCTTACACCATAACAGAGTCTAACCTCGTGTCTTTACACTTGTCACGTATTTAGTTTATGACTAAGACCTCTCACATTGGGCCAATCATTTGTAGCCGCTGGATTTGCCGGTAGGTTCCGGGCAGTCTTATGCTACAAAAGGGTCCAACCTCGTGTCTTAGTAGATTAATTACACCTAATTAATCACCCCCATAATTTGTATTAATTATCCCTATTTAATTACAAATATTTAAGAATATGGGTAGACCTAACTCAATAGGTAAATTCCCAATTCCATAATATGGGTAGACCTAACTCAATAGGTAAATTCCCAATTATGTCCATCCACTTTACGGTATGTTTAATCATACCCAATTCACACAATTTTATGTGTTCATTAATTTTTACCCCATCGTCCCCACGTAAATACGTTAACATGACATACTTCAAAAGAGAAGATTCATCATACACACAATGGGTTCAACTTAGCATATCACTAGCATTATCATGGGTTTAAAAGGTGTCAACTTGTATATATGACCATAAACCCAACTTGCATAAATAACTAACCCAAACTTGCATGAATCACATATGTCATAAAGATGGTAACTTGCTTAAATATTCATGTCATAGACCTATCATAAAAAGTGTTAACTTGCATACATGTCATAGGTCTAAAAGGGATGAACTTGCACATGTACTTATGTCATACATAGAGGCAAACTTGCATATGAACTTGCATCATAACTTGCATATGAACTTGCACAACATGCCATACTTAGAGGCAAACTTGCATATATTATGCATATCATAAAAAGAGACAAACTTGCATATGAACTTGCATCATAACTTGCATATGAACATGCATCGTAACTTGCATATGAACTTGCATATGAACTTGCATCATAACTTGCATAAAACCAAACACTTAGTATGCATAAAACCAAATACTTAGCATGCATAAAACCAAATACATAACTTGCATAACATGTTACATATAACTTGCATATAATCTCACATATAGTTTGCATAACATGTTACATATGCATAAATGTTCAACATAGTGTTTTGCATAGTGAGCATCATAAAACATAGCATTAAACTTGCATATAGCATAAAACTTGCAAAACACACAACATACACTATACTAAACTTGCATAAGCACATTTATCCACAAACATAGCCATATCTTATCATATCCTATCATAATCAATTTAACAATTGATTATTAGGGCTATAGAAACTCACCACTAAACTCCCATAAGCAAACCCTTGCCAAAAATCACCCAAAAACTCTAGCCTTGAACATAAAGCTTGCAACTTGATGATGAATGCAAGCTAATGATCACTCATACAACTCAAAAATGTATGTATGAACATGAAAGCCTTCATAGAAATAGTTTTATAAGAGGATGGAGGCTAGGGCTTTGAGTGGAGGCCATGATCAAAGAAAATTTTGGCATGGTTTAGTTAGAGTATAGGATTTTAGTCATTTAGAGCTAGCTTAGGGTCTTATTTATAGGATTAGGCAAGTGTTTTAGGCCATTAGATTAACCCTAAATTAGATTAGGACCATCAGATCTCGGAAGCTTCAAGAAACCAGCCCCAAAACACAGCCCAAACACTAAAATGGTGCACCAGACCAAACTGGCCGAGCACCCCCTGTCGACACCCAAGTCGACAGGGCTGTCGACTTGGTCCTAGCCAAGTCGACTGCCCAGTCGACAGGGCTGTCGACTTGGGTAGCTAGGCGGGAATTTTGCCCGCCTGCGCCCAATGGCCCCAATTTTGAAATTTGAACCTGAATTTTAAATCTGTTTTGAACTTTGAATTTTCTGTAAACTTCATTGGGCCGTAACCGGGCCATACGGACTCCGATTCTCGAAAACTCGGACTCTAATTCGCGTATTTTTCCGAGACGAACGCAATGACGCAGCCCGTTTCCCCCAATTCTCATATCTGAGATTATTTATTCTGCAATTAGTGAATTTTAGCATTAACCGAAATTCGGGGTGTTACATTCTCCCCTCCTTAAAGGATTTCGTCCCCGAAATCTCTACGCTAAGGAGAATGCATATCCTACCATCCAAACAACCATCTACTCAATCCATCAAACACGGGCATCCATTGTCCTTAAAACAATTTCTAATGATGTATGAGCATATGCAAAAAGTGTGTGTATATGTTCCCTATCTAATGTATGAACATATGCAAACCATGATAGTGCCATGCATCCAATATGTATGCGAGAGAACCCTATCGACACATACAATATCTACATGAGTGCACAATCATTCACCAAAATGCATCATCCATGTGATAACACAACCATTATACATCCATTAATATAGCTATCTACACACAATTTTATGCAATATGCAATATGAAGTGATTGAGCCGATCTAGTGCCTAGAGTGTGTATATATGCATCCACATGCATCCATCAAACATAACATGTCTCAAACACATGTTTCAACCATAGGTTTACCCTATCTAAAGGTCAAAGGCACTAACAAGAGGACATACTAAAGATAAGATAAGTACTAGACAAACGATAAAGGAGAAGTTAAAAGACATACCCTCAAAAAGGAATGGGTATAATGAACGCATTTTCGCTTCCGTCTCCCAAGTAGCGTTGCACTCATCTTCTCCCCATTGCACTTTGACTAGTTGAACCTCCCTGTTTCTCAACCTCTTAATCTCTAACCCAAGGATGCATGTAGGAGCTCGTCGAATAGTCGCATCACGCTCTATCTCTACTTCTCTAAGCAAGCTCGGCTCTACTACCTCTGCGGTCTCATGTAGGCACTTCCTCACATGGAATACATCATGTACACCACTAAGTCTGTCGGGCAACTCCACCAATGGAAGATGCTCTTCTCATGTACCTCCAAAATCTAAGATACATAGCTTCAAAAGGTCTTCTAAAATACGATTCACCCTCTCGGTCTGGCCATCCGTCTGAGGATGATATGCGGTACTCAAACACAACTGAGTCCCTACCGGCTCTTGCAAACTCTTCCAAAACTCTCTAGTGAAGATAGGATCTCGATTGCTCACTATACTGGAAGGTACACCATGCAATCTAATAATCTCTCGAACGTAAACTGAAGCTAGCCATGGAGCAGTTCTCTTACTCTCCACGGGTATAAAATGGGCGCTCTTAGTAAGTCTGTCTATCACAACCCAAATTCCCGTATTACCCTTCCTCGATCTTGGAAATCCATCGAGACACTATCCCACTTCCATAGAGGAACCTCCAATGGGTGAAGCCACCCACCGGGTTTCTTCTGCTCCGCTTTCACTTGCTAGCACACCAAGCATCTAGCGACATACTCGGCCACATCTTTCTTCATACCGGCCCAAAAGAAAACTCGCTTCATGTCTTGGTGCATCTTGTCCCCACCGGGATGAATGGTCATCTTCGACCGATGTGCATCATCAAGTATAGCCTTCCTCAAACCCTTGTCTTGCGGTACACAAAGTCTACCGTCTCTACGCAACCACCCCTTACCATCTAGGGTGTACCTACTCAAATGGCTGGACGACTCCCCCTCCTCATGAGCTTCTCTACCAACTCAACCAACTGTGGGCCGTCCCGCTGTGCTCCGCCAATACGCCCAAAAGAGTAGGCCTAACTTCCAAGGAGGCTAGCAAACCGGGTACAAAGTCAACGGAAGGTCCAAAGTCAAACATAGAAATAAACTCTAAGCTCCGTCGTTCAACGAACAATGAACTCAAGGACAACCTTTTTCTACTTAAGGCATTCGTTACCACGTTACCCTTGCCATGGATATATGCTATCTCAAACTCATAGGATGCTAAGAATCCCATCCAAAATCATCACAACTGTCCATCTCTCACGCAGACCACCCTAGTCGAACTCGACATCCCCCAAATGCAAGCCCCAAAGCCCTAAACCAATATCAGACAACACCCAAGGGATACCTCCTTCGAATTCAGACGACCTACGTGAGATGATACTAGCAAAAACGGCTAAATAATTAAGCCCTTGTCCAACTCTGGATGTCCTCGCCAGTCTCGCTCCAAAAACCACCGTTTATCCCATAACTGGCTTTGCTCAACCTATTGAGCACATACGAAAACTTATTTCGCTCCTAGAAAAGACCAAGATGTCATTTACAAAGACCATTACGAACTTATTTAGGTACTCCCTGAACACCCTTCTCATCAAATCAATATAGTATGCGGGGGCGTTCGTCAAACCAAATGGCATCACCAGCCACTCATAAAAACCCATCTGGAGTCCTAAAGGCAGTCTTCTCTATACTATCCTCAGCCACTCTCAACTGACGAAACCCCGTGGCTAAGTCCAACTGCGAAAATACTGAGGCGCCAACTAACTGATCAAAGAGATCATCAATCCTCGGCAATGGGTGTCTATTCTTCTTTGTGAGTTTATTTAGTTCTCCTTAGCCTACACAAAGTCTGAGGGACCCATCCGCCTTCGCGGAAAAAACTACTGGAGCACCCCACTCTGATATACTTCGTCTTATGAACCCCTTCTCAAGCAAATCGCCTACTTGCTTATGGAGTTCCCTCCTCTCACGAGGAGCCATATGGCACACTGGCCAAGATACTGGTTTGGCATTGTCCACCAGATATATTCGGAAGTCAATCTCCCGCTCCGGAGGTAAGCCCTTCGCCTCCTCAAACACATCCGAGTATTCCCGGACCACTCTAACAGATCGCAAACTCTCGACCGACGTGTCAAGCGATTCTAGATAACTTAGCATAACAGATTCCATGGGATTACAAGGGATCTCGAGAGTGTTACCCAAGCGGGTCATAAGCCTAACAACTCTCCCTTCAAAATCAAGAACGACACCCCTACTTGATAACCAGTCCATGCCCAAAACTATCCCATAGCCCGTGAAGCCCAAAAAGCATCACATCTAAACTCAACGCTAAGTATAGAAACTTTCAAACCCAAACACATCATGGAGCCCCAATTGGGTTTGAAACAACTAAGGGATCATCTACTAAACTGGTGTCTAAGTGCAGTGACTCAACTAACAATGATGAGATAAACGAACTCGATGCGTCAGAATCAAATAAAGTCCGAACCGGATAATAAAGAAATCCAAATTCCAACATAGACGGTCCTATCCCCATCTGGTACACTAGCCGTGAGGGAATACAACTACCCTCCAAAAGATTCCGTACCTTGCCCTTGCCTCTTTGGACAATCCTAATAAGGTGTCCTATTCCTCCAAAAGAATAACTACTCGCCTTCTTCTTCCCATTCTCCACTCGTAACCTCCCACCAATGAGGTTTCATCCTTTATTAACCAAACAACTATTTGAGCCTTCCTCCCATCGTCTATCCAATAGGTACCTACCAGTCCTCCTCCTTCTGGAACCAACTTCTAATCCGACTAATGTCTAAGTCCCTTGAAGTGGTTTTCCATTCTTATCTATCTTAGAAAGATCATCTACACACGGAGGGAAACTCAAAACGAGAGAGGAAGAAATTCAAAATGGAGAATTCGAAAGATAAAGATATGGCTATCGGGGATTATGCTTTTCTTTCAAAAACTTTTCTCTTAAAAGACATGTTTTTGAAAATACTCCTTTCAAAAATATTCTTAGAAAATAGTTTTTCTAAAAATTTTATCTGTTCTGGTAACCTTAAGCTCTGATACCACGTGTAACACCCTTCTCCCGCTACGGTCACTCACTAAGGGAATGCCATAACATCGGTGGAGTATTTTAAGTGAATATAGAACAGAAAAATTACAACAAGACAGATATAAGTAATACTTGAGAATTTAAAACATCATTTCATTGCAACGGAAAGTAAAACATGTTTGGTTACACCAAAACCATAAACAAGAGTCAAGTACATAATATCCATCCTGATAAAACAAAAGTACATAATCCCACTACATAACTTAATAGCCATAATAGAAAAGATAAACTGAGTTTTACATCCACGGTCCAAGCTCCAAAAGATAGATAAAGCAGTCTGATCAAAGCCCACTAGTGCTAGGCCCACTCTAAAAACCTGAGGGTTGGGAAAAAGATAAAGAAACAACGGGGTCAGACATAAGTCTGAGTGAGTCCTATAACCCTAACAATACAATCATTAAAGTAATTAGGGTATGATATAAACAAGGTACGGTACCTCTGGGGATAATGACTACACTAAGTAGCCAACTAAACACGGGATGTACTAAGATAACCGGAAAGACGCATTTATCCACCCAAAGACAATTACTAGATTGCACCACCCCAGATCTACCCACCCAAGGGTAATTCCTACACTGCACCACACCAGTTCCACCCACCCAAGGGCAATTCCTACTTAAAGGTTGATCCCACTAAGTGTACCTAGTAATTTTACCCAGTAGTTTCTTGTACCCCTAGCTGACTACATAGGTGCCGTCTGCCCCTATCTCCACTAGGTGTACCCACTACTCCCCAAGCGATCGGCTCCCTACCGTAGATACCCGTGCTGGCCCCACAGTGGGGTGTATCACTCCCTAAAGTGGCAACCCGATAATCAATGGTGCACGGCTTATACCTACACGATGCAACAACGTCTTACCTACCAGCCCGGGTCCACACACGCATATGAAACCCGTTGGACTCGCGTTGCCACCGCAACCCCGTTTTGGCCTCTTATAGTCAAGCCCAATATGCGTGTCCCGTCCTCGACTTGGGTCGAGCCCACAAAGATACGTTTGGGATATTGGTTGAAATGGGCCCCCACAAGCTACTACTTAAGCTTGTCATTTTATCTAGTGCATCCCACTTAACCCCTTTTATAATCATGCCCACTTACATGTTAAGGTTTGGTTAAGTCATCTAATTATATTTCAATTGCCACTTAAGGCCCCCACAAGCTACGACTTAAGCTTGTCATTTAATTATATTTCAATTGCCACTTAAGGCCCCCACTAGATTTCCGCATGCCACCCAAGGCAATTACTTGATTCCCACATGCCACCCAAGGCACTTACTTAACCCTTTAATCATGTTTAATTACATGCTCCACTTTTGTTAAGTATTCTAATCATATTTTCTATAGCCACCCAAGGCAACCCACTAGTTTCCTCATGCCACCCAAGGCACCCCCACTAGTTACTACATGCCACCCAAGGCACCCACTTAACCCCTCATGCCCCTCTACATGCTAATTTGGTTAAGTGTTTCTTAATTAATTAAGATCGTAACCTTTGTAAAGACCTCTCACATTAGACTGTCTTTTATGGCCGCTGGATATGCCGGTTGGTTCCGGGCAGCCTTACACCATAACAGAGTCTAACCTCGTGTCTTTACACTTGTCACGTATTTAGTTTATGACTAAGACCTCTCACATTGGGCCAATCATTTGTAGCCGCTGGATTTGCCGGTAGGTTCCGGGCAGTCTTATGCTACAAAAGGGTCCAACCTCGTGTCTTAGTAGATTAATTACACCTAATTAATCACCCCCATAATTTGTATTAATTATCCCTATTTAATTACAAATATTTAAGAATATGGGTAGACCTAACTCAATAGGTAAATTCCCAATTCCATAATATGGGTAGACCTAACTCAATAGGTAAATTCCCAATTATGTCCATCCACTTTACGGTATGTTTAATCATACCCACTTCACACAATTTTATGTGTTCATTAATTTTTACCCCATCGTCCCCACGTAAATACGTTAACATGACATACTTCAAAAGAGAAGATTCATCATACACACAATGGGTTCAACTTAGCATATCACTAGCATTATCATGGGTTTAAAAGGTGTCAACTTGTATATATGACCATAAACCCAACTTGCATAAATAACCAACCCAAACTTGCATGAATCACATATGTCATAAAGATGGTAACTTGCTTAAATATTCATGTCATAGACCTATCATAAAAAGTGTTAACTTGCATACATGTCATAGGTCTAAAAGGGATGAACTTGCACATGTACTTATGTCATACATAGAGGCAAACTTGCATATGAACTTGCATCATAACTTGCATATGAACTTGCATAACATGCCATACTTAGAGGCAAACTTGCATATATTATGCATATCATAAAAAGAGACAAACTTGCATATGAACTTGCATCATAACTTGCATATGAACTTGCATCGTAACTTGCATATGAACTTGCATCATAACTTGCATATGAACTTGCATCATAACTTGCATAAAACCAAACACTTAGTATGCATAAAACCAAATACTTAGCATGCATAAAACCAAATACATAACTTGCATAACATGTTACATATAACTTGCATATAATCTCACATATAGTTTGCATAACATGTTACATATGCATAAATGTTCAACATAGTGTTTTGCATAGTGAGCATCATAAAACATAGCATTAAACTTGCATATAGCATAAAACTTGCAAAACACACAACATACACTATACTAAACTTGCATAAGCACATTTATCCACAAACATAGCCATATCTTATCATATCCTATCATAATCAATTTAACAATTGATTATTAGGGCTATAGAAACTCACCACTAAACTCCCATAAGCAAACCCTTGCCAAAAATCACCCAAAAACTCTAGCCTTGAACATAAAGCTTGCAACTTGATGATGAATGCAAGCTAATGATCACTCATACAACTCAAAGATGCTTGTATGAACATGAAAGCCTTTATAGAAATAGTTTTATAAGAGGATGGAGGCTAGGGCTTTGAGTGGAGGCCATGATCAAAGAAAATTTTGGCATGGTTTAGTTAGAGTATAGGATTTTAGTCATTTAGAGCTAGCTTAGGGTCTTATTTATAGGGTTAGGCAAGTGTTTTAGGCCATTAGATTAACCCTAAATTAGATTAGGACCATCAGATCTCGGAAGCTTCCAGAAACCAGCCCCAAAACACAACCCAAACACTAAAATGGTGCACCAGACCAAACTGGCCGAGCACCCCTTGTCGACACCCAAGTCGACAGGGCTGTCGACTTGGTCCTAGCCAAGTCGACTGCCCAGTCGACAGGGCTGTCGACTTGGGTAGCTAGGCGGGAATTTTGCCCGCCTACGCCCAATGGCCCCAATTTTGAAATTTGAACCTGAATTTTAAATCTGTTTTGAACTTTGAATTTTCTGTAAACTTCATTGGGCCATAACCGGGCCATACGGACTCCGATTCTCGAAAACTCGGACTCTATTTCGCGTATTTTTCCGAGACGAACGCAATGACGCAGCCCGTTTCCCCCAATTCTCATATCTGAGATTATTTATTCTGCAATTAGTGAATTTTAGCATTAACCGAAATTCGGGGTGTTACACGTTGACGGCTCGCCTTCGACTGGACATATATTTGTCAGTGTTAGTATCTATATAAATTGAAACTGCATATGTAATAAGTGACGTAGTGAGGAATATATGTATATGCGATTGACTATGATTTTGACAGTGAATTGTAAATGGTGGAGTTAGAAATAAGTACTATTTCAAATGTTGATATAAAATATTAATTTGAATAAAAATATTGTTTGAATATTTAATTCTGCGTAATAGCATTTAATTCTCCTTTTTGTTATATTATGCATATTTAAAAAAAAAATATCTACAACAACATTTTGGAATGTTGCTACAGACACCTATGGATGTTGCTATAGCTCAAATATGGTTTTAATTCAACAATTATTCTTATGTTGTCGTACATAGACAAAATGTTGCCATTGAAGTCTATAACAACGGTGAAAATTGCATCACCCTAAATACGTTGCCAAAGACCTATGCCAACATTTTTTGGGCATGTGCCAACAATTTTTTTCTATTGCATTAAGTCGTTTATGGCGTAGTGTATTTTCAAAAGAAAATGTTATTTGCGTTGATCCCAGACTATTAGGTTGTTTGTAGAAGAAGCGATTGGATCAATGTGTGGTGTTTGTATTGATGAGGTATCACGTTCTCAAACGTACGATTATTAATGTTCAACATAGAATTTACCTTAGTAGGTTGATGTGGATCGTTGCACAAGAGATTGAAAGGTCTGCTTTAGCAACACTATATCAAAATGTTACATCATGTTACACTTGTTTGGCTAGAGCAACACATGTTTATGGCCAAGGTAACACCAAAAATGCAACGTTGCAGTAGGGACCAATTTGTTTATAGCTATCGCAACATTTTAGATGGCAACACCTTGCAAATATATTGCAGAAGGCCGTCTATAGCATAGTGCCCCCTCCATTTCTCCACACTTCTTCCTCTTCCATTCTCCTTTTTCCTCTCCCTTGTTCTCTCTATTTTCGGCCATGACCTCTCCCCACGGTTAGCCACCTCCGGCGAGCCTTCCTGCTCCCAAGAATTCTGACCGAACATGCCCTCTCCTCTACCACTTCCTCGTACTACACACCTATTTCCCCCTCATCTTACCTTGGCTTCACCACTCCCCCTCTCGGCCCTCCTTACTCCGGCCCCATGCCATCCACAGCCGGCCATCTATCAACAACAACGTCCATTGTTTCTCCTCCCTAGGCCCACCATCGTGCCACCCTTCCTCCTCCTTGAAGCTTGGCTCCTCCTCCTTTAAAAATTATGTTATATTATATATATTGGTGTAAAGTTACATGGTATGGTGATGTTGCTCGACGGTTCTAACAAAGTACTATAGTGAAGATATAAGGAGCTGTACAGGTAAGAACACTTTGGATTTTTTTTATTTTTTTTGAAAAAGTTAATTTAGTTTAACTAGTTATGTATGGTTTGTTATGGATGTTAATTATATGCGTGTAAATGTGGTCGAATGACTGTGTAGTTAGAAACACTAATACACTGATAAGCGTTAATTAACGTAATGCTTGCACATAGGTATAATGTTGATTGATGATATCGTTGTTAGTTGATATGAATGTCTGTATGTTGTAGTTAGTTAATGTTGAATGTGAGCGCATACCTATGACACTGAAGTTATGGCAATATAGAAGTGATTAGTTAAGTCTCCATTTCATATAAACCAGGTTTATATTATATTAATATTAAAATAGTGACCAAAAATGTAATTTTGAATTTGGTATCTGAAATAGTTTGGAAATGTAATTGAAGGATATACGAACAACTTATGTAAAGGTGGAAACATAATGGAAAAGTATTTTGATTATATATGGCATGATCAAGTTTGAAGTCAATTTGAATAACAGTTTTCGAAATTGAACTTGAGTTCGGCACGTAAACGATGGTTTAAATTCAAACCGATTGTTCCATTGATGTTTGTAAATTTTGAAGTTCATTGTATTAGTTTTTGAAAAAAAATACTATTTTCTTAATATAAAAATATTATAATTTTCAATTTTGAATTTAAATTGAATCTGAAGTTTAAAATTTTAAATATTGTTTTCAAATGAGTTTATATATGTTTATAAAGATTTATAATCATATTGGGAATGAATCAGACGAACTTTTACTATAAGTCGTAACATGGTCTGAATAGAACGAGTCGTAACATGGTCTGAATAGAACGAGTCGCGCAGCGGTGGTTTGCAAAATTCGACCATAAACTTTGAATGATTATAACTTGTGCAATTTAAGTTAGATTGACGCGAAACGAATTTGTTTTCTTAAAACAATAGATTTCATAGGGTAAAGGAATTTCCAAATTTCAATGTATGGTTTTAAAGTTATGTTTAAATTTATTTTGAATAAATGTCGTTGTAAATACAGTTTACGGACCATAACAGTAAATGATCATTTTCAAGTTGTTAAAAATATGGATTTTTTTTTGTAAAATCATAAACCGTTATTCAAAAGTGATTTGAAGTTGTAAATTACGATTTTGGATAATATGATCTATTTTGCGATGTTTTTGTAACTCCCTTGAAATGCTTTTTGCAATATTTTTTTCTGAAAATAGTATGTTTTGAAGAAACTTATGAATCAATATCCGAAATTTAAAGGATCTTTCTTTTTAAAATATTAATGAAATATTTTTTTGGATGTTTATAGTACTTAAAACACAACGATTTTAATTAAGATCTGATTTATTTTAAACTAAAAAGGGGTTCTCCAATTATTAATGAAATTGGAAATGATTGAAAGTGATCCTCGAATGTCAATATAAACCCATAAGTAAACTTGTACTACTTAAGGAATTTGAAATGTAGAGTTACCATTATTCCGTTAATAGTATTGATCAAGTATGGAAATTGATATCGAACATATGTCGATGTAACTTCTATCCTGTTCCTATATGAAATGATTCAATTTAATTTTTGAAACAAGGGTTTTCCAGAATTAATAAGATGGGTTTGAATGGAAAATAGTCTTCGGATATTTGATATGAAATTCTGTTATTAGATGTATACTATCTGAGGAATTTGGAAGATATTCGTATCGTTATTCCACACTGATTATGAGAATTGATATCGAATATAAGATGAGATAATTTATGTTTGAATCTTATATTTAATATCAATCGATTTGGGATTAACTTGACTTATGGATTGAAAGATATGTTTGAAATTTGTGAAAATTATGTATAAATCTTTGAATTAAGGTTTTGAAATTCGATTTTTAGACTTAAAGGAACTTTCGGCGTAAGAAAGTTAGAAGGACAAAATATTCGGTGTTGAATTTAAAAGAAATGATTTCCTTTAAAGATAAAAGGAAGGTTTTGAAACTAACCGAGAAAAAGGGAGACTTGATTAAGAGCTGATGTAATCCATAACTGTTTTTAAATTACGCTGATTATTTGGAAAGATCGAGATCGGATTTTTGTTCGAAAACCATTCCAAATAATTATACGACGTTATGAGTAACTGAAGACAATGGTTAAAAAACCGGGAATCTTCGCACCGAAAGGAATGCTTGTTGATGCCTTGGGCAGCTCCTATTATGAGGTTATAAATAGCAATGGTCCTAACGTATTTGAAGTTTTTCTGGATTTGCAAGGGCCTCTCTCCTTTATTGGACGAGGAAGAAGGTGCCTTCGATTTCTTTCGTACCTAGAACAGACTTGTATGGATGTGTGTCTGACATTGTCTTTTGTACTATGTGATCAATTCTTACTAAACATATTCTTGATTGTTGGCGCTGAATTTATTCTCTTAGCTTAACACCCTTCTCTGAGACGTACAAGCTCAAAGGTTATATGGCTAGTAATTATCAATTATATGTTGTAAAATGATGGTGTGGCTTAGTAAGTGATGATCTACTGATGATCAAAGTATGACCTAGTGAAGCGTAGCTTTGCGTAATGAGACTTCGACAAGCCTCACATCCCTGGTATGTGGCCAAAAACAGGAAAAATGCAGTAAGGATATGGGTTGTCTTCTCCTTCTAAATAAATAGTGTACCATGGTATGGAGCCTAGGTATTATTATGTGTTTATTGATGACGCGGGATCCCAGATAAAGGTTGGTAATGACTGAGAGATGGCATACTCAAGCATGCTCTAATTCATCCAGTTAAGGGGTGGACCGACCTTGCGTTAGCAGAGAGCCAGTTGAGTTCTCACGGCATCCCTTTAGAGATCTTCCCATCGGTAAGGAAGTTCCTTAGCTTGGTCATTTATTGGAAATCCATTCTCCACTACGAACCTATATGATTTCAATTGTGTACTATACGTCATCATAGTATATGGTACCTGTGTTGGCTAAGATTGATACATTTACTTGCGAAAGGATTTTTCATGCTATGCACTATTAGTAGTAAATAGGGATTTTCACATATCATGCATTTTTGTCACTATAAGGTGAACTTCCCCCAAATTTATGTTTGCATTGTGTGTGCTGTGAGACCTTATGGTAGGTTCATTTTTCAAAAAAGCATTGTGAATTTTTTTATGCATTAGTATTCATAAGGGGTAACCCGGTTTAAGTTTATACGGTGTGGTCTTATGATTTACCTCACTTTAAAATAATCCTAAAGATAACTGATTTAGTTCCCATGCTAGTCCTTGTTTAGCATGCCTAGTAATATGCTTTGGCATGATTGTGGTTCTTTCTAGGTAGTTGGTGGCGAGTGGTGGAATCTTATCCCCACATTTCCCTTTTCAAGCTTGCTTGTGAGTCGAAAGGCTAGTCGTAAAACAGAGTCTGTGATACCACTGCAATGCCATGGTGAAAAGCAGCCACTGGGTGAGGGTTGAAAAGCAAGTCTCGCTACAAAAGTGGTATAAGAGCTTTGGTTTATACAAAGCTTTGGGGTACAACTCATTTGAATTGAATGAAAGGACTGATTAGAGAAAGGATTAGCAATATCCTATAATGAGTAACTCGTTAGAGATAATGTTAGTAATACCCTAAAATGAGTTCCTGGAGTACTAGATATGAGGGAGCATCTTTTTCGTATAAACATAGTGTGTTTTTTTTTAAAATGTTTTGAATATAAAATAATTTACATGAATATATAAATTAGAACTGAAGTCGTAAAAATGTTAGTGATTTTCCCCCAAACAATTGAGTTAAGATAGTTAAAATATTTAAGCATGTATATCTGTTGATTATAATTTCATAAAAATACGTATGTGAAATGGTAATTTGATAGATAATCCCAAAATGAAAATCTTTGGAAGTCTAAGAATTTGGTTAAAAGTATGTTTTGAAAAATAATTAAGGTAAATCTAGACATTGGATTTAAGTTTAATTATTTGAATTGAAAAAAAGGAATCATCAACGAATTTGGACAGTCGACTAATATTAAGAAGTTTGGATATGGAAAATAAATTATTAGTCTTTGGGAAAGTCAAGATTATACCCAAATTTTCATTAGTAAAAAAAAACAATGATAACCTAATTTAGGTTAGTAATAATTCTAAATTCGAACAAGGATTCCCATCAATTTTTAGTAGTTGATGAATTCATGGGATACGTAGGAAATAAAAGGTTATCTAAAGTAAGGTACTTGGATAAGTTAAATTGTAAAGTAGTATAGGATTAAATAATAGCTTTTTTGGGAATTTTGAAATCTGAAAAGAAACAGGTTTCATGATTTTGGACCCATAAGAGAATTAAGCATCTAAACCAACGGGGATGATTTCTGACACTTTCTTGACTAAATTTAGGGCAGCAAACCCCTTAGTGTTAGACAGTATTTAGCATATTTCACTGCGAGGGATGATAGTAGTAGCTCCGGATCTGATTCATGGGGTTCGATCTTTGACCGACCTAGTGATGATGAGACGAGAGACCCATTGACTAAGGCTTCTCCTCCTAGAAAGCCTGAGCTTATAGAGCCTGAAGATCCAGCACTAGTTGAGGACATTATAGAGAGAGCAACCGACAATGAGAATTATTACTATGAGGTTGATGAGTACATAGTCTTGGAGATGGGAACTCCTATTAGTGATGATGAGATGAGAAATTTTGACGCCTGTTACGACAGAATAATGATGTGGATTTTCTCTATGGAGATAATGTTCCCCAGGATGCTATGATAGTAGATCATCAGGAACAAATGGATAGGGTTAATGTTGCAGATCATTTTGGTATACTGACTCTGGATGGACTAGAAGATGTAGTAGTTGATGAGGTATGTTACGAGATTCTTGCTGAGTTAGACGAGCAAGTAGGTGATCATGTTGAGCTGATTCCAGATGATTAGGGTAATGAGTAGGATTTAGCGCCAGAGTCTGACGACGATGATGATGGCGAGGTTATAGACGTGGATGGATACTTAGCCGATGATGAGATGGATGACGACGCTGACAATGATTTTGCTAACGATGACCCATAGGAGTTGAACATGTCTGGACCATCTGACGACGGGTCTGTCAGATAGTTAGGTAGTGGTGGTTATTGTTTTGAGACAATGTATATATTGTATATAGTTATCTTAAGTGCTTAGTTTTCACTAATAAATTTTTTGGGATAGGACATCTCTTGGGGACTAGTATCCTGTAAACAGGTATAAATTTTGTTGCTGTATATAGACCTCCTCAAGTACGTAGAACATGCTCAGGATGGTAGGATGACCCTATTTTTGTACGTGGAAATGATATTCACTATGATATGACAATCTTTTTGGCTAACTATGGTATGGTGTTTTGTGCTGACCTATAGACGTGTTAGAATTGTTCTACCCGAGGTTTTCTCTATGAATACGAGCTTTCTTATTTCCAAGGGTAAAGGGGTTCTATTCAAAATTTGACATAAAGATTTTTAGATTTTGAGTCTAAAATTGATATGGAGTTCGAAATCTTACTTTACCTCGTTTCCTTTTCAAGGATGAAAAGTTATAAAGAAGGGTGAATGTAACGATCCAAAATTTTAACTAATTTAAAACCGAATATTTGGACATAAAATTAGAATGTTCGAATATATAACGGGTTTAATTGGATTTAAATATGAATTTGGTTTAGTTATAAAATAATTTTTTAATATAAATATGATTAAATAATAAAATAAATGTTTAGTTTTTTAAAAATATAACAATATAATCTTGATAGTAATTTACCAGGTTTTATTATAACAAATTTTCCTAAATACGTATTTATAAAACTATTTTTTAAGTGTAATCTTTTCTAGTTAAATAAATATATTTAAATATAAATAAATAAAGTAAATGATTATTTTGAAATGTTTGCTAACATCATTTGGTTTGTTGACATAAATCCTTGGGCATTTAAACGATTAAACGTAGCCTAAAACTTGATTTTTGCAACATGTATAAGAGTAACTAAAATTGCAACACCTTAGAAACATTACTAAAGTGTTTCTAATGAAACCATGTACCTAATTTCATGGTCTTGACTTGGGCTAATGGTTTTCAAAGAATGGATTGATGAAGTGTCTCCATGCATGAAGTTAAGGCTTCTTAGGAAGCCATATGTCTCTAGGAAAATGCCTAAAATAACCTTGAACCAAGGTTATATAATGGACCCTAACTCTCTTCCATTTCTCCACACTTCTTGCTCTGCCTTTCTTCCTTTTCCTCTACCTCCTTCTCTCTGCTTGTGGTCATGACCTCTCCCCAAGCTTGGCCACCTCTGGCAAGCCTTCCTCCACCCGAGAATTCCGGCCAAACCTCTCCTCCCTCACTTCCTCAACCACACCCTAATTTCCCCTCCCCTTGCCTTAGCTTCACAGCTCCCCCTCTTGGTCTTCTTTCCTTTGGCCCCATGCCATCCACGAATGGCTATACACCACTATAAAATGTCCGTCGTTTCTTCTTCCCTAGCCCAGGGTTGTGCCACCCCTTCTCCTTATTGAAGCTACACACCTCCACCTTTGAAAAAAATTGTTATATATATATATATATAGGGGTAAAGAGTGGAGAAAAGCAACGTGACATGATGGTGCTTCCATATGGTTTCGGCAAACTATTTCGATGAGCACACACCTATGACACTGAAGTTATGGCATTACAGAAGTGATTAGTTAAGTTTCCATTTCGTATAAACCAAATTTATATTATTTAACATTGAAATAATTACCAAAAATGGAATTTTGTATTTGATATCTGAAGCAGTTTGGAAATCTATTTGAGGTATGTACGAACAACTTTTGTAAAGGTGAAAATGTAATTGAAAACTATTTTGACTATATATTGCGTGAACAAGTTTGAAATCGATTTTAAATAACGGTTTTGGAAATTGAAGTTGAGTTATGCACGTAAACGATGGTTTAAATCCAAACTGATTCTTGTATTAGTCTTATATATTATTTAAATTGATGTCTACAAATGTTGAAGTTCATCGGACTAGTTTTTGAAACATAATATTATTTTATTAATATAATATTATTATAATATTCAAATTTGAATGAAAATTGAATTTGAAGTTTAAAATTCAAAATATTGTTTTCAAATGAGTTCATATATGTTTATTAAGATTTATAATCAGACTGGAAGTGAATCGGACGAATTTTTATTATAAGTCGTAACATGGTCTGAATAGGACGTGTCACGTAGCGGCGTTTCGCGAAATTCGACCATAAACTTTGAACGGCTATAACATGTGCAATTTAAATCGCATTAACGCGAAACGAAAAATGTTTGTTTTCTTATAACAATATATTTCAAAGGGAAAAGGAATTTCCAGATTTCAATGTATAGTTTCAAGTAATGTTTAAATCTATTTTGAATAAAGGTCGATGTAAATGCAGTTCATAGATCATAGCGGTAAATGGTCATTTTCAAGTTTTTAAAAATATGGATTTTTTTTAAGATTATAATAAATTATTTAGAAGTGATTTGAAGTTGTAAATGAATATTTTGGATAATATGGAGATTATTTTAATAAAACTAGCTAATAAGATATGTTTTGCGATGTTTTGTAACGCTTTTACAACGGTTTTCTAAAAACAATACGTTTTGAAGTTTTAAACTTATGGACCATTATTCAAAACTTAAAAGACCATTCTTTTTAAAATATTAATGAAATAGTTTTATAAGTTTATAGTACTTAAAACATAACGGTTTTAAATAAGATCTTATTTATTTTAAATTAAAAAGGGGTTCCCCAATTATTAAAGAAATTGGAAATGGTTGAAGGTGATCTTCGAATGTCATTATTAAGACCATAAGTAAACTTGTACTATTTAAGGAATTTGAAAGGTATAGTTGCCGTTATTCTGTAAAAAGTATCGGTCGGGTATGGAAATTGTTATCGAACATAAGTTGATGTAACTTCTATCCAGTTCCTATATGAAATGATCTCAATTTAATATTTGAAATAAGGGTTTCCAGAATTAATAAGATGGGTTTGGATAGAAAATAGTCTTCGGATATTTGATATGAGATTCCATTATTAGATGTATACTATCTGAGGAATTTAAAAGATATTCGTATTGTTATTCCTTCTTATAGTATTCGTTGATTATGAAAATTAATATAGAATATAAGCTGAGATAATTTCTGTTTGAAGATTCAATATCAATTGATTTGGGATTAAACTGACCAATGGATTGAAAATATATTTGAAATTTGTGAAACTTATGTATAAATCTTTGAATTAAGGTTTTAAAATGGAATTCTGAGACTTAAAGGAACTTTGTCTATAAGAGATTTAAAAGGAATGAATCGTTGGTTTTGAGTTTAAAGGAAATGGTTTCCTTTAAAGTTAAAAGGAAGGTTTTGAAATTAACGGAGAAAGGGAGACTTGATTAAAGGCTGATGTAATCCATAATTATTTTTTAATTAAGTTGATTATTTGGAAAGATCGAGATCAAATTTGTGTGCGAAAACCATTCCAAATAATTATACGACGTTATGGAGCCATTGGAGACGATGGTTGAAGACCAGAAATTTTCACATCGACTAGACTGCTTGTCGATGCCTTGGGTAGCTCCCATTATGAGGTTATAAATGAGAGTGGCCCGAACATATTTGGAATTTTTCAGGATTTGCAAGGTCCTCTCTTCTTTATTTGATGAAGAATAAGATGCATTCAGTTTCATTTAGACCTAGAACAGACTTGTATAGACGTGTGTCTGACATTGTATTTTGTAGTGTGCGATTGATTCTTACTAAACATATTCTTAATTGGTAGTGGAGAATTAATTCTCTTAGCTTAACACCCTTCTTGAAACGTATGAGCTCAAAGGTTATATGGTTTGCGATTGTTAATTATATGTTATAAAATCACAATGTGGCATAATAAGTGATGAGCTAATGTTGATCAAAGCATGGCTTAGTGAAGCGTAGCATTATGTACGAGACTTTGGCAAGTCTCACACCCAGGTAAATGGCCAAAGCAGGAAAAATGCAGTAAGGATATGGGATTTCATCTCCTTCTAGAGAAAAAGTGTACCATGGTACGGAGGCCGGGTATTACTTATGTGGCAACTTCTGCGTGTATGGTTGTTGATGACGTGTGATCCTGGATAAAGGTTGGTAACGACCGAGACATGGCATACTCTGGCATGCTCTAATTCATAAAGTTAAGGGATGAATCGACCTTGCGTTAGTAGAGAGTTAGTAGGTTCTTGAGTCATCCCTCTGGAGGTGTTCCCATTGGTAAGGAAGTTCCTTAGCCTGGTCATTTTTTGGAAATCCATTCTCTGCTATAAACCTATATGATTCCAGTTGTATACTATACGTCATCCTAGTATATGGTACCTACGTTGGCTAAGATTCATATATTCACTTGTCAAAGGATTTTTTTTACACTATGCACTAGTAATAGTAAAAGAGGTTTTTCGCATATTGAGCGTTTTTTGTTATTATAAGGAAAAGCATCTCCCAAGTCTGCGTTTACATTGTGTGTGTGGCATGACACTTTAGGTAGCTTTATTTTTCAAAAAAAGGATTGTGAATTTTTTATGCATTGGTGTTCATAATGGGAAAAGCCATTTGGTGTTATACGACGTGATTTTACGATTTACCTCACTTTAAAATAAGTCTAAAGACAAAAGTTTTATTTCTCACACTAGTCCCTTGACTGATCCGAATTTTATTGTTCCTTCACCTAAACTCTGGGTTTCCCATAATTTTCCACACTAACAGCCCGGTAGTTTAATTTGCTGATTAGTCTTGGCATTAATTATTGCAGGATTAAGGATTGGAGCTGGAACTTTGTCTTGGATCATTCTTCTTCCGCTGAGAGTTTAAATATATTTCGTTCTATTCTACTCTAATAATCACTGTAATTCTGATGTAAAATTATTGTTATGATAATGAAAAGTTCTTTTATTTCCGTCTAAATGTGTAAGTATCCCTAACAATCTATTCTTAATGAACGGTTTCAGCGGGTTTAATTACCGGTTAAAACCGGCAAAAAGGCGGGTCATTACATTCTTATTCCATAAGTCTCACAAAAAAATGAAAATTCCTTTTAGTTGTCTTCTCCACCATGGTCAATGCGTAGAACGTTGACGGTGTTGCCAACTTATTTCTCAACAAGTGCTTTAAAGCTTTTAAAAGCTACAGTAGTGTATGATTTTTCTTGCAAAAATTAAACCTATGTCTTCTGACTAAAATCATCATGAAAAATAATTATGTATATTTTAATGTCATTAGAAGATGGATTTATTAACCCTTGAAGGTTTGAGTGAATTAGATCCAATGCTATGTTTGTTTTACATGCGGGAACGGACTGCGATGTTGTTTGCCAACAATAGAAATACTTCTGCGAAAGTTATGATCGAAGAAAGATCGGCCACCATATTTTGTTGTTGTAGAGAATTATATCCGCCAAAATTGAAATGACCATAGAGAAATTTCCATATTCATTATGCATATTTCAGTTTTGCTGATAGGCATAAATGAGTGGTATTATGTAGGTAGTCTGGGAACATTCAATTCACTGTCGTTTTAACTTGAGCAGTTAAACCAAATTTTACATCTATAATCTGACATGCTCCATTTCTAATAGAAATCTGATTCCCTTTTTCTCATAGTTGACCCACACTAAGCGCATTGTTGAAGGTGCTAAAAATTTCTAGAGAATTCTAAAGAATGTTGAAGATGCAACAAATTTCCAGAGAATTCTAAAGATATTAATAAGTTGCCTTTTGTATTTTTATTAAATATGTTACATGATGTGTGTAGAATGTACTGTCTAGAGAACTCTAATAATAAACAACTATAAAGAGGTGCCTATAAATATGAGAATGGGCACATTGTAATATTTTACCAAAAACATCAAAGTAATAAAGTTCTTCCATTACAAAATCTTTGAAGCCATTTCTCCAATAAACTTTTCATCCAACTATTTCAACTATTCAATTATTTTCCACTACAACAACTACTAACAAGTGGTATCAGAGCTTCGTTCGTTCGCATATTAGCCAAAAAAAAAATTAAACAATTATAAGCTATGGCATTACTACTTTTTTCATCGTCGTTTGTTCTCACAAAAGAAAACTTTGAAGAATGGAGTAACAAAAAGAAAGAAGAATTGATCTCAAAAGGATTATAGTAGATCGTTGAAAGTGGCTACGAATGGCCAAAAGATATTAAAATTATGACGGAGGAGGAAAAAAATCATTTACAAGTTTGAGATGGAAAGATCTTCAAGCTCGTGTTGTGATGAGTCAGAATGTTGATGAAGTAGCATGGAATCATATTACTGGAGAATATACTGCAAAAGATTCATGGAATTTATTGAAAGAAATATATGGAGAGAATGACACAACAATAATAGAAGAAAACAAGAAGTACTGTGAACTGGAGACTGATATTGAAGCTGAAAAGTTGGGAGTAGAAGAGGAGAAGAAATTCAATGAAGAAGAAAGTGTATTTGCAACCGCTACGGATCCTGTTGAAAAAAGAGCAGTGCAAAACAACGAAGAAGAAGCACCTGTTGAAGGAAAAGTAACTGCTGAAGAAATGCAAGTGATAGAAATGAAATATTACAAGTTATGTTCATGAGACAACAGTAGAGACCAAAGAAGAAATTGATTTCAGAACTGGACGGACAATCCTAAAACTATAACGGAGGAACTAAGTCTCTCAATTGGCACAAAACACAATACAACGTCATGGAAAACGATGGATGCTTGGAAAAAAGAAAATAGAAATTGGGAAGGCATAGTAAGATCTCCAATGCGTAGCTCTACTTGGCTCTCATATGCACCAGGTATAGCTAGAAAATGTACAATGCATAGGTATGCACTACATAGTTAGTTGATGTCACTACAAAAGAAGAAAACAAAAAAGAAAATTTGGTTAATATCTCTATTTTTACCGAAACATGTAAAATATAAAGATTGGATAGCAATATGAAAGAGTACAAGTACTGCAGGACAGAAGAGCAAGTTGTAGACATTTTCAAAAAGGCATTGCCAGGAGCAAGATTTGAGCAATTTTGAATAATGATTGGAATTTCGAAATTTGCATCAAGGAGGAGTGTTGAAGGTGCCACTAATTTCTAGAGAATTCTAAAGAATGTTGAAGATGCAACAAATTTCTATAGAATTTTGAAGATATTAATAAGTTGCCTTATGTATCGTTATTAAATATGTTACTTGATGTGTGTAGAATGTACTATCTAGAGAACTCTAATAATAAACAATTGTAATGAGATGCCTATAAATATGAGAATGGGCACATTGTAATGTTGTACCAAAAACTTCAAAGTAATAAAGTTCTTCCATTACAAAATCTTTGAAGCCACTTCTCCATTAAACTTTTCATCTAGCTATTTCAACTATTCAACATTTCAACTATTTTCCACAACAACAACTACTAACAAGCGCATTGGTTTTTAAATCTAGAGAAAAATGGACATTAGAGATAGAACATATAAAGTGATTTTTGTTTACATAGTTACTCGCCCTTTACCTAAAACAAAAAATATTAAGTTGTTGCCAAACTTGAAGGTAGACTGAACGATTCATCAGCTCAAAAAATGCTTTCTTATCTCCATATATGTGTTTGCAGCAACCAGTATCTAAATTCCATATGTTTTGTTGTGTTTTTTCTATGACATGACATGCCATCAAAAAAGTCAACTCTTCTTCTTTTGTACAATTTTTTTTCTTTAACTCAACTATTCTACTTAGTATTATGTTCATATTGATAATGTTCTTACCTACGACATCTAAGAATTCCACACTAGACTTGTCTTGGTTTTGGTACTACTGCTGAGTTCCACAATAGTTGCTACTTCTGCCTATGCCTCGACCTCTGCTTCCACCTCATCCTCTATCTTCACTTAGCTTTGAATTATTCTCTATTGAGGATTTTAAGGATTGCTCCTCATTCTCCTTCTCATGTTAGTCAATTTAATGCTCATGAACTAACAAAGAACATTGCAATTCATCAACTGGAAGTTCATCGATATTATGAACTTATTTTATACAACAAACAAAATATATTTTGTCGTCATGGTTCATAATATTTTCTCAACTACACTAATATCCTCCATCTTGTCATGATGGATCCTCATCTTGTTAATGATCGTTGTTGTTCGAGTGAGATAAATGATTCTTCTATTTTCGTTCAAAGTATTTTGAACTCCATACGAATTGATTGAAGCTGCCCTTTTTTGCCTTTGTAGAACCTTGATACATCTTCTTCATAGAATCCGTAATATTCTTGGAAGTATCATTGCAAAAAGGACGTCAAGATTGTGTGATTAATAATAGCATGAAAGAGATAATTTTTTATCTTGAGATCTTTTGATCGTTGTGCTTTCATCTCTTCTCTTTATCCATCTTTCACTACTGTGCCTACTGTAGGTTTGCTAGTTGCTTCTTAAATGATTTTCCAGTACACCTTAGATCTTAGAAAATTATCAAATATCATACTGAAATGATCATAGAGGCCATCAAAGTTGGGGAATCGCTGATTGAAAAAAGTTGTCTGTTGCCACTGCTAACTGCTATTTATTTCTCTCTTCCTCTCTAACTCATCAAGCTCTAATACCACAATTCTCTCTCTCTTTCTCTCTCTCTCTCTCTCTCTCTCTCTCTCTCTCTCTCTTTTGTATATATGTCTATGTTCATACCACACAATTAGAAGAAGGCATAAAAGGGAAAAAACTTAGAATTTTACTGCATTTTCCTCGCTTATGAATTCATACAAATCGTTGCTCTTTACATAGAGCTACTAACCAATAGTTATTGCTGAAAATAGGATCAAATCACAATTACTCCATTAGAATAAGACTATTACTATAAAATATTATAGTCCTCATGGATATAATCACTAGCTATACTAACTCCATTAGAATAGGATAAATCCTATAAAATAGCCAACCATAAACTACTTCATATAAAGATAAGTGCAAAGAACAATGCAACTTTTTTGTAATAAAAATATCAATAGAGTTCAAATCTAATTGGAAAGCAATGGTTGAATTGCGTACTTTGTCGCTTTCTTGAAGACGATTCGGCGAACTGACCGACGGTGCAAACCAGATCTTACTTGTCGCCGTTGCCTCAAGGATAAAACAACCTCGAGTTAGAATAACTGATTTTCTTGGATAACAAATCATTGCAGATTTGCGCTTTCGAAAATTAACTGCTCGGTTTTTGTAAGAAATTTTAATGGCGGCTGAAGTAGAAAATGTTGTTCTGTTATGAATCCTCATCTAAAAATGAATTGCTATAGACAAAAAAAAAATTGCCGAATGGTTTACTAGGTAGTGGGAGAGAGTCAGCTGAAAAAGTGGATCAAATTATTTACCGTGTCAAACAAAAATCGGCTTAGAAATTTACTGTGTCATAAAAGAAACGGTTCGAATAATGCAATGTTTTGCAGTCCAAAAATATAAGTGTCTACACCATAAATTCAAGGCCCGAGCTGGGCCAGGTCGAGTCGGTCGGTCGCGTGTGTGGGGTGGTCATGATGCATGGTCTCCCACCTTAGAACAAAGCATGTATGGGGAGCCCCAAGGCTCCAACATGTCTTCTAAGAAACAAGTATAAATACATGCTTCTTTCATATAGTCTCAATATGTGGGGCTATTCACATATAGGAGCCATTATTAAACTTATTCTAATTTTTTTTAAATAATTCATGCTTTGGTTTCTAAAACAATTTCCAACAATCCCCCAATTGAATTTTTAAAAATATATTCTCAAGAAGTTTCTAAAAACATAAGATTGTGCGTAAACAAAGGTGTCTTCCTACTTGAACGTTTGCATAGTGGATGAGATTTAGTTTTTACTAGAGTGACACATATTCTTGAACTCTATTATAGATACACAATCTTTTCTATAGTGCAATCAAATAAGCACGTGCATATATGTCCATGCATGTCTATCCCAGTTTAGTGACCGCTCTAGAAGTTTTGCCCAAACTCCATAGGAAAAGTTCACATTTCCACATTTACATTTGTGAGTCTATCAAGAGCACTCCTGAAGGTAGGTAATCCACTCCAAATAGAGTATAGATCTCATTAAGAGTTTCTATCAACTCATCCTCTAATCACTTTAGCAGTACATGCTTCTTGGTTTATTAAATAGCATGTTCAACTGCTATCTCTACACAACTAGTTTTTACCCAATTAACCTAGTTATTGGAATCTCCAGTCATTAGATCGGGTTACCAATGTGCGTGACTCAAAAAACTAAGGGCAATAGTCCCATTATTTTAGAAGTATTAAGAACTTTCTCTTTGGGTAGTCCTTTCATCAAAGGATCTGCCAAATTTTCATCACTGCATATGTGATCCACTCTAACAGTAACAGAAGAGAGTGGCTCTCTAACAGTACTGTGCATATGATGTATTTGTCATCTCTTACCATTATAATAATGGTTCTGAACTTTTGCAATAGCCGCGGTACTATCGCAATGGATCAACATAGCCGGTATCGGTTTTTCCCATAAGGGAATCTCAGCTAGAAGATTTCTCAAATACTCTGCCTCTTCACTAGCTGTAGCTAGTGCTATCATCTCAGACTCCATAGTAGACTGAGCCAAAATAGTCCGTTTCTTGGATTTCCAAGAAAAAACTCCCCCAGCGATGCTAAATATATAGACACTG
Source organism: Allium sativum (assembly GCA_030737875.1). Classification (NCBI taxonomy): domain Eukaryota; kingdom Viridiplantae; phylum Streptophyta; class Magnoliopsida; order Asparagales; family Amaryllidaceae; genus Allium; species Allium sativum. Next base: position 110,164,918 of record CM060912.1, read on the forward strand.
GTCGCTTTAGAATCAACAGATAAGGTATTCCAGTCCACATCGGAATATCCTTCAAGTACAGCTGGAAACCTTTCATATTGTAATCTAGGGTTCATAGTTCGTTTAAGGTATCTCATGACCCTTTCAATAGCATGCTAATGCTCTATACTAGGTCTACTGGTAAACCTGCACAATAATCCAACGACATAGGCAATGTCGGGTCTAGTACAATCAGTGGCATACCGAAGGCTGCCAATGATGCTCGCATAATCAGACTGTCTTACACCTTCACCTGTGTTCTTAAATAACTTTATACTGTGATCATATGGTGTACCTGCAGGTTTACAGTCAAAGTAATTATATTTTTTTAGTATCTTCTCAAAGAAAGTCCTTTTTTGACCTAGTAATTTTAATACCAAGGATTATACTCGCCTCACCTGGATCTTTCATATCAAAGTTGGCATTTAATAAGGATTTAACATGGTTTATGGCATGATTATTTGACCCAACATTTGGTAGGTCATCTACATAAAGGCGTATAATAGTGCAAATGTCATTCTCAGATTTGTAGTAAATGCATTTGTCACTTTCATTAACTTTAAGACCGTGTGAAATGATTTAGTTATCAAATTTTTCATGTCATTGTTTAGGTGCTTGTATTAAACCATATAATGATTTATCTAATTTGCATACTTTATGTTATTCCATGTTGGTCCATATAAATTTCTTCGTCTAATTCACTGTTTAAAAATGCAATTTTAACATCCATTTGGTGTATTAATAAATTATGAATGGAAGCAAGTGAGATTAATACCCAAATGGATGTAATTCCGGTTACAGGTGAAAAAGTGTCGAAGAAATCTATATTTTCTCTTTACTTAAAACTTTAGCTACTAGTCGTGCTTTATATTTATCAATAGTGCTGTTAGGTTTTAATTTCTTTTTAAGTACCCATTTACAGCCTACATATTTACAACTAGGGGGTAAATCTACCAAGTGCAAAGTCTTATTGGATTCCAAAGAATCCATCTTATCATTTACAGCCTCTTGTCAAAAGTCGACATCTAAAGAAGATAAGGCCACTTGGAGATTTATGGGATCCTCCTCTATAATAAAAGAAAAAAATCTGAACCAAAATCTTTTATAGGTCTTGCTTTATTACTTCTTCTAGGTTCAGCTTCAGAATTTTCATTAAGTTCTGTTCTAATAGGCATACTTGAAGTGCCCCCACTATTCCTTAATTTAAAAGGAAATTTTGTTTCATAAAAATCGGCATCATTTGATTCAATTATATTATGTGTATTTAGGTCATAAAATACGTATGCTTTGCTATTAATAGCACAGCTAATAAATACACATTCATATGCTCTATTTGCCGGTTTTATTCTCTTAGGGTCTGGAATGCAAACATATGCTAAACAACCCCAAGTTCTAAAGTATGAGACAATGGGTTTATAATTCTTTGAAATTTCATAAGGTGAAATTTTATTCTTAGATTTAGGGATTCTATTCAGAACATAGCATTCGGTCAATAATATATCCCACCACAAATATCTTGCTGCACTTGAATTTAGTAAAACGGAAACTACTAATGTAACGACCCAGAATTTTGGGGCCAATTTAAAATATTTATTTTTGAAATTTTAATGGATTTTAATATTTAAAATAACTTATTTTAAATAGGAACGACTAAAAATTTATTTTAAAACGAATAAATTCAATTTAATTATAAAAGGAGTTTTAAACAGCGCTGCAGTTTGAAAATTTGAAATTGAACTTTGATTGACTGTACATGATTCAAAACAAATCGGATTTCAATAAAACCAAAAACATTTAAATCTGTTTAATCATATCTTTCTAACGAATCAGAAAAACAGAAATTTCATCGCAGGAATAAAAAGTTATGCCTAGTTTAAAATTTAGAAAAGTCGCTGTAGAATATATATATTTTAATATAATATATTGGCCTTAAAAATAGCCATTTTACAAACGACCTCGGTTTTCGATGAAACCACTTTTGTTGGAACCGGAATGTCAAATTATTGCTAGGTTTCAATTTTCATAATTTTTTGGGTTAATATTTGAGCGTGGCAGAGGAAAATGTGTTTTGACTATTTTAGTCAAATTTAATCGACTTGAAAAAGGCCATTTTTCAAACAGTCTCAGAATTCAACGAAATTAGTCTCATTAGGACCGTATTGTCAAAACATAACTAGAAATAATTTTTCTGTAATTTTTAGAGTTAGTATGTGGCCTTGGTAATTTAAAATGTACGTTTGAATTTAATAATTAAATGATTTATAATTTAATTTAAAGAAAAACATATCATAACAGCAAAATTGGGTTACGAAACATATTCCATTGTGTCCGGGATGGGGGATATTGGCTAGGGGCGACACTCGTTGGGTTTGATTTGGGGTTGGCAGTGATAAACAAATATAAATTGGAATTAAAAAAATTAAATAAATATAAATTACATTAAGAATACGGTGTATATATACTCAAGAATACAGAACCCTAATTCTAATCAACAGCCGCCATATACTTGAATTAATGGCCAAGAACGCACCAAAATAAATCCCACTTATCTTCCAATCCACTTAATGAAATTCAAACTTCTATATGCCGAATCGAAGAGCATTCAGAGGCCTTTAATCTGTACGGTGATGATCGGGTTTCGGGTAATGGAGTGGCCAAAATCGGCCTGGGAAGTCGCGTCAGTTGCAGGTGGTTTGTGGACCCAAGGGGGCTGCGAGTGGGCCCACAACCTGGACGGTTATGGCACTGGAGGAGGCGAACCTCATGGTGCCTTTGAATCGGCGAATGGTGGTCTCTGAAGGCGTGCGGCAGGAGGGGTTTAACGCGTGTTTGGGTTCCTGATGTCGCCCGATTGTCGGAAGTGAAGAAGAAGGGTAAATGATGGATTAAAATATAATTAATTTAAACTAATTATTTAATAAGTTAATAAATGTTTAAAAAGCCATATCCTATTCAGATCTTATCGAAACTGAACGATTTTCGAACCGTTGGAATCGCAATGAAAAGTACTACGTCATGGACCAGACTAGAACCAATTCTGAACTGATCAAATTTTGGCCAGAACTTCAGACCAGAAACAATCAGATTCAAACAAATGTGAGATTTCTGTTTCCTTTTGAAATAATTAATAAATCTAATTATTTTATTTTCTATGTGATGGTTGTAGGTATATGAATTAGCTCTGCTTTGTTATGATATTTTGGATGATGAATGATATATCATTTGTGATAAATAATTCTAGATCTGAATGTGTTTATTTAATTGAATCACTTTCTTTTTGCCAATATTTGGTGAATCATGTGGAATAGATTTAATATAAAATATTTCGTTATCCCTTTTATATTGAATTGATTTAGTCAATCCAATACAGAATAGAATGTCATCACTTTTGTGAATTGAATTAGATTGTCGATTCAATATAGAACATAATGTCCTTACTTTCTTGATTAAAATATGATTAGTGAATAAAAATTATATTTTTGATTAAAACATGATTTGTGAACAAAAATTATTAGAATTAACATTTTTGGTAAAACATGATTTGTGAACAAAACTTATTAGAATTAACATTTTGGGTAAAACATGATTTGTGAACAAAAATTATTAGAATTAACATTTTTGGTAAAACTTGATTTGTGAAAAAAAAATTAACATTTTTGTTAAATAGATTATAAAGGACATAAAAAATTAACATTTTTGTTTATTAGATTACAAAGGACAAAATTAACATTTATTAGTTAATTTAAAAAGGCATGTTAAAAAATTATATTTTAGTTAACATTTTATGTGTTAATTTAAAATGACATGAAAAGTTTTACTTTTTAATTAACATTTTATTTATTAATTAAAAAGGTGTAGTAAGATTAAAATTTTAATTAACAAATAGTGTAGAACTCTTTTGTTTACAATTTTCATTGTAAATAAAAGAACTAGTAGTGTAGAACTCTTTTGTTTTTATTTTATTTTTCATTTTCACTGTAAATAGAAAGACAATTATGTGAATTGCTTTTATTAACATTTCCCATGGTAAATAAAAGTGCAACTTGTGTGAATAGCTTTATTTTACATTGTAATCAAACGCACAAGATAGAAATTACATTTTTATTAACCTTTTATATGTTAATAAAAAGAAACATATTTTATGTCATTTTCTTTGTAAATAAAAAGAAACATATTTTATGTCATTTTCTTTGTAAATAAAAAGAAACATATTTTATATCATTTTCTTTGTAAATAAAAAGAAACATATTTTGTGTCATTTTCTTTGTAAATAAAAAGAAACATATTTTATGTCATTTTCTTTGTAAATAAAAAGAAACATATTTTATGTCATTTTCTTTGTAAATAAAAAGAAACATAATCTGTTCTCATTCTTTTTTTGAATAAAAAAGGACATTTTGTTAGAGAACATTACATCAGAATAGAAATCACATTTTTTTGTTACATTAGAATAGAAACCACAACTTCTGTATAAAATGTTACATTGGAAAAGAAATAACATTTTGTTATACAATGTTGCAGGAGAATTAAATAACTTTTTGTTAAAGAAATGTATATTAGACAAAAATAACATTTTTGTTAAGGAATGCACATTAAAAATAAAATATCATTTTTTGTTACAAAAATGTTATATTAGATTTAAATATCACTCTTGTTAGAAATGTCATGTTAATTAAAACATCATTTATTTAGAAATGTTTATATAAAATTAAACATGTCATTTTTTTGTTAGGAATGTTCTATTTGATTTAAAATTGACATTTTTTGTTATAATATGTCAAGAGAAATGAAATAAAATTTTTGTATGAAATGTTGCATCGGGAATAAAATGTCATATTAGAAAAGAAAACAAAAAATTACATTTTTATTGTAATATAAAACATTAGAATAGAAAGACAAAAAAAAATTACATTTTTATTGTGATGAGAATCATTTTTGTTGAGATAAATTAGATTTAACAAAAATATCATTTTTGTTAAATATAATTTGTTAACAAATAAAATTTTCATTTTTATTTGTTAGGATAAAATATAAATTGGTATATAAATAAATCATTCTCGTAATTGTTCATTGGAAGAGATTAAAACAAGAATATGCATTTTGTTCACATAAAAAGGATTTGACTAGGATTTACATTTTATGTAAAGATGACATTAGAAATAGAAGTTACATTTTATGTAAAGATGACATTAGAAATAGAATTTACATTTTATGTAAAGATGACATTAGAAATAGAATTTACATTTTATGTAAATATGACATTAGAACTAGAATTTACATTTTATGTAGAGGATGACATTAGAATTAGAATCCCATTTTTAATGAGAAATGTACACAAGAATTTAAATCTCATTTTAGTGAAAAATGTACATTAGAATTAAATTAACATTTTTGGTTTACATTTAAAAGGATTAAACAAAAATTAACAATTCTGTTTATATTTTAAAGATTAGACAAAATTAACATTTTTGTGTAATGTAAAATGGCATAAAAATAGTCATTTTGTTATAATAAGAATGGCACTCAAAATGCATATTTTTATACATTAACTCGTTATGAAATGGAAATGTATATTTCTATACACTAAAAATTTATGAATTGAAAATGTATATTTTTATACATAAAAAAAAAAGAATGAGTTAAAATGTAAATTTTTATACATTAAAAAGGATGAATTAGTAATGGACATTTTTGTCACATTAAAAAGTATGAAGTAGAAATACACATTTTGCCATTAAAATGAATGAGGCTAAAAATATAAATTTTGGTAAATAAATAAGAGTTAAGATTTTTATTGTCAATTGTTAACAATAAAAAGGATGGAAATAAAAGTAAGATATTTATTGTCATTTGTTCAAAATAGAAAGAATTGGAATATATGTATGTGTTGATGAAGTGTTTGATGTATTTAATGTTAGTATATTCAAACAGAATATTACACTTCCATTTACAAGTTACCCGACTTGTCTATGTGTTTTGGACGCTAATTTTCACATATCGCCCAAGTGCACAAATAATTTATTATTTGATTGATGGATGAAACCCCACACGGGTATTGGGATGATATTGGATACACACTAATCCCAATATTTAGTTATCTGTTAATCGATGGATTGACAGTCTGTGATGAGCGTTAGTTATTTATTTTAATGCTCACACAGTTATAAATTCCACTTTGGCTGTTGTTTGGGTGTTTGATAATTATTTATCATGACTGTTGATTACATGAATATATGGTTGTTGATTGAGTCACATTCCAATAAAGAATATTTTAAGTATATTTAAAAAAACAGAATATATTTTTATTAAAATAAACTAGTTATTAACTAGAATAAATCATTAAATTTAGATTTAATGAAGTTTTCCAATATGTTAATATTTAACTGAAATTTAATTAAATAAATTGGATTTTGGGTTTGTCGTGAATAGTGTCTTAAATAACACTGTTCTTAAACCCAATATGAAAAGAATAATCTTTTAATTTAGATTATTAAAGTTTTCGATCATATTTAGTAATTGGAATAAGATGAAATGTGAGTTGAGTTTATTGTTAACTGTGTTTTTAATCGACATTTGTTCTTTAACCCAACTGACGGTGAAAATATAATTTGGAATTTATAAATCTTTTATTAAGATTTAAATGGGAATTTTCCCAAAAGTAAAGCTTTCCAATTTAATTTATTAAATTGGAATTGAATGGAATTCTAAGTAATAATAACCGAGATAAGCTTCTGTAAAAGAAGATCGATACTACATATGGAATTTAAAAGGCCTTACCGTTATTCCAATTATATTATTTGTCGGATATAGAAATTTAGAACGATTATATATTGATTTGATTTCTGTGAAGATTCCATATTTAATGGAAGTCGATTTTGGGTTTATCGTGAATAGTGTTTTAAAATGAAATTAGTTCTTTAACCCAGTTAAAGATAAGATTTATTTCTTAAATTTAAATAATGATTTTTGATATTTAAAACCAAATCGGGTTCTAAGTAAATCTTTAAAAGTAAGATTTAAGAATAATTTAAAGAGTTTATCGTTGATAAAATAATGCGAATATTTTATTAGAAGAATATTCTGAATTGGAATGAGGCGTTGGATGTGCTTTTTTAGTACTTGAATTTTTAATTATAAAAATACGTGAATTATTCGGGAAGACCGGGTTTAACCCATTCCGAATAATTACTAAGACGATGAAGAGGCAAAGATGGAGACGGTGGTTGAAGACCGACGATCTTCACATGGAATGGATGTATTGCTACAGAGACCCATGATGGGAGTTGCTACCGTGAAGGGGCTTCAGTGGTGGCCTTACGGACTATGGTTGATTGTTCAGATTTGGTTTTCGCTCAAACCCAGAGCATAAGCTAGTAGATAGATGCGTGTCTGACATTGGATTTCATTCCAGTGAATTAAATCGATTTCTGTTAATGTATGTCAGTTTGGTGGTGGAGGATTTATTCTCTACTTAACACCCTGGTATATATTAATGGTGATTGATCGCATTGCGTGAGTTGTCAATGTGGCACGCCAAGATGCAACTGATCAAGGCTTTTGTTGAAAAGCAGGGCCTTGTGGGATGATCAAAGCATAGCCTATTACGGCATAGCTTTGTGTATATCGTGACTTCGCGAGCCTCACACCTCGGTATGAGTCAAAAACGGGATATAGACCGTAGGGAGTGCACGTTTCTTTCTAGCTAGAGTGATGTCAGGGACCTACCAGCGCTGACATTTTACTTATATGGATGATGGATTTTGAGGCGCCTCGGATTTTTATAGGCCGTTAGTGGTCATGCTATAGGTTCAAAGGAACCGGGAAACGTGTGTTCAGGCATAACCAATCCACTGTCGATAGGCGGGGACTGGCCCTACCGCTCCAAGGGTTCACTACGGGGGATCCTGAGGCATTTGCTAGAGTGTCTCGAATCGGATAGGAGCTTGCCCCTAGCCTCGACTCATGATGGAATTCCAATTTCCAATACGACCTTGCGGTTTTGATTGTAGAACTAGAATGGCGACATGATATATGTTACCCATGTCGTCTATGATTGATATATTATGATTGAAATGGTTTTTAAAACATATACTCACTAATATCAAATCCGTTTTGTGACAATAAGGAATTTCGCTCGATCCGAATCAGTCGCTAAACCGATCTAGACCGTTCGAAATGCCTGATTGTTTTGTGAACACGACAAAATAGAACGCAGACGGATGAACATTTCATTGTTATTACAACAATTCCATCAGAATACAAGAGTATACAGAGTATAAATGAATATTACACAGAAATATTAGAGATTTAAATTACATTTAAATACATAGCAGTGGAAAATAATACAATACACAACTGAAGGAGATATACGGATACAAAGCTTTCCGGATATCATTCCAGCTGTAAACCAGGATCCTGTGAATATAAATCTGCAAAACCAAAACTACTAGCTGCCCGTGTCAAAATAAGGGCACATAGAGTTTAGGTTAAGACAATAAACTCCAGGTCAGTCATGAGACTGGTGTGAGAACTAAAACAGTTGTAAATCTTTATTTTAAAGTTAGGTAAATCAAGGGACCACGCTGCTAACGCGGAACGGGTTTCCTTCCAAGAATACCAGTGCATAAAACAAACATGGCAATGCTAAATAAAGAAAAATGAAGCTATTACAAGACCCAGGTCCTATCACATAATGCAACGCAAGCCGGGGGATAGGGTTTTACCTTATAATAGCCAAAGAGCGCTTGGTACACTAAATTTCATGTTTTAAATTTTTAATCAGACTCCAACTGTAAACTAGTAAGAGAAAGATTCCCTAAGTATTAACCCCGAAGGCCGAAACCAACATCAGACTAATACCCAGGAAACCACCCATCTTAGCTCGTTTCCAGTTAGTTTCTGATTTTATATACAATCATAAATATCAATCATAGGCGGCATGAATGCCCCATACCACTATGTCGCCATATATAGGTATACAATCAAAACCGCAAAACGTCGTATTCGAAGTTGGGTTATCATTTATGGTATGAACCGAGGCTAGGGATCGTCCTCACCGATTCAAGACAATCTAGCCCATGTCTCAGGAATAGCCGCAACTACCCCATGGATCGTCAGGGCCGGTCCACACGGAGTGGATTATAATGCCTGAACAATACGTCTCTCCGCCCTATGGGGCATAAATGAGCCAAAAAATGACTCCATCGACTTCACATAGTCACCGATATATATCTGTGGCGCCTTGCAACAGTAACAACCACATAAGTCAAACTCGTTAGGGCGTGTAAAACCACTGACGCCACTTCTAACTAGAAAGAAACGCATGCCGTCCCTGATGTCCTCTCCCGTCTCTGGTTCATACCGTGTGTGAAACTCACGAAGTAAACTTTACACAAAGCTATGCCACAAAGGCCTTGCTTTGATCATCAACCACAAGACTTTGCTTTTCAATAGAAGCCTTGATCAATTGCCACTTAGGCATGCCACACAGGCAATTCACTCCAGGCGATGGATATTCATCAATATATAACCCCTGAGCTCGTACGTATCAGAGAAGGCCGTTAAGCAAGAGAATAAATTCTCCGCCGTCAAACAGATATATATTTAATAGAAATCAATCACACGGACTAAAAATCCAATTCAGACACACAGTCCATTTACAAGTTCATTCTGGGTCTGAACGAAACCGGAGGCACCTAGTACCTCGCATATCCATCGATCTCCAAGTACGACTGGACGATCACCAACTGTTTCCATCTTCTTGGGTGTACAGCCCAATCAAGATCATCAGTAATTATCCAAACGACGTGAAGACCTCCGGTCTTCTACCACCGTCTTCATTTTCGACTTATCGTCGTATCAGTTATTCAGAATGGGATAAACCCGGCCTTTCCTAATGACTCGCGTATATAATAAACAAGTGTTACACAAACACAACATACGCCTCATTCCAATTTATCAGTCACTAAGCGTAAATTAACAAGAGAATAATTCCCCAAATATTAACCCCGAAGGCCAAAACCAACATCAGATAAATATCCATAAAACCATTCTGCTTAGCTAACCGACAATTAGTTTCTAAATTTCACATTCTTCGTGAATGGTTCCCATTAATTTTATCAAAGATAAATCCTTTAAATTTATTCTTTAATCTACTTTTGAATATCAATTCAAACTAGTCGGGATTAACGAACCTTACCGAAGTAATCGTTTGTTTTAATTTCCCAATCCCAACCTATTCATCCCATGAAGTAAAACTGGTCTTACTTCATATCTAACACCACGGTGTTATCGGTAAATTTAATTACCATTTCACGTTTAAATCTAATTAAAGATTTAACTATCGCCTGGAGCAAAACTGGTGATACTCCATTCTCGATATTTTCAATCTAATTAAAGATTCATTAAAACTCCACTTAGTTTTAATCTGTGACTGGGTTAAAGAATCAGTTCATTTAAGATACGGTTCACGATAAACCCCAAAATCACATCACATTTTAATCACTCCCTTACCGTAAATTAGCAAGTGAGCAATTCCCTAAGTATTAACCCCGAAGGACGAAACCAACATCAGATCAATACCCCAGAAACTATTCAACTTAACTAATCTCCAGTTAGTTTCCGATTTTCTTAACTCCTTTGGGCCAAAGAACAATATTATTGAAGATATCGTTCACAACAACCAAAAATCAAATTCCATTAATTATCGGGTTAAAGAACAAGTGTTATTTAAAACACTGTTCACGATAAACCCAAAAATCAATACCAATTCAATTCCAATTAAATATTATTTAATTGGTACACTTCATTAAATCTAAATAAAAAGATTTAATCTTTTTCTCAATTGGGCTTAAGAACAGTGTTAATGAAGACACCATTCACGACAAACCCAAATCATATTTGATATTAAATACAAGGCTCTGAATAGAAATTATACCGGCTTATATTCCATATCAAATTCTACGACCAACAAATATCGTATTGGAAATAACGATATTAATATATCTTTCAAATTCCCATAACAATACCTGTATAATCATGAAATCCAACATCGAAATATTCCAAAGACAATTTTGATTCAAATCCATTCCAATTCAATTATTGGAAATTCTGGTTACTTTTAAAACCCTTTTCAAATCCAATTTATTTATTTAAAAATATATATAATTATAATTCTAGTTCAAAACTAGTTCATTTCGATAAAAATCTATTTTTATCTTTTCAAACATTGAGTTTTTCATCCCAATACTTCACAAATCATTTCTTATGATTTTACACAAATTATTACTATTTTTAATAATTTTATCAAGGCCCGTACAGTCGATTTCCATCAACGGCCATCGAATTGCACTTACAGCGACCTTTTCCAAATTTTATTTGGGCATAATTCCAAATCCAACGGTTCGATTTATAATTTCTAATATTCGTTAGAAAGCTCTTTTCGATACGAACCCAAAGGTTCCGGTTTTAGGAGAATCCGACGGTCGGATCTCCCGTAATATCCATTCGAAGTCAATAGTCGAAATTCAAGAACTACCGCAGCGCGGCGCGTTCTATTCAGGCCATTATATTATATATGTAATATATATAATATATACTTCGTCGATTTCCTTTTAAAACGTATTATATAAATCGTTTTAAATTTGTTTTCAAAACGATTTCAACTTCTTTTCAAATTCAAATCAAAATTGAATTTTTCCTCATAAATTCGTTTTAAATTCATTTCAAATTGATTTCAATTCAAATCGATTTTTAATTCAATTTCAGTTTGAATTCGTTTCTATTCAATTTCAATTCGAATTCAATTCTATTCAATTTCTATTCAAATTCATTTCTATTTATTTCAATTCGAATTCGTTTTCTATTCAAATTCAATTCTATTCAATTTCAATTTGAATTCATTTTATTTTCAATTCAATTCGAATTCTAATTCGTTTCAATTCGGTTCGAATTTCAATTTAAAATATTCGATTTTGAAATCACTTTTCAATATTCCTTATAAAACGAATACAATCGATATAAATATCGTTTACGTCAAAATGGCGTCAATCTAATCAACATGGCTTCATATATTACTATATTCAAATATTCTATCTCAAATATTTCTATTCAAATATTTCTATTCAAATATTCCTTTTTCAAATATTCTATTTAAATATTTCTTTTTCAAATATGGAATGAGGCCCAATCAATTACCATATAATGTTAATTATATGGATTTTCTACAACACACATATATAACAGCAACGATAAATCATCAACCATCATCCAAAGTGCGCTCTACACTGTATAAGCATCAAATATAAATATTTAACGCTTATAACAGTCTGTTAATCAATCGATCGACATACAACTAATTATTGGGATTAGTGTATATCATATATCATCCCAATACCCGTGTGGGGTTTTAAACAATCAAACACAGATTTTATTTGTGCAGTTGGGCGATGTGTAAAATTTATCGTCCCAATCAATATCAGTCAAATGTGTGTAGATAAACAAATCGTTCGATTTGTTTATATTAATTTATTTTAAATACACGTTAAAAATGCTATTTTCAACTATAAAATATTTTATCTATATAAATATTTTATTTCATTTCACATCACATCACACAGTCAACTATACATCAAAATCCAACAAACAAGCATATAAGCCGTCCATGGTCTGTGGACGACGGGTGTCGGGTGCTACTAAACACCGTCTGCATCCTAGTATATATTTTAACTAGAAAATTAAATTAAAGGTGAGGAGTTCTCACTGAGGGTTCCACTCCGCCGTGCTTTGCTGTTGGACCGCTGGACCGTCTGGATTCATTTGCAATTACTATGTAGTTCTTTTCACGCTGTTCAAATAAAAATTACATTTTTACTGCTTCATTCAATAAATAAAAATCGTATTTTTATTTCTATTTCATATATTTTTACGACGCTTCATTCTATATAAAGATTATATTTTTATATTTCTACTTCATATACAAAGATCGGATTTTTATTTCATTGCTATAAAAATCACATTTTTATACTTCTACAATATAAAAGATTATATTTTTATACTTCTACAATATAAAAGATTATATTTTTATACTTCTACAATATAAAAGATTATATTTTTATACTTCTGTTCTCTATATAAAAATAATATTTTTATAGCACTACTATATTTATAAAAAATCATATTTTTTATTTCGATTTAAAAATCATATTTTTTTCCAATCATAAGAATCGTATCCTTTCTCTCGAACCTAGATTATAAAAACCAGATTTTTGGTTCAAATCTATTTATAAAAAAAATCAGGTTTTCAACTCAAAGTTATTTATATAAAAAAAAACAGAAATTAAACAATGTTTTTAATTTACACAAATATAAAACTGAAGTATAAGAAATAAAGAAGAGAGGGGCTCACAGTTTTCGGGTTTGTTCTGAGGAGTGGGGGCGGTACCGGCGTTCGCAGTTCATCGGGGAGGTGGCTGGGGCGTCGCGGCTCCGGTGATGGCCTCAGGGGGTGGCGGGCTAGGGCTTTGGGTCGATTTGGGTGCAAATTTCAGAGGAGAGGGGGCGAGGCTGGAGAAGAAGAAGGGGAGGGGGCGTCGTAGTCAAACGGAGGGGGAGCTGGGTGCTCATCGCCGGCGGAAGACTGATCGGAGGAGGAGAGAAGCCGAGGGCGGTGGCGCACGAGATCCGGGGGGGCGATTTGGGGTCAACGGTTTTTTTTGTTTTGACTGAGTCAGGTAAGAGAGAGAGGGGGGAGGTATATATTATAATTTATTTTATATTTTTTTTATTTCAAAAAGGTACCTTTTAATTTTGAACTCGAAATCGGACCCACCGCCTGTTGTCCATAGAAAATTACCTCCATTCTGAACACAATGGGATACGTATTGCAAGCTGATTCGATCGTTTCGACCAGTTTTCGTCAAAATCAACATATAAATCTATATATTGAATTTGAACGCGCATTTAAATTTACCGGTGTCACATACGAACTCTAAAAATTCCCAAAAAATATTTTCTAGCTTCGTATTCACGATACGGTCCTAACAAAAATAGTCTCATCGAATTCTGAGACCGTTTGAAAAATGGCAATTTTCCAGTCGATTAAAATCAACTAAAACTGGTCAAACGTGTTTTCCTTTGCCATGCTCACATATTGATTCAAAAAATTATGTAATTTGAAACCTAGCAACAATTTGACATTGCGGATCCAACAAAAGTGGTTTCGTCGAAAACCGAGGTCGTTTGCAAAATGGCCATTTTTAAGGGCCGAAATTCCATAGCGACTATTCTGAATTTTCAACTGGACATAACTTTTTACCCCCGCTATGAAATTTCAATTTTTCGGATTCGTTGGAAAGATATTCCCAATTAGATTCAAATATTTTTGGTTTCACTAAAATCCAGTTTATTTTGAATCTTGTTCATTCATTTGAATTTTGAAATCGAATTATCGAACTACCGCGCCATTTTCAATTCCTTTTATATATAAATAAATATTTATATTCTAATGACGATTCGAATAAATATATACATTCGAATTCAATTCAAAATAAATTTCTCATCGTTTTTATTTAAAATATTCATTTTAAATAATAAAAACTCGCTAAAATTGCCAAAATAAAAATTTTAAATTGGCTCGGATTTCCGGGTTATTACACGTTTTATCGTATCAAGCATCTCTTGACCATTATAAGGTAAAACCCTATCCTCCTGTTTGCGTTGCATTGTGTGATGGGACTTGGGTCTTATAATGGTTTCATTTTCCTAAAAAGCATTGCGTTGTTTAAACGATTTACTTTAATTTTTGCACTGGCAATCCAATGGAGTAAACCCGTTCCGCTTTAGCGGCGTGGTCCGGTGATTAGCCTTATTATTAGATAGTTAAGTTTGATTTCTCATACCAGTCCCATGACTGACCTGTAGTTTGTTTCACTGGCAAACTCGGGTGCCCATAATTTCCACATGGGCAGTCGAGAAGCATTTTGCAGATATATTTACAGGATCCTGGTTTACAGCTGAAGCGGTATTCAGAAAGCTCTGTATCCGTGTATTTCTTCCAATTGTATATTTGTATTATTTTTCCGCTGCTATTTAAATGTAATTTAAATCTCTGATATTATTGTATTTCTTTGATGTAATAAGTATTCATACTCTGCTATATTCTTGTACTCTGATGTAATTGTTGTAATCAGCGATAAAATGTTCTTCAGTTTGTGTTCTGATGTGTATTGTTCTCAAAGCAATCCAGGCTTTCCTTTACTGGGAAGTTCGGGTCGTTTCATTTGGTATCAGAGCTTTGGTTTACAGAGCTCAAGAACAAGACACATTAGAACCGAACGAAAGAATTCATCAGAGATTGGATTAGTAATATCCAATGAGAATAACTCGTTAGAGATAGGATCAGTAGTATCCTAGAATGAGTGTGAAGATTATTATTTTCTTTAAAATAAAAATGAAAACAAATTTAGTTTTGAATATTTTATCTTAATATATGTATTTGAGTATATTATATTTTAATGTGGACAATCGAGTATATAAAGATTTTGAATATATGAGTAATTAACGGATATTCGAAGTTTTAATATACTAGATAGATATAGAAGCACGCTTTTGTCGCCCGGAGATGTTCTGATGGTGGTTCGAAACATTATCAGAATTTGTTTTCGAGTTTCGAAAGTGGGATATCTATATATTTCCATTGACTGGTATGAGAAGCAAAACTTAGTTAGGACACGTTGCTGTAATTTGCACTAAAAATATGACTTTTGACTATATATAAAAAATTATATATATTTGAAATGTTAATCACCTAATTGATTGCTGGTTGAGATGTTTGGTAATTAGTTTCACTAATTAAAAATATTAGAATGAAAATTATTGAAACCAATAAATAAAATTTAATTTAGTTAGTTAACTAAACAATTTTTAGCTTCGTTCCTTTTCGAGGACAAAAAGATTTTAAGTGGGGGCGATTGTAACGACCCAGAATTTTGGGGCCAATTAAAAAATTTTATTTTAGAAATTTTAATGGATTTTAATATTTAAAATAATCTATTTTAAATAGGAACGACTAAAAATTTATTTTAAAACGAATAAATTCAATTTAATTATAAAAGGAGTTTTAAACAACGCTGCAGTTTGAAAATTTGAAATTGAACTTTGACTAACTGTACATGATTCAAAACAAATCGGATTTCAATAAAACCAAAAATATTTAAATCTGTTTAATCATATCTTTCTAACGAATCTGAAAAACTGAAATTTCATCGCAGGAATAAAAAGTTATGCCCAGTTTAAAATTTAGAAAAGTCGCTGTAGAATATATATATTTTAATATAATATATTGGCCTTAAAAATAGCCATTTTACAAACGACCTCGGTTTTCGACGAAACCACTTTTGTTGGAACTGGAATGTCAAATTATTGCTAGGTTTTAATTTTCATAATTTTTCGGGTTAATATGTGAGCGTGGCAGAGGAAAACGTGTTTTGACTATTTCAGTCAAATTTAATCGACTTGAAAAAGGCCATTTTTCAAACAGTCTCAGAATTCGACGAAATTAGTCTCCTTAGGACCGTATCGTCAAAACATAACTAGAAATAATTTTTCTGTAATTTTTAGAGTTAGTATGTGGCCCCGGTAATTTAAATTGTACGTTTGAATTTAATAATTAAATGATTTATAATTTAATTTAAAGAAAAACATATCGTAACAGCCAAACTGGGTTGCAAAACATATTCCATTGTGTCCGGGACGGGGGTTATTAGCTAGGGGCGACACTCGTTGGGTTTGATTTGTGGTTAGCAGTATAAACAAATATAAACTGGAATTAAAAAAATTAAATAAATATAAAATACATTAAGAATACGGTGTATGTATATTCAAGAATACAGAACCCTAATTCTAATCAACATCCGCCTTATACTTGAATTAATGGGCAAGAACGCACCAAAATAAATCCCACTTATCTTCCAATCCACTTAATGAAATTCAAACTTCTATATGCCGAATCGAAGAGCATTCAGAGGCCTTTAATCTGTACGATGATGATCGGGTTTTGGGTAATGGAGTGGCCAAAATCGACCTGGGAAGTCGCGTCGGTTGCAGGTGGTTTGTGGACCCTAGGGGCCTGCGAGTGGGCCCGCAACCTGAGCGGTTATGGCACTGGAGGAGGCGCACCTCATGGTGCCTTTGGATCAGCGAACGGTGGTCTCTGGAGGCGTGCGGCAGGAGGGGTTTGACGCGTGTTTGGGTTCCTGATGTCGGCTGATTGTCGGAAGGGAAGAAGAAGGGTAAATGATGGATTAAAATATAATTAATTTAAACTAATTATTTAATTAGTTAATAAATGTTTAAAAAGCCATATCTTATTCAGATCTTATCGAAACTGAACGATTTTCGAACCGTTGGAATCGCAATGAAAAGTACTACGTCATGGACCAGACTAGAACCAATTCTGAACTGATCAAATTTTGGCCAGAATTTCAGACCAGAACCAATCAGATTCAAACGAATGTGAGACTTCTGTTTCCTTTTGAAATAATTAATAAATCTAATTATTTTATTTGCTATGTGATGATTGTACGTATATGAATTAGCTCTGCTTTGTTATGATATTTTGGATGATGAATGATATATCGTTTGTGATAAATAATTCTATATCTGAATGTGTTGATTTAATTGAATCACTTTCTTTTTGCCAATATTTGGTGAATCATGTGGAATAGATTTAATATAAAATAATTCGTTATCCCTTTTATATTGAATTGATTTAGTCAATTCAATACAGAATAGAATGTCATCACTTTTGTGAATTGAATTAGATTGTCAATTCAATATAGAACATAATGTCATTACATTCTTGATTAAAATATGATTAGTGAATAAAAATTATATTTTTGATTAAAACATTATTTGTGAACAAAAATTATTAGAATTAACATTTTTGGTAAAACATGATTTGCGAACAAAAATTATTAGAATTAACATTTTGGGTAAAACATGATTTGTGAACAAAAATTATTAGAATTAACATTTTTGGTAAAACTTGATTTGTGAAAAAAAATATATAACATTTTTGTTAAATATATTATAAAGGACATAAAAAATTAACATTTATGTTTTTTAGATTACAAAGGACAAAATTAACATTTATTAGTTAATTTAAAAAGGCATGTTAAAAAATTATATTTTAGTTAACATTTTATGTGTTAATTTAAAATGACATGAAAAGTTTTACTTTTTATTTATTAATTGAAAAGGTATAGTAAGATTAAAATTTTAATTAACAAATAGTGTAGAACTCTTTTGTTTACAATTTTCATTGTAAATAAAAGAACAAGTAGTGTATAACTCTTTTTTTTTTTTTTTACATTTTCACTGTAAATAGAAAGACAATTATGTGAATCGCTTTTATTTACATTTCCCATGGTAAATTAAAGTGCATATTGTGTGAATAGCTTTATTTTACATTGTAATCAAAAGCACATGATAGAAATTACATTTTTATTAACCTTTTATATGTTAATAAAAAGAAACATGTTTTATGTCATTTTTTTTTGTAAATAAAAAGAAACATATTTTATGTCACTTTCTTTGTAAATAAAAAGAAACATATTTTGTGTCATTTTCTTTGTAAATAAAAATAAACATATTTTATGTCATTTTCTTTGTAAATAAAAAGAAACATATTTTATGTCATTTTCTTTGTAAATAAAAAGAAACATAATCTGTTCTCATTCTCTTTTTGAATAAAAAAGGACATTTTGTTAGAGAACATTACATCAGAATAGAAATCACATTTTTTTGTTACATTAGAATAGAAATCACAACTTCTGTATAAAATGTTACATTGGAAAAGAAATAACATTTTGTTATACAATGTTGTAGGAGAATTAAATAACTTTTTGTTAAAGAAATGTATATTAGACAAAAATAACATTTTTGTTAAGGAATGCACGTTAGAATAAAATATCATTTTTTGTTACAAAAATGTTATATTAGATTTAAATATCACTCTTCTAGAAATGTCATGTTAATTAAAACATCACTTTATTTAGAAATGTTTATTTAAAATTAAACATGTCATTTTTTTGTTAGGAATGTTCTATTTGATTTAAAATTGACATTTTTTTGTTATAATATGTCAAGAGAAATGAAATAAAAATTTTGTATGAAATGTTGCATCGGGAATAAAATGTCATATTAGAAAAGAAAACAAAAAATTACATTTTTATTGTAATATAAAACATTAGAATAGAAAGACAATAAAAAATTACATTTTTATTGTGATGAGAATCATTTTTGTTGAGATAAATTAGATTTAACATAAATATCATTTTTGTTAAATATAATTTGTTAACAAATAAAATTTTCATTTTTATTTGTTAGGATAAAACATAAATTGGTATATAAATAAATCATTCTCGTAATTGTTCATTGGAAGGGATTAAAACAAGAATATGCATTTTGTTAACATAAAAAGGATTTGACTAGGATTTACATTTTATGTAAAGAAGACATTAGAAATAGAAGTTACATTTTATGTAAAGATGACATTAGAAATAGAATTTACATTTTATGTAAAGATGACATTAGAAATAGAATTTACATTTTATGTAAAGATGACATTAGAACTAGAATTTACATTTTATGTAAATATGACATTAGAACTAGAATTTACATTTTATGTAGAGGATGACATTAGAATTAGAATCCCATTTTTAGTGAGAAATGTACACAAGAATTTAAATCTCATTTTAGTGAAAAATGTACATTAGAATTAAATTAACATTTTTGGTTTACATTTAAAAGGATTAAACAAAAATTAAAATTTTTGTTTACATTTTAAAGATTAGACAAAATTAACATTTTTGTGTAATATGAAATGGCATCAAAATAGTCATTTTGTTATAATAAGAATGGCACTCAAAATGTATATTTTTATACATTAACTCGTTATGAAATGGAAATGTATATTTCTATACACTAAAAAGTTATGAATTGAAAATGTATATTTTTATACATAATAAAAAAGAATGAGTTAAAATATAAATTTTAATACATTAAAAAGGATGAATTAGTAATGGACATTTTTGTCACATTAAAAAGTATGAAGTAGAAATACACATTTTGCCATTAAAATGAATGAGGCTAAAAATATAAATTTTGGTAAATAAATAAGAGTTAAGATTTTTATTGTCAATTGTTAACAATAAAAAGGATGGAAATAAAAGTAAGATATTTATTGTCATTTGTTCAAAATAGAAAGAATTGGAATATATGTATGTGTTGATGAAGTGTTTGATGTATTTAATGTTAGTATATTCAAACAGAATATTACACTTCCATTTACAAGTTACCCGACTTGTCTATGTGATTTGGACGATAATTTTCACACATCGCCCAAGTGCACAAATAATTTATTATTTGATTGATGGATGAAACCCCACACGGGTATTGGGATGATATTGGATACACACTAATCCCAATATTTAGTTATCTGTTAATCGATGGATTGACAGTCTGTGATGAGCGTTAGTTATTTACTTTAATGCTCACACAGTTATAAATTCCACTTTGGCTTTTGTTTGGGTGTTTGATAATTATTTATCATGACTGTTGATTACATGAATATATGGTTGTTGATTGAGTCACATTCCAATAAAGAATATTTTAAGTATATTTAAAAAAAAGAATATATTTTTATTAAAATAAACTAGTTATTAACTAGAATAAATCATTAAATTTAGATTTAATGAAGTTTTCCAATATGTTAATATTTAACTGAAATTTAATTAAATAAATTGGATTTTGGGTTTGTCGTGAATGACACTGTTCTTAAACCCCATATGAAAAGAATAATCTTTTAATTTATATTATTAAAGTTTTCGATCATATTTAGTAATTGGAATAAGATGAAATGTGAGTTGGGTTTATTGTTAACTGTGTTTTTAATTGACATTTGTTCCTTAACCCAACTGACGGTGAAAATATAATTTGGAATTTATAAATCTTTTATTAAGATTTAAACGGGAATTTTCCCAAAAGTAAAGTTTTCCAATTTAATTTATTAAATTGGAATTGAATGGAATTCTAAGTAATAATAACCGACATAAGCTTCTGTAAAAGAAGATCGATACTACATATGGAATTTAAAAGGCCTTACCGTTATTCCAATTATATTATTGTTCGGATACAGAAATTTATAACGATTATATATTGATTTGATTTCTGTGAAGATTCCATATTTAATGGAAGTCGATTTTGGGTTTATCGTGAACAGTGTTTTAAAATGACATTAGTTCTTTAACCCAGTTAAAGATAAGATTTATTTCTTAAATTTAAATAATGATTTTTGATATTTAAAATCAAATCGGGTTCTTAATAAATCTTTAAAAGTAAGATTTAAGAATAATTTAAAGAGTTTATCTTTGATAAAATAATGCGAATATTTTATTAGAAGAATATTCTGAATTGGAATGAGGCGTTGGATGTGCTTTTATAGTACTTGAATTTTTAATTATAAAAATATGAGAATTATTCGGGAAGACCGGGTTTAACCCATTCCGAATAATTACTACGACGATGAAGAGGCGAAGATGAAGACGGTGGTTCAAGACCGATGATCTTCACATGGAATAGATGTGTTGCTACAGAGACCCTTGATGGGAGTAGCTACCTTGAAGGGGCTTCAGTGGTGGCCGTCCGGACTATGGTTGATTGTTCGGATTTGGTTTTCTCTCAGACCCAGAGCATAAGCGAGTAGATGGATGCGTGTCTGACATTGGATTTCGTTCCATGTGAATTAAATCGATTTCTGTTAATGTATGTCTGTTTGGTGGTGGAGGATTTATTCTCTACTTAACACCCTGGTATATATTAACAGTGATTGATCGCATTGCATGAATTATCAATGTGGCACGCCAAGATGCAACTGATCAAGGCTTTTGTTGAAAAGCAGGGCCTTGTGGGATGATCAAAGCATAGCCTATTACGGCATAGCTTTGTGTATATCGTGACTTCGCGAGCCTCACACCCTGGTATGAGTCAAAAACGGGATACAGGCCGTAGGGAGTGCACACGTTTCTTTCTAGCTAGAGTTATGTTAGGGACCTACCAGCGCTGACATTTTACTTATGTGGATGATGGATTTTGAGGCGCCTCGGATTTTTATAGGCCGTTAGTGGTCATACTATAGGTTCAAAGGAACCGGGAAACATGTGTTCAGGCATAACCAATCCACTGCCGATAGGCGGGGACCGACCCTACCGCTCCAAGGGTTCACTACGGGGGATCCTGGGGCATTTGCTAGAGTGTCTCGAATCGGAGAGGAGCTTGCCCCTAGCCTCGGCTCATGATGGAAATCCAATTTCCAATACGACCTTGCGGTTTTGATTGTAGAACTAGTATGACGACATGATATATGGTACCCATGCCGTCTATGATTGATATATTATGATTGAAATGGTTTTTAAAACATATACTCATTAATATGAAATCCGTTTTATCGTATCAAGCATCTCTTGACCATTATAAGGTAAAACCCTATCCTCCGGTTTGCGTTGCATTGTGTGATAGGACTTGGGTCTTATAATGGTTTCATTTTCCTAAAAAGCATTGCATTGTTTAAACGATTTACTTTAATTTTTGCACTGGAAATCCAATGGAGTAAACCCATTCCGCGTTAGCGGCGTGGTCCGGTGATTAGCCTTATTATTAGATAGTTAAGTTAGATTTCTCATACCAGTCCCATGACTGACCTATAGTTTGTTTCACTGGCAAACTCGGGTGCCCATAATTTCCACACGGGCAGTCTAGTAGCATTTTGCAGATATATTTACAGGATCCTGGTTTACAGCTGAAGCGGTATTCGGAAAGCTCTGTATCTGTGTATTTCTTCCAGTTGTATATTTGTATTATTTTTCCGCTGCTATTTAAATGTAATTTAAATATATGGTATTATTGTATTTCTTTTATGCAATAATTATTCATACTCTACTATATTCTTGTACTCTGATGTAATTGTTGTAATCAGCGATAAAATGTTCTTCAGTTTGTGTTCTGATGTGTATTGTTCTCAAAGCAATCCAGGCTTTCCTTTACTCGGAAGTTCGGGTCGTTTCAACTAATTTGGTAAAGGTCCTATTTTTTCTTTCATCTTTACCATTCATTTCAGGTGAATACTGTGCAATTCTTTCATGTCCTATACCATTTAGTTTATAGAAATCCAGAATTGAAGTAGATTCATATTCTGTTCCTCTACCACTACGAAGTCTCTTACTTTTCTTATTTGCTTGATTCTCAATTTCAGTTTTGAATGTTTTAAACATTTCAAATGCATCACTTTTATTTTTCTTAAGGTAAACATAAGTGAAATCATAACAATTGTCAATAAAAGTTATAAAATAGTGATGTCCATGTCTAGTCAAAGTGCAATCAAGCTCGCATATGTCAGAATGAATCAAGTCTAAGGATTCATATACTCTATCAGCAAATTTGTGAGGTTTCTTTGTGATTTTACCTTGATTACAGAATTCACATTTATCAAGTTCAGATTCTGATATTTTAGGAATCATATCTAATGTGCACATGTTATTAATAATATGTTTGTTAACATGACATAATTTAGAGTGCCAAATACTAAAATCACACAACATATAAGCAGAACTGGTCACTTTATTAGATTCAACATTCAATTTAAACATTCCACAAGCATAACCCTTTCCCACAAAAATTCCTTATAAGTTAAGGTATACAAATCAACCCCAATAATTTGAGTAAAGCCAGCCTTATAAAGGAGAAAGCCAAAAACCTGATTCTTCCTCATCTCTGGAGTATGCATAACATCTTTCAAAATCACAGTCTTTCCAGAGGTAAACTTGACTTTCACATTGCCAATCCCTACAACTTTAGTGGTGTGAGAATCTCCCAACAACACTTTCTAATAATCAGCAACCGTGTATGTAGTGAACATATCACGATCATAACAGACATGGCGAGAAGCACCAGTGTCTACCCACCAACCCTCTGATTCACCAACAAGATGAATCTCAGTAATCATAGCCATAAAAGTCTCCTCAGTCAGGTTAGCCTGTGGTGCAAATCTTGGCCTATTCCAACTCCTTCATGCCATATGACCTTGTTTTTCACAGTTGTAACAAAGAAACAACTATCCAGAATCATTCTTTTGGGATGGTTTCTGTTGTCCTTTTGGGTTTCCTTGTAGATTTCCATTCTATTTGTTGCGTCTACTCTGATTCTTAAATGACTTCTGGTTCGGTTTCAGAAATGAGGGTTTGGTCTTTTTAATGTTGTTGTTGTTGACAATCAGCACTTCTTCTTTTTGGTCCTGCTTGCGAGCCTCCTCCTCAATACGGAGATGCGTGATCAAGCCTTCTAAGGAAAAATCATTAGTCTTATGCCTTAAGACATTCTTGAAATCTTTCCATATAGGGGGCAATTTGTCAATAATAACAACAAGATGAAATTGTTCGTCCAATGCCATACCTTCGGAGATAATCTCATGAGCAATTTTCAAAAGCTTGTGAGACTGCATCTCTACTGACATGTCGTCTATCATCTGGTATTTGAGGTACTGGCTAACATCATACTACTTTTCCCCTGCCTCCTCAATATCATACTTCTTATTCAGTGCTTCTCAGATTTCCTTTGATGTCTTTTCATCTGAGTTGTAGTAGTCATACATGTCATCGCTTAGTCCATTCAGAATAAAATTCTTGCATAGATAATCCTGTTCAGTCCAGGTCTGCAACAGCTTCGATTGTTCATTCCAAGAAGCAATCTGTGCTTCATCAGTTTGGTCAGGTTTGTTTGGTAGCTGCGATTTTTTAGTAGTCAGCGCAACCACCACCTTTCTCATCGTCAGGTAGAACTCCATCTTTTGACGCCATCGCTTGAAATGCAAGCATTCGAATCTGAATAGAGCAGTAGTTACCAGTGGGATCTGAAAGTCAAAGGGAGGAGCAGCATCATCTAGGGTTGATGTCGATCCATTGTTTCAAATCGTCTTTAAATTGTTGGGAAACAATGGCTGAGTCATGTACTTTGTCGCTTTCTTGAAGACGATTCGGCGATCTGGCCGATGGTGCAAACCAGTTCGTACTTATCACCGCGGCCTCTAGGATAAAACAACCTCGAGTTAGAATAACTGATTTGCTTGCACACCAGTGCAAATTTGCACTTTCGAAAATTAACTACTCGGTTTTAGTAAGAAATTTTAATGGCAGCTGAAGAAGAGAATGTTGTTCGGTTATGAATTCTCATCAAAAAATGATTTGTTATAGATGGAAAAAAATTGACGAACGGTTTACTGGGTAGTGGGAGAGAGTCGACTGAAAAAGTGGATCAAGTTACTTACCGTGTCAAACAAAAATTGGCTTAGAAATTTACCGTGTCATAAAAGAAACGGTTCAAAAAATGCAATGTTTTGCGGTTCAAAAATATAAGTGTCTACACCACAAAGCCAAGGCCCGAGCCGGGTCGGGTCGAGTCGAGTCGAATTGGTCGGTCGCGCGTATGTGGTGGTCATGATGCATGGTCTCCCTCCTCACAACAATGCATGTATTGGGAGCCCCATGGCCCTAACATATCTTATAAGGAACAAGTATAAATACTTGCTTCTTTCATACAGTCTCAAGATGTGGGACTATTCACATATAGAAGCCATTCTTACACTTATTCTATTTTTTTTTTACTAATTTACCCTTTGGTTTCTAAAACAATTTCCAATAGATCTTCTATCTAACTGCCTTTGTATCCATCTATTAGTTAATAGCTGAATTTTGTATCAGATCATTATATTTGATTCAGTAGGTCTTACATATTTATCGGCTCATTAAAATATAGATCCATGCAAGTGTTACAAATTTAAAGGTAATAACTAATAAGGGAAAGTGTAGCTATTGAAATGATACAACTACAATTGCATATTCATCAGTCATTAAAAAATAGATGTATGTATGTATATGTATATGTGTGTGTGTGTGTATATATATATATTCTCGGAATTGACATTGGATTTGGAGTAAAATATCATAAGCCGATGTTTTTTCTGGCACCCAAAAATTATCTTTGGGCAGCTATACCTACATCGCCTTTTGAAACCTTATTTTTCCCTCCTCCAAGCCTGCCCACGCCTTCCTTTCTAGCTCTTTCTCCTCTAGGTTCCTTCCCCCCTTTATAAGATCCACCAATATATAGGATCTAGAAAACTTTCAACCTATCGTTTGGAGAAGTTGCATAGTCATATTCTTGATGTTGGCTCCTCTTCTTCTTGAAGGTTATCTACTTCTGTATCACCAGGTCTTAATCGCCTAGACATCTAGCTTATGCTTCTCAACCTTCTAATGGAAGCCTTTCAATTTAGCTGTGTACTTGCAAGGAACATCAGTTTGCTACTCTTTCTAATACTTTGTTTTTTCCCTTCCCAATTCTATCGGCCAATCAAGGCAATCAGAAGATTCTCGCAAAACCATTCGACAAGCCGAGATTGGAAGTAATAAACAACCTGTATTTACTCCGCTTAAGTTTTATGAACCTAAGAATATCTTATTCAAAAATATATCCATGACTAATACGAAAAAGTAGATAGTAATACAATAATGGTATAGTTATTTATGTTGTTGACTCCGAATGCAATTACCCTTTTTTAAAAGCTTATACTCATAGAGTATCAAAACTGTTTACTATTTACTATAAGAAAGATGATTTTTATATTATCAAATTTGATTAGAAAGACGATTGTTATAGGATTTTGGAGGGAGGTCCTTACTTTTATAGTAGGAAATTAATGATGATGAAATGTTGGTCGATAGGTATTGCGCTCAATAAATATTTTTTTTACATTCTTTTCCTATATTGGCCCCTTTTTTCCAGATTGCTCTTAAGTACTAGACACAAGAAGAGATAAGCCGTATTGCATATATTCTTAGTAACCCTCTTAGACTTGATAAGTTTAAAAAAGAAATTTTTCCTTTACTTAGGTATTGGTTGAAGTTTCTGGTTAATTTTCATACCCTAAGCATATTCCAATTTTCTCAAAGTAGGATCAATTAGTTGTGCAAGAAGTTGAGTATGAGTGGTTTCTGCATAGATGATCAAACTTTAATTATTTTGGACATTTAGAAAAGGTTTGTATACTTATTAAAGTTTGGGTTACTAAGCAAACATCTCTTTATTCTTTCCATACTAATGCTATGGAGGTACAACCAAGTGTGTAGTGGTTTGATAGTCAGACTCCTGTAGTTCCTTCCTCCCTTGACCGCACCTGTTCTACTATACACCACGATACTAGTAGTGATCCCCAAAAGCATCTTTCATTGTAAAATGAATATGATATACCTTCTAGTAATCCCAATGATATGGATTCACTAGCCATTATAGAAGACGAGGGAGCCATTGGTGGAAATAACCTGGAAAACATTGCTTTCGAATATAATGACCGAAGTCCAAAGACCATACATAAGGTCAGAACATGTTAGTGCAAGGATGTTTTGATGATGACAACAATAGGTAAAACATGTATGACATGTATTGTTATAAAATATATTTAAGTTATTGCTAACGATTATATATAATATGTATAGTATAGGCTTTATAACATTTGTTGGTAAACAAGATTGTGGCAATATTGTCTGCGATGCTATAAAGATACTGATCAAGACTTGTGGTGCAAATCAAGACACATGAGTTATCAAGAGTTCAAGAATAATGAAGATATGTATTAGAGTCTTAGTCATAAATGTTAAAACTCAATTGCACTTATATGATTTATTTTTAGATTATACTTCAAATGAATTTCGTATTAATTTTCAAATAGTTTCCAAAATAAAGTTTTCAAAGTATTTTTAATAATTATTTTTAACATTTGATTCATAACTTTAAAACTTGTACAACGGTCAAAAATGGCCTCCTCTCCATTGACAGCGAGTTTTCCCTTGTTTTGAATCCCTCTCGATCGACTAATTCTTCTCAGATCTATAAAGGCCTTATGTGTTGTGCCTCATTGCTGAAGCCATTCTGGCCTTCTCTGCTTCTTTGGTGTTTTGTGTTGCTTTGTAACGACCCGCATTCTACGCACCGAAGGATCGTAGAATATTTATTTCATTCACATATGAAGTCGTTTTGTCGTGTGACTTTGGGGAACGACTGTTGGTGTCATTTCCCATATTCATGATTTTTGCCGAATTTTAAATGACCAATTTTCCCCTAGCGAATCTTGTTTCGCCTATAACTTTTGATAGGTAAGAAGTTTTGACCTGAAACCACTTCCATTGGTTTTGGATGATGGTTTACCTTTCCGTAGAGTGGTCACATTAATCAAATGGACTTACTGTTTGGGAGATACGGCTAAAATAAGTTTGGGAGGTAAGAAACAACATAATTGGGCTTAACCGGATGATTAACAGCCAAGCCCATAACCCATTTCGAGATTAGGGTTATGAGAGGGTTGAGAGAGCTTGGGAAAAACATTTCATTTCAATTTTCTAGCCGCCACTTACATCTCTTGAACTCTAACAATGGCATCCATCTTCCAAATCTCTCTTTAATCACTTTCTAATCACATATTAGCCAAATCTACGTCAAATTAAGGCGGATTAGCATAGGAATTGAGATAGAGCTACTGGAATACATTGGGATCCATGCCAAATTAGAGATATTTTTAGATCTGAGATTTATAGCGGCTAAGGTGAATGATTAGCATGTTTTTACACTAATTACGGTTAATTATGGGTGATTTGTGATAATTAGCGAAATTATGACTCAGAAAAATATGGAAAAATATGCATAAACTATAAAATATTAGTTTATGCCTCTTTTAGAAATTTGGGTTAATTTGGATTAAGTTTTCTAATTCTATTGCCAGATATAGTTAAACATGATTAAAGGGAAAACATGGGTTTTGGGTATGTTTGATCCATATTAACAAGTTAAATTGTTGTTTTGGTGTTTATGGTTGATCCTATATGTTATTACTACTGTTTAGAATGTTTTATGATTGCTTAGTAAAGTTAGATTGGTCGAATATGCCATTGCATGGCATAAATAGCTTGCTGGAAAATTTGCAGGATGTAGTGCAGGACCCTGCTCGTGACCAGGGTATCATGACTCGACCCCTGCAACCCGACCTGATCGTGACCACCCCCTCACGAACCGACCCTTCGAGTTTGATCTCCATGAGCAGATCGCCCAAGCAAGCCATGAACCGATGACCACAAGCCGCGAGCCGATGCTAGGGGGAGAGCCGCCTTCCCACGAGCCACTCTAAGAGCCGCGAGTCGAACTGAAGGATCAAGAACTGCTTGCACCCAAGGACTAGTCGGTCATGAACCAAACGTGAAGTGGAGTAGAGGACCGAACCAAGATGGTGACCAAAAATTCGAGATGCAAAGGTAGTCCAAATGGGAAGTTAGAACTTAAGATATAGATGGGAACCATCGAGTTAACTTCATGAGTTGGGCTATGTTGCGGGACGTGTGCAAAAGGGTTATCGATATCTATAGCTTTAGTTCACCACTGAGAGATGGATTAGTGGCTATGGATCAACACAATGGTATCATTAAGACTCCCAAGGGCTAGTGATCGTAGCATGGCTATGGATTAGTGCAATGGGGCCATTAGGACTCCCAAGGGCAAGGTGATAGTCTACGTATCTGAGAGCGCGTATTTGTGATATTTTGGTTTTCAAAAACTATATATATACTATTAGTATATCTAAGGATGAAGTCGCACTGCACGTGCACCACTAAGGAGATGGTTAATCGTTTCTCTTTGCAGATTAAACGATGAGCATATATACGAGGAGTACAGTTCAAAGGCCAATGATAGGAATGTCCCTGATATGAGAACGATGTTTACTACCTTCATGCAAGTGATGCTTAGGGATTGATTGACATAGAAATGTGTTTATTTTATGCTTTTATATCTTATCTTTTGTATACAAATAAATACTACTTGAGTATTGTTTTGTCACTTTTACAAATATTCCAACCAAGCCCGCATGCACCCAGAATAGTAGAGAAATAGAGATCAAATTGCTATATATTTACATTTTGAAGAATTGTAGATGAAGATCTCATGTCTAGTTGTTGTTGGATAAGAAAATGATTGATGAAAGGCCATGCACATCTCAAATTAAAGGAGGCTTGCAAGAGAAAAAGAGAAAGGGCCTAGAACTTGTTCCAAATGAAAAAAGGCCTAAAACTTACTTGAAATAGCTAGGCCCATTTGTAATTAGGGTTAGGGTTTGGTTATCTCCTATAAATACCCTTGTAATATCATTGTAGCCACCATCCTATTTTTCTATATTAATCTCCATTAATAAAAGTTCTTCTTTTTTTTTTCATTTTCTAGCATTTTTCTTTTTCTTAGCAATTGGTGTTGTCTACACAATTAGTTTTGGTAGAACACCAATTGTATTTTACATTTTTTTATTAGCGCTTAGTGGTTTGACTAGTTTCAATGAAAATCCTAATTTTACTTTTTGTTGTTCTTCTTTTTTTGCCATTTTAATTTCTGCATTTTATTTGTGTTTTGCATTTTATTTTCCAAGCAATTTGTGCCATCTATTCAATTAGATTTGATAAAGCTCAAGTTGTCTTTGCTATTTTATTTTCATTAGTGATTAATCGTTTGATTAGATTCAACGATATTCTTAATTTTGCAATTTCAATTTGTTTTTATTTCAACAAAAACTCCAAACTTCGTCTAACTCGCCCAAGAAATTAGATAAATAATTTGATCTTAATCTACCTCCCTGTGTTCGACCTACATACTACACATCTGTGCGCTTGCAGAATTTGTTTTAAAATTTCATGCTTTTCTAGTTCATAGGAAAGTGACCATCAAGTTTTTGGCACCGTTGCCGGGGAGGTAACGATTAAATTTTATTATTTATTTAATTTTCGATTCGTGCTAGTTTTTTTTTGTTTTTTTGTCTTGTTTTCATATAGATATAAAATCTCTCTTAATTAGTTTCTTATTTTCCTTGTTTTTACTTGCTTATATATATGTAAAAAAATTCTTGAGTGGTTGATTTGGTATTACAAGTTGATACTACAATCATCTAAACAAGATAAAAAAAATCTTGCCATTTTTATTTATTTATTTCTTTCCCCTTTTCTATTATTTTTTTTACAATTTTTCCCTCTTCTACTGTCGAAACAATAAATTAAAAAAAAACTTGCATTGTTTTATTGATTTTTTTCCAATTACAATTTTCTTCTCTTTCCTACCAAATTTTCCTTTCCGTCTTTATTTCTTTCTGGTGTTTCCAATTACAAGTTGCCAATTTTTATATATATATAATTCCTTCCTGTCTTTGTTTCTTTCCCATTTTTTTTTTACATTTATTTCTTTTTCTATTTTTTCCTCTATTTCCGTTTCTTTCCTTCCAATCTTTCACCTTCCTTTTGTCTACACTTTTTTTTTCCAAAACAAAAAAAAATTCTTACTAATTTTTTCTTTATTTCTTTCCTTTTATTTTTTCCTTTATATATTTCCAATACCCAGTACATAGCTTTCCTTCTTTTTCTTTTTCTACAAGTCTGTTAGACCAAAAAATGGCACTAGCACCCAAATATTACGTGAAAACCTCACAATCACAGATCGATGCAGAAAAAGAAGTAAAAATAAGAGGAGACACACGAGATTTTTATAGTGGTTCGACTCAAAGCAAGCCTACGTCCACTTTATAGTTTCTTAAATCCTAAGAAGCTATTGCAATACATTTTGTTGTTTGCAGTTTATACACAATAGCCTTGTGTTACGATGAAGAAGAGGAGATTAGAGAATGAATTTATACATAAATTCCTCGTGTTAAAGTGATGAGCAATGTCCTTGCTTGGTTGTAAAGGAGGCCAAGTGTTGGAGTCGCCAAAAAGTCCTTTGTAATGGTGGAAGATAAGAGTTGGAAATGGTCGAACCGAGAATATCCCTTCAAATCGCCATATGATGGTGTATTTATAGGTGCAGAAAAGCCCTAAGGTGATCCGGATAAATGACAAGTGACCCCAATCCAATGCCTTGATAGAACGTGGTGACTAAGTGGCAAAATGGGAGAAAGCCTCTCCAATTCGTGCAAGGCCATATGGAAGGTGGTCTATGAAAATAGGAGGAAATGGTGCCACAAGAATAGATCAATTCTGAAGTGCTGCAGCAGGACAAACGGGGTCGGTTCGGTACTCCATCCGATCCGAACCGGAGTGTCCAAAGCCAAGCGTGCTTGACGAGTAGAAGGAGCTTCAGGCGGGTCGGCTCTTCCTTTAGCCGATAAGAACCAAGTTGATGTCTCCGATCCGAAGACTGGAAGCACGTCAGTGTAAAATACTTCAGATGGATCAGGTCTTCTATGCTCCGATCTGATCCGTATATCCTATCCGAACGGGTTATGTCAATTCCAGATTCCAAGTTTCCGATTCTACATGCTTTCACGGAAACGGGCATACCTTTCAAACCGTAAGTCCGTTTTAGCGAAACGAAAGCTCAGCCTGAAGCTGATTCAGAGAGCTACAAGAGTTACGAAGCTTAGCTCCGTAATTGCTATTTTTGGACCCAAAAGAGATCGTCTGATTGGAGTTTCGGGAAATTCTTTGTTTGTGATGCGACTTCAACCAAATCGCTTCCTGTTTTCTAACAATGTTCCCAATACTTTAGCATATTGTTAACTAGAAATTCCCTGTGTGACTGCTTTGACTAAAAAGCGGGTCAACATTTTGCTCCCCAGAACATATCTTGCTAAACGAAGGAAGATGTGTTCTGGATAATCCAAGAAATCTAAGGCCACGCCGGGCTTGCCAGTTGCAAGTATAATTCATACCTAAGAATAAAAGATACCAAAAAGGTGTGTCAAATACTGACAAAACTTATTACACTTTTGAGCATAAACCATGCTTGGGCATTTGTTTGAGCAGAAACCATACTCGAGGGACGTTCGAATCATCCTACCAAAACCTAGCGAGGGACCTAACCTTCCAGGTATAAACCATACCAGGAAGTTCTAACTGAGCATTAGCCATACTCGAGTTTTATTGAGTTCCTATGCCCAATCCTGACAAGATCGTTCGTTGTTCTGGAGTATAATCCATACTTAAACATCCTAGTGAGTACAATCCATACTCATGTCGGGATAGAGCTATACTTGCCAAAACCTGACAAGACAGTCTGTCCCTAGGCATAATCCATGCCTAGGGGTCCGAGATAAGTATAAGCCATACTTTAGTTGAGATTGAGAATCCTGCCACAACCTGACAAGATACTTAAATTTCCAAACATAATCCATGCTCGGAAAGTCCTTCCTTATTCAATTCGAAGTAAAAAACCAAAGCAAATCCTGATTGGTTTGTTATCGAGTGCAGAGCACGCGTTGGAGCTAAATCCTAACCCCGAACATGTGTACTCCAATTTAGCCAATCGGAAAACCTAAAGAAAGCAAAGAAACATATCTTAAATCCTAAGAAATGCAAGGAATCCAGACTGATCTCATCCAGATCAGTTGATGATGAGCCCGAGAGAGCTTGATCCAGGGTCATTCCCTCTCCGGGGAGTAGGTGGTGGTAGCATAGGTGATGGCGCTGTTGGTTGTTTCACATACTCAGGTAGCTCTCCACGTCTAACCCGTTCCTCAATCAAGTCTTGCAAGTGTCTACAGTCATTTGTGTCGTGGTCGTCCATTTCATGAAATATGCAGTATTTTCCAGAATCGCGTTCTCTTTGTGATGACTCCCTCCTAGGAGGCTTTGGATAAGAGACGTCACCGTTTGTGTTCACATAGATGTCAGTCAATGTTGAATTGAGTTCGGTGTACTTTTCATATCTGGGCCCTCTCCGAGGCTGAGCGTTGCGGTCATTCTTGACGGCAACTTTTCCTTTACCTTTACTAGAATCAGACGGTTCTCCGTCTTTGAGCATGTTAACATCGAGAATTTTCTTTTCGGATGTTGCGTCCACTTCACGCAGAAACCTATCTTATTCAAGGTAGAATTCGCTGAGATTCCTTGGTGGGTCTCGGTATAAGGATTTTTTGAACTCTGAGTTGTCTAGAACGCCGGATACTGCCGCCATCAATACCATAGATGGCTTAGGTCGACCAACTGATGTCGCTGCAACGTTGAATCTTTCCAGAAATGAATGTAGAGTCTCATTGGGCCTCTACTTGATTTTAGTAAGTGACATGACATTCTTAGGTCGAGCAATGTGGACCCGAAACTGTTCAATAAAGCGAGGGATCAACATGTTCCAGCTATTGATCGATTCAGACTTCAGATGCCGAATCCACATAGCAGCTATATCGGTCAAAAAGAGAGGGAAGCATTTTTTCATGATGTTTTCCGATGCCGATTGAACTTCCATATGATGTTAGTAGCGCATAAGGTGCACGGTAGGATCCGTCCTGCTGTTGTAGGGCTCCAGTTATGGAAGTTTGAAATCTGGTGGATTGCGGGAATTCATGATTTCATGCGTGAATGGATTGTGATTGACATCATCCATGTCATTCTGATAAGTGCGACCTCTTGAGAGGCGTTCGATGAGATTGGTGAGCCGGTCGCCCTCAAAGAGCTGTTACAAGCTGCTAAGTTCAGAGCTGGTTCCCCCAGCGTTAAATCTAGTAGAGTGTGGAAATGTACGGGGAGCTTGGAAGGCCATTCGATTTGGTTTGGAGGTGCCCCTTGTTGCGGCTCGGAGAAGCGAGGGAGGTCATGGAGAGGTGCACGGTTCGGGTCGGATGTACCGATCCGATCATGTTCTCCTATTCCGAACCGGGGAGCTTAATGCTGAAGCTATGTGGTATTGCCGATCCGAACCGGTGCGCAGGTTGGTTGTGCTCGCCCTGAACCTTGAGCTTCTGCATTTCCATCAGAAATATTAAGCGTCGGAGCTATTGGTTGTTGAGGGGTATTGCCCCCAAGTCCATTCGTGCCTCTGGTTCGGATCGGATCCGAATCGATCTGGTTTGCAGCTGCTATTGGGGCTAATTCTATTCCATTTCCCATGAGTTGTACGCTGTTGCTCGGCCTTCCTTCCATCCGAGCGAAGAATTGGTCGATCATCTCCTGTTGTTTGCGAAGGAGGTCATCTTGCCTTGCCATCTGAGATCTCAATTCGGTGGGAACGACATCCATTTCTTCTCGCGTCAAGTATGCTGACGGGTTTTCATGTGAGGAAGCTTCATAGCTTGCCTCGTTTCTCGTGCCTTTTCCTTCAACACGGGAAACCTTTCGCTTAGCCATCGATCAAATAGCCAAATAATCCAAGTAGAAATTGAAGTTGTCGTGTGCCCCCTACCTGGCACACCAAAATGTTAAACCAAAAAATGGCATTAAACCCAAACATTATGTGAAAACCTCACAATCACAGATCGATGCAGAAAAAGCAGTAAAAATAAGAGGAGACACACGAGATTTTTATAGTGGTTCGGCTCAAACCAAGCCTACGTCCAGTTTATAATTTCTTAAATCCTAAGAAGCTATCACAATATAGTTTGTTGTTTGCACTTTATACACAATATTCTTGTGTTACGATGAAGAAGAGGAGATTAGAGAATGAATTTATACACGAATTCCTCGTATTAAAGTGATGAGCAATGTCCTTGCTTGGTTGTAAAGGAGGCCAAGTGTTGGAGTCGCCAAAAAGTCCTTTGTAATGGTGGAAGATAAGAGTTGGAAATGGTCGAACCAAGAAGATCCCTTCAAATCGCCATATGATGCTGTATTTATAGGCGCAAAAAAGCCCTAAGGAGATCTGGATGAATGACAAGTGTCCCCAATCCAATGCCTTGATAGAACGTGGTGACTAAGTGGCAAAATGGGAGAAAGCCTCCCCACTTCGAGTAAGGCCATGTGGAAGGTGATCCATGAAAATAGGAGGAAATGGTGCCACAAGAATAGGTCAATTCTGAAGTGCAGCAGCAGGTCAAAGGGGGTCGGTTCGGTACTCTTCGGTACTCCATCAGATCCGAACCGGAGTGTCCAAAGCCAAGCGTGCTTGACGAGTAGAAGGAGCTTCAGGCGGGTCGGGTCTTCCTTTAGCCAATCCGAACCGAGGTGATGTCTCCGATCCGAAGACTGGAAGCACCTCAGTATAAAATACTTCAGGTGGGTCGGGTCTTCTATGCTCCGATCCGATCCGATCCGTATATCCGATCCGAATGGGTTATGCTAATTCCAGATTCCAAGTTTCCGGTTTTGCACGGGTTCACGGAAACGGGCGTAACTTTCGTACCGTAAGTCCGTTTTAGCCGAACGAAAGCTCCGCTTGAAGCTGATTCAGAGAGCTACAAGAGTTATCGAGCTCGGCTCCATAATTGCTAATTTCGGGCCCAAAAGAGATCGTCTGAGAGGAGATTCGGGCCATTCTTTGTTTGTGATGCGACTTCAACCAAATCGCTTCCTGTCTTGTGACAATGTTCCCAATACTTGAGCATATTGTTAACTAGATATTCCCTGTGTAACTGCTTTGACTAAAAAGCGGGTCAACATTTTTCCCCCCAGAACATATCTTGCTGAACGAAGGAAGATGTGTTCTGGATAATCCAAGAAATCCAAGGCCACGCCGGGCTTGCCAGCTGCAAGTATAATTCATACCTGAAATGAAAAGAGAGAAAAAAGGTGTGTCAAATCCTGACAAAACTGATTACACTTTTGAGCATAAACCATGCTTGGGCGTTTGTTTGAGCAGAAACCATACTCGAGGGACGTTCGAATCATCCTGCCAAAACCTGACGAGGGACCTAACCTTCCGGGTATAAACCATACCAGGACGTTCAAACTGAGCATTAGCCATACTCGAGTTTTATTGAGTTCCTTTGCCCAATCCTAACAAGATCGTTCGTTGTTCCGGAGTATAATCCATACTTAAGCATCCTAGTGAGTACAATCCATACTCTTGTCGGGATAGAGCTATACTTGCCAAAACCTGACAAGACAGTCTGTCCCTAGGCATAATCCATGCCTAGGGGTCCGAGATAAGTATAAGCCATACTTTAGTTGAGATTGAGAGTCCTGCCACAACCTGAAAAGATACTTAAATTGCCAAACATAATCCATGCTCGGAAAGTCCTTCCTTATTCAATTCGAAGTTCAAAACCAAAGCAAATCCTGATTGGTTCGTTATCGAGTGCAGAGGACGCATTGGAGCTAAATCCTAACCCCGAACGTGTGTACTCCAATTTAGCCAATTGGAAAACCTAAGGAAAGCAAAGAAACATATCTCAAATCCTAAGAAATGCAAGGAATCCAGACTGATCTCATCCAGATCAGTTGATGATAAGCCCGCGAGAGCTTGATCCTGGGTCATTCCCTCTCAGTGGAGCAGGTGGTGGTAGCACAGGTGCTGGCGCTGTTGGTTGTTTCACATACTCGGGTAGCTCTCCACGTCTAACCCGTTCCTCAATCAAGTCTCGCAAGTGTCTACAGTCATTTGTGTTGTGGTCGTCCATTTCATGAAATATGCAGTATTTTCCAGAATCGCGTTCTCTTTGTGATGGCTCCCTTCTAGGAGGCTTTGGATAAGAGACGTCACCGTTTGTTTTTACGTAGATGTCAGTCAATGTTGAATTGAGTTCGGTGTACTTTTCATATCTGGGCCCTCTCCGGGGCTGAGCGTTGCGGTCATTCTTGACGGCAGCTTTTCCTTTACCTTTACCAGAATCAGACGGTTCTCCGTCTTTGAGCATGTTAACATCGAGAATTTTCTTTTTGGACGTTGCGTCTTCTTCACGCAGAAACCTATCCGAATAAAGGTAGAATTCGCTGAGATTCCTTGGTGGGTCTCGGTATAAGGATTTTTTTGAACTCTAAGTTGTCTAGAACCCTGGATACTGCCGCCATCAATACCATAGATGGCTCAGGTCGATCAACTGATGCAGCTGCAACGTTGATTCTTTTCGGAAATGAACGCAGAGTTTCATTGGGCCTCTGCTTGATTGCATTAAGTGACATGACATTCTTAGGTCGAGCGATGTGGACCCGAAACTATTCAATAAAGTGAGCGACCAACATGTTCCAGCTGATGATCGATTCAGACTCCAGTTGCTGAATCCACATAGCAGCTATATCAGTCAAAAAGAGAGGGAAGCATTTTGCCATGACGTTTTTCCAACGCCGATTGAACTTCCATATGACGTTTGTAGCGCATCAGGTGCACGGTAGGATCCGTCCTGCCATTGTAGGGCTCCAGTTGTGGAAGTTTGAAATCTGGTGGATTGCGAGAATTCCTGATTTCCTACGTGAATGGATTGTGATTGACATCATCCATGTCATTCTGATAAGTGCGACATCTTGAGAGGCGTTCGATGAGATTGGCGAGTCAGTCGCCCTCAAAGAGCTGTTGCAAGCTGCTAAGTTCAGAGCTGGTGCCCCCAGCGTTAAATATAGTAGAGTGTGGAAGTGTACGGGGAGCTTGGAAGGCCATTCGGTTCGGTTTGGAGGTGCCCCCTTGTTGCGGCTCGGAG
Source organism: Allium sativum (assembly GCA_030737875.1). NCBI lineage: Eukaryota > Viridiplantae > Streptophyta > Magnoliopsida > Asparagales > Amaryllidaceae > Allium > Allium sativum. The sequence goes on from CM060912.1 coordinate 110,203,400, forward strand.
AAGCGAGGGAGGTCATGGAGAGGTGCACGGTTTGGGTTGGATGTACCGATACGATCAGGTTCTACTGTTCCGAACCGGGGAGCTTGATGCTGAAGCTATGTGGTATTGCCGATCCGAACCGGTGCGGAGGTTGGTCGTGCTCACCCTGAACCTTGAGCTTCTTCATTTCCATCATAAATATTAAGTGTCGGAGTTATTAGTTATTGAGGGGTATTGCCCCCAAGTCCATTCATGCCTCTGGTTCGGATCGGATCCGAACCGATCTAGTTTGCAGCTACCGCTGGGGCTAATTCTATTCCATTTCCCATGAGTCGTACATTGTTGCTCGGCCTTCCTTCCATCCAAGCGAAGAATTGGTCGATCATCTCCTGTTGTTTGAGAAGGAGGTCATCTTGCCTTGCCATCTGAGCTCTCAATTCTTTGAGAACGACATCCATCTCTTCTCGCGTCAAGTATGCTGACGGGTTTTCATGTGAGGAAGCTTCATGGCTTGCCTTAGTTTCTCGTGCCTTCGCCTTTAACATGGGAATCCTTTCGCTTAGCCATCGATCCAATAGCCAAATAATCCAAGTAGAAATTGAAGTTTTCGTATGCCCCCTACCTGGCGCGCCAAAATGTTGGACCAAAAAATGGCACTAACACCCAAATACTATGTGAAAACCTCACAATCACAGATTGATGCAGAAAAATCAGTATAAATAAGAGGAGACACACAAGATTTTTATAGTGGTTCGGCTCAAACCAAGCCTACGTCCACTTTATAGTTTCTTAAATCCTAAGAAGTTATTACAATACAGTTTGTTGTTTGTGGTTTATACACAATAGCCTTGTGTTACGATGAAGAAGAGGAGATTAGAGAATGAATTTATACACGAATTCCTCATGTTAAAGTGATAAGCAATGTCCTTGCTTAGTTGTAAAGGAGGCCAAGTGTTGGAGTCACCAAAAAGTCCTTTGTAATGGTGGAAGATAAGAGTTGGAAATGTTCGAACCGAGAAGATCCCTTCAAATCGCCATATGATGGTGTATTTATAGGCGCAGAAAGGCCCTAAGGAGATCCGGATGAATGACAAGTGTCCCCAATCCAACGCCTTGACGGAATGTAGTGATTAAGTGGCAAAATGGAAGAAAGCCTCTCCAATTCATGTAAGGCCATGTGGAAGGTGATCCATGAAAATAGGATGAAATGGTGCCACAAGAATAGGTCAATTCTGAAGTGCAACAGCAGGTCAAAGGGGGTCGGTTCGGTACTCCATCCGATCCGAACCGGAATGTCCAAAGCCAAGCGTGCTTGACGAGTAGAAGGAGCTTCAGGCGGGTTGGGTCTTCCTTTAGCCGATCCGAGCCAAGGTGATGTCTCCGATCGGAAGACTGGAAGCACCTCAGTGTAAAATACTTCAGGTGGGATGGGTCTTCTATGCTCCGACCCGATCCGTATATCCGATCCGATCCATATATCTGATCCGAATGGGTTATGCCAATTCCAGATTCCAAGTTTCCGGTTCTGCACGCGTTCACGGAAACGGGCGTAACTTTCGAACCGTAAGTCCGTTTTAGCCAAACAAAAGCTCAGCTTGAAGCTGATTCAGAGAGCTATAAGCATTATAGAGCTTAGCTCCGTAATTGCTGATTTTGGGCCCAAAAGAGATCGTCTGATAGGAGTTTCGGGCCATTCTTTGTTTGTGATGTGACTTCAACAAAATCGCTTCCTGTCTTCTGATAATGTTCCCAATACTTGAGCATATTGTTAACTAGAAATTCCTTGTGTTACTGCTTTGACTAAAAAGCGGGTCAACAAAGTCTAAAACCAATTAAAAAAAAAAGTTTTCCATTGTTGTTTCTGCTCAGCATTGATTCTCTTCCCTTTTCTCAATTTTTTTCTTCCTTTTTATACTTCTCTACCATTTGTTTCTTTCCAAAAAAAAGTTTCTTTCTAAATTCTCTCTCTCTCTCTTATAATTTTCTTTTGCTTTTATCTTCCCTCACCACACACACATAATCTCTCCACCCCTTACATCATACCCACGTTTCTACAATCCACCATCAAAACAATTACAAACTTCCATCCATATTATCACCTATTTTTTAGCCAATTCACGCCCAAAATCAGCACCCCTTAACAAACCACGTCCATTGCTCCTTAATCATCCTCCATAGGCCACGAGAACAACCCCATCCACCATCAAACGTTCACCCACAGTCAGAACAAACACCAAGCATCGGCTTTGCCATCGCAGATCCTCCTTCAAAACCCCGTCTTCATCTGACCCCAATCACAACAAGTTCTCCTTGCCAAAGCACAACCACCGTACCGAGACTTGCTATCTACACCTATTTCCACATCCGAGCAGACTACAACCTCTGCAACCACTTCAAAAATCCCCGTGTCAAATCCCAAACCTCTCAACAAATTTCGAATGCACTAGTTCATCCAAAACCACAACAGTCACAAGCCGCTACAATAAAACCTTCCTCTGTCTTCACTTCAAAGACACCATAACATTACTAATCTCCTACTTCATACATAACCAAACCTCCACTGCTGCAAAGAACAAGCCTGAATTCCCACTACATCGATCAACATAGTTCATCACCACCCTGCTCACCCCTCAACTCCACAAATTCCTCATCAAACTCCCATTCCCTGTTCGAACGTAAACACCACATCAAGCTTCCACGCACCCATCCAAATCATCCCACATCACAAACAACATTCCCTTTCCATAACAGCTTTCATCATCACACAATCCCCTGTATCTCACATCGCAGCTACTGAAAACCCTTCTCCGATTCAAACAGCCCTCCAATTCACAGACCCCATCAGCCAAACCCTACTCGCAAAGCCAGATCTGAAACCCAAATTTCCTTCAACCCCAACGCAAGCTAATTCGAGCCCTATTCGGCTTCGAACAACAGCCATTCATCACTACCAATCGCAAGTCAGGGAACCCCAGATTCGAAACTTGATTTTGAACCGAAAAACCGCACTTGAATTCTCGAAACCCTAGAGCCCCAACTCGAATACCCCACTTCAGGACCCCAAATCGATTTCGAATAGAAGAAAAAAAAAGGGACGTGAGATTTTGTTGTGCGGTTTTCATCGCAGTTTTTTAAAATTGACTGAGTCCTTTGTTTTGTGAAAAGAAAAGAAAGGGGCATGTATCTCTTCTTCAGTGACCCTGTTTTTATAATTGAGTGCGTGTAATTTTTTAATTTTTCTTTTTGATATGAGTTCAATTGGAAAATCTGGTTGTCATTTTTTGTTTGTGTGCGAGTCTAGTATAGCTTGAGTCTAGTTTTTGTGGAGTCAAGTTTTTCTAGCTTCTTTGAGTTTATACTTTTTTTTCTTTTTTTGCTTGTTTTATTTTCTTTTTTAGTCGTTTTGTTCCTTTTGTTTTGTCATTTTTATTCCTTTCCATCTTTGTTTTCCAATTCAAAATAAAAAACGAATAAACAAGATAGACCAAATCCAAAGCAAAGTGAAGAAAAGAATTCAAGCATCAAACGGGGACTTCAAGAGTCAAGCGATTTGCAAATTGGTGGAGTTGAATTATTCGCATCATTAAAATGCTCTGGACGGACAACCATACCCCACTGTAAAATTCTCTGAACTCTACATGTGCTTTGTTGCAGTTGCTAGAAAAAAAATTGCTTGTAAAAATCTTCTGTAGCGGCAGTGGCTTGCTTGTACAATATTGTTTCAATTCTACTATTACTCTATGACTGTTCCGTGATTGAAATTTCTGAATCTGTTTATTAGGAATGAATTTCCAAAATTACAACCATCACTCTTATTGGTTTTCAACTTTAAAACTCATTATACATTGGTTTTAGGAAAAATACGAGCTCATATAAAGTAATATAATTGAAAAGTGGTGCTTTGTGAGTTGACTGTCTCGTATATTTGGATCGCGGATATACAATAGTTCAATTTATTGAACTATTAGCAAAAGAGGTTGCATACTACCCGTAAAACATTGGTCATATCCCTTAGTATTTATACTATTGAACGACCATAAGACCCTCTTCCCCCTTCTAATTGAGTCGGTTAATTAATAGAGCATAACTTAACATTTTATTCTATTTTGAGCTGAGAACAAATTCTGTCTTGCTTTGATTTCATTCAAATGTCTAATTCAAAAAATTCCTCGAGAGAATTGTGGGTTAATATCGGAGTAGACGTCGTCTTGAAGAGTATGAGTATGAATTACAACTCATGACGCAAAATTTTCCGAAATTTCATGGGCCCAATATCAACAATTTCCAAAATTTTCCAAATGACCAACATTTTCAAAATCATAGATATAATCGAAATGACGACTTCAACTCAAATTTCAATATTTTCGATTATGGGCTACATCCACATCAAAATAGTTTTGAATCCCAATATAGCTCTGATCCACATCAATATGGGGTTGTAAACCAAAATTTTCAGACTTATAGCCCACATCAACATCTTGAAAATAGCCAAAATTGCAATTTTTACTCGAATTTTAACAGTTTTGGTTACGAACATAATTTCTATAATCAAAATGATTTCCAATATCATTGTCATTTTTCTGAAAATTCAAATAGTGACCACATTGGAAATGATATTGATTGTGAAACTGATGTGGATTATAATTTTGAGAATAAAGAAATCCAAAACGAGAGCTCTCATATCAACGATTCTGAAGAATATCATCTTAACATTTTTAGAGAAAGGGTAGAAAGGCATGATAGACAGCTTGATGAAAAAGATAGACAACTTGATGAACTTCTTTGTTTAATGATGTCTTTTAAAGAACAACTCGAGCAACAAAATCAAACTCGAAAAAGCGATGAATCAGAAAATAATCCATTCTTTACTGATAGTGAAATTTTTCAGATTACAACTTTGGAAATTGAGAATAACGATCTAAATGAAGTTGTTCAAATTCAACAAATGATTTAGACTTCGATTTTTTTCAGCAAAAAGATTTAAGCTCAGATTTTGATCTTCCTCTTTCAGGCTGTGAGAAACTTGAAAATTTTGAAATTGAACAGAATAAAAATGTTGAATTTTTCAATTCAAATTTTGAGAAGGATTTTAATGGACATGAATTTTTTGGATTGTATGAGGATGAGTTGCCAAATGAGGATGAAACTGAACCAAGCCATGAATCCAAGTTTGAAAATTGTATCTTTGAAGAAACTTCCAGCGAACTTGAAGTTATCAGTGTTGAAAATATGTTGTCCAGTAATGAAATCGAGAAATGTGATCACATAGTCTTGAACAACACTCAGAATATAAATTTCAAGATTGCAACTGAGTTTATATATGATCACAAATTTTTGAACAATTACACTGATAAATTTTTTGAGCACATGAATTATTTTTGGAATGTTAGCTTGACTGAAAAACATCATGTTAGGATGACCCTAAACATTTATCTACTGGACCATAAATCTAGGTATAAAGATGAGATGGTTTTCAAAAACCTTTGCTTATTAGAAAACATGCCTAGACATAGTGGGAATGGGATTCATCGGTCTAGAACCAAGTGTGGGGGAAATGGTTGTTGGCATTCTTTGCATCGCATGCATCGTAGACACATATATCATTATACATATGATCCATTCTTACATATAGTTAGACTGCATTTCATTCTACAAATCATTTTGCATCTAATCCATATATGGGTTTTATCATTCAAATTTAGGAAACGTGCTACAGTGTGGACATTGTTTTGTCCTAGTGTCGGGGGAGTATGCATTTCATTCATTTTCGTTTTTTTCTTTATTTTCTCTTTCTTTTCATTTTCAGCCATTTAAAAAGGGCATCATGCATTTTAGATCGTAGTAACATGCCATTTTTTTTGAAACATGACTCATTTTAGATTGATACAACAAAATAAATTAAGGATTGTTAATCAGTTGATAGTATTTTCTTCTCTCAACTAAGATTGAATAAGAAATATAATGAAAAGTAGAATTTTGAGGGATAAATAGTGTAATCGGTACATAGGGAGATTCTTATGTGATGGCCATGAAGTTTATTCTTGTAACAACCCGTAAAATGAGAGCCAGTTTGAAATTTTTATTTTGGCAACTTTAGTGAATTTTGAATATTTAAAATGAATTATTTTAAATAATATCGACGAGAATTTATTTTGAATATAATTCGAACGTATATATTATACGCGTCGTCGTTAGAATATAAATATTTATATATAATTATAAATAGAATTGAAAATGGCGCGGTAGTTCGATAATTCGATTTCAAACTTCAATTGAATGTACCGGGTGCAAAACAATCCGGATTTTAGTGAAACCAAAAATAATGGAATCTAATAGTGAATATCTTTCCAACGAATCCGAGAAATCAAGATTTCATATCGGGAATCAAAAGATATGTCCAGTTGAAAATTCTGAATAGTCGCTATGGAATTCAGGCCCTTAAAAATGGACATTTTGCAAATGACCTCGGATTTCGACGAAACCACTTTTGTTGGGTCCGCAGTGTAAAGTTATTGCTAGATTTCAAATTTCATAATTTTTCGAATCAATATGTGAGCGTGGTAAAGGAAAACGTGTTTTGACCATTTCAGTTGATTTTAATCGACTGGAAATTGGCCATTTTTCAAACGGTCTCAGAATTCGACGAAACTAGTTTTGTTAGGACCGTATCGTCAATACGAAACTAGAAAATATTTTTCTGGAATTTTTCTAGTTAGTATGTGACCCCGGCAATTTGAAATGTACGTTTAAAATTCAATATAAGGATTTAAATTGTAAATTTCAACAGAAACTGATTGTAACGATCAAACCAGCTTGCGATACATATCCCATTGTGTTCGGAATGGGGGTAAAACGCTATGGACGACAGGCGGTGGACCTCATTTCGAGGTCATATGTAAAAGTCAACCCTTGTGCATAATTTAATAATTAAATAATATAATAAAATAATAAAAAAAAATAATAATAATACATTTCCCCCTTTTCTTCCTCGTTGGCCCCCCCCCCCGATCAGTATTCACAAAGCAAATAAAAAAAAAAGAAGAAACCCTAAATAATACGAGCCGCCGCCCTCCAGACTCCGAAGCCCCACCGCCTGACCGCCGAACCCTTCGCCTGAGCCGCCCTCGCAACCTCCTCCTCCCACCGAACGAACCATCGCAGAAACCCTCGACCTCGACAACTCCGAAACCACCGCCGCGACAACTCCGAACGCCGCCACGAGAACCGCCGACTTCCTCCTCCCCTTCGCATACCACGGTGAGCGTTTAATTTGATTTTATTTTATTTTTGCTTTTTGTTTTTGTTTACAGTGAATGTATAAACTGTTTTTTTTTTTTTTTTTTTTTTATTTATGATTTAAAAACTGTTTTAAAGGGAATTATAAAACTGATTTTTGTTTTAAGTTTTTTTAAAACAGAAATTTTTAAAAGATTTTCAAAAAAGAAATTTTTTAAAAGGATTTTAAAACAGAGTTTTAAAAGAAATCAAAAACAGAAATTTAAAAAGGAGAAATCAAAAACTATTTTAAAAAGAATAATTTAAAAACTGCATTTTTATTTTTAAAAGTAAAAACTGCATTTTTTAAAAAAGTAAAAACTGCATTTTTAAAAAAAAGAATAATTTAAAAACTGCATTTTTTAAAAAAGTAAAAACTGCATTTTTTAAAAAGTAAAAACTGCATTTGAAAAAGAGAAAATAAAAACTGCATTTTTGATAGAAGAAAAAACTGCATTTTTAATAAAAGAAAAACTGCATTTATTTTAAAGATAAAAACTGCATTTATTTAAAAGAAAAAAAAAGATTATAAAAGCAGTTTTGAAAGAATAATAAAAATATAATCTTTATATTTAATAGCGAAGTCAAAATGCAATCTTTATATATTGAATAACATAGTGAAATTCGGTTTTTACCTATGTAGAGGATACAGTCAACAAAAGCAACAACAAGGCGAAGTAGGCGAAGTTTCTATTAAGGAAGAATCGTGTGAGTGGATAGCTATTGGTGAGGATTTCTCACTCTTCAATTTCTTTTTATAATTTTATATATGTGTTGAAAGTGGAAGTGAATTGCTATATATAAATATCTATATATATATATATATATATATATATATATATATATATATATACGCCCCTCGTCCACAAACCATGGACGATATTTATTGGTTGAAATTGTTGTGAAAATTGATTGATAACGAAGTGAAATAACATATATATGAAAAGTGAAATTTATATATATAGCGAAGTGAAATAACATATATATGAAAAGTGAAATTTATATATATAACGAAGTGAAATAACATATATATGAAAAGTGAAATTTATATATATAACGAAGTGAAATAACATATATATGAAAAGTGAAATTTATATATATAACGAAGTGAAATAACATATATATGAAAAGTGAAATTTATATATATAGCGAAGTGAAATAACATATATATGAAGAGAAATTTATATATATAGCGAAGTGAAAATATCGAATATATGAAAAGTGAAATTTATATATATAGCGAAGTGAAAATATCGGATATATTGAAAGTGGAAATATTCGAATTGAAAACGATGTATATGAAATATTCGAATTGAACTGAATAGAAAACGAATTCGAATTGAATTGAATAGAAAACGAATTCGAATTGAATTGAATAGAAAACGAATTCGAATTGAATTGAATAGAAAACGAATTCGAATTGAATTGAATAGAAAACGAATTCGAATTGAATTGAATAGAAAACGAATTCGAATTGAATTGAATAGAAAACGAATTCGAATTGAATTGAATAGAAAACGAATTCGAATTGAATTGAATAGAAAACGAATTCGAATTGAATTGAATAGAAAACGAATTCGAATTGAATTGAATAGAAAACGAATTCGAATTGAATTGAATAGAAAACGAATTCGAATTGAATTGAATAGAAAACGAATTCGAATTGAATTGAATAGAAAACGAATTCGAAATGAATTGAATAGAAAACGAATTCGAAATGAATTGAATAGAAAACGAATTCGAATTGAATTTGAATAGAAAACGAATTCGAAATGAATTGAATAGAAAACGAATTCGAAATGAATTGAATAGAAAACGAATTCGAATTGAATAACATAGAAAATGAATTCGAATTGAACTGAATAGAAAACGAATTCGAATTGAAATAAAATTGAAATCGATTTGAATTGAAATCAAATCGAAGTGAATGTTAAAAGAATTTATAAAGGAAGATTCAATTTTGATTTGAAATTGAAATAAAGGTTGAAATTGTTTTTGAAACAAATTTGAAATGATTAATAAAATTCATTTTAAAAGGAAATCGACGAAATATATATTATATATATTATATATATAATATAATGGCCTGAATAGAACGCGCCGCGCCGCGGCAGTTCGCGAATTTCGACCATTGACTTCGAACGGACATTACGGGAGATCCGACCGTCGGATTCTCCTGAAATCAGAACCGTTGGGTTCGTATCGAAAAGAGCTTTCTAAGGAATATTAGAAATTTGAAATCTAACGGTTGGATTTGGAATTACGTCCAAATCAAATTCGAAAAAGGTCGCTGTAAGTGCAGTTCGATGGCCGTTGATGGAAATCGACTGTACGGGCCTCGATAAAATTATTAAAAATAGTAATAATTTGTGTAAAATCATAAGAAATGATTTGTGAAGAATTGGGATGAAAAACTCCATATTTGAAAAGATAAAAATAGATTTTTATCGAAATGAACTAGTTATTAACTAGAAAAATAATCCAATGGTTAAAAATAAATAAATTGGATTAGATTTGAATTGAAATTATCAATGGATATTTTCGATATTGGATTCCGTGATTACAGATATTGTGATAGGAATTTGGAAGATATCGATATCGTTATTCCCGATATGATATCTGTTAGTTCCAGGATTTGATGTTAAATATAAGTCAATACTCTCTCTATTTAAAACCTTATATTTAATGTCAAATTTGATTGATGGATGGTTTGGATTGTGCTCGACCAGTTTATGAGCAGAATATGCTTTTACATTTAGCATTGGGTTGGGTTGAAAATATCTGTGTGCTAACGCCTTGTGAAACACTTCACGATTTGACGATAAGGTGTTTAGCGATGTTGTGTTCATTTCAAATTTAACGAATGATTGTGAAATGATATTTTTCTTAAGTGAAAAGAAATGTATTCCCGATTTTGGACAGGGAATGTTTTATAAAAATGTTTTATAAAACAGAAAGGATTTCGAGGCCCAAAACCCGATGATTTCTAAAGTGATTTAGAAAATGTATTATATGTTACATTGTGGTTCATCGCATATTCGATTAGTTGCTATTGATGATGTATCTGTTTGGTGGCGGAGAATTTATTCTCTTGCTTAACACCCTTCTCTGAGACGTACGAGCTCAAAGGTTATGTGATTAATAGTGACTGATCATATGCGTGAATTACTGATGTGAAGTACTATATTTTGAAAGTACTTGTGATTATTACGTTGTGAAATGATTTTCCCTACTTCGGGATATGAAATGATTTAGTATGTGACTAAAGATTCGGGTAACCCTGAGACTAAAAGTATGGGTGAGAGGGCGGTGTATGCTCTCCTGAGTGGGAGGTGCATCGTCGGTGTAGCCTACTCCTATGTGGGGTAGGTGCACATATATATATATCGAGTTGCGAGGTGCGTACCCTTTGCCTTGTCGATGGGGAGCACGATATTTGGTTGCATACTTGTTTGTATGCATTGTTATGTTTTGGAATTCACATTTCCAAATGATTTGATTTGAAATCCCGAAGTGAAATCTACTTTGATATAGAAAGTTAGATAGTTATTTCAAATGATTTGAAATAAGAAATCGGGAATAAAATCCAAAGGAATAATTTCTGTAAATTGAATTGGATTTGGAAAATCTAAGTGCTGTGTATTATTATCGATATACTCTGATATTCTGTACTCTGATGTAACATTATTATGATGTTTATTGAAGTCTTCTGTTATTTGTTCTGATGTGTTGTATACCCAAAGTTAGCGTATGCGGGATTCGAACGGTCTTGGTCGGTTTAGCGATCGATTAGGTCCGGGCGAAATCCGTGTCGTTACAACGTGGTATCAGAGCTTTGGTTTACAAAGCTCAGAGAACAAGACACATTAGAACCATACGAAAGAATTCATCAGATATTGGGTTAGTAATATCCAATTAGAATGACTCGTTAGAGATAGGATCAGTAGTATCCTAGAACGAGTGTGAAGAGTATATTTTTCAAATGAAAACAATTTTGTTTTGAAAATTTAAAATCAATTATTCGTATTTGATTATCTATTTATATTGAGTTGGACAGTCCAGTATATATAGATTTTGCATATACGTCTGATCCGCGTGTATTCGAAGTTTTAATATACTGGATAGATATAGAATCATACTCTAGTGGCCCGAAGATGATTCTGATGATTGACTAGTCGTCATTAGTATTCATGTTCGAGTAACGAAGGTGTGATATCTATATATTTCCATTAGACTGGTGTGAGAACCAAAAATTAGATAGGGCATATTGTTGTGATTTGGCATCAAGAACCTGATTTTTGACTATGTATCAAAATTATGAATTTGAAACTCTAATTCACTAATTGATTGATGTTTGTGTTGTTTGTTTAATTGTTTGCTAATTTTGAACCATTTATGCCTAATTAAATCGAATATTGAACTGTATTGAAATTTGGTCGCATTTGCATGCATACATGTATATCTTTTGAACAGGTCATAGCAAGGAGGCTAGAGCCGAAGAATAAAATTTGTTTGCCCGACAAATAGGTACATGTTTACTACATAATTTCCTGTTTTGTTTGGGTGATGATGATTTTGTGAGCCTATTGGCTAGCCGCTTGGCTTTTTCTTTTTCTTTTTGAAATCTGAAGGACCGGGGAAGCTATTTGAAATTCCCCGATGCTCCCGGTGCAGGGGAGGTTATGGCGAAATTTTTCAAAAATTTAGGGTGTTAGCCAAATTTTTGAAGTTTTGAAAATTCTCAGAAACTAAAGAGTTGGAGAATGGAAGCCAGATCGATCGTAGAGTTGAATTGATCAAACCACTTTCGACTTTGTTCCTTTTCGGGGACGAAAAGTTTTAAGTGAGGGAGATTGTAACAACCCGTAAAATGCGAGCCAGTTTGAAATTTTTATTTTGGCAACTTTAGTGAATTTTGAATATTTAAAATGAATTATTTTAAATAATATCGACGAGAATTTATTTTGAATATAATTCGAACGTATATATTATACGCGTCGTCGTTAGAATATAAATATTTATATATAATTATAAATAGAATTGAAAATGGCGCGGTAGTTCGATAATTCGATTTCAAACTTCAATTGAATGTACCGGGTGCAAAACAATCCGGATTTTAGTGAAACCAAAAATAATGGAATCTAATAGTGAATATCTTTCCAACGAATCCGAGAAATCAAGATTTCATATCGGGAATCAAAAGATATGTCCAGTTGAAAATTCTGAATAGTCGCTATGGAATTCAGGCCCTTAAAAATGGACATTTTGCAAATGACCTCGGATTTCGACGAAACCACTTTTGTTGGGTCCGCAGTGTAAAGTTATTGCTAGATTTCAAATTTCATAATTTTTCGAATCAATATGTGAGCGTGGTAAAGGAAAACGTGTTTTGACCATTTCAGTTGATTTTAATCGACTGGAAATTGGCCATTTTTCAAACGGTCTCAGAATTCGACGAAACTAGTTTTGTTAGGACCGTATCGTCAATACGAAACTAGAAAATATTTTTCTGGAATTTTTCTAGTTAGTATGTGACCCCGGCAATTTGAAATGTACGTTTAAAATTCAATATAAGGATGTAAATTGTAAATTTCAACAGAAACTGATTGTAACGATCAAACCAGCTTGCGATACATATCCCATTGTGTTCGGAATGGGGGTAAAACGCTATGGACGACAGGCGGTGGACCTCATTTCGAGGTCATATGTAAAAGTCAACCCTTGTGCATAATTTAATAATTAAATAATATAATAAAATAATAAAAAATAATAATAATAATACATTTCCCCCTTTTCTTCCTCGTTGGCCCCCCCCCGATCAGTATTCACAAAGCAAATAAAAAAAAAAAGAAACCCTAAATAATACGAGCCGCCGCCCTCCAGACTCCGAAGCCCCACCGCCTGACCGCCGAACCCTTCGCCTGAGCCGCCCTCGCAACCTCCTCCTCCCACCGAACGAACCATCGCAGAAACCCTCGACCTCGACAACTCCGAAACCACCGCCGCGACAACTCCGAACGCCGCCACGAGAACCGCCGACTTCCTCCTCCCCTTCGCATACCACGGTGAGCGTTTAATTTGATTTTATTTTATTTTTGCTTTTTGTTTTTGTTTACAGTGAATGTATAAACTGTTTTTTTTTATTTTATTTTTTTATTTATGATTTAAAAACTGTTTTAAAGGGAATTATAAAACTGATTTTTGTTTTAAGTTTTTTTAAAACAGAAATTTTTAAAAGATTTTCAAAACAGAAATTTTTTAAAAGGATTTTAAAACAGAGTTTTAAAAGAAATCAAAAACAGAAATTTAAAAAGGAGAAATCAAAAACTATTTTAAAAAGAATAATTTAAAAACTGCATTTTTATTTTTAAAAGTAAAAACTGCATTTTTTAAAAAAGTAAAAACTGCATTTTTAAAAAAAAGAATAATTTAAAAACTGCATTTTTTAAAAAAGTAAAAACTGCATTTTTTAAAAAGTAAAAACTGCATTTGAAAAAGAGAAAATAAAAACTGCATTTTTGATAGAAGAAAAAACTGCATTTTTAATAAAAGAAAAACTGCATTTATTTTAAAGATAAAAACTGCATTTATTTAAAAGAAAAAAAAAGATTATAAAAGCAGTTTTGAAAGAATAATAAAAATATAATCTTTATATTTAATAGCGAAGTCAAAATGCAATCTTTATATATTGAATAACATAGTGAAATTCGGTTTTTACCTATGTAGAGGATACAGTCAACAAAAGCAACAACAAGGCGAAGTAGGCGAAGTTTCTATTAAGGAAGAATCGTGTGAGTGGATAGCTATTGGTGAGGATTTCTCACTCTTCAATTTCTTTTTATAATTTTATATATGTGTTGAAAGTGGAAGTGAATTGCTATATATAAATATCTATATATATATATATATATATATATATATATATATATATATATATACGCCCCTCGTCCACAAACCATGGACGATATTTATTGGTTGAAATTGTTGTGAAAATTGATTGATAACGAAGTGAAATAACATATATATGAAAAGTGAAATTTATATATATAGCGAAGTGAAATAACATATATATGAAAAGTGAAATTTATATATATAACGAAGTGAAATAACATATATATGAAAAGTGAAATTTATATATATAACGAAGTGAAATAACATATATATGAAAAGTGAAATTTATATATATAACGAAGTGAAATAACATATATATGAAAAGTGAAATTTATATATATAGCGAAGTGAAATAACATATATATGAAGAGAAATTTATATATATAGCGAAGTGAAAATATCGAATATATGAAAAGTGAAATTTATATATATAGCGAAGTGAAAATATCGGATATATTGAAAGTGGAAATATTCGAATTGAAAACGATGTATATGAAATATTCGAATTGAACTGAATAGAAAACGAATTCGAATTGAATTGAATAGAAAACGAATTCGAATTGAATTGAATAGAAAACGAATTCGAATTGAATTGAATAGAAAACGAATTCGAATTGAATTGAATAGAAAACGAATTCGAATTGAATTGAATAGAAAACGAATTCGAATTGAATTGAATAGAAAACGAATTCGAATTGAATTGAATAGAAAACGAATTCGAATTGAATTGAATAGAAAACGAATTCGAATTGAATTGAATAGAAAACGAATTCGAATTGAATTGAATAGAAAACGAATTCGAATTGAATTGAATAGAAAACGAATTCGAATTGAATTGAATAGAAAACGAATTCGAATTGAATTGAATAGAAAACGAATTCGAAATGAATTGAATAGAAAACGAATTCGAAATGAATTGAATAGAAAACGAATTCGAATTGAATTTGAATAGAAAACGAATTCGAATTGAATTTGAATAGAAAACGAATTCGAAATGAATTGAATAGAAAACGAATTCGAATTGAATAACATAGAAAATGAATTCGAATTGAACTGAATAGAAAACGAATTCGAATTGAAATAAAATTGAAATCGATTTGAATTGAAATCAAATCGAAGTGAATGTTAAAAGAATTTATAAAGGAAGATTCAATTTTGATTTGAAATTGAAATAAAGGTTGAAATTGTTTTTGAAACAAATTTGAAATGATTAATAAAATTCGTTTTAAAAGGAAATCGACGAAATATATATTATATATATTATATATATAATATAATGGCCTGAATAGAACGCGCCGCGCCGCGGCAGTTCGCGAATTTCGACCATTGACTTCGAACGGACATTACGGGAGATCCGACCGTCGGATTCTCCTGAAATCAGAACCGTTGGGTTCGTATCGAAAAGAGCTTTCTAAGGAATATTAGAAATTTGAAATCTAACGGTTGGATTTGGAATTACGTCCAAATCAAATTCGAAAAAGGTCGCTGTAAGTGCAGTTCGATGGCCGTTGATGGAAATCGACTGTACGGGCCTCGATAAAATTATTAAAAATAGTAATAATTTGTGTAAAATCATAAGAAATGATTTGTGAAGAATTGGGATGAAAAACTCCATATTTGAAAAGATAAAAATAGATTTTTATCGAAATGAACTAGTTATTAACTAGAAAAATAATCCAATGGTTAAAAATAAATAAATTGGATTAGATTTGAATTGAAATTATCAATGGATATTTTCGATATTGGATTCCGTGATTACAGATATTGTGATAGGAATTTGGAAGATATCGATATCGTTATTCCCGATATGATATCTGTTAGTTCCAGGATTTGATGTTAAATATAAGTCAATACTCTCTCTATTTAAAACCTTATATTTAATGTCAAATTTGATTGATGGATGGTTTGGATTGTGCTCGACCAGTTTATGAGCAGAATATGCTTTTACATTTAGCATTAGGTTGGGTTGAAAATATCTGTGTGCTAACACCTTGTGAAACACTTCACGATTTGACGATAAGGTGTTTAGCGATGTTGTGTTCATTTCAAATTTAACGAATGATTGTGAAATGATATTTTTCTTAAGTGAAAAGAAATGTATTCCCGATTTTGGACAGGGAATGTTTTATAAAAATGTTTTATAAAACAGAAAGGATTTCGAGGCCCAAAACCCGATGATTTCTAAAGTGATTTAGAAAATGTATTATATGTTACATTGTGGTTCATCGCATATTCGATTAGTTGCTATTGATGATGTATCTGTTTGGTGGCGGAGAATTTATTCTCTTGCTTAACACCCTTCTCTGAGACGTACGAGCTCAAAGGTTATGTGATTAATAGTGACTGATCATATGCGTGAATTACTGATGTGAAGTACTATATTTTGAAAGTACTTGTGATTATTACGTTGTGAAATGATTTTCCCTACTTCGGGATATGAAATGATTTAGTATGTGACTAAAGATTCGGGTAACCCTGTGACTAAAAGTATGGGTGAGAGGGCGGTGTATGCTCTCCTGAGTGGGAGGTGCATCGTCGGTGTAGCCTACTCCTATGTGGGGTAGGTGCACATATATATATCGAGTTGCGAGGTGCGTACCCTTTGCCTTGTCGATGGGGAGCACGATATTTGGTTGCATACTTGTTTGTATGCATTGTTATGTTTTGGAATTCACATTTCCAAATGATTTGATTTGAAATCCCGAAGTGAAATCTACTTTGATATAGAAAGTTAGATAGTTATTTCAAATGATTTGAAATAAGAAATCGGGAATAAAATCCAAAGGAATAATTTCTGTAAATTGAATTGGATTTGGAAAATCTAAGTGCTGTGTATTATTATCGATATACTCTGATATTCTGTACTCTGATGTAACATTATTATGATGTTTATTGAAGTCTTCTGTTATTTGTTCTGATGTGTTGTATACCCAAAGTTAGCGTATGCGGGATTCGAACGGTCTTGGTCGGTTTAGCGATCGATTAGGTCCGGGCGAAATCCGTGTCGTTACAATTCTATATTGTAGTATTTGTTTAAATAAGTGGAGGACTTAAAATACTTATATTGGCTTTTCGAATCGTTAAAACTAAGTTGTGTTAAGTTGAATTCACGTAACTCTCTTTTGTGCTTATATTTTCAATAATAATAATAGTAATCCAAGGGTATCCAACATTGCTTGTATATCAAGCGTTGGTGTGCAAACCCACCAAGCTCTATCCGACATGTTGTTGAAAAAGTCAACGTCGGAATATCTTGGTTTCATTTTATGAGATTGGACACATAAGGATTAACGACATGTTGTTGACAAAGTCAGCGTCGGTCTGCACAATCCGCCAAGCTCTGTCCCGACTCTACGTCAGTCCGCAAGGCACTGTATGGGTGGTATACCTTGGTCTTTTCAGTTAGGTGAATGTAATTAATCGTAAATTTCAATTTTTATAGAGATGGAGAATAAGTGATGATGCCCAAACACTTCTTTACCTTATTGATTTGACTAGCCATACACAAGAAAATTAGAATACCACTTTACAAACTGTGCCAAGCAAACTAAGAATCTATTTCATGGTGCACTATGTTATCGACCGAACCAACTGGCCAAACTAGAGTTAAATACTGAAAACTTGAATTATATTGAAAATTTGTGATAGGTTGAGGAATCTAAAGTATAATCAACTGATTAGAAATTGTTAACTTAATTTGTTGTACCACTGTCCTAAAACAAGTCATGTTTTCATTTTTATTTTCAATTGCATAAGTCCTCTGCATTCATGTACTTACATTAGAATCATAGCATACTGTATTTGTATTTTGTGGGTAGTATCCGCTGAAAACCCTCATGAGACACCACTCATCCTACAAGGGACACCTAGAGGTTTAACGACTTGTTGCATATGCTCAATGCAATCGTGTTTCCTACGAAAGTGTGACCTATCTAGTTTAGTTTTTCATTTCTTTTTTTACTCGAGGACGAGTAAAAGATAAGTGTGGGGGTATATGATTGACATAGAAATTTGTTTATTTTATGCTCTTATATCTTATCTTTTGTATATAAACAAATACTACTTGGGTATTGTTTTGTCACTTTTACAGATATTCCAACCTAGCTCGCATGCAACCAAAAAAGTAGAGAAATAGAGATCAAATTGCTATATATTTATATTTTGAAGAATTGTAGATGAAGATCTCATGTCTAGTTGTTGTTGGACAAGAAAATGATTGATAAAAGGCCATGCACATTTCAAATTAAAGGAGGCTTGCAAGAGAAAAAGAGAAAAGGCCTAGAACTTGTTCCAAATGACAAAAGGCCTAAAACTTACTTGAAATAGCTAGGACCATTTGTAATTAGGGTAGGGTTTGGTTATCTCATATAAATACCCTTGTAATATCATTGTAGCCACCATCCTATTTTCTATCATAACTTCCACAAATAAAAGTTCTTCTTCTTTTTCTTTTATTTTCTAGCATTTTTATTTTTCTTAGCAATTGGTGTTTTCTTCGCAATTAGTTTTGGTAGAACACCAATTGTATTTTACATTTTTTTATTAGCGATTAGTCGTTTGATTAGTTTCAACGGCAACCCTAATTTTACTTTTTGTTGTTCTTCTTTTTCTACAATTTTAATTTCTGCATTTTATTTGTGTTTTGAATTTTATTTTACAAGCAATTTGTGCCATCTATTCAATTAGATTTGATAGAGCTCAAGTTATGTTTGCTATTTTATTTTCATTAGTGATTAATCATTTGATTAGATTCAACGATATTCCTAATTTTGCAATTTCAACTTGTTTTTATTTCAACCAAACCTCCAAACTTCGTCTAACTCGCCCAAGAAATTAGATAAATAATTTGATTTTAATCTACCTCCCTGTGTTCGACCTACATACTACACATATGTACACTTGCAGAATTTATTTTAAAATTTCGTGCTTTTCTAGTTCATAGGAAAGCTACGATCAGGAATGTTCAGGGAGCAGCTCCTAATGCCGCTAATGGTGGTGGTGCAACAGGGCAGGTGCCTGAGGCTGATTTTTCCAAGCTCAACAAGGATTATACTAGTCTTGGTGGGAAGCCGTTCCACGGAACGAAATCGACTACGGATGTTCAAGATTGGCTTGATAGTTGTGAGCGCATCTTCAAGGATCTGGGAATCGAGGATATGATGAAGATAAAGCTAGTATCGCGTCAACTTCAAGGACGTACTATGAATTGGTGGAATGCTATTAAAGCTGCTACTCCTGAGGATCAAGTTACTTGGAATCAGTTTAAGACTCGCTTCAGTGATAAGTTTATCCCAACTGCTCAGAAATCAGAATTGTTTAGAAAATTCCTGGAGCTTAAGCATAATGATAGAGCATTCTCGGAATATATTGCTGAATTTGATACTTTGTCGAAGTATGGATTATCTCTTATTGATAACGCCGAGAACAAGAACGAGAAGTTCATAACTGGCTTAGATGATACTTGAGGGAAAGACTTATCAACCATATCGATGAGACCTTTGAATCTATAGTGGGAAAGGAATTGAGGTTGGAGAGCCCTTACCCTAAGTCAAAGGACGAGGTTGCTATTACATCTGCAGGGGAGCCAAAGCCGTAGGCAAGCGTTGGAGGCAAGAATAATTCGCAGAATAAGAGGAAACCTGTTAGATCCAAAATTGGGTCTAACACCCAAGTTGTTCTAATCTATGAAGAATTATAGTTGAAATATAAAGAAAAAGCAGAAAAGACACGAGATTTATAATGGTTCGGCGTTAACGAACCTACGTCCACTTTATATGTTGTTGATTTTATGCTGAATGCAGATATAATCAATGATTTCACTCAATCTCGCTCTTACAACTGTGATTCTCTCAATATGATAATGGTGGAACCAGGTTTCTCCATTGCCAAAAGATCCCCAAAAATGCCAAGTTCTGGGCTATTTATAGCTGATTTATTTAGGCAGATCGCGGTCATATGTGGCACAAATCTCGAGAATCTCGGACTGGTTCATAACTTGATGGAGAAATTGTCAGTATGACAGTTGTGGGCAGGTGTCGCGAGATCCTACATTCTCGGATCGCGGATGACTTGGTCTTGGCCATCAGCTTGGTGTCCGGGATCGGATCGAGGCGCTGTGGACGGATCGGGTCGAGCTAGAAGTAGTAGACCGGATCGCGTAAAGCCGTGGCGATCCAGGGGGAGCATCACGAATTGCAGAAGGCTGGATGATCGCGATCGAGCTTTTATGAGTCGTAGATGTGAAACTTCATATTTTCTTCGTGTATTGATCTTGGTGGCTTGATCAAAAAGCTAGCCAACATTTTGCACCCTCGAAGTATGTTTTATCAAGCATGAAACATGCTTCGAAATTACAGAGGTATCTTTTCATAGAACGATGCGAATGAACGGTCGTATCTATCTGAATGACTGTACTGCTTCAAGAAGTTGCATCTCTTAATTAGTATAAATATTCAGTCGATCTTCAATAATTTCTTTATTCACTGGATATTTCTTATTTCTGGAATATTTGGTGACTCCATTGTCAAATTGCCAGGTAGGCTCCTGATTCTTCACAAATGTTTCTGAATTTTCATTTCTGACTATTGTTTGTTGGTTCGGATAGCGCAAACACCTCACGATCTGTGGGATGAAGTGTTCGTTCCGTTTCACCCTTCGTACGGGCCTCAAGCTTGGTGGGCCTCCTCTTGTCACGAGTTGTTTGATGGAGCAGGCTTTCCTTTGCTCGATGGGCTTGGTTTCCTGACCCGTTGAGGTCCACGGTCGAATAGGACAAAAATGGAGAGACTAACGGTCACGGGTTTGTTTATATAAATCCGAACCCTCCTCCATCTTCTCTTATTATTCCTTTCTCGTTTTTGCTGCCGTCGCTTGGAGCTTCTGACCAAAACCCTAACTTCAATTTTCCAACAACCCTTGCATTTTAAACTTAAGGTAATCGAATAATTTCATTTTTGTTCCTCTCCAATTTTCACTAATTTAAGAGGAGAAAATGGCGGAGTTTTGCAGCGTTTGAGGCTTTGGAGGCTGATCTGGCGCCATGGGTGTTGTTGTTCGAGTTCGGAGGAGGAGAGGAGGGATAAGGAAGGAGAAGAAGGAGCGTGTCAGGCTGGGTCGTGGCGCGGACGTGAAAGTGGATCGTGGTGGCAAATGAGAGGAGTGGGATTTAATGGGCGGATCGGGTCGTGATGATGAATGGGCTACTGGTTCACGAGAGGGCAGGAAGACCTGGATCGTGAGAACATACCATGATCCGATCCTTGCTTCACCGCCTGGTTCAATCCGCAACCACATCTGCTTTGCGATCGAAAGATATATCACGATCCCTAGACATATCACGATCCGGGCCCTATTTCGCGATCCAATTAATGAGCGATCTGATGATCTTACCAAATAAATAATGCAACTTGATTCTGGTATATCAATAGACAGTTAGGCTAGAGCCCTTTAGACTTTCTGAACTGGACAGTAGCATAACTTGACTGCATATAACAACTAATACTTCAATAATCTTGCTAATTTTTATGCTTTTCTTTAATGCATGTGAAGGCACGCACTTGCACTAACACACACGGGGGACGGGCAATTATATTCTAATTTTTCATGTTTACTCGCCTAACAGTAATGTCGGGTAATCGTTCTCCTTCAAGATCTGAAACAGAGATAGACCCCGAGATGTCTGAGCACCATAGCCCCAAGGTTCTTCCAATTAATCTAGAGGGTGAGGATTCTGAATCCGAATATGAAGCAGAAACAAAATCAGATTCATCTGAGAGTACCTCGGTTGATGAGGAGTCCGAAGCGGATGACCGAGCTCACGATGATATTCCTGGTGCACTAGAAACTGAGAAATTCAATGACTCTTTAGCTTCCAAGCTGGACGACATAAAACTTAAGAAAAATTGCTTAAAACACGGGATCCCCTGAGATGATGTGAAGGCACCCGAAAGGGAAGATAGGCCTCATCTCGCTCCGGAAGGGTATATGACAGTCAGTCGACTCATGTGTGGAGTAGGCTCCATTCCTCCGTTTCCTCCAATCGTCATTGAAACCTTAAAACGATTGGGTATTGCTCCGATGCAGCTTCATCCCAATGCCTACACAACTTTATACACTTTATACATTGCATATGCAGAAATCCTGCAAACTGAGCTCACGTTTAAAGACTTGAAGTTTTACTACCTTTTCAAGCATCGTTCTACAGCAACCCCAAATTTTTCTTTCTTCGAGTCGGTAGCCAACAAGAAGGTCTTGTCTGATGGTTACAGCAACATAGGGGTTCCCAAGGCCGATTGGTTTTATATAAAGCGACAGGCTGGGTGTGCGAGAAGATGGCTTAAATCTAGTAAATTTCCAGCCTTTGAATGAATAACCTGTTTAAGAAATCGGAGCACTAACATGCTTCTTTTTTCTATACAGATCACACTTTTTCGAAGATAGAAGGCTCAGTGTACAGCAATCGACTATCCCTTCTTCTTAAAAGCGAGTCGGACTTCTTAAGGATAAGGAAATGTATTACTGACAAGAATCTTCACAGGCATCGCTTTCTGGACATAAGATTTGGACTTGGAGCGGGTGGCAAACCTTACAAGTATGTGCCCCCGACTGAAGGAGAAGGGACATCACAAGCAGCCGAGACAACCAGACTTCATAGGAGCCCTTCACTAGTGATTGACCAGGATGATGAAGATTTAAATGTATATAGAGGAGATGAGGCCCAGGCTGGGGAGCCTAAGGAAATCCCAGCCTCTTCGAAGGATTCTTCCTCAAGGGCCTCACTACAAGTTGAGCCTGCCGCTCCTGATGACTTAACAGAGGAGCAGTTATTCAAGGAATTGAACAAGATTCCTATACCCGACGATGTATATACACAGGAAGATTTCGAAGGGGAGCCATTTTTTCCTATCTCTGAGGAAACAAATGCTCCAGTTGAAGAACGAGAAACCACCCAGACGAGCCTAACTTCGGGCCTTGGTCTGTTAGGGGGAATTATATGGGATGCACAAATGACATGCACTGTCTGACCCCACATTTTTATACCAACAATATTCAAGGTTTTAATGTGTACTTGTTTCTTTTGTAGGTAAGATGACTTACAAACGATCTTATTCTCATCGCTCCCTTCGTGAAGGCACACATAGTCTTCATTCAAATCCAAATCTTGCTCGCAATGATAGTAGTTATCGGCCTCGCAACCCTCCTCAAACCTATTCTACACGATCCCAATCTCCTTCCAGGCATGGTTCCGAGAAACCTCACAGTCGTCCACTACCACCGGCTGAGGGTAAGCAGCTTCCTAGGGACTTAACCCCTCCAAAAAGTATGTCTTCTCACGTCCAATCTTTCAAGAAACAGTGCGAGTCAGAGGACAAAAATAAAGACGAGGGCTAGATCGTGAAGAAAGGAAAAGAAGCTCTGGTCTCCCCTGACGATCACGAATCTGACAGTCTCGTTGCACGAGATGCTATCCATGGCCCCGAAAATCAGGCTAAATTGGCGCGCTTGCGCAAGGAATTCCCCGATATTTTATTTGAGAGGATGATGTTTGTACCAGATCTTGAGCCGTTTCCCAGGGACTGGGATACTGAGGTGATAGGATATGTGTGCCATGTAGCCAAACAGTACGAGGTAATGAAAAAGCACGCCGTTAACCTTTCAAATGCCATCCGTCACCTAGAAACGAATGAGGCCAGGTCCAAGGTAATAAATGAGAATAATGACAGGGCCAAGAGCAAAATGGAAAAAGACTTGGAAGATGCATAGGCCTGTCTAGCTTTAGCTCAGCGAGACACAGAGAACTATAAGACAGAATTGGAGGAAGCTAGGAAGCGTTTTCATATCGAGCTAGACTCTAATAGCCAAGAACGACTGTCTTTGAAAAAGGAAATAGAGGATCTTAAAATGGCCAATGCTGATTTGAAGACAACACAGAACCGTTTTGATGCTGGAAAGGCTGCTTGGGAGAAGGAGAAAGCGGACTTGAAAAACAGTCTCGCAGCTGCCGAAAAAGAAAAGGAGGCCTTGAGTGACCAACTTGTTCAGGCTGAGGGGCGAGCGGTTCTTGCTGAGAGTAACGCTAACATCATTCTTGAATCGGCTTCCACCACTGCAGACAAGCTTATCGAAGCTGAAAAAGAGATAGAAGATTTTGGTGAGTTGGTATTCGACTTCTTAGGCCAAGTCATCAAAACTCGGGACATTTCTTGGATCCTAGATTATCATGTTACTCTTGCCAACATATGGGATGCAATTTTCGAGGATGAGAAGCAGCGATTGAAGGTCAATGAGATTGATGAAGGCCAGCTAATGCAGAGAATCCTCAAAGGAAAAGAGCCCGAGGATTTGGAGGAGGGGAGACGCCTAATCCAAGAAGAGGTTGAGAAGGAGAAGTGTAACACCCGTATGTTAAATAACTTGTTATAACATAAATCAGAGCAGAATTAAATTTAATATTCTGAATCAGGGGAAACGGGCTGTGCCATTGCGTTCGTCTCGGAAAAATACGCGAAATAGAGTCCGAGTTTTCGTAAATCGGAGTCCGTATGACCAAGTTATGGCCCGTCAAAGTTTCACGAAAAATCAAAAACAAAAACTGCTCATGTTTTGAGGCCCGGGATGAGTTTTGGGCTGTTTTTTTTGGGCCCTAAATGGTTCCTACACTTGACTTCTTCCCCAAGACATGCTTTAAAGGCTAGGATTGGCTCTAGGGTATATCCTATGGTCCTAAAACATCTAACTAATCTATATGTACACCCTAATACCCCCCTTATCCTTACCAAAAAATAGATCTAAGGCCATTATGCCACCACCACTTAGAAAATTGGAGAGCCTCCACTAAAAATCCTAAGAGGATTTGCAAGCTAATCTACATCTTCTTCTACTTAATCATTGGGATTTGCTTCATTTAACTTGCTAATCTTGTTTTGGTGAGTTTCTATGGCTTTAATAATCAATTGTTAAATTGATTATGGTAGGATGTGATAAGACATGACTATGTTTGTGGATGAATGTATTTATGCAAGTTTGTATGATATGTGATTTGCAAGTTTTATGTTAAATGCAAGTTAAGGCCATGTTTTATGATGCAAAACACCATGTTAAACATTTATGCATATGTGACATGTTATGCAAACTATATGTGAGAATATATGCAAGTTATATGTAACATGATATGCAAGTTATGCATGTGATTTTGTGCATGCTAAGTAGTTGGTGTTATGCATGTTAAGTATTTGATGTTATTCATGCTAAAGTATTTGACGTTATGCATGATAAGTATTTGATTGTATGCATACTAAGTATGGGGTTTTATGCATGTTAAGTGTTTGGGTTTATGCAAGTTAAGTGGTAGGTTTATGCATAATAAGTATTTGATTTTATGCATAATAAGTATTTGATTTTATGCATAATAAGTATTTGGTTTTATGCATAATAAGTATTTGATTTTATGCATAATAAGTATTTGGTTTTATGCATAATAAGTATTTGATTTTATGCATAATAAGTATTTGATTTTATGCATAATAAGTATTTGGTTTTATGCATAATAAGTATTTGATTTTATGCATAATAAGTATTTGATTCTATGCATGATAAGTAAGTGGTTTTATGCATGCTAAGTGTTTGGTATTATGCATAAATCATGATATGCAAGTTTACCCTTTTAAATATGGTATATACATATGCAAGATGGCACTCTTATATGCTATGCATGTTTACCCTCCTTTAAGATGCAAGTCATATATGTAAGTTCGACATATTATGCAAGTTATGCTTACATGCAAGCTCAACATGTTATGTAAGTTATGTGCATATGCAAGTTATGTGTATGAGGGTATGCAAGTTGTGTGCATAGTGTTATGCAAGTTAAGTTTATGAGATTATGCAAGTTATGAGCATGATGTTATACAAGTTATGTATATGCTTAAATGCGAGCTTAATGTGATATGCAAGTATGTGAATGCTTATGCAAGTATATGAATGCCCATGCAAGTATGTGAATGCTTATGCAAGTTATGTGTATGCTTAAATGCATGTTTAACATGTTATGCAAGTTATGAGGATGCTTATATGCAAGTTTAACATGTTATGCAAGATATGTGTATGATAATATGCAAACTCATATGTCATATGTTATGCAAATCATGGGTATGATAATATGCAAGTTTGGGTTATATGTAGTTGGGTTAATATATGTTCATATATGCAAGTTGACATCCTCTTAACCCATGACAAAGTTATATGCTAAACCCATGATATTTGTGATGGATCTTTCCCTTTATTATGTCGTGAAATGAGAACGATTTACGTGGGGAACGATGGGGTAATAAATATGTTAATAAAAGTATGATTGGGTATGATTAAGCATACCATAAAAATAAATTACCATAAGTGGGAATTTACCTATTGAGTTAGGTCTACCCCATGGGAATTTACCTATTGAGTTAGGTCTACCCATGTTATGGAAAATTTGATATTAATTAGGGATAATTAATATGGGGGTGATTAATTAGGTTTAATTAATCAACTAAGACACGAGGTTGGACCCTTTTGTAGCGGAAGTCTGCCCGGAACCGACCGGCCATCCAGCAGCTACAAATGATTGGCCCAATGTGAGAGGTCTTAGTCATAAATTAAATACATGATTAAAGTAAAGACACGAGGTTAGGCCCTTTTTATGACAGAAGTCTGCCCGGAACCAACCGGCATATCCAGCAGTCATAAAAGACGGTCTAATGTGGGAGGTCTTTATGAGGTCATGATATTAATTAATGAATTAAGAAACACTTAACCATATTAGCATGTAGTGGGACATGAGGGGTTAAGTGGGTGCCTTGGGGTGGCATGATGAGACTAGTGGGTTGCCTTGGGTGGCAATAGAAAAATACGATTAGAATACTTAACCAAGGTGGAACATGTAATTAAACATGATAAAAGGGTTAAGTAAGTGCCATGGGTGGCATGTGAGAATACGATTAGAATACTTAACCAAGGTGGAACATGTAATTAAACATGATTAAGGGGTTAAGTAAGTGCCATGGGTGGCATGTGGGAATCTAGTGGGTGCCCTAAGTGGCAATTGAAATATGATTAAAGGACTTAACCAAGATTTATAACATGTAAGGGGACATGGTTAAAGGGTTAAGTGGGATGCACTAGATTAAACGACAAGCTTAAGTAGTAGCTTGTGGGGGCCCATTTCAACCAATATCCCAAACGTATCTTTGTAGGCTCGACTCTAGTCGGGTGACGGGACACGCATATTGGGCTTGACTGTAAGAGGCCAAAACGGGTTAGCGGTGGCAACGCGGGATCAACGGGTTTCATATGCGTGTGTGGACCCGGGCTGGTTGGTAAGTCGTTGTTGCATCGTGTAGATATAAAGCCGTGCACAGTGATATTATATGGTAGCCACTTTGGGGAATGATACACCCCCTTTTGTGGGACCAGCACGGGTATCTACGGTAGGGAGCCGATCGCTTGGGGGTAGTGGGTACACCTAGTAAAAATAGGGGCAGACGGCACCTGCGTAGGGGTACAAGAAACTACCGGGTAAAAATTACTAAGTACACTTAGTGGGATCAACCTTTAAGTAGGAATTACTCTTGGTGGGTAGAACTGGTGTGGTGCAGTGTAGGAATTACCCTTGGGTGAATAAGTCTGGGGTGGTGTAATCTAATAATTATCCTTGGGAGGATAAAAGCGTCTTCTCGGTTATCTTAGTACACCCTATGTTTTGTTGGCTACTTAGTGTGGTCATTATCCCCAGAGGTACCGTACCTTATTTATGTCATACCCTAATTACTTTAATGGTTGTATTGTTAGGGTTATAGGACTCACTCAGACTTATGTCTGACCCCGTTGTTTTTATCTTTTTTTCCCAACCCTCAGGTCCTACGGTGGATCCTAGCGGTAGTAGAGCTTGATCGGATTTCTGTTTCCAGTCTTGAGGAGCTTGGGTAGATGTAAAGCTCCAGTTATCCAGTTATCTTTTCTTTTCTTATGGCTATTGTATGAGAGAGTGGGATTATGTACTTCTTTATTTTGATGAATATTGTACTTGACTTTTATCGTGGTTTTTATGATGTAACCAGACATGTTTATTTCCGCTGTTATGAGATGATGTTTTAAAATTTCAAGTACTATTTATACCTGTCTTGTTGTAATTTTTCTGTTCTATATTCACTAAAATACTCCACCGATGCTATGGCATTCCCTTAGTGAGTGACTATAGCGGGTGTGGGGTGTTACACGTGGTATCAGAGCAAAGGTTACCGGAACAGATAAAATTTTTAGAAAACTATTTTTCTAAAACATTTTTGGAAAGGAGTATTTTCAAAAACATGTCTTTTAAGAGAAAAGTTTTTGAAAGGAAAGCATAATCCCCAATAGCCATATCTATATCTTTCGAATTCTCCATTTTGAATCTCTTCCTTTCTCTCGTTTTGAGTTTCCCCTCCGCGTATAGATGATCTTTCTAAGATAGATAAGGATGGAAAACCACTTCAAGGGACTTAGACGTTAGTCGGATTAGAAGTTGGTTCAAGAAGGAGGAGGACTGGTAGGTATCTATTGGATAAACGATGGGAGGAAGGCTCAAATAGTTGTTTGGTTAATGAAAGATGAAACCTCATTGGTGGGAGGTTACGAGTGGAGAATAGGTAAGAAGAAGGCAAGTGGTTATCCTTTTAAGAGGAATAGGACACCTTATTAGGATTGTTCAAAGAAGCAAGGGCAAGGTATGGAATCTTCTGGAGGGTAGTTGTATTCCCTCACGACTAGGGTACCAGGTGGGGATAAGACCGTCTAGGTTGGAATTTGGATTTCTTTATTATCCAATTCAAACTTTATTTGATCCTGATATATCGAGTTCGTTTATCTCACCATTGATAGTTGAGTCACTGCACTTAGACACCAGTTTGGTAGATGATCCCTTAGTTGTTTCAAACCCAGTTGGGGCTCCATGATATGTTTGGGTTTGAAAGTTTCTATACTTAGCGTTGAGTTTAGATGTGATGCTTGTTGGGCTTCACGGGCTATGGGTTAATTTTGGGCATGAACTGGTTATCCAGTAGGAGTGCTGTTCTTCATTTTGAAGGGAGAGTTGTTAGGCTTATGGGCCGCCTAAGTAACACTCTCGAGATCTCTTGTAATCCCATAGAATATGTTATGCTAAGGTATCTAGAATCGCCTGACACGTTGGTCTAGAGTCTGCGATCTGTTAGAGCGGTCCGGGAATACCCGGATGTGTTTGAGGAGGTGAAGGGCTTACCTCCGAAGCGGGAGATTGACTTCCGAATATATCTGGTGGATAAGGCCAAACCAGTATCTTGGCCAGTGTGCCACATGGCTCCTAGTGAGAGGAGGGAACTCCATAAGTAAGTAGGCGATTTGCTTGAGAAAGGGTTCATAAGACGAAGTATATCGGAGTGGGGCGCTCCAGTAGTTTTTGTTATGAAGGCGGATGGGTCCCTCAGACTTTGTGTAGGCTAAAGAGAACTAAAGAAACTCACAAAGAAGAATAGACACCCATTGCCAAGGATTGATGATCTCTTTGATCAGTTGGTTGGCGCCTTAGTGTTTTAGTAGTGGACTCAGCCACGGAAGTTCATCAGTTGAGAGTGGCTGAGGATAGCATAGAAAAGACTACCTTTAGGACTCCGGATGTTTTCTTTTATGAGTGGCTAGTGATGCCATTGGGTTTGACGAACGCCCCCGCATACTTTGTTGAGAAGGGTGTTCAGGGAGTACCTAAATAAGTTCGTGATGGTCTTTGTAGATGACATCTGGGTCTTTTCTAGGAGCGAAATAAGTTTTCGTATGTGCTCAATAGGCTGAGCAGGGCCAGTATAGGATAAACGACGGTTTTGGAGCGAGACTGGCGAGAACATCCAGAATTGGTCAAGGGCTTAATTATTTAGCCATTTTTACTAGTATCGTCTCACGTAGGTCGTCTGAATTCGAAGGAGGTATCCCTTGGGTGTTTGTCTGATATTGGTTTAGGCCTTTGGGGCTTGCATTTGGGGGATGCCGAATTCGACTAGGGTGATCTGCGTGGGAGACGGTTATGATGATCTTGGATGATATTCTGGTGGAGAAGAGCATGCCCTACATCTTAGGGAAGTGTTGGAGACTCTTCGAGCGCATAGTCTTAGGACAGCAAAAGTGGATGGGATCTTTAGCATCCTATGAGTAAGGGTAACATGGTAGCAGACACCTTAAGTAGAAAAAGGTTGTCCTTGAGTTCATTGTTCGTTGAACGACGAAGCTTAGAGTTTATTTCTAAGTTTGACTTTAGACCTTCCGTTGACTTTGTACCCGATTTGCTAGCTTCTTTGGAAGTTAGAACTACTCTTTTGGGGCGGATTGGAGAAGCACAGAGGGGCGACCCACAGTTGGTTGAGTTAGTAGAGAAGCTCATAAGGGGGGAGTCGTCCAGCCATTTGAGTAGGTACACCTTAGAGATAGAGGGTGTTTGCGTAGAGACAGTAGACTTTGTGTACCGCAGGACGAGGGTTTGAGGAAGGCTATTCTTGATGACGCACACCGTTTTAGGATGACCATTCATTCCGGTGGGGGTAAGATGTACCAAGACATGAAGAGGGCTTTCTTCTGGGCCGGTATGAAGAAAGATGTGGCCGAGCATGTCGCTCGATGCTTGGTGTGCCAACGAGTGAAGACGGAGCGAAAGAAACCGGGTGGGTTGCTTCACCCATTGGAGGTTCCGCAATGAAAGTGGGACAGCGCCTCGTTGGATTTTATTGACAGGTTACCCAGATCGAGAAAGAGTAATACAGGAATTTGGGTGGTGGTAGACAGACTTACTAAGAACACCCATTTCATACCTGTGAAGAGTAAGTGGACTGCTCCATGGCTAGCTTTTGTATATCTTCGAGAGATAGTTCGATTGCATTGGGTACCCTCCAGTATAGTGAGTGATCGAGATCCTATCTTCACTAGAGAGTTTTGGAAGAGTTTGCAAAAGGCGGTAGGGACTCAGTTGCGTTTGAGTACCGCATATCATCCTCAGACGGACGGCCAGACCGAGAGGGTGAATCATATTTTAGAAGACCTTTTGAGGCTATGTATCTTGGATTTTGGAGGTACATGCGAGGAGCATCTTCCATTGGTGGAGTTGCCCGACAGACCTAGTGATGTATTCTATGGGAGGAAGTGCCTACATGAGACCGCAGAGGTGGTAGAGCCGAGTTTGCTTAGAGAAGTGGAAGCAGAGCGTGATGCGACGATTCGACGAGCTCCTACTTGCATCCTTGGGTCAGAGATTTGGAAGCTGAGAAACAGAGAGGTTCAACTAGTCAAAGTACAAAGGGGAGATGAAGAGAGTGACGCTACCTGGGAGACGGAAGCGAAGATGCGTTCGAGGTACCCTTTTTCTTTCGGAGGGTATATCCTTTTGCTTCTCCTTCATCACATATCTTGTGCTTATCTTATCCTTAGTATGTCCTCTCGTTAGTACTTTTGACCTTTAGATAGGGTAAACCTATGGTTGAAACATGTGTTTGAGACATGTTATGTATGATGGATGCAAGTGGATGCAAGTGTTTGCTAGTGGTTGCTCGTGGATGCATATACACACACTCTAGGCACTAGATCGGCTCAATCACTTCATATTGCATATTGCATAAAATTGTGTGTAGGAAGCTATATTTATGGATGTATAATGATTGTGTTATCATATGGATGATGCATTTTGGTGAATGATTGTGCACTCATGTAGATATTGTATGTGTCGATAGGGTTCCCTCGCATACATAATGGATGCATGGCACTATCATGGTTTGCATATGTTCATACATTAGATAGGGAACATATACACACACTTTTTGCATATGCTCATACATCATTAGAAATTGTTTTAAGGACAATGGATGCCAGTGTTTGATGGTTGAGTAGATGGTTGTTTGGTTGGTAGGATACGTTCTTCTTGACTAAGAGATTTCGGGGACGAAATCCTTTAAGTAGGGGAGAATGTAACACCCCGTATGTTAAATAACTTGTTATAACATAAATCAGAGCAGAATTAAATTTAATATTCTGAATCAGGGGAAACGGGCTGTGCCATTGCGTTCGTCTCGGAAAAATACGCGAAATAGAGTCCGAGTTTTCGTAAATCGGAGTCCGTATGACCAAGTTATGGCCCGTCAAAGTTTCACGAAAAATCAAAAACAAAAACTGCTCATGTTTTGAGGCCCGGGATGAGTTTTGGGCTGTTTTTTTTGGGCCCTAAATGGTTCCTACACTTGACTTCTTCCCCAAGACATGCTTTAAAGGCTAGGATTGGCTCTAGGGTATATCCTATGGTCCTAAAACATCTAACTAATCTATATATACACCCTAATACCCCCCTTATCCTTACCAAAAAATAAATCTAAGGCCATTATGCCACCACCACTTGGAAAATTGGAGAGCCTCCACTAAAAATCCTAAGAGGATTTGCAAGCTAATCTACATCTTCTTCTACTTAATCATTGGGATTTGCTTCATTTAACTTGCTAATCTTGTTTTGGTGAGTTTCTATGGCTTTAATAATCAATTGTTAAATTGATTATGGTAGGATGTGATAAGACATGACTATGTTTGTGGATGAATGTATTTATGCAAGTTTGTATGATATGTGATTTGCAAGTTTTATGTTAAATGCAAGTTAAGGCCATGTTTTATGATGCAAAACACCATGTTAAACATTTATGCATATGTGACATGTTATGCAAACTATATGTGAGAATATATGCAAGTTATATGTAACATGATATGCAAGTTATGCATGTGATTTTGTGCATGCTAAGTAGTTGGTGTTATGCATGTTAAGTATTTGATGTTATTCATGCTAAAGTATTTGACGTTATGCATGATAAGTATTTGATTGTATGCATACTAAGTATGGGGTTTTATGCATGTTAAGTGTTTGGGTTTATGCAAGTTAAGTGGTAGGTTTATGCATAATAAGTATTTGATTTTATGCATAATAAGTATTTGATTTTATGCATAATAAGTATTTGGTTTTATGCATAATAAGTATTTGATTTTATGCATAATAAGTATTTGGTTTTATGCATAATAAGTATTTGATTTTATGCATAATAAGTATTTGATTTTATGCATAATAAGTATTTGGTTTTATGCATAATAAGTATTTGATTTTATGCATAATAAGTATTTGATTCTATGCATGATAAGTAAGTGGTTTTATGCATGCTAAGTGTTTGGTATTATGCATAAATCATGATATGCAAGTTTACCCTTTTAAATATGGTATATACATATGCAAGATGGCACTCTTATATGCTATGCATGTTTACCCTCCTTTAAGATGCAAGTCATATATGTAAGTTCGACATATTATGCAAGTTATGCTTACATGCAAGCTCAACATGTTATGTAAGTTATGTGCATATGCAAGTTATGTGTATGAGGGTATGCAAGTTGTGTGCATAGTGTTATGCAAGTTAAGTTTATGAGATTATGCAAGTTATGAGCATGATGTTATACAAGTTATGTATATGCTTAAATGCGAGCTTAATGTGATATGCAAGTATGTGAATGCTTATGCAAGTATATGAATGCCCATGCAAGTATGTGAATGCTTATGCAAGTTATGTGTATGCTTAAATGCATGTTTAACATGTTATGCAAGTTATGAGGATGCTTATATGCAAGTTTAACATGTTATGCAAGATATGTGTATGATAATATGCAAACTCATATGTCATATGTTATGCAAATCATGGGTATGATAATATGCAAGTTTGGGTTATATGTAGTTGGGTTAATATATGTTCATATATGCAAGTTGACATCCTCTTAACCCATGACAAAGTTATATGTTAAACCCATGATATTTGTGATGGATCTTTCCCTTTATTATGTCGTGAAATGAGAACGATTTACGTGGGGAACGATGGGGTAATAAATATGTTAATAAAAGTATGATTGGGTATGATTAAGCATACCATAAAAATAAATTACCATAAGTGGGAATTTACCTATTGAGTTAGGTCTACCCCATGGGAATTTACCTATTGAGTTAGGTCTACCCATGTTATGGAAAATTTGATATTAATTAGGGATAATTAATATGGGGGTGATTAATTAGGTTTAATTAATCAACTAAGACACGAGGTTGGACCCTTTTGTAGCGGAAGTCTGCCCGGAACCGACCGGCCATCCAGCAGCTACAAATGACTGGCCCAATGTGAGAGGTCTTAGTCATAAATTAAATACATGATTAAAGTAAAGACACGAGGTTAGGCCCTTTTTATGACAGAAGTCTGCCCGGAACCAACCGGCATATCCAGCAGTCATAAAAGACGGTCTAATGTGGGAGGTCTTTATGAGGTCATGATATTAATTAATGAATTAAGAAACACTTAACCATATTAGCATGTAGTGGGACATGAGGGGTTAAGTGGGTGCCTTGGGGTGGCATGATGAGACTAGTGGGTTGCCTTGGGTGGCAATAGAAAAATACGATTAGAATACTTAACCAAGGTGGAACATGTAATTAAACATGATAAAAGGGTTAAGTAAGTGCCATGGGTGGCATGTGAGAATACGATTAGAATACTTAACCAAGGTGGAACATGTAATTAAACATGATTAAGGGGTTAAGTAAGTGCCATGGGTGGCATGTGGGAATCTAGTGGGTGCCCTAAGTGGCAATTGAAATATGATTAAAGGACTTAACCAAGATTTATAACATGTAAGGGGACATGGTTAAAGGGTTAAGTGGGATGCACTAGATTAAACGACAAGCTTAAGTAGTAGCTTGTGGGGGCCCATTTCAACCAATATCCCAAACGTATCTTTGTAGGCTCGACTCTAGTCGGGTGACGGGACACGCATATTGGGCTTGACTGTAAGAGGCCAAAACGGGTTAGCGGTGGCAACGCGGGATCAACGGGTTTCATATGCGTGTGTGGACCCGGGCTGGTTGGTAAGTCGTTGTTGCATCGTGTAGATATAAAGCCGTGCACAGTGATATTATATGGTAGCCACTTTGGGGAATGATACACCCCCTTTTGTGGGACCAGCACGGGTATCTACGGTAGGGAGCCGATCGCTTGGGGGTAGTGGGTACACCTAGTAAAAATAGGGGCAGACGGCACCTGCGTAGGGGTACAAGAAACTACCGGGTAAAAATTACTAAGTACACTTAGTGGGATCAACCTTTAAGTAGGAATTACTCTTGGTGGGTAGAACTGGTGTGGTGCAGTGTAGGAATTACCCTTGGGTGAATAAGTCTGGGGTGGTGTAATCTAATAATTATCCTTGGGAGGATAAAAGCGTCTTCTCGGTTATCTTAGTACACCCTATGTTTTGTTGGCTACTTAGTGTGGTCATTATCCCCAGAGGTACCGTACCTTATTTATGTCATACCCTAATTACTTTAATGGTTGTATTGTTAGGGTTATAGGACTCACTCAGACTTATGTCTGACCCCGTTGTTTTTATCTTTTTTTCCCAACCCTCAGGTCCTACGGTGGATCCTAGCGGTAGTAGAGCTTGATCGGATTTCTGTTTCCAGTCTTGAGGAGCTTGGGTAGATGTAAAGCTCCAGTTATCCAGTTATCTTTTCTTTTCTTATGGCTATTGTATGAGAGAGTGGGATTATGTACTTCTTTATTTTGATGAATATTGTACTTGACTTTTATCGTGGTTTTTATGATGTAACCAGACATGTTTATTTCCGCTGTTATGAGATGATGTTTTAAAATTTCAAGTACTATTTATACCTGTCTTGTTGTAATTTTTCTGTTCTATATTCACTAAAATACTCCACCGATGCTATGGCATTCCCTTAGTGAGTGACTATAGCGGGTGTGGGGTGTTACAAGAAGACCAAGGCCAAGGCAAAGCAAACTTGACGAGGGCTCGAGCTCAAGGCGGAACTCAAGGCTCTCGAAGTTGAGGAGTATAGTCCTGACGATCCGTTAATTCCCTTGCACCCAACTCCTCCGGCTGTCGGAGCTTCTGCTGTAAACTTGCATGAAATGTCAGCTGAAGGTATTTCCATATTTTCTCCACAATTTGTCAAAGCAATTATGACTTTTCGCCGTTCTGCGGAGCAGCCCGTTGAGTTAATAACATGTGCCTCTCATAATACAGGTGACACATTGACCGAGAAAAGGGGAGAAAAGAAGGCGGAGGCAGAGAAAGTTGACATCCCCTCAAGCACTGATGCTGAAATTTCTGAGATTTCAAAGCAAACCGATGGTGGTGAAAAGGTAACCGTGGCACCTGTGGTATCCAACAATGATGTTCCTGCAGATGCAGAGGTTATTGCTACTTTGAAGGACACAGACAGTGGTCATGGGGATGAAGAGGATGACATTGTTATTACAGATGAAATCAAGGGTGGTGGTGATGAAACCTTGGCTGATAAATAGGCTAAGGAAGAGAAGCAGTTGCTTCTTATGAAAGGGGAACATGACCCAGTATACGTGCCCCCTATCTCTGAAATCGATCCCAAAACTGGGTTGGTCATAAGATTCTCCTCCCGATCGATAACTTCACAACACACCTCTCAATCTTCTAGTTCTTCGCCAGAGCCTCTTGTTGATAAGAGGAAGAGGAAAAAAGGTGATCGTTCGGATGTTGACAAGGAGGAGTCGGGGAAGCAGAAGAAGAGAAAAAAAGCCAAAATAGGCCCCCAAGCATGAGTCGGATGCAGATGTTAGTTCATATTTTTTTTCTTAGGATTTTTAGACTTTCCACTGGCCAGAAAATGAAATTGTGAGAATGTCCCTCACTTTTGTTTAGCTATCTTATCTTGTATCCCCATATCTTAGTAAATGAAAATTGATTTTTGTTGCCTTTAATTTAATATGCAATGCAGTGATTCCAAGTTCCTTGCATCTCTGTGCAACCTCCTGAGTAGCCAACATAACGGCATGAGGGGATGATTCATCTTGGTCGACCTTGACTTTCACCCTTGTCGTGATATGAACAAGAGTTTCCCTTCAAGACAAATCAGCCACATAAAAAGGGGAACTGAACTTGCAATTTTAATTTATCGCATTAGCCACAAATATTTAAACCATAATTAATTGAAAATTAAATCATGAATCCAATTAGCAAAATTTTAAAATTTCTGTGCAGAGAAGTGATGTGTGTATATGCCCCCAATCAATCATTTAATATGATGCCTAGCCAGGGCTTATTAATGATTGACTAGAGTCATGTGTGTTGCCCCCTATTATGAAAGGTGGGGGGAAAGGATTCTTTTAGCGCTAAATTTCTAACAATTTTATACTCTCCCGATCCTTCAGCGGGTTAGAGTTCGAGCTCGTTTCAGGTCTGCTCTCCGATCCTTTAGCGGGGCAGAAATTCTGGGGGCGCTAAATCTCTGGCGCTTTTATACTCTCCCAATCCTTCAGTGGGTTAGAGTGGTGGCAAGGCGGTTTTATCATGGTGCACCTTCACGCCTTGCGGACGTCATCTTCGCGTCCTTTATACTCTCTCCTGATTCTGGGAATTAGAGTTTTATCGTGGGGTGATTTACTTTGCCGCACCTTGTGGTCCTCGATTATGGTTCCTCTTTCACCTTGTGGCACAATGCATTGGATGTTCCAATATTGCTGCATAATCTGTGACAAACTCAAAAAACAACAATAATTTATATTAATTGAGATAAAGCAAATAGGTAATGGTGCAGTAAAGGTAAATGACACACGATATTTTTATAGTGGTTCGGTCGAATCATGACCTACATCCACTTTATAATCTTTTGTTCAAGTAACCAGACTATTCTAGGCAAGTCGTGCCTTTTTACATGGTCCTAAAAACAAAAGAATGAAACCGACGATTTCACATCAGGTAAGGCCGCAAATGCTGGGCGTTCAACACTCTGGGGATTTCGTCTCCATCTATGGTTGCTAGCTTGAAGGTTCCATTATCAAGTCTTCGCAGGATGGAATATGGTCCTTCCCATTTCGGACCCATATGCACTGAGTATGGGAAGACACGTTTTAGAACCAAGTCTCCGGGTTCAAAAGTTCATGCTTGAACTTTCTTGTTGTAATATCGAGCTATCTGCTGCTTATGTCTTAAGGCACGTAAATCTGCTTCGACCCTCTTCTCTTCGATCGTGTCCAAGGATTCAAGAAGCAACTCATTGATGGTCATCGGGTCGTAATAGGTGACTCGGTGAGAAGGTACTTCTAACTCGACCGGGATGACCGATTCAGTTCCAAAGGCGAGAGAAAATGGTGTATGGCCCGTTGCTGATTTATAGGTTGTTATGTAGGCCCATAGTGCCAAGGGCAATTCATCGACCCACA
Organism: Allium sativum; assembly: GCA_030737875.1. Taxonomy (NCBI): domain Eukaryota; kingdom Viridiplantae; phylum Streptophyta; class Magnoliopsida; order Asparagales; family Amaryllidaceae; genus Allium; species Allium sativum. The sequence goes on from CM060912.1 coordinate 110,241,844, forward strand.
TGGCCTTGGCCCGCTTCAATCTCTTCTTCAGGATGGATTTAATCGCTTTATTTGCCGCCTCCACTTGGCCGTTCGCTTGCGGATGTGCCACAGAGGTGTACCTTTTCTCGATGTGGTATTTTTGGCAAAAATCTCTAAACTCGGTGCTGTCAAACTGAGTTCCATTATCCGTTATGACAATTCTTAGGATCCCAAATCGGCATATGATGTTTCTAACAACGAAGCTGATTACTCGCTTGGTTGTTATTGTGGTTAATGGCTCTGCTTATACCCATTTGGTAAAATAATCCACGACTACGATAGCGAATTTTGCTCCACCCTTTTATATGGGGAGGCTTCCAATGATATCAATTCCCCACATAGCAAAGGGACACGGACTCGTCACCATCTTCAGCTTGCTTGATGGGGCCCTATGGATCTTAGAAAATCTCTGGCAGGCGTCACAACGTCGCGCGTATTTGGCCGCATCCTTATTTACGGTTGGCCAGAAATAACCATATAGTATTATTTTCTTCGCCAACGTTTGGCCTCCCGTGTGATCTCCACATTCTCCTTCATGTACTTCTTGCAATACGCACTGAATATCGCTGTGGGCAATACACCGGAGGAGGGGCATTGAAAATACTTGTCTATACAGAACTCCCTCTTGCAACACATACCGAGAGGCCTTCCGAATTATTGCATGCCTCTCACTTTTCTTCGTAGGGAGCGTTCCATACATTAGGAAATTCTTCAAAGGAGTCATCCACGACTCCCTTTCAGGTTCAACATCTAGTACCGGATCAACTTCCATCTGATCTATACTAGGTGACTGTAAGACTTCCATCGGGACCAGTTCTGTATTTTCAGTACTGTCAGAACTGGCCATTTTCGCCAATTTATCTGCTTTTTGGTTCTCTGCTCAAGGAATGTGGGATATGATGTGATGGTCAAAAGCATCCAGCAACTTTTTCTATTTTTCTAAATATGATATCAGCCTAGGACTTTTGGCCTGGAATTTTCCTATGACCTGGTTCACAACTATTTTGGAGTCGCAAAAGGTGTCTAAATTCGTAATCTTCAACTCCTTTGTGAGTTTCAAACCAGGAATTAGGGCTTCGTATTCTGAGTCGTTGTTAGTGGCGCGGAACTCCAATCTGAGAGCATAGTATATCAGCCGTTTTTCTGGAGTTTCGAGCACCACTCTGGCACCAGATCATCTATCGTTCTTTGCTCCGTCATTGAACAACTTCCAGGCTCTGGGATCGAGGAGTAGCCTTGGCGGATCGACTTCTTCGCTTATTGTGTCATCTTCTGGGATGGTAAACTCTGCTATGAAGTCTGCCAGCACTTTCCCCCTTATTGATCGTCGGGGTTGAAAATTCAAATCGAACCGACTTAGTTCAATGTTCCACTTAAGTAATCTTCCTGAAGCCTCTGGCCTTTGAAGAACTTGTTTTAACAGGTGATCAGTGTATATAGTAATCGGGTGAGCTTGAAAATAGTGGCGAAGCTTCCTTGATGCAATCAACAAACTGTATGCAAGCTTTTCTATCCTTGGATAATTTCGTTCAGTTGCCGCCAACTTCTTACTCACATAATATACTGGTCTTTGCACCATATCTTCTTCTCTAACCAAAGCCGAACTGATCGCATTGGATGACACTGCTAAATATACGAATAATTCTTCATGAACTATGGGTTTAGACAAAATCGGGGGTTTTTCTAAATGATTCAAGAGATTCTGGAATGCTTCAATACAATCAAGGGTCCATTCGAAGTTGCGCTTTCCTTGCATTATTAATTCGAAGAATGGGATACATTTATCTGTAGCTTTGGAGATAAATCTACTCAATGCCACTACTTTCCCTGTGAGGCTTTGCACATCTTTAATCTGTCTAGGTTTCTTAATATTCCGGATTGCTGCGATCTGGTCTGGATTAATCTCGATCCCACGCGAATTGACGATAAATCCTAAAAAATTTCCCGATGCTACCCCAAATGAAGATTTAAAAGGGTTTAATTTCATTCCAGACTTCCAGAGAATTTCAAACATTTCTGCTAAATCAGAAGTATGGTCAGATGATTGTTTGGACTTCACTAACATGTCATCGACGTACACCTCCATCGTCTCCCTAATCTGGTTGTAAAACATCTTATTGACCAATCGCTGATATGTAGCACCGGCGTTCTTCAAGCCAAAAGGCATCACTACATAGCAATACAATCCCAAATCTGTAATGAAGCTTGCGTGTTCTTGGTCAGGGACGTGCATAGGGATCTGATTGTATCCCGAATAAGCATCCATGAAAGAGAGGAGTTTGTGGCCAGCTATCGAATCCACCAGCTGGTCAATTCTTGGCAACGGAAAACTGTCCTTTGGGCAAGCTTTATTCAGGTCCGAGAAGTCAATACATGTGAGCCACTTTCCTTTGGCCTTTTTTACCAAGACCGGGTTGGAAATACAATCTGGATATGTTGAGTCTGTGATGAACCCATTGTTTCTCAATTTCTCAACTTCCTCTTTCAAAGCAGCTGACCTCTCCGGGCCAAGCATTCGCCTTTTCTATTTGATAGGAGGATGCTTCGGGTTGATGCTTAGCGAATGACTCATGATCGAAGGAGATATCCCACACATATCTGAGTGGGTCCAAGCGAATACATCTAAATTGGCTTTCAAGAAATCCGTTAGCTCTCTGGCTCGAATAGGGTCTAACTGGGATCCAATCTTCAGGACCTTCTCTGGGTCTCCATCATCCATCGGAATATCCACAGTTGTTTCATTAGGAGTTGCCATTCTGCCCCCAGGCTCTTCGTCCTCTCTGGGATCTATGTCCTCGGGTAGTTCTCTGGGCGACTCTCCCATAGTTATTTTTTTAGTTGCTATAACGTTTCCTCCCTTGCTAGGGAGGAAGCGCCTTCGGTCTCTACATCTTTTCCTTTGCGGAGCATCTTCAACTATGCAATGTAGCATGCTCGGGCCACGACTTGATCTCCTCTTATTATACCTATACCAGCTTCAGTCGGGAACTTCATTAATAAATACCAAGGGGCTATACAAGCTCTGAACTTTGCTAGTGCTGGTCGGCCTAAAAATGTGTTGTATGGGGATTCGACGTGCAGAACCACAAAAAGAAGGATTCTTATTCTCTGGCGCTCCCCTTCCCCAAGGGTTACCGACAACTCTACATATCCCATTGGAGCAGTTGAGGCTCCATTGAATCCATGTATCCACCCTTCACATGGTTTTAAATCCTTTGGCTCAAGTTTCATTTGGTCGAACGTTGTCTTGAACAAAATGTTGTCCGAGCTTCCGTTATCTACCAGAACTTTATGGACTATGGCCAGACCAATTGTGGTTGTGATTACCAAGGGATCCTCAGTTGGGGAGTGAACGCCAATGCTATCTCTGTCGTGAAAGATGATGTCATCAGTCGTTGTCTTCTGTTGTTTGACTGGAGCAATGTCCTCAGGGTTACTGCCTTATCCTGCCATTGGGGGTTATTTAGCTGCATTGACATACTGGTCCATTGCCCTAAAGCTATGCCCAGCCAAATGAAGCCCTCCTACTATGGTGTTAATAACGATGTTCTTCCCTTTTTGCTGAGGGGTCAGCCGGGGAGTAGGCTGGCTCTGATTCTGATTCTGGTTTTGATTTTGGTTTGGGATCGATGCGGCTTGCCCTCTGTCTCTGGGAGTGACCCTGTACTCATCGAGTTTTCCTTCTCGGAGTAGCCTCTCGACCAAGTCTCTCAGGTGACGCCATTCATTTTTGGAATGACCATGGATTTGTTGAAATAGACAGAACTTTCCAGTTTCGCGCTCTTTGTCTGTCGACTCTCTCGGGGGGAGGCCTTTTGTATGGAAGGACGTTATAGGTATCCATGAAGATATTCTCCAATGTATCATTTAACGGTGTGAAACTCTCAAATGGACTGGGTTGAGATCTTCTCTAAGAATCATTTCCTCGGTTTCTCTTCCGATTATTGCTATTGTTGTTTCCCGGTTGGCGACCATTTCCTTGATTTTTATTCCCATCATTGACTTCAACCTTTCATGGCCACATTGCTCTGGATATCTTCCTTATCAGTAGCCTTCCTTTTTCGAATAGCATATATCTCTTCCTGTCGTAAACGGACATTAGCTTTTTCATAAAATATTTCTCTGGTCGGAGGTGGTTTGCCGACCAGATATCTTCCAAACTCTGTATCCTTATCGACATCGTCAATTAAGGCCATCAACACAGTTTGCTCATGCGGATCTTTAACTTCTGTGACTGCTAAATTAAAACAATCCAAGTACGACCTTAAGCTTTCGTCCGGTCGCTGCTTAATAAGAGACAACTCAATCACATTCTTAGATCTCTGAGCGTGAAGGCGCAATTGGTTCACGAACTTCTCACTCAATTCCCTGAAACTCGATATCGACCGAGCTGGCAAGCGGGTAAACCACACTAATGCCATATCTTCCAGAAATATAGGGAATGCCTTAAACTTTATCTCGTCTGTAGCTGCGGCGACATTCATGGACCAGGAATATCGCATCAGATGCTGGATTGGGTCAGATTTGCCCGCATAGCGATTCATTGTTGGCATATTAAAACGTCTTGGGAATGTGACCTCCAATATATCATCGGTAAAAAGCGTATGACTGCGATCTATGCCCCAATCTTCATCCCTATACCCTCGGCTAGCTATCATGTTTTCCCTGATCATTGCTTCAACATCTGCCTGGGTCAAGGTGGACTCAGGATCGTCACTTCTTGCCCGATGAGCTTCTTCAACATTTCTTTGACGTGCAGCTAGAAAGTCTTGGATTCGGGAGGAGCTTCCTTGCCCCCTGTTGCCGAGGTCAACTAAGCGACGAGCGGGGGGATTGGGTCGATTCTGAGCAGGATCAACCACGTTTCCATTCCTCAGCGGTAAAGCAGGTTCATTCAAGTTACGATTGCTAGTTCCCTGGTTAAGCACTTCCTCTTCCCGAGATCGAAGTTACTCTATGTTCTCAGCTCTTTCTAGCGGGGGCCAACGTCGGTTTCTTCGGGGCTCCTCAGACGAGGATGTGTGTTCCAGGGAAGGAAGACGGGTTGGTGAGGAAACCCTCTGCCTTATGAGGTCGTCAATTCGCCTATCCATAGCAGTCAGATTCTGTCGCAATACTGAACTCTCTTGCCGCTGAGCAGCTAACTCATCAAATAATCTTTCCCACATGTCAATAATGCGAGAGAGATCCCCTTCAGTAGCCGGGGCAAAAGGGTCAAATTGGTCGCCAATATTCTCTGTTATACGTAAAGAGCTTGAGCCAGGTCGAGCAGATGTACCAGCACTGGAGGATCGAGCCAAAACCTCCTTTCCGGGTCGGGTCGTAGTCTGCTTGTCCTTTTGGATTGCAGGATCCTTACCTCAGTGGCTCGGTGCGTCCCCCTGGGATCCGATCGCGGAAGTGTTATGGGGACGGTTCGCGACGAGGTCATGGGAGCGTGTGGCAACTCCTTCAGCTGGTTGGGTCGCGATCCCCTCAACAGATCGGTTTGCCCCCTCCTCTCGGCGATCCGTGACCTCCTCCTCGGGATGCTCGTGCACACTTTCTTCAATTGCTTCATTTTCAGCTTCGTTCACCTGCAAAACTCGTACTTCCTTAGACTTCTTTCCAGCCATGATATCTGAATATCGCTGGAATCTTCAAAAACTGAAACAGTGGAGTTTTGGACTGTTTTCTTCGGACTTGAGTATCCAAACAACGGAACAACAATCCAATGTACTAAAAATTCGCTCTTAATGAAAGCACCAAAATGGTAGATCCAAAATTGGGTCTAACACCCAAGTTGTTCTAATCTATGAAGAATTATAGTTGAAATATAAAGAAAAAGCAGAAAAGACACGAGATTTATAGTGGTTCGGCATTAACGAGACTACGTCCACTTTATATGTTGTTGATTTTATGATGAATGCAGATACAATCAATGATTTCACTCAATCTCACTCTTACAACTGTGATTCTCTCAATATGATAATGGTGGAATCAGGTTTCTCCATTGCCAAAAGATCCCCAAAAATGCCAAGTTCTAGGCTATTTATAGCTAATTTATTTAGGCGGATCGCGGTCATACGTGGTACAAATCTCAAGAATCTCGGACTGGTTCGTAGCTTGATGGAGAATTGGTCAATATGATAGTTGTGGACAGGTGTCGCGAGAACCTACATTCTCGGATCGTGGATGACTTGGTCTTGGCCATCAGCTTGGTGTCCGGGATCGGATCGAGGCGTTGTGGATGGATCAGGTCGAGATAGAAGTAGCGAACCAGGTCGCGTAAAGGTATGGCGATCCGGAGGGAGCATCACCAATTGCGGAATGCTGGATGATCGTGATCGAGCTTTTATGATTCGTAGACGTGAAACTTCATATTTTCTTCGTGTATTGATCTTGGTGGCTTGATCAAAAAGCTAGCCAACAAAACCGAACCAAGCTAAGGATGGTCAGAAGAAGAATAAGAAAGATGTTGAGTGCTATAGTTGTGGCAAGAAGGGTCATTAGAGGACAGGAAGTGCTATCAACGTTGTTCCTTCTTCGTCGAATTCCCAAACTACAGCGGAGAAAGGAAATGGTGTCATTATCCAAGGTATGCTTTCTATTTATGATGTTCCTGTTCGAGTATTGTTTGATACTGGGGTTTTCCATCTCTTCATATCTAGTGACCTGGTAGAGAGTTTGGGATTGGAACCCAAGATTGTCGATAATCCATTAGTTGTGACGAACCCCGATCGGTGGTTCGACTAGCCTTAGTATGGTTTGTCGTAATTTGGTCTTATCTAGTCATGGATGCATGTTTGTTTGTGATTGCTTTGTTTTGGGATTTACTGGGTTTGGCATTATTTCGGGAGTCGATTGGCTCCAAAGGTATAGGGTGGTGGTAGACTGTAAGGGGTCTTCAGTAACCATTAGAGTGGATGATGGGCGGATGGTACTGTTTTGTTGCCAACCTAGTGATAGGGTAATGGCTAGTTTTCTAAATTCCCTTGACATCCCGCATGATGAGTTGTCAGATGTGCCTATTGCTGGCAAGTATGCGGACTTCCACCACACCGAGAGATCGAGTTTTGGATTGATTTATTGAAAGATGCAAGACCTATAGTGATGGCACTTTGTCGTATGGCACCAAAGGAGCAGCGAGAGCTCGAGGTGCAAGTAAGCAATCTTTTGAAGAAGGGATTTATCTGAAGAAATGTTTCAGAGTGGGGAGCACTAGTTGTATTTGCTACCAAGGCCGATGGTTCCCTTCGATTACGTGTGGACTACCGCGAGTTGAATAAGGTAAAGAGGAAGAACAAGTATTCTCTCCCGTGGATAGATGATTTCTTTGATCAACTGAATGGAGCAAGAGTGTTCTCCCAGTTGGATCTCACGACAAGATTTCATCAACTCCGAGTAGCAACTGAGAGTATTCCTAAAATGGCATTTTGGACGCCGTTTGGATTTTATGAGTGGTTGGTCATGCCATTCGGGTTGATGAATGCACCAGCATATTTTGTGGATCTTATGAATAGAGTTTTCAGAGATCAGCTGAATAAGTTTGTTCTTGTGTTTGTGGATGATATCTTGGTTTACTCGAGGATGGAGGAAGAAAACAAGGAACATTTAAGGATAGCGATGGAGGTTTAGAGAAAACACCAATTGAAATCGAAATTTTCTAAGTGTCACTTCCGAAGGAGGGAAGTGAGATTCTTGGGCCATGTTATTTCAGAGAATGGTATTGCCGTGGATCCTGCGAAGGTGGCTATGGTACAAGATTGTTCTACACCTAAGAACGCAACATACGTGAGAAGTTTCTTGGGGTTAGTTGGATATTATCGTAAGTTTATCCAAGATAGCAGCATCGTTAACTCAGTTGAACAAGAAGAATCAAGCTTTTGTTTAAGACGGAAGGTGTGAGAATGCATTTACGAACCTATAGGAGAAGATAACATGTGCTCCAGTGTCACTTATTCCTAAAGGGAACGAAGAGATGACGGTATACATGGATGCCTGTGGTACCGGATTAGGTGCTATATTGATACATGGAGGTTGGAATGCTAGTCGGCAACTAAAGCTACATGAGAAAAGATATCCTACCCATGATTTGGAATTGGCAGCGATCGTGTTCACGTTGAAGATGTGGAGACATTATCTCTTGGGAGAAAGATTCGAGTTATTTAACGATCATAAGTCGTTAAAGTATCTTTTCTCTCAAAAGGATTTAAATCTTCGTCAGCAAAGATGGTTAGAATTCTTGGCTTCATATGATTTCAATATCGCATAGACATTCGGGAAGGGCAATGTGGTACTTGATGCATTAAGTAGGAGACATGCCAATTTGGGGGCTGTGTTTCTGGAATGGAAGCAACTAGAATATATCGCAGGATATGATTTCAGACCTAAGTGCGAGTTGGATCCAGAGATGTTAGCAAGTTTGATGATCAGGACAATCTTGATTGAACGGATTGGTTCGAGTAAGAGGGACGATCCTAACATATTAGAGATCATCTCCAAGGTACAGATGAGTATTGACGGTGAGGAAATGAACAAGCACGGTCTTGATCAAGAAGGACGACTTCGAAAGAATGGGAGACTAGTTGTACCCAACGTTAATGGATTGAGAGACGAAGTGCTTAGAGAGTGTCATCACTCAAAATTAACTATGCATCCCGATGGTAACAAAATGTATCGAGACATGAAGCAGACCCACAACTAGGAAGGGATGAAGAGAGACGTTGGGAAGTTTATATCCAAGTGCATGAATTGCCAATTAGTTAAAGCCAAGCAAAAGAAGCCTAGTGGTTTGTTACAACCACTAGAAATGCCCAAATGGAAATGGGAACAAGTCTCAGCGGATTTTATAGATGGTTTACCAAGGACTAGATTAGGTCATGGTAGCATTTGGGTGATTGTGGATCGGTTCACCAAAAGTGCAAGGTTTATACTAGTCAAGTCGAATAGAACGACAACTAAGTTAGCAGAACTGTATATGAAATGGATAGTGAGATTTCATGGAGTACCCAAAGGTATTGTGAGGACCGAGATCCATTATTTACTAGTGGGTTTTGGGAGAGCTTACAAGAGGCTTTAGGGTCAGAATTACATCTTAGTACCATGTACCATCCTCAAACCGACGGTCAAACAGAGAGGGTGAATCATGTATTAGAGGATCTCTTGAGAGCTTGTATACTGGATTTTGGAGGGTCAAGGGATGACCATTTGCATCTAGTTGAGTTCGCATATAATAATAGTTATCAATCCAGTATTGGTATAGCTCCATTTGAAGCTTCGTATGGAAGACCGTGCAACTCACCATCATATTGGTTAGAAATCGGTGAGAAATTTTTGCTTGGGCCAGATGTAATAAGAGAAAGATCAGATAAAATCAAGGTTATTCAACAGAGAATGAAGGCTGCCTAAGGTAGGCAGAAGAGTTATGCTGATAAAAGACGAAGAAAGTTGAAATTCTCCATTGGCGACTTGGTATTCGTCAAGATCTCTCCGTTGAAGAATGTAATTCGATTTGGTAGGAGAGGTAAATTGGCACTAAGGTTTGTTGGTCCATTCCCAGTTCTCAAAAAAGTTGGGAATCTTACGTATAAGGTTGGATTACCTGACAAGATGGTGGGAGTTCACGATGTATTTCATGCTTCCTAGTTGAGGAAGTTCGTGCACGATTCTAATATGACTATTTGACCAGATCAGTTGGATGATATCGAGGTAGAATCCAAGGCAGTTGGGAGCCGCAGGACGATTCATATTGTCAGACACAATATCAAACAACTTCGAAGGAAGACGGTAGAACTAGTCAAGGTCCAGTGGGGCGATAATGAGAATGACTGTACTTGGGAAACAGAGGAGAGCATAAGGAAGTCATATCCAGAACTCTTTTCCTGGTAAGATTTTAACCGCGATATAGTAATTTCACTTGTTAGTAAACCGCATGCAAGGATAGGCTTGTTATGTTGTTATGTGTGTTTATTGTTTGTAAATGGTTGATAGGCATGTAGGACATCACTGTATATTTTGGTTAAGGAATTTCAAGGGCGAAATTTCTTAAGGAGGGGAGGGGGCATTCTACGCATGAAGGATCGTAGAATATTTATTTCATTCACATACGAAGTCGTATGGTCGTGTGACTTTGGGGGAAAACTATTGCGGTCATTTCCCATGTTCATGATTTTTGCCAAATTTTAAATGACAGTTTTGCACCTAGGGTATCTTGTTTCGCCTATAACTTTTGCTTGGTAAGGATTTTTAACTTGGAACCACTTCCATTAGATTCGAATGATGATTTACCTTCCCTTAGAGTGGCCACATTAATCAAACGTACCTATCGTTTGGGAGATATGGCTCAAATAAGGTTTGGGAGGTGAAAAACAGCATAATTGGGCTTAATCGGGTGATTAGCACCCAAGCCCATAACCCATTTTGGGATTATGGTTATGGGAGGGTTGAGAGGGTTTGGGAAAAAGATTTCATTTCAGTTTTCTAGCCGCCACTTACATCTCTTGAACCCTAACAATGGCCTCCATCTTCCAAATCTCTCTTTAATCACTTTATAATCACATATTAGCCAAATCTACGTCAAATTAAGGCGGATTAGCATAGGAATCGAGATAGAGCTACTGGAATACATTGGGATCCATGCCAAATTAGAGATATTTTCAGATCTGAGATTTATTTGTGGCTAAGGTGAGTGATTAGCATGTTTTTACACTAATTAGGGCTAATTAGTGGGTGATTAGTGATAACTAGTGAAATTATTATTCAGAAAAATATGGAAAAATATGCATAAATTCTAAAATATTATTTTACGCCTCTTTTAGAAATTTGGGTTAATTTGGATTATGTTTGCTAATCCTATTACTAGATATATTAAAAAATAATTAGGGGAAAACATGGGTTTTGGGTATGTTTGATCCATATTAACAAGATAAATTATTGTTTTGGTGTTTATGGTTGATCCTATATGTTATTACTACTATTTGGAATGTTTTATGGTTGCTTAGTAAAGTTAGATTGGTCAAAAATGTCATCGTATGGCGTAAATAACTTCCTGGAAAAGTTGCAGGAAGTAGTGCAGGACCCCTCTCGTGACCAGGGTATCACGATCCGACCCCTGCAACCTGACCCGATCGTGATCACCCCCTCACGAACCGACCGTTCGAGTTTGAGCTCCATGAGCCGATTGCCCAAGAAAGCCATGAACCGATGACCATGAGCTGGAGCATCGCCACGAGCCGCGAGCCGATGCCAGGGGGCGAGCCGCCTTCCCACGAGCCACTCCGAGAGCCACGAGCCGAACCGAAGGATCACGAACTGCTTGCACCAAAGGACCCGTGGGTCATGAACCGAACGTGAAGTGGAGTAGAGGACCGAACCGAGATGATGACCAAAAATCGAGATGCAAAGGTAGTCCAAATGGGAAGTTAGAACTCAGGATCCAGATGGGAACCATCTATTTAACTTCATGAGTTGGGCTTTGCTGTTGGACGTGTGCAAAGGGTTTATCAAAATTTGTAGCTTTAGTTCACCACTGAGAGAAGGATTAGTGGATATGGATAACCTCAATGGGATCATTAAGACTCCCAAGGGCAAGTGATCGTAGCATGGCCATGGATCAGTGCAATGGGGCCATTAGGACTCCCAAGGGCAAGGTGATTGTAGCAAGGTATTGGTGGCTATGGACCAGCGCAATGGGGTCACTAATACCCCATGGGAAAAATGGTCATAGCAAAGGATTTGGTGATCCAAGTGGTGGATATCATATACTTTATGTATTGAGTGAGAGATGTGAGGATGATTGTTATGTTTGATGTTTTCTATCACCATGACAAGCACACTTCCACCTAACACTTTATGTTAGTGTTACCTTGGAGTACTGTACATCTTGTTATGCTAATTCCTTGGTTGCAGGTCCAGGTTCAGGTATGATTATTTATACCTGTTATTGTTCTGTTTTGCTGCTATCGCTCATACCAGACTTTTGTGTAACTCAGAGTTTAATGTCTCTTCTTATTACTCTGGTTTTTCCTAAACGAGCACACTAGAGACAAGGTAGGCGGTATGCACGAGTAGCTGTCCGGAGACAAGTAGAAGGCTTCCACATACTATTTACATATATTCTCCTTGTGTTGTTCCTGGTCACTACTTTGGGCATTAGTAGTGTATCTTTTCTATTTTGCTTTAGAGACAATATTTTGAAGTTGTAATAATGATGGTTTAGATCATAAGCTGTATTTTGGATTCCGCTGCTATGATGGTTTAGTTTTCAGTTTATGCATAGTCTCGCCTGTTTTATGTCAAGTATGTTATTATTATATTTTATTCCATGCACCGTGAGATATACTATAGGTTCCTTGGTGATTCATAGTTTCAAATTCCTTTTCCTTTGATGACCGTCCCGTACTAGTCGGGCATTGGCACAACGCATTTCAAGGGAAATGTCATCTATTGTGGGGCGGGCCGCCACAGGCTTCGTCAAAAGCTATCGATCCTAATTTAGGGTTTGTAGTTTCTGGCTCATTCACTGGTACATGCCCTAAATTGTCTATGATTATTAAGGAAGTGCACTATGATTCTGGTGTTCATGTGGTAATTGCGGTGGGTAGAGGGTCCTAAGTGCCTATCAAAACTGGTGAACTTGGGGTTTTCTTTATCCTTTTGCGACATCAATTCATGTTGTAAGATGGTGTTTTCATGAACCTCGTCATTTGTAAGTTTTCCTTTTTTAAAAGTGGTTTAAGGGAGGTGGAAGATAATTTATTCTGGAAAACTCGGTGTTATAACGAAGCTTGGATAAATTCTTATTTGGCCTCTCTTGTACCACCCGTGGGTATATTATACTCGTTGACTCCACCCATTCAATTTCTTTTGAGGATAGTCTCATGTTATCTCCTGGTTGTGGTTTCTTGGCCTCCACCCAAACGATCATCCAAGGTGAATTCATCATTTCAGGTTGGAGGCAGAGCTACTACAACTTCACATCCTTGTTGGGCCTCGACTTGGCAGTGCCTATCCTAATTCCACTCTAGTCTATTGGCATATTAGCAAATAGAGTGGCTCGTGCTTTCCTTTTATCGCCTCACCCTATGTATAATCCGTTTGCACCTCTTGAATTATTAGGTATTGAAGAGGTTAGAGGTTCTCCTTCGGCCAGTGCCTCATAATATTGTGCAATGGGAAGGGTATAGTTTCGAGGTAGTTCTTATCGCCGTCTTCTAGCCGAGAAGAGGTCGGCTGCCTCTTTGTTTGAACTACGCTTGATTGAATTACTATAGTCAGTTGATTTAGCCACTGACAAGGAAATGACAATCAGTGTGGTTGACTCAAGTTTGTCGAATGCTTTGACGTTATTTATACAGCTGTCACCCCATTTCCTATTTGTTCGGGATCCCCTTTTTTCAGTTTTTCTATATTTTCCTGTTTTTCCACATCGCTTTGTTTGTAGCATGCTTTGGTTTGGTGTTGGGTTGCCCCATGCTATCTTTTTGATGGGGACTGTATGGCTTTCCTGGCTTTTTCTGGTGGTGTGTGTGGTGCCCCCTCTTTTAACTGCTTGTTTTTGTGCTTTCTTGCATGTGTTTTGTTGGTTTGCTTTCATTCTTTTTTCGTTTGCGTGTTTAGCCTGAGTTGAGGAGTCTTGGCTAATTTAGGGAGGGATTTCGGCCCTTCATGTGTCGACATATTTGGTTTTATTTCTCTATATGCCCTCTACCCATTCAGCGATCGGTGGTACCATGTATCCTAGTTTCTCCTTTGAAGCGACCCGAACTTCCCCGGTCTCCGTAGAGAAGAGAAAGAACCAATTACTTTAAGGACAACACGAATTAGAACGCAAACAGGAGAACATTTCATTGTTAATTACAACAATTCCATCAGAATACAAGAATATACAGAGTATGAATAAATATTACACAGAATATATCAGGGATTTAAACACATCGTAGCGGAAAATAATACCAAACACAACTAGAAGTAATACACGGATATAGAGCTTTCCGAGTATCGTTCCAGCTGTAAACCAGGATGCTATGAATATAAATCTGCAAAACCAAAACTACTAGCTGCCCGTGTCAAAATAAGGGCACCCAGAGTTTAGGTTAAAACAATAAACTCCAGGTCAGTCATGTGACTGGTGTGAGAACTAAAACAGTTATTAATCTTTATTTTAAAGTTAGGTAAATCAAGGGACCACGCCGTATAACACGGATCGGGTTTTCTCCTAAGAATACCAGTACATAAAACAACAGCGCAATGCTAAAAAAAGAACAATGAAGCTATTATAAGACCCAGGCCCCATCACACAACGCAACACAAGCCAAAGGATAGGGTTTTACCATATAATAGCCAAAGAATGCTTGATACGCTAAATTTCATCTTTTATTACTATAAGTGTATAGTGTCAAAACCATTTCAATCATAAATATCAATCATAGACGGCATGGGTACCATATATCATGTCGCCATACTAGTTCTACAATCAAAACCGCAAAGTCACATATTGGAAAGTTTGATTTCCATCTGTGAACCGAGGCAAAAGATAGTCCTCACCGATTTCGAGACAATCTAGCCCATGTTTCAGGCTATAGCCGCAACTGCACCTAGGAGCCACAGGGCCGGTCCACCGATGTGTATTAAAATGCCTAAACACTGCGTTTCCCCGCCCTTTGGGGCGTAAATGAGCCAACGAATGACTCCATCGGTCCCGGACCGACCGATATAACCGAGGCGCCTCGCAACAGCAACAACCAAACAGGTGAAAAGTATATAAATGTCAGCCAGTTTAAGCACTGACACCACCACTAGCTAGAAAGAAACGTGTGCCCTCCCTGGATCCTTCTCCCATTTCCGGTTCACAACCTGGGTGTGAGGCTCGCAAATCAACGCTACACAAAGCTATGCCACACAGGTCGTGCTTTGATCATCAACCACAAGACTCTGCTTTTCAACAGAAGCCTTGATCATATTGCCACTTAGGTATGCCACACAGGCAATTCACTCCATGCGATTGATATCCATCGATATATAACCCTTGAGCTCGTACGTCTCAGAGAAGGGCGTTAAGCAAGAGAATAAATTCTCCGCCGCCAAACAGATATATATTTAATAGAAATCAATCACAAAAAATAAAATCCAATGTCAGACACACTGTCCATTTACAAGTTCGTTGTAGGTCTGAACGAAACCGGAGGCACCTTGTACCTCGCATATCCATCGATCTCCACGTACGTCTGGACGATCACCAACTGATTCCCTCCTCTTGTGTGTACAGCCCAATCAAGATCATTAGTAATCACCCAAACGATGTGAAGACCTCCAGTCTTCGACCACCGTCTTCATCCTCGACACCACGTCGAATTAGTTATTCAGAATGGGATAAACCCGGTCTTTCTGAATAACTCGCGTATATAACAAACAAGTGTTACACAAACGCAACATACGCCTCATTCCAATTTAGAATATTCTTTTATTCAAATATTCTTATACTTTGGGAAAGGTTCTCATTAATTTTATCAAAGATAAATTCTTTTAAATTTATTCTTTAATCTTCCTTTGAATATCAATTCAAATTAGTCGGGATTAGCGAACCACACCGAAGTAATCATTTATTTTATTTCCCAATCCCAACCTATTCATCCCATGAAGTAAAACTGGTAATACTTCATATCTAACATCACGGCGTTATCGGTAAATTCAATTACCATTTCACGTTCAAATCAAATTTAAGATTTAACTATCGCCTGGAGCAAAACTGGTGATACTCCATTCTCGACCATTTCAATCTAACTAAAGATTCATTAAAACTCCACTTAGTTTTAATCTTCCCTGTAATCACTATCAATGATTATTTTACTTGGGAAATCACATCCTGTCTTTAACTGGGTTAAAGAACCAATGTCATTTAAAACACAGTTCACTGTAAACCCAAAATCACATTCCATTAATTGTCGGGTTAAAGAACATGTGTTATTTAAAACACCGGTCACGATAAACCCAAAAATCAATTCAATTTCAATTCCAATTAAATACCATTTAATTGGTATACTTCATTAAATCTAAATAAAAAGATTTAATCTTTTTCTCAACTGGGTTTAAGAACAGTGTCAATGAAGACACCATTCACGACAAACCCAAATCACATTTGATATTAAATACAAGGCTCTGAATAGAAAATATATCGGCTTATATTCAATATCAAATTCTACGACCAACAAATATCGTATTGGAAATAACGATATAAATATATCTTTCAAATTTCCATAACAATATCTATATAATCACGAAATCCAACATCGAAATATTCCAAAGATAATTTCGATTCCAATCCATTCCAATTCAATTATTGGAAATTCTGTTTATTTTTAAAACCATTTCAAATCCACTTTATTTATTTTAAAAATAAATAGAATTATAATTCTAGTTCAAAACTAGTTCATTTCGATAAAAATCTACTTTTATCTTTTCAAATATGGAGTTTTTCATCCCAATTCTTCACAAATCATTTCTTATGATTTCACAAAAACAATTACTATTTTTAATAATTTTATCGAGGCCCGTACAGTCGATTTCCATCGACGGCCATCGAACTGCACTTACAACGACCTTTTCCAAATTTGATTTGGACATAATTCTAAATCCAACCGTTAGATTTCAAATCTCTAATATTCATTAGAAATCCATTTTCTATACGAACCCAACGGTTCCGGTTTTAGGAGAATCCGACCGTCGGATCTCCCGCAATGTCCACTCGAAGTCAATGGTCGAAATTCACGAACTGCCGTGGGGCGGCGCGTTCTATTCAGCCCATTCTATATATATAATATATATATATATATATTGTGTATATTTCGTCGATTTCCTTTCAAAATATATTTTATAAATCGTTTAAATTCGTTTTCAAAACGATTTCAACTTCCTTTTCAAATTCAAATCAAGATTGAATTTTTCAATATAAATTTGTTTTAATTTTATTTTAATTCGAATTTCAATTCATTTCAATTTAATTCAAATTTCAATTCATTTCAATTTAATTCGAATTTCAATTCATTTCAATTTAATTCGAATTTCAATTCATTTCAATTTAATTCGAATTTTGAAATCACTTTCAATATTCATTGAAAAATGAATAAAATCGATATAAATATCGTTCACGTCAAAATGGCGTTAGTCTAATCAACATGGCTTTTATTCAACACATGAATATTTATTCTATTCAACACATGAATTTATTTTCTATTCAACACATTAATATATATTTTCAATTCAACACATGAATTTATTTTCTAAATTGGAATGAGGCCCAATCAATTACCATATAATGTTAATTATATGGATTTTCTACAACACATCTATGTAATAGCAACGATAAATAATCAACCATCATCCATAGTGCACCACACAACTGCATAAGCATTAAATATAAATAATTAACGCATATACAGTGTGTCAATCCATCGATTGACATACAACTAAACAATCGGAATTAGTGTACATAAAATCTCATCCCAATACCCGTATGGGGTTTCAAATCAAGAAACACAGATTTTATTTGTGCTGTTGGGCGATGTGTAAAATTTTATCGTCCCAATCAATATCAATCAAATCAGTGTATATAAACAAATCTCTGATTTGTTTATAAATATTTATTTTATATACACGTTAAAAATCATATTTTTAGCTATAAAATATTTTCCACTATAAAATATTTTATTTCATTCCACATCACACAATCAAATTTCACAATACAGCAATCAAACAAACAAGTCATCCATGGTCTGTGGACGACGGGTGTCGGGTGCTGCTAAGCACCGTCTGCATCCTAGTATATATTTCAAACTAGAAATAAATTAAAAGTGAGGAGTTCGCACCGACTAGCTAAACCAAACGCCACGACTCTTCGTATATAGAAATGTTCGTCGTGCTCGCCTTTTGTCAATTTCATTGTCCGTAGCCACTACATATATAAAAATCACATTTTTATATTGTTGCTATGTATATAAAAATCACTTTTTTATACGGCCACTATTTGGATAAAAATTCTATTTTTACATCGCTACTATATAGATAAAAATTCTATTGTTATATCGCTCTTCTTCTAATAAATATTGTATTTTTATAACTCTACATAAATAAAAATCATATTTTTATTCTATTTAAAAATCGCATCTTCATAATGTTATCATATAAATAAAAATCCAATCTTTTCGCTATTCGTTCAAATAAAAATCATATCTTTTTATTTATGAAATTCAAATCTTTTCGCTTGCTTTATATATATAAAATCTAATCTTTACCGCATTAAAGGTCTTACCTTTTTATCAATAAAAATCTAACCTTTCTCATGTTAAAAATCCATATCCTATCACATTAAAAATCCTAACTTTCTCATGTTAAAAATCTATATTTTTGGCATATAAAAATCATATATTTTCTACATATAAAGAAATCAGTTTTCTTTAAATAAATAAAATAGTAATAAAAGAAAAATTAAATCTTACCGGAGTTGGTGGTCGGAGGGGATCGGAGCGGCGTGCTTGGCGCAGGCGACGGCGGACAGGGGAAGCAGGGTCCGCGGTGGGGAGTTTTAGGGTTGGGCGGTTTCGATTTAGAGGAGGGAGAGGAGGCGCACGCCAGGGGAGGCGGCGACGCTCCACCTGGGGATGGCGGCGAGCCCTCCCCCTGCGATCGTCGATTGCGACTTGCCCTATCCCCCTTTTTTCTTATTTTTTTAATCTACTGAAAGTCGGGTAGACTAAGTAGGAAAGGGAAGGGAGTGGGTTAGTTATAAATTTTAATTATTTTATTTAATTATTCACAAAAAAAAGCAACTTTTATTTTCGACCTCTAAACGAGACCCACCGCCTGTCGTCCCTAGCTAATTACCCCCATTCCGAACACAATGGGATTTGTATCGTAAGCTGATTCGATCATTTCGATCAGTTTTCGTCAAAATAAAAAATAACTCTATATATTGAGTTTGAACGCACATTTCCATTTAACGGGGTCACATAAGGACTCTAAAAATCCCCAAAAAATATTTCCTAGTTTCGGATTGACGATACGGTCCTAACAAAACCAATTTCATCAAATTCTGAGACCGTTTGAAAAATGGCCATTTTCCAGTCGATTGAAATTAACTGAGACTGGTCAAACACGTTTTCTTTTGCTACGCTCACATATTGATTCGAAAAATTATGAATTTTGGAATCTAGTGATAACTTGAAATCACGGATCCGACAAAAGTGCTTTCGTCGATTTCTGAGGTCATTTGCAAAATTTCCATTTTTAAGGGCCAGAATTCCATACCGACTATTTTGAATTTTCAACTGGGCATAACTTTTGATTCCCGCTATGAAATTTTGATTCTTCAGATTCGTTGGAAAGATATTCTCAAATAGATTCTAATATTTTTGGTTTCGCTAAAATCCGGTTTATTTCGAATCCTGTACATTCATTTGAAATTTGAAATCGAATTTTTGAACTACCCCGCCATTTTCAATTCCTTTTAGAATTATAAATAAATATTTATATTCTAATGACGATCTATATAACTATATACATTCGAATTCTATTGAAAATAAATTTCTCGTCGTTATTATTTAAAATAATTCAGTTTAAATAATCAAAATTCGCTAAAATTGCCAAAATAAATTTTTTAAATTAGTTCGGATTTCTGGGTTATTACAATCTCTCCCACTTAAAATTTTTCGTCCCCGAAAAGGAAAGAAGTAGAATGTTGTTTCACAAATCAACTCAACTTTCATTATTTTCATTACGGCTTAAGTTCTTTAACTTTTCAATTTCTAAGAACTTTTCAAATTTTTCAAAAATTTGGCTAACATCCTAAATTTTCGAAAAATTTCGCCATAACCTCCTCTGCACCGGGGACATCGCGATATTTCATATAGCCTCGCATGGCCTTCTTCAATCCAAAAGATAAAGAAAAAGCCAATCGGCTCATAAAATTAACATCACCCAAACAAAACAGTAAATTATGGTAAACATGTACCTATTTGTCAGGCAAACAAATTTATTCTTCTGCTCTAGCCTCCTTGCTATGACCTGTTCAATGTAAGTACATGTACATGCATGCAAATGCGATAAATTTTCAATACAATTTACTATTTGGTTCAAATTCGCTATATGGTTCAAATTTTAATTACTCAACCAATAATCAAACAACTTAACCAGCAATCAATTAGTTGATTAGCTTTTCAAATTCATAATTTTGATATATAGTCAAAAAATCAGATTTTTGATGCCAAATCACAACAATAAGCCCTATCTAATTTTGGTTCTCACACCAGTCAATTGGAATCATATAGAAATTCCACTTTCGAAACTTGAATACAAATTCTGATGATGATCGATCAATCATCAGAATCATCTCCGGGCGACTACAGTGTGATTCTATATCTACACAATATACTAAAACTTCGAATACACGCGGATCAGACGTATACGCAAAATCTTTATATACTGGATAGTCCAAATCAATATAAATAATTATTCAAATACGAATAATTGAATTAATTTTCAAAACCAATTTTTTTTTTCACTTTTATTTCAAAAACACAACTTTTCACACTCGTTCTAGGATACTACTGATCCCATCTCTAACGAGTCATTCTCATTGGATATTACTAATCCAATTTTTGATGAATTCTTTCGTATGGTTCTAATGTGTCTTGTTCTCGAGCTTTGTAAACCAAAGCTCTGATACCAACTGAAGCGACCCGAACTTCCCCGGTCTCCAAAGAGAAGAGAAAGAACGAATTACTTTGAGGACAAGATGAATCAGAACGCAAACAGGAGAACATTTCATTGTTAATTACAACAATTCCATCAGAATACAAGAATATACAAAGTATGAATAAATATTACACAGAACATATCATAGATTTGAATACATCGCAGCAGAAAATAATACCAAACACAACAAGAAGTAATACATGGATACAGAGCTTTCCGAGTATTGTTCCAGCTGTAAACCAGGATCCGGTAAATATAAATCTGCAAAACCAAAACTACTAGCTGCCCGTGTCAAAATAAGGGCACCCAGAGTTTAGGTTAAAACAATAAACTCCAGGTCAGTCATGTGACTGGTGTGAGAACTAAAACAGTTATTAATCTTTATTTTAAAGTTAGGTAAATCAAGGGACCATGCCGCATAACACGGAATGGGTTTCCTCCCAAGAATACCAGTGCATAAAACAACAGCGCAATGCTAAATAAAGAACAATGAAGCTATTATAAGACCTAGGTCCCATCACACAATGCAACACAAGCCGGAGGATAGGGTTTTACCTTATAATAGCCAAAGAATGCTTGATACGCTAAATTTCATCTTTTATTACTATAAGTGTATAGTGTCAAAACAATTTCAATCATAAATATCAATCATAGACGGCATGGCTACCATATATCATGTCGCAATACTAGTTCTACGATAAAAACCGCAAAGTCAAGTTTTTGAAAGTTGGATTTCCATCTGTGAACCGAGGCAAAAGATAGTCCTCACCGAATTCGAGACAATCTAGCCCATGTCTCAGGCTATAGCCGCAACTGCACCTAGGAGCCATAGGGCCGCTTCACCGATGTGGATTAAAATGCCTGAACACTGCGTTTCCCCGCCCTTTGGGGCGTAAATGTGACAACGAATGATTCCATCGGTGCCGGATCGACCGATATAACCGAGGCGCCTCGCAACAGCAACAACCACGCAGGTGAAAAGTATATAAATGTCAGCCAGTTTAAGCACTGACACCACCACTACCTAGAAAGAAACGCATGCCCTCCCTGGATCCTTCTCCCGTTTCTAGTTCACAACCGGGGTGTGAGGCTCGCGAACCAACGCTACACAAAGCTATGCCACACAGGCCGTGCTTTGATCGTCAACTACAAGACTCTGCTTTTCAACAGAAGCCTTGATCATATTGCCACTTAGGCATGCCACACAGGAAATTCACTCCATGCGATTGATATCCATCGATATATAACCCCTGAGCTCATACGTCTCAGAGAAGAGCGTTAAACAAGAGAATAAATTCTCCGCCGCCAAACAGATATATATTTAATAGAAATCAATCACACAAAATAAAATCCAATGTTAAACACACTGTCCATTTACAAGTTCATTCTGGGTCCGGACGAAACCGGAGTCACCTTGTACCTTGCATATCCATCGATCTCCAAGTACTTCTGGACGATCACCAACTGATTCCCTCCTCTTGGGTGTACAGCTCAATCAAGATCATCAGTAATCACCCAAACGATGTGAAGACCTCTGGTCTTCGACCATCGTCTTCATCAACGACACCGCGTCAAATCAGTTATTCAAAATGGGATAAACCAGGTCTTTCTGAATAACTCGCGTATATAATAAACAAGTGTTACACAAACGCAACATACGCCTCATTCTAATTTAGAATATTCTTTTATTCAAATATTCTTATACTTTGGGAAAGGTTCTCATTAATTTTATCAAAGATAAATTCTTTTAAATTTATTCTTTAATCTTCCTTTGAATATCAATTCAAATTAGTCGGGATTAGCGAACCACACCGAAGTAATCATTTATTTTATTTCCCTATCCCAACCTATTCATCCCATGAAGTAAAACTGGTAATACTTTATATCTAACACCACGGTGTTATCGGTAAATTCAATTACCATTTCACGTTCAAATCTAATTAAAGATTTAACTATCGCCTGGAGCAAAACTGGTGATACTCCATTCTCGACAATTTCAATCTAATTAAAGATTCATTAAAACTCTACTTGGTTTTAATCTTCCCTGTAATCACTATCAATGATTATTTTACTTAGGAAATCACATCCTGTCTTTAACTGGGTTAAAGAACCAATGTCATTTAAAACACGGTTCACTATAAACCCAAAATCACATTCCATTAATTGTCGGGTTAAAGAACAAGTGTTATTTAAAACACCATTCACAGTAAACCCAAAAATCAATTCAAATTCAATTCCAATTAAATACCATTTAATTGGTATACTTCATTAAATCTAAATAAAAAGATTTAATCTTTTTCTCAACTGGGTTTAAGAACAGTGTCAATGAAGACACCATTCACGACAAACCCAAATCACATTTGATATTAAATACAAGGCTCTGAATAGAAAATATATCGGCTTATATTCAATATCAAATTCTATGACCAACAAATATCGTACTGGAAATAACGATATAAATATATCTTTCAAATTTCCATAACAATATCTGTATAATCACGAAATCCAACATCGAAATATTTCAAAGATAATTTCGATTCCAATCTATTCCAATTCAATTATTGGAAATTCTGTTTATTTTCAAAACCATTTTAAATCCACTTTATTTATTTTAAAAATAAATAGAATTATAATTCTAGTTCAAAACTAGTTCATTTCGATAAAAATCTACTTTTATCTCTTCAAATATGGAGTTTTTCATCCCAATTCTTAACAAATCATTTCTTATGATTTTACACAAATAATTACTATTTTTAATAATTTTATCAAGGCCCGTACAGTCGATTTCCATCAACGGCCATCGAACTGCACTTACAGCGACCTTTTCCAAATTTGATTTGGACATAATTCCAAATCCATCCGTTAGATTTCAAATATCTAATATTCATTAGAAAGCCCTTTTCGATACGAACACGACGGTTCCGGTTTTAGGAGAATCCGACCGTCGGATCTCCCGCAATGTTCACTCGAAGTCAATGGTCGAAATTCACGAACTGCTGCGGCGCGGCGTGTTCTATTCAGGCCATTCTATATATATATTATATATATTTCGTTGATTTCCGTTTAAAACGTATTTTATAAATCGTTTAAATTCGTTTTCAAAACAATTTCAACTTCCTTTTCAAATTCAAATCAAGATTGAATTTTTCAATATAAATTCGTTTTAATTTCATTTTAATTCGAATTTCAATTCATTTCAATTTAATTCGAATTTCAATTCATTTCAATTTAATTTGAATTTCAATTTAATTCAAATTTCAATTCATTTTAATTTAATTGGAATTTTGAAATCACTTTCAATATTCATTGAAAAACGAATAAAATCGATATAAATATCGTTCACGTCAAAATGGCGTCAATCTAATCAACACGGCTTTTATTCAACACATGAATATTTATTCTATTCAACACATGAATTTATTTTCTATTCAACACATGAATATATTTTTTCAATTCAACACATGAATTTATTTTCTAAATTGGAATGAGGCCCAATCAATTACCATATAATGTTAATTATATGGATTTTCTACAACATATGTATGTAATAGCAACGATAAATAATCAACCATCATCCAGAGTGCACCACACAACTGCATAAACATTAAATATAAATAATTAACGCTTACACAGTGTGTCAATCCATCGATTGACATATAACTAAACGATCGGGATTAGTGTACGTAAAATCTCATCCCAATACCTGTGTGGGGTTTCAAATCAACAAACACAGATTTTATTTGTGCGGTTGGGCGATGTGTAAAATTTTATCGTCCCAATCAGTACCAATCAAATCAGTGTATATAAACAAATCTTCGATTTTTTTATAAATATTTATTTTATATACACGTTAAACATCATATTTTTAAATATAAAATATTTTCCACTATAAAATATTTTATTTCAATCCACATCAGACAATCAAATTTCACAACACAACTATCAAACAAACAACTCATCCATGGTCTGTGGACGACGTGTGTCGGGTGCTGCTAAGCACCGTCTACATCCTAGTATATATTTCAAACTAGAAATAAATTAGGAGTTCTCACCGACTAGCTAAACCAAACGCCACGACACTTCATATGTAGAAATCTTCGTCGTGCTCGCCTTTTGTCAATTTCATTGTCCGTAGCCACTACATATATAAAAATCACATTTTTATATTGTTGCTATGTATATAAAAATCACATTTTTATATTGTTGCTATGTATATAAAAATCACATTTTTGTACCGCCATTATTTGGATAAAAATTCTATTTTTACATCGCTACTATACAGATAAAAATTCTGTTGTTATATCGCTCTTCTTCTAATAAAGATTGTTTTTTATAAGTCTACATAAATAAAAATCATATTTTTATTCTATTTAAAAATCGCATCTTTATAATGTTATCATATAAATAAAAATCCAATCTTTTTGCTATTCTTTCAAATAAAAATCATATCTTTTTATTTATGAAATTCAAATCTTTTCGCTCGCTTTATATATATAAAATCTAGTCTTTACCGCATTAAAGGTCTTACCTTTTTATCAATAAAAATCTAACCTTTCTCATGTTAAAAATCCATCTCCTATCACTTTAAAAATCCTAACTTTCTCATGTTAAAAATCTATATTTTTGGCATATAAAAATCATATATTTTTAACATATAAAGAAATCAGTTTTCTTTAAATAAATAAAATAGTAATAAAAGAAAAAATAAATCTTACCGGAGTTGGTAGTCGGAGGGGGTCGGAGCGGCGTGCTTGGCGCAGGCAACGGCGGCCAGGGGAAGTAGGGACCGCGGTGGGGAGTTTTAAGGTTCGGCGGTTTCGAATTAGAGGAGGGAGAGGAGGCGGCAACGCTCCACTGGAGGCAGCGGCGAGCCCCCTCCCTGCGATTGTCGATCGCGACTTGCCCCATCCCCCTTTTTTCTTATTTTTTTTTAATCTAATGAAAGTCGGGTTGACTAATGTAACACCCCACGTCCATTAATGTCACTCACAAAAGGAATGCATTAACTTCCATGGAGGTTTTAAGTGAGTATAGAACAGTAAAATTACAACAAGACAGATATAAAATAGTACTTGGAAATTTAAAACTTTATTTCATTGCAGCAGAAGTCAAAACATGTTTGATTACATCATAATACCATAAATCAGAGTCAAGTACAATATCCATCTTTATAAAACAAAATACATAATCCCATTACATAAATAGCCATTAAACAAAAGATAACAAGCTGGACTTTACTTTAGTAGTCCAAGCTCTCCAAAAGAGATAAGCAATCCAATCAAACACCACTAGAGCTGGGCCCAACCTGAGGACTTGGAGGGGGAAAAAGATAGAAATAGAGGGGGTCAGACATAAAGTCTGGCGAGTATGACAATTCTAACAATACTATTTTCAAAGTAATCAGACTAAGGCATAAGCTGGAGAATAAGGAAATGCCTATGAACTATTGGGTGTGACAGAACAGGCAAAGGAAATGAGGTTAACCATGGTAACATTAAAGGCATACCTACAAAAGAATAATTACTACGCTGCACCACACCCGTTACTAATCACTAACGTTAATGACGCTTCCTAATCAATATAGGATAATTACTATACTCTACCGTACTGTACCGTGCTGTACTGTACTAGCACTAACTGCACCCGTACTAGTCACTTTGATCCCTAAATAGAACAATGATAGCTTCGTGTACTACTAGATGTACCCACTATCCTCCACGTTTGACTGTGTATCTCTAGTTGCTATCCTAGGTACCCAACGTGTACCTATCCCTACTAGATGTACCCCCTTAATAATGGTAATTCCACGTACTCCTAGCTGACGTCATAGGTGTCGTCTGCCCCTATCTCCACTAGGTGTACCCCTTTAATACTTAATTAATAATGGTAGCTTCGTGTACTACTAGGTGTACCAACTACCCTGCCCCATTTGATCGGCTCCCTAACTCGTAGATACCCGTGCTGGCCCCACAGTGGGGTGTATTACTCCCCTAAAGTGGCAACCCGATACAACTTAAGGATGCACGGCATATACCTACACGATGCAACAACGTCTTACCTACCAGCCCGGGTCCACTCACGCATATGAACCCGTTGGACTTGCGTTGCCACCGCTAACCCGTTTTGGCCTCTTATAGTCAAGCCCAGTATGCGTGTCCCGTCCTCGACTTGGGTCGAGCCCATAAAGATACGTTTGGGATACTAGTTGAAATGGGCCTCCTACCAAGCTTCCCACCTAGGCTTGGTCCCCTCTAACACATTCCACTTAACCCCCTTCATGTCCACTTACATGTTTTAAATTTGGTTAAGGGTTTCTATTAGCAATTCCACATGCCACCCAAGGCACCCACTTAACCCCTATGTCCCACTTACATAATTAATTTGGTTAAGTGTTACTAATCGTATTTTCTCATGCCACCCAAGGCACCTACTTAACCCTCTTCTTAGTCATATTCATTTGCATGTGTGTTTGGTTAAGTCTTACTAATCGTATTTCAAATGCCACTAAAGGCAACCACTAGATTCCTTATGCCACCCAAAGCACCCACTAGATTCCCATGTCCCACCACATGTTTTCTTTCTAAATTCAAGACCATCCCGTTCATTGGGTCAGTTAGGGATAGCCAGGGAGGGCAGGAAACTTGTTTTCCAAACCCAAGCCTAGACACTATCCTCACTGTCACCCTAGAACCTTCTGGTGTATGTAGATAGAAAGAATGTTAATTATCTTAAGTGATTAATTAATTAATTAATCTTTCCCAAATTTGAATTAACTTCCCTATCCAAATTAATAATTTATTCAAAATTTAATGATGTCCATAATTGACTCAATTATGTCCATCCATTTATGGTATGATAAATCATACCCTTTTTCACCACAAATTCATTATTATGCCATTAAAGACGTTTTATACCAATTTCTCAATCCCTATTCAAATTCAAATTAATCCATAATTAACTTATGACCATTTCTACACATTAATTTTCCAATTAATGTCTTAATTCCATTTTTCGCCTTTTAAGGCAATTCACATATCTCAAATTTGGTATATGCCTTTTTAAGGCTATTTCGTGCAAATTCTCAATATTAATTCTTTTAATATCACCCCTATCCCATGTTGTACGTTCATACGTTAAACGTAAAATATACGTTAGACTCGAATAGTCTAACTCATAGCACAAAGATAAATTATCACAACAACAACATATATGTATATGACTAAAATAGATCTACTCATAAAAAGGGGTGAAACTTGCATATGTGATAGAGGTCCAACACTTAAACTTGCATAGGCTAAGACTATAACTTGCATAAGCTACACATGTTAAAGGTGTCAACTTGTTTGGTTAAATGTCACAGTCTACATAATATAACCCAAATTCATGTATAAACTTGCAACATAATGGTGGTGTGAACTAGTATAGAACTGACACATGTCATGGATCTGATTTTAGATCTAAAATAAGTGTCATGAAACCTACACAATTTTTATTAATCAGTGCCAAAACTTGCATAGGTACATGTATGAATCATCATAGCCCAAACATATATAACATCATGATTTGACTAACATGAACTAACCAACATGGATACTAACATCGTGACTATGTAACATATGTGACATCATTTACAACATATCATCAACTAACTTAATAACATAGGGTCATGTATATGGGTACATCTAACTTAATAGACAAATTCCCATAATCAAGATCCAGGGATAATCATGTATATGGGTACATCTAACTCAATAGACAAATTCCCATTATCAAAATCCAAGGATAATTAAGAATCATGTATATGGGTACATCTAACTTAATAGACAAATTCCCATAATCAAGATCCATCTAATTTAAGAACATAGGTTTTATAACATACTTGATAGCATAAGCATAAGGTTTGCAACATACATGATAGCATAGGATCTACAACATGATAGCATAAAATTTGCAACTTGTATAATCAACATCATGATTCATAGGCTAACTACAACATAATAACATCATGGTTTTGTGATAACTTAACATAGCAACTTGCAACATATATAATATCATAACATGATTTACAACATATAGGATATCATCATCACATAACAAAACATTTAGAACATACAAGATAACATAAGATTTACAATAACATATATGACAATTCACATCATTTTCTTATGATCCATTTACATCTTAATCAAATTAATTTGCTAATAATCTTGTGAGAATCATCATACTCACAATTTAAGAACAAAGAGAGAGTCTAGATTGCTTTTAGAATTGAGTAGAATTAGTTTGTTGATTAGCTTCTCTTCCTCTTTAGTTTGTGGCGGCTACACTGAGTTCTATGGTGATGGCGTGACGGCGGCTTCTCAATTTTTCATGTGAATTAGAATGAAAGACTACCCACTTATTTATAGAGTTTTAGGATTTGTTTAGACCATTAGATTTAACCTAGAAATAACCGCAGCCGTTCAGACAAAATGGGGTTTATCTTATTGACTTAGCAAATTAATAAACTTCCATTTGTACTAAATGTTCATCTTTTACTGATTTACATATTTATGGTTCATATGTAAATCATTCACCATTAAATTATAACATTAATTATGTTCCTAATTAACGGTACACCAATTATACCGTTTCATACCAATTACCCAAATTATGTCTACTTAGTATATATATATAGATATATATATATTTCTCTTTTTAATTAATATCAATGACAAATTAACACTCAACTACAAACTAATTTCAATCTATGCATGTTTACATTAACTGCCCATTTATATAAATATATATATATATATATATATATATATATATATATATACACACGCACCTTTTCATAAATTCAAATAATGCAAATTAATTGCTTGCCTGAAAAAAAAAAGGAAATCAAGCATATAATTTAATTTCCCCTTTTTTTTCTCTACTTTCCTTGCAACATGCAAAATCAATGCATAATGAAGTTACCTACATACATACATATCTACTTATGCATAAATCTTTCCCTCCAAATAAATTGACTGTATTTATCTTCTCAATTATATATATATACATATATATATTCAATATATATATATATATTTAATTTTTTTGAACCGCGTTAACACTAAGCCGCTTTTTAGCCATTCCCCTAAAACAAAAATATGGCGTTGGCGGGGATCGAACTCTGCACCTCTTGTATGCAAGTCACATGTTCCAACCAAATGAGCTATTATATCTTTTGGTTACAATTCTTAGAACAATGCTAAACATTATTCTTTTCTCATTCCTCTTTTTCCATGTTTTGCTGCAATATTTAATTTAAGGATATCTTTTTCATACGGAGTCCAATTTACGCAAACTCAGACTCTATCTCAAGCAGAATTCCGAGACGAACGCAACGGCGCAACCCGTTTCACCTAATTATTTTTCTAAAAATTAATTATATCTTGATTTTTTTTTATGTTCACAGAAAATACGGGGTGTTACAACTAAATAGGAAAGGGGAGGGAGGGGGTTAGTTATAAATTTTAATTATTTTATTTAATTTTTCCAAAAAAAAAAGCAGTCGTCCCTAGCTAATCACCCCCATTTCGAACACAATAGGATTTGTATCGTAAGCAGATTCGATGTTTCGATCAGTTTTCGTCAAAATCAAAATATAACTCTATATATTGAATTTGAACGCACATTTCCATTTAACAGGGCCATATACGGACTCTAAAAATCCCCAAAAAATATTTCATTGTTTCGTATTGACAATATGGTCCTGAAAAAACCAATTTCATCAAATTTTGAGACCGTTTGAAAAATGGCCATTTTCCAGTCGATTAAAATCAACTTAAACTGGTCAAACACGTTTTCCTTTGCCACGCTCACATATTGATTCAAAAAATTACGAATTTTGGAATCTAGCGATAACTTGACATCACAGATCCAAAAAAAGTGGTTTCGTCGAATTTTGAGGTCGTTTGCAAAATTTCCATTTTTAAGGGTCAGAATTCCATAGCGACTATTCTGAATTTTCAAATGGGCGTAACTTTTGATTCCCGCTATGAAATTTCTATTCTTCGGAGTCGTTAGAAAGATATTCTCAAATAGATTCTAATATTTTTGGTTTTGCTAAAATCCGGTTTATTTCGAATCCTGTACATTCATTTGAAATTTGAAATCGAATTTTTGAACTACCGCGTCATTTTCAATTCCTTTTAGAATTATAAATAAATATTTATATTCTAACGACAATCTATATAACTATATACGTTCGAATTCTATTGAAAATAAATTTCTCGTCGTTATTATTTAAAATGATTCATTTTAAATAATCAGAATTCACTAAAATAGCCAAAATAAAAATTTTAAATTTGTTCGGATTTCCGGGTTATTACATCCTTGTTCAATGTTGCAGCCACTTTTCAGAATTTGTAAGGCAATCGAGGAGGGGTGGTTTGTGTTTAGGTCTTCTTTTGGTTCTTATGGTCTTTTATCTGGGTCTTTCCTTGGGCCCTCCTGGTTTCTTTGTTCTGTTGGCTGGTCATGGGTTTTGTCGCTCTCGAGTTTTTTTTTCACTGTCCTGTGGGGTGGTTTGTTCGGACCTTTAGCTCAGATGTAGTCGGTGGTCTTCATTGTTGTGCGACAGTTATAGAAGGGGCTCATTTTTTAGTTTTTGGTCCCTTTCGTGGCTTGGTCCGCGCTTTCGGGCTGGTTCCATTAGTTACACATTAGGTCTACCTTTGGCTTAGTTGTGGTTCCTTTTGGTCTTTCTGCTTGGTGGTCTTTATGGCATAGTTTTGCCTCTCTTCTGCGAAATGTTTTCTACTTCAGTGTTACCCATTCACTGGACTGGGTAGACCTTTCTCGTTATGTGTCTTTGTTCCTCAACTTTCGATAGTACCGGGGGTTGGGTCCAACTGACAACTTATTGTCTTCTCGTCCTGTCCCGTCCAGATTTCCACCCTTCGTGCAAACTCGACAATGCGATGACATTTATGTAGATGAAAGAATGCATAATAATTTGAGGTATCAAATTCTGATGTCCCAACAACCACATTATCCTCTTCATTCTCCCATGGTAAGGTTCTGTTGGAGAATGAAGCTTGATGGCGACAACCTTAGTTAAATATTAATTGATTATAAAATATATACTAACAGTTTTGTATAGAATATATATACACACATATGTGGGATTTATATACAGGAAATATTACCAAAGACTACATTTTTAAAGATTTTTGAGATTCAGAGAAATTTTAAGACTCATGAGTATTAAAGATTTCAAGTGTTCAAGATTAATATAGTTATAGAGTCAAGGTTATGTAAAACTCTAAATAGCACTCCAGGTTCAAATTCTAATTCTAATTTTTAATTCTGATTTTCAAATTTTGTTTTCAAATTCTATCTTCAATCCTCTCTATTTTTCTCTCCCTATTCTATTTTCTATCTTTTATATTTTCCTTTCTTATTTTACTTTTTTTTTCAAACTTAACTTTTATATATTTATATTTTTATACTTTATACAGTTTAAAATCTTATAATTTTATAAATATGTTTATATAGTTTAAATTTATGTTTTCGTATGATTTTCAAATTTATAATATTAATTTATAACACTGTATTTTAATTCAAGAATTTCTAGAATTATATTTATATCGAAGCACTTGAAAAATGCTCAAAAATTAAATTTACACTAAAGGTATGTGAACATACATAAAACACTATGTCGACATATAACTGTCATTTTTTCAATTTTGAAAGGAAGTGTCTTTTCACAAATTGTGATGATTCTGAAGCATGGCATCCTTTCAAACTCTATAAAAAGGGCTTAAATTCGATTTTTTAATTATCTCTTCTTCTCTAACTTCATCCTCTTTCTTTACACCATTATTCTTAATCATTTTTATGATTTCTATTCTTACACTCTGCCAAATTCAATTTTTTTTTGATCAAACTTCTTCTCTCTACACTCTTTACTCTCTACTCTCTAAATCAAGTGCTATTAAATAGTTATAGGGTTATTTGTAATAGTTTGGGTTAAGTAAAGGAATCAGTGGTATCTCTTTTTGTTGTGAAATCAAGGACGGGTAATCGGTGGTATCCCTTATAGCCGTGAAATCAAGGACGGGCAAACCTTGATCCAATGTGTGTGGAAACGGTGGTATCCCTTGTAGCCGTGAAATCAAGGACGGGAAAATCTAGATCAAGTGTGTATGGTAACGATGGTATCCCTTGTAGCCATGAAATCAAGGAGGTTGTAATTGGATATTGATATAGTAATAAAATTCTGCGCAATTCAGCATTGCATGGGACTGGACGTAGGAGTAATCCGAACCGGTATAAAACCCGGTGTGTTATTTCCTTTTCTGCATTTTTATTTCTATTTATTTTGCATCTGTGTTTGAGTTTGTGTCTATGATTGTATTAGTGGCGTTTGATTCATCTAGTAGTTCATATAAATTTAAGATTTTATTTAAATTCTCAAAAACACTATTTAACCCCTCTAGTGTGTGTTTTGCCTTAACGATCCATTCCGCATTTCCTAACAATTGGTATTAGAGCAAGGTCTTTCAAAAAGTTCATAATCTGATTTTTGGGAATAGTAATAATGTCAACAAACACTGGTAGCAATAATAGTTATTTTATTTAGGGCCAGTCCACTGTTAGACCACCATTATTTAATGGTAGTAATTATTCATATTGGGCATATATAATGAAAAGTTATTTGCAATCAATAGGATTAGGCACATGGAATAGTACACAAAATGAATATGTTGAACCAACAATTGCATTTGCATAATGGACAAATGAACATAAGGTTGTTGCACAAAGCAATTCTAAAGCTATGAATATGTTATTTTGTTCATTAGATAGGAATGAGTTTACTGTTTGTATGTAAAACTGCATATGAAATTTAGAGAACTTTACAAGTTACTCATGAAGGAACTAGTATAGTCAAACAAACTAAAATAGCAATGTTAGTTAATCAGTTTGAATTATTCAAAATGAATGAGAATGAATCTATTTCAGATATGTATTGCATATTTCAAGAGATAGTGCATTCATTAATAGCACTTGGAAAACTTATTCTAAAACTGATCAAGTTTGAAAAATATTAAGTTCATTAACTTCAAAATGGGATCATAAAACTTTGGCAATTAAAGAAGCCAATGATGTGAATGAAATGAAGATTGAAGAGTTAATTGGAAATATGATGTCTTACGAAGTCCAATTACAAAAAAGAAAAGAAAACAGATCAACAGAGAAGAAATCTACTGCACTGAAAGTGATAGCAAATGATCCTGACCGCGAGTAGTGAAGACGATGAAGAACAGCTCTTATGACAAGTCATTTTACAAAATTTCTAAGATATAGAAGGAAGAATTATAATCAATGGAGTTTAAAAAGTAAAGATGGTCGATGTTATAACTACAACAAACCATGACATATAAATAAAATGTGTCCATATCCAGACAAATCGACTGAACAAACAGATAACAACAATTCGGTAAGAAAGAGAAAGAAAGCATACGTAGCAACATTAGATGATTCAAATTCATCATCAAGTGATGAAGAACCAGAAACCGAAAATACAAATATATGCCTTATGGCAATTCAGAGTTCAGAAAATTTCGAAGAAAAGGATCTAGAAACCAGGTATGCCTTAATTAGTTTATAATGTTATTTGGTTGAATGGTTGTTTTGTTTGTTTGCTTTGATTTTAAAACTTTAAAATTAAAATCTTACAATTTGAAATTCAAAATTTTAAAATTTAAATTAATAATATAATAATAATAAATAACAAACAAAATAATTAAATAAATTATTTGTGTGTTTACTAGGATTAGAATTATTTCAAGAAATCGTTAAACCTGAAATATAAATCGACGATATAAATTTCAATTCACAAAATTTAAATTCCCTTTGAAAATAGACATACACGTTGACATATAAATAAGTCTATGTCGACATACCTGACTAGTTTTGAAATTCAAAATTTGAATTTCAAAGCTTTAAACTTTCAAACTTCCCTCCAACTTTTCGCCAACTCCCAAGGTCTGAAAAAGTGTCATTTCAATCTGAAAAGTTAAGCCTATTCAATTCATATCCATTTAATTCATATCCATTCAATTTCTATATATACATCTACTCTTTCTACCTTTCATTCACAACTCAAAACAATATTCTTCATATCTATTCTCTTTAAAATTATCAATTCAATGGCTTCCTCTAGTTCATCTCAAAAATTAAAGATAACCAAATCCACCAAAGTCTATCTTAATACTGACCAAGAGGGAGGCCATCAAAACCTATGGTAACTATTTAATAAATGATAAAGTTAACACGGGTGCTTTCGCCATCTTTAGCGATTTTCCCTTTTATGATCTTACCTCTCTCTCTCTCTTTCAAATCAACGAAGCCTTTAGTCTAATTGACTTCCATGATAATGATGAAGTGTGTTATCCTAAACTCGTCAAGATGTTCTATGCAAATCTCAATCGCGGATTTTATGAAGGCAATGAAAACCAAATTTGGAGTGGTGTCAAAGGCAATCAAATTGTTCTTGATGCCGAACTCTTAGGCACAATTCAAAATTGTAAAAGCACGGGCTTGGATTTTTCGGATTTTGTTATTGACGAAACCGATTTGGAAACCTTTCATGACACATTTGAATATGGTGCTCTAATGGAGTTCAAAAATCGTTTCTTTCGTCCAAAAAAATAGAATTGTCAACCTTCTACTTCAACATACCGTCACTCCCTATTCTGGAAATTTCAACAATCCAACCCTCAAAGTTCAAAAGGCTCTCTTTGCCATTATGAGTAGCTATTCTATTAATTAGGCTGAAATGATCCTAAATGAAATTAAGCCCATAGAATTGTCGTAAAGAGAAAACGCTCTTTACTATGGTTCTTATCTCACTCGCATTTTCAAGTACTTTAACATTGATCTTCATGGAGAAGAATTTGTACCTAGAAAAGTGTTTGATGCATCAAACATTCATCTCATGAAAATTCCTCTCATTTTCAAACCTATTAGACCTTCGAAGCCAAACAAGCTTGAATGTAATAAGAACAAGATCCAATGGAAGTCGAAGAAGAAGAAGAAGAGGCTTCTATCGAAAGTGTTGAGTATCCAACCGGCACTAGACGCATTTACAAAGAGTCGTTTATTCAAAATCAAGTGAAAATCGTCAATAATCAAAAGAAGCTCAACAAGAAACTTTTCAAAATAATCAAATTCATGGTCAAGATAGGAAGAAAGCTTGGAATTTCATCTTCTTCATCATCATTTGAAAAATAGGCCATCTAGTTTAATCTATCTTTATGTATTCCCTTATATTACCTGGTATTTGCTTTCGAATCTCGTATTTAAGTGTGTCTTGATTAGTTGGATGTATTTGCTTTTTATTAAGTAATGAATGGAGTTTAATTTATGGTAAAATCATCTTTAAGTTTCTGTAAAAACTTTAGAACTAATTATAATATAATAGAGCTTAAAGATTTCAAAATTTGAAAATTTCAAAAAAAAAACATTATAGTATGTCGACATAGTGTTTTTTGTATGTCGACATATAACTGGTAGATTTTCAAAATTGTTTCAAATTTTGAAATTAAAATAACTACTCATCTCCATTCAAAATCCAATGAATTCCAGACCCTTTTTAAGTCTGTTTCTTCCATAAAAAATCACAATTCTATTTCTCCTTCTTCCTTATTCTTTTATACTCAAATCCACGGCAAATCCTATTCCTAATCTTAGTGAAAATCTAGAAGAAACTTGAATTCTTTCAAAAATATTCTCTTTATCATTCTA
Source organism: Allium sativum (assembly GCA_030737875.1). NCBI lineage: Eukaryota > Viridiplantae > Streptophyta > Magnoliopsida > Asparagales > Amaryllidaceae > Allium > Allium sativum. The sequence continues at coordinate 110,278,378 of CM060912.1, forward strand.
CAAAACCAACGTCATCTCGAAATAAGCCAAATAAAGATGTTTGAATAGCAAAAGAAGCATTTTGATTCGTCGGATTTTCTTTAATTTTTGGTGACAGTTAATCCTCCCTTGCTAATGGCGACCTCTCTTCCTCAATCTCCTCCCTTTCTTTGTCCTTCTCTTCTTCTCTTGATTCGTCAGATTTTCCTCCTCTTCCCGTTCGTCCTCCTCCGCCTATGCCTCCTGATCCTCTGCCCAAATCTAATCCTTCTCTTGAGATTCTAATGGTAATAACCTTGTTGCTACTAATTCAGATCTAAATTCTGGATTATCCTCATCTCGATTCGATTGCAACTCTTTTGATCCAAATTCCTTAAATGCTTTGAGTGATAAGCTTTCTAAGAATATTACTTCAGTTGTAAGTCATGTTCTTGAAAATTCTTCAGATCTATCATTTGGTTTCAAGGATGATATTTCTGGGTTAAATAATGTACATTCTAATACATCTAATATCAGTCTTCTACAATTTCCTCTGCTGTCAATCCGGAGATTCTTGATTTGTTGAAAGGCATTTCATCGAACGTTTCAAGGAATTCCTTGTCTGAAGCTAATCAGGGTTCTATTGATTATTCTTCTGCTAATCTTGATCTTACTATTCCTCCTATCACTGGTAAATATTTAACTGATCTACCACTATCACATTCCATGAATTCCAATTTATTGACTACATCCTTTGCTCTCCCTCAGTTATCTAAAACTGATTATCTTTCCCTTTTTAATTCCTTTCCTCACAATGCTGGTAGCTACAAACCTATTGAGTTTGCAATTGAAAGAAATGGGCTGCCAAATATTCCACCGGATATTGTCAAGTCAGAGGGAATCAAATACAGGCAGACCCATTTGGTTGGTTTATTTCTAGATGGTACTCTCTCATACTTAACTGTGGTTAATTTTTTACATAATCATTGGAAATTGTTTGATGAAGTTGATATTAAATCGGATGGAGGGAATTTCTACTTTAAATTTTCCAATGATATGGATAGAGACAAAATTTTGAAAGCAGATCCTTTATCATAAATGGGAGAATGTTCATCATTACATCTTGCAACCTTTCATAGGTAATGCTCAACTTCAAATTAGGGAATCACCAATTTGGTTTCATCTACATCGAATTCCAGTGCTACTCTGGACATTAATTGGGATCAATTGGTTAGCGTGCCATGTGGGTAAACTCATTTGTTTTGATAATAACACAGAGAGAATGCAGAGAATTAGATATGCAAAGGTGTTAATAGAAATATATCTAGGTCAAGAATTACCTAATTGCATTGAAATTGGCGGTCTTGATGAAAAGTGTCCTCCAGTGCTAGTTTCTTATGATTGGAGGCCTGCAATTTGTACCAATTGTAAAGTGTTTGGGAATGTTACTTCATTTTGTGAGGAATTCCTTAAAGGTTGTAATAATAAGGAAGCTAGGAAACAAGATATCTCAGTTAAAAATAATCATGTTAATGTACCTATTGTGTAAAGTAATGTTAGGCAAGGAGTAGTTTCTAATAAGCCTCAACAAGATTAGACTAAAGTAGTCAGTAAAAAGAAGCAAGTATGGAGAATAACAGGGAATGTTTTTCCGACTAATGTGGCAAAAGATATAGAAAAAGCAATGGAAGAAGTTGTAGATGTAACTGGGAATGTCTTCTTTGGTCTTGATAATGAAGAGGAAACAGATGTTAGGAATTCAATCCTTGGAAGGGATAAACAAAAGGTTGTAATAGTTGACGAAGTGGGTAAATGTACTCTGTAAAATACAGCAGTAAATAAAGGCAAATTTGTGCTAATAGAAAATCAAGCAAATGGTAAAGTTTTTGATGCAGATACCAATGAAACTGTTGACAAGGAACTTCATGTCTAAAATCCTTTTGATGTGTTGAATGATTTGTAAAATGTTGCATCAGCAAGTTATAATCCTCAAAATGCTATGTCCAGCTCTATATCCTTGAATTATTTTTCCTCCATGCAATCCACTTCATGTGATTCCTCTTTCAGTTTTTAAAATCCAGCCGATTCTTCTTTCAGTTATAAATTGAATTCCAATGTGAGCTCCAATGTTTCTCCATACTCTCATTTATCACCACCCAAGCTTCTTGTTCTACCTCCTCCTCCCAATCTTCTTCATCCTCTTCAAATTCCTCTCACATTATTTCTTCTGAGATTGATAATCATGATAAATCTTCTAATCTTTCAGACCTTGTTTCTAGCATTGGTACAAATAATTCAGAGGTTGAGCATAATGAGAATTCAAAAATGAAATCTGATAAAAAATCTGCTAAAGGTTAAAGAAAGAAGGCCAAAAAGAATCATATTCCAGATGATCTTGATGGAGGAACTGAATTTAAGCCTAATCAGGTTAAGCCCTCTAGTGATCAAAAGTATCAATCGAAGAGGCATACGAGGAAACATCTGTACCTTATCTGATCCACTTTCCATCAAATGATGATGCAAAATATAGCATTTTGGAATATTAGAGGAATGAATTTATCCTCTAAACGTGTAAAGTCCCGTATTTTGGACGGTCAAATATCTTATTTATTTATTTATTTTAAATAGTTAAAATAAGATCTTTACTTTTGACTTAGGAGGAATTTTGATAACTCAAATAAAATTTGGCTTCTTTTATCGAAGCAAACATATAGAGAGGGCATTAAATTAGGAGGACAAGATCAAGTACATTAGAACTAAATGTTTACTAGGATTATAAAACCATTTAATACTGATATAAGACCATCCTATATTGGCCATAGTAGAAATGAGATCCTTATTTGTTACATTCTTATATAATCAGTTAAACTGGTTTTCGGATAAACAAATTCAGTTTTTAACTAAAACAACAATTCCATTTAAATTTAGATGGCCACGAAGGCTAGGATTAGTCAGAATATAAAACACACTAGCAAAACAAATCCAGGATTAGGCGCATGTGTCATTAGGCAAAAATCAAATGGGTAAGACAATATTGTTATTCAAACTTAAAAGAAATATAACATCTATTCTGTTTGAAGGATCCTACTCCAACTTTACCTAGCTAATTCCAACAATACACAGACATGAATTTAACCATGCACGTGCTACATGTAAAGCATCTACATAAATCCACAAAGCATGAATATGAAAACTTGGATTTTTACACGAGAACAAACGTACAAGCTAATATTTTACACAGTCGAAACCATATATATTAGGTACATTTCCAATCCAATGAAGTAAACAAAATCCAACAGCAGGAAAATCTGAAACAGGATTTCCTCACAGGGTTGTGTCTTCCATCAAATTGTCCTGTAAAGAAAGAGAAAAAAGGAGAGCTATGAGTAGCTGAAATTATGTATAGGTATAGGTACATAAGAAAATTTAAAAGAAGAAAAAAAAAATGAAAGAAAGGAACAGCTAATGAAGACAGTACTAGGACAGCTAACAAAAATTGACATGAACATATTGAATACCATCAAAATCTATGGAATCAAAATAGAATTATATTTTCACATATAATCTCGGGTACAGATCTTATCTGCCATATGTGACACAAGAGATACTTCACAATCCTCACTGAAATAAACAATTCGACATCTTTGTATAGGAAATAATTTGAATTTCAATATGAGAAGACAATACAATAGAAAATCTTCAATTTTATATGAACAACTAATATAAAAATCAAAAAAAAAATCAGGAACAGCTAAGGGACTGTAAAGCTGATGGAAACAGACATATATTTATTCATCAAATATGTATAGCTAGGTGTACAGATTCATACATCAATCTTGAACAGTTAAGAAAACAGCTAAACAGTGAAGGAATCAAATCAGAACAGCTAAATCGAAACAAACATATTCATCAAATTTTTAATCTCTACATGTCGTGTTCTCTCAAGAACAGTGCAATAAGTAGCCAAAGAGAAATGACCAAACAGCTAAGTATATTCATAAAAACAGCTAAGGGTATAAATCATTTAGCATTAGTAGAGTAGGAGCAGCTATGAAACAGTGAAGCCCACAGCTATGAAACAGGAAATGGGACAACTAAAGAAAAACTGAGATATGTATATAAAAATCTGAACAGTAAAATGGAACTAAAGGAAATAAATATATGTGTATAAACAGCTAAAAAGGGAAAATTATTTATATATATATATAGTCGAAGTCTCATGAACCAAATCAACTAGGATTTGTGCTGCCATACATTGAATACAGAAGGTACGGGTCATGGTTTCAAAATCTCTGAATTTGATTTAAACAAGTCATGGCCTAAAATCTAACATAATCTATGCAAGATCGATCACTATTTTTCAAACTGACCAACAGTACTGGATCCAATACTAAATTCGTTTAAAAACTCCAGCTAACATATCAAACATCTATCCATCAACTGTTCAAACACAAATCTGCAAGGGAACAGAAGCAAATGGACTAAGAACTAGGCACAACCAAAAATCAAAACCCTATGAAATTGCAATCGACTATGACATCGATCTTATCTAGCACATTTACAGGTATAAATACGCGGCATATCCTCAGAAACAAAACCAGATCGATTCCAACCAGAGGAAACCGAATTCAAACCCACCAAGAAGAAAACCAAACAGAATTAAGATTTGAGTGAAATTACTTAGCTTTCTGGGATGAGAGGCTCGGCCTGGTTCTGCACGAGCGGCGGAGCAACTGAAGGTGAGGTCGGCAAAACGAGGGGCGTCCGATTTCATTGAGGAGAGCAGCGATGGAAGGGGGTTGGATTTAGGGTTTCTTGCTCCAGACTTTTGTGTGTGGCGGCAGACAAATGAACGGATGAAGAATGGATCCGATGTTTTATGAAGGAAAATGGTGCGGGCCTGTTTCTTTGTGGGCTGAACGAAATAAGGGTATGGGCCAAATCTATTTTTATACACTTAATTGGTTTAAACTTAATTCAAATGAAGTTCTTTAGTTTGTCTACTTAAGGGGTTTTTAATTGATGAAAGATTAAAGCTAATTAATGGGATTTAAAAACTTTTCCATACTATTGCTTAGTTAGTCAAGTTGGCCGTGTTATTTACGTTAATCAAACTTTGAAACTATATTAATTAAGTTATTAATTCAAAGTGATTAAGATTTATTATTTTAATTAAATTATTTAAGACTTAAACGAAATTTATTATTTAAAACGTAGGGAATTGAGTATGGGTTAGGTTATGTATAATGGAGTAGTTAGTTTAACAAAATAGGATTTAATTTATTTAATCTAGTTAAGGGTTTAGTGAATTTAATCATTAATATTCAAACAATATGACCCAATTCATATATGGGCAGAATCAGGCAAATCAACTTGGGTTATAATCTTGGAAACAAGCAGAATGTTATGGATCAAATCTAGGCGGAGCTGGAGATGGTGAGAATTACAGTTAAATTAAAATGACTGTTTAATTTAACTATACCCAGACCAGTCCAGAAATAAATGGGATCAAATCAATGTGAGTTAATTCTCACACCTTCTGAAATACTGTGATGTGGTAAAGTTACGGTAAATTATATTTTGCAGTTAACAATTTAAATTGGCTGATTGGATGCGATGGATGCAAGTTGCTTGTTGTTGATTGATGGTTGCAGTTATTTATATTCTGCAAATTGTTTAATTCGCATATTGTTATCAACTGACATCTGTGATGCAGAGAAGGACAGGTTGGAGGATCCGACCGGATTCCTCAAATTTACTGTATTTGTTTTTGTTATGCATATATATGGATTGTTCACATCATCTGACACCAAAACTATTTGAATGTTGATAGTTGAATATACAACCATCGTTGTTGGGATTAAAGTCAATTGTTTGTGTTGACTGAGTAGATGGGCAGTAATGGTCTAGTCGTAGGGTTTTAACAGGGAAATTGATGGGGTTTCAAAGTTATAATTTATTTATAACTGAATTTTTAGTTATCCAATTATTTCATACGAGTAGTTAAATCGGGAATTTAAATTTAATAAGTTAAATCGAATTATTAAGAGAATTTAGTTAAATGGTTTTGATCAATTGAGAAGCAGAAATCAAGATATTCCATAGGTTGTTAAAAAGGGAATTTGGTTAAATATATTTTAAAAGAAGTCGAGTTGTGCCAAATACTGGATCAGAAACTCGTTGTGTTCACACTATTGTTATTTGATAGTTAAAACACCGACTATCAAACCAGACTAATACGATTGTTGGTTCGGAAAGACCGGGATCGAATTATATTCGAAAACCATTCCGACCATCAAATACGTGAAGACGTAAATTGAAGACGGAGCAAGTGAAGACCGTGGATCTTCATAAGCGGAAGGACTACTTGTTGAATTTCTCTGGCCTGCAGCCAGAGTTATTTTGATTGGTGATTCTGTCGTGGTTGAAATCCACGGGTTGCAAGGACTTCTCGTTATTGATCCATGGGGTGATTCCTATATGAGATGCAGTAGGAGAGTACCTTCGGTTCATCCTGTTCCTGGATGACTTGTATGGACGGATGTCTGACAGAGTATTTCCAAAAAGGTTTACACGCGTTGATTTCTCCAAACGTACGATAGTTGACGGCGGAGAAATGGTTATTCTCTAGCCAAATAAACTAGAGTATGTTTGTGGACGTCAATCAAGTGTGATCTGGCGGATCTGACGATGTGGCATTCAAAGTGAATGATGACCAGATGTTCTAGAGATAAAGTCCTAGCCTCAAGCCTCATCAACCGGGAAATGACAAAAATCGGGCAGGCAGCATGGCTATGTGGGTCGCTCCCATTAGGATGTATGATCACCTATCTAGAGAAATTCCTATTGCTTCTTTATCTATTCGATGCTGACCCTATTCGGGTGGCGGTTGCTGATCCCAACCGTCGGTGATATACATTCGATACACTCAAGCGGAATGAGTGGTCGGTCATGTGAGGGCCGGGTTGCAAGACGTTCTTGTTGAACCCAGTGTATTCGCCTCTAGAGATACACGTGCGGAAGGTGGACCCATACCTTGTCAAGTTGGAATCCAATATCCAATAAGCGCCGCGGTTTTCGATTGTATACGATATATGTGGAGCGTGAGATGCAAGCGTTCCTCTAGATTATTATTTACTTGTATTTAGACATTATAATAATATCAGAGAAAGATATTGATTTCAAAAATGTTTTGGGTCATAGTAAGGTAAAAACCGTCCGTGTTTATGGGTGGGCTGGTCTTACTATTATCCTTTTGGTTTCGAAAGGGATTTCCAAAGTTAAACAGGTGTGTGTGTAAACAAGTGTGTGTTCTGTGAATTTATCACTGAAAGTATTCCAGACTGACCCGGTGTATGTTGTTTTAAACCAAATGTGCTCGGGTCAGACCAAGTATGTTCCAGGTTAGGTTTCACTTGGAGTTTCAGGAGCTGGAAGCAGGCGGCTTCACCACTAGTTATTCAAAGTTATTATTCCGCTGTGACTGATGTATGTGTACTCTGATGATTGGTATGTTTTATATAGTCCTTTGTATAAAGAGATTTGATATTATATTTTATCTGTTCCGCTGTGAGATTCTGATGTGTTCTTCTACTTTCTTCTATTCTAATACTTCTTTCTTTCTATCCTCACCCTCTAAATTCTTTCTCATGACAATCTGGGGGTTCGATACTTGGGTTTTTGGCAAGTGATACGGGTTTATGTATTGTTGTCGAGAACCCGATTGTCGTTCTTTTCCCCGGGTCGTTACAGTGGCATCAGAGCTATTGGTTTAATGATTAACCTTGGCTCTGTGGTGTGGCTCAATAGAGATGGGGTTAGCAATACCCTAGATTGGGTTGAGTGTGTATATACGAGGGAGCGTATTTGTGATTTGATATAAAATTATTTTTAATGATTATTTTTGCCCAATTTTATTTTATAATAAAATAAAGGTAAAAATTTATTATAGTATGGGCAATCATCTTGATTGGTTAATGATTGGTTGTATAATATGTTTGTAGTGTATGGTTGATTGTTTGAATATAAATCTGAACATGAATCGATTTGGTTAAAACCAATGTGGAAGAAATAAGTTAGATAATCAATCCAGATGAATAAATTTGAATGGATAATTGAAGAAATAAAGTGAAGTGATTATAAATAATTATGATCTCGTGTGGGTTGAACTGTGTGTAGAAGCGGATTGATATGAACGGTATGGATGTTTTGAACCCATTTGACATTGGCTGATAACTAATGAGTTGTTTGAAATTGAGAACAGGTGCTGACGAGTTAGTTCAGTTTTAAATCAGTTCAAGAGAGAAATTCTGGAGTAATTGAATCCAGTTGGAATAGGGCTGCGTTATAACTAAGCAAGCTCGAGAATAAAATATATCGCTTATCGCGTATAATGCCGCCAAAAGATACGCTTACGTGGGAATATAAATTTTGGGTTTTGGTTTTTGTTTTCCGACCGTATAGGTCGATATTACGTGTTTCCGCAATATCGCAGAAGTTCCTCCATGCAGGGAAGAATCTGCTAAAATTTTCTGAGAATTTAATGCGTTAAAATATTCTCGATAATTTGGTTTTAGTATAATAATTGGTTTTGATTAGAGATAAAATATATTTTTAAAGTTGAGAGGATTTGCAATATTCTTCTTACCTTAGCAATTTCGAGGACGAAATTATTTTAAGGGGGAAAGAATGTAAAGTCCCGTATTTTGGACGGTCAAATATCTTATTTATTTATTTATTTTAAATAGTTAAAATAAGATCTTTACTTTTGACTTAGGAGGAATTTTGATAACTCAAATAAAATTTGGCTTCTTTTATCGAAGCAAACATATAGAGAGGGCATTAAATTAGGAGGACAAGATCAAGTACATTAGAACTAAATGTTTACTAGGATTATAAAACCATTTAATACTGATATAAGACCATCCTATATTGGCCATAGTAGAAATGAGATCCTTATTTGTTACATTCTTATATAATCAGTTAAACTGGTTTTCGGATAAACAAATTCAGTTTTTAACTAAAACAACAATTCCATTTAAATTTAGATGGCCACGAAGGCTAGGATTAGTCAGAATATAAAACACACTAGCAAAACAAATCCAGGATTAGGCGCATGTGTCATTAGGCAAAAATCAAATGGGTAAGACAATATTGTTATTCAAACTTAAAAGAAATATAACATCTATTCTGTTTGAAGGATCCTACTCCAACTTTACCTAGCTAATTCCAACAATACACAGACATGAATTTAACCATGCACGTGCTACATGTAAAGCATCTACATAAATCCACAAAGCATGAATATGAAAACTTGGATTTTTACACGAGAACAAACGTACAAGCTAATATTTTACACAGTCGAAACCATATATATTAGGTACATTTCCAATCCAATGAAGTAAACAAAATCCAACAGCAGGAAAATCTGAAACAGGATTTCCTCACAGGGTTGTGTCTTCCATCAAATTGTCCTGTAAAGAAAGAGAAAAAAGGAGAGCTATGAGTAGCTGAAATTATGTATAGGTATAGGTACATAAGAAAATTTAAAAGAAGAAAAAAAAAAATGAAAGAAAGGAACAGCTAATGAAGACAGTACTAGGACAGCTAACAAAAATTGACATGAACATATTGAATACCATCAAAATCTATGGAATCAAAATAGAATTATATTTTCACATATAATCTCGGGTACAGATCTTATCTGCCATATGTGACACAAGAGATACTTCACAATCCTCACTGAAATAAACAATTCGTCATCTTTGTATAGGAAATAATTTGAATTTCAATATGAGAAGACAATACAATAGAAAATCTTCAATTTTATATGAACAACTAATATAAAAATCAAAAAAAAAATCAGGAACAGCTAAGGGACTGTAAAGCTGATGGAAACAGACATATATTTATTCATCAAATATGTATAGCTAGGTGTACAGATTCATACATCAATCTTGAACAGTTAAGAAAACAGCTAAACAGTGAAGGAATCAAATCAGAACAGCTAAATCGAAACAAACATATTCATCAAATTTTTAATCTCTACATGTCGTGTTCTCTCAAGAACAGTGCAATAAGTAGCCAAAGAGAAATGACCAAACAGCTAAGTATATTCATAAAAACAGCTAAGGGTATAAATCATTTAGCATTAGTAGAGTAGGAGCAGCTATGAAACAGTGAAGCCCACAGCTATGAAACAGGAAATGGGACAACTAAAGAAAAACTGAGATATGTATATAAAAATCTGAACAGTAAAATGGAACTAAAGGAAATAAATATATGTGTATAAACAGCTAAAAAGGGAAAATTATTTATATATATATATAGTCGAAGTCTCATGAACCAAATCAACTAGGATTTGTGCTGCCATACATTGAATACAGAAGGTACGGGTCATGGTTTCAAAATCTCTGAATTTGATTTAAACAAGTCATGGCCTAAAATCTAACATAATCTATGCAAGATCGATCACTATTTTTCAAACTGACCAACAGTACTGGATCCAATACTAAATTCGTTTAAAAACTCCAGCTAACATATCAAACATCTATCCATCAACTGTTCAAACACAAATCTGCAAGGGAACAGAAGCAAATGGACTAAGAACTAGGCACAACCAAAAATCAAAACCCTATGAAATTGCAATCGACTATGACATCGATCTTATCTAGCACATTTACAGGTATAAATACGCGGCATATCCTCAGAAACAAAACCAGATCGATTCCAACCAGAGGAAACCGAATTCAAACCCACCAAGAAGAAAACCAAACAGAATTAAGATTTGAGTGAAATTACTTAGCTTTCTGGGATGAGAGGCTCGGCCTGGTTCTGCACGAGCGGCGGAGCAACTGAAGGTGAGGTCGGCAAAACGAGGGGCGTCCGATTTCATTGAGGAGAGCAGCGATGGAAGGGGGTTGGATTTAGGGTTTCTTGCTCCAGACTTTTGTGTGTGGCGGCAGACAAATGAACGGATGAAGAATGGATCCGATGTTTTATGAAGGAAAATGGTGCGGGCCTGTTTCTTTGTGGGCTGAACGAAATAAGGGTATGGGCCAAATCTATTTTTATACACTTAATTGGTTTAAACTTAATTCAAATGAAGTTCTTTAGTTTGTCTACTTAAGGGGTTTTTAATTGATGAAAGATTAAAGCTAATTAATGGGATTTAAAAACTTTTCCATACTATTGCTTAGTTAGTCAAGTTGGCCGTGTTATTTACGTTAATCAAACTTTGAAACTATATTAATTAAGTTATTAATTCAAAGTGATTAAGATTTATTATTTTAATTAAATTATTTAAGACTTAAACGAAATTTATTATTTAAAACGTAGGGAATTGAGTATGGGTTAGGTTATGTATAATGGAGTAGTTAGTTTAACAAAATAGGATTTAATTTATTTAATCTAGTTAAGGGTTTAGTGAATTTAATCATTAATATTCAAACAATATGACCCAATTCATATATGGGCAGAATCAGGCAAATCAACTTGGGTTATAATCTTGGAAACAAGCAGAATGTTATGGATCAAATCTAGGCGGAGCTGGAGATGGTGAGAATTACAGTTAAATTAAAATGACTGTTTAATTTAACTATACCCAGACCAGTCCAGAAATAAATGGGATCAAATCAATGTGAGTTAATTCTCACACCTTCTGAAATACTGTGATGTGGTAAAGTTACGGTAAATTATATTTTGCAGTTAACAATTTAAATTGGCTGATTGGATGCGATGGATGCAAGTTGCTTGTTGTTGATTGATGGTTGCAGTTATTTATATTCTGCAAATTGTTTAATTCGCATATTGTTATCAACTGACATCTGTGATGCAGAGAAGGACAGGTTGGAGGATCCGACCGGATTCCTCAAATTTACTGTATTTGTTTTTGTTATGCATATATATGGATTGTTCACATCATCTGACACCAAAACTATTTGAATGTTGATAGTTGAATATACAACCATCGTTGTTGGGATTAAAGTCAATTGTTTGTGTTGACTGAGTAGATGGGCAGTAATGGTCTAGTCGTAGGGTTTTAACAGGGAAATTGATGGGGTTTCAAAGTTATAATTTATTTATAACTGAATTTTTAGTTATCCAATTATTTCATACGAGTAGTTAAATCGGGAATTTAAATTTAATAAGTTAAATCGAATTATTAAGAGAATTTAGTTAAATGGTTTTGATCAATTGAGAAGCAGAAATCAAGATATTCCATAGGTTGTTAAAAAGGGAATTTGGTTAAATATATTTTAAAAGAAGTCGAGTTGTGCCAAATACTGGATCAGAAACTCGTTGTGTTCACACTATTGTTATTTGATAGTTAAAACACCGACTATCAAACCAGACTAATACGATTGTTGGTTCGGAAAGACCGGGATCGAATTATATTCGAAAACCATTCCGACCATCAAATACGTGAAGACGTAAATTGAAGACGGAGCAAGTGAAGACCGTGGATCTTCATAAGCGGAAGGACTACTTGTTGAATTTCTCTGGCCTGCAGCCAGAGTTATTTTGATTGGTGATTCTGTCGTGGTTGAAATCCACGGGTTGCAAGGACTTCTCGTTATTGATCCATGGGGTGATTCCTATATGAGATGCAGTAGGAGAGTACCTTCGGTTCATCCTGTTCCTGGATGACTTGTATGGACGGATGTCTGACAGAGTATTTCCAAAAAGGTTTACACGCGTTGATTTCTCCAAACGTACGATAGTTGACGGCGGAGAAATGGTTATTCTCTAGCCAAATAAACTAGAGTATGTTTGTGGACGTCAATCAAGTGTGATCTGGCGGATCTGACGATGTGGCATTCAAAGTGAATGATGACCAGATGTTCTAGAGATAAAGTCCTAGCCTCAAGCCTCATCAACCGGGAAATGACAAAAATCGGGCAGGCAGCATGGCTATGTGGGTCGCTCCCATTAGGATGTATGATCACCTATCTAGAGAAATTCCTATTGCTTCTTTATCTATTCGATGCTGACCCTATTCGGGTGGCGGTTGCTGATCCCAACCGTCGGTGATATACATTCGATACACTCAAGCGGAATGAGTGGTCGGTCATGTGAGGGCCGGGTTGCAAGACGTTCTTGTTGAACCCAGTGTATTCGCCTCTAGAGATACACGTGCGGAAGGTGGACCCATACCTTGTCAAGTTGGAATCCAATATCCAATAAGCGCCGCGGTTTTCGATTGTATACGATATATGTGGAGCGTGAGATGCAAGCGTTCCTCTAGATTATTATTTACTTGTATTTAGACATTATAATAATATCAGAGAAAGATATTGATTTCAAAAATGTTTTGGGTCATAGTAAGGTAAAAACCGTCCGTGTTTATGGGTGGGCTGGTCTTACTATTATCCTTTTGGTTTCGAAAGGGATTTCCAAAGTTAAACAGGTGTGTGTGTAAACAAGTGTGTGTTCTGTGAATTTATCACTGAAAGTATTCCAGACTGACCCGGTGTATGTTGTTTTAAACCAAATGTGCTCGGGTCAGACCAAGTATGTTCCAGGTTAGGTTTCACTTGGAGTTTCAGGAGCTGGAAGCAGGCGGCTTCACCACTAGTTATTCAAAGTTATTATTCCGCTGTGACTGATGTATGTGTACTCTGATGATTGGTATGTTTTATATAGTCCTTTGTATAAAGAGATTTGATATTATATTTTATCTGTTCCGCTGTGAGATTCTGATGTGTTCTTCTACTTTCTTCTATTCTAATACTTCTTTCTTTCTATCCTCACCCTCTAAATTCTTTCTCATGACAATCTGGGGGTTCGATACTTGGGTTTTTGGCAAGTGATACGGGTTTATGTATTGTTGTCGAGAACCCGATTGTCGTTCTTTTCCCCGGGTCGTTACAAAACGCATTGAGATTAAAGCCTTTATTAGGGATCAGAAGATCCATTTGTTATGTTTATCTGAAACCAAGCTAGACATCAACCTACATTACTATCGGTTGCTTTCATTTCCCCTAGTTGGCATTTTGATCATAATCCGGCTGATGCAAGTTATGGTCGATTACTAACTTTGTGGAATCCATTTATCTTCAATCTTGTTAAATTATCTTCATCTAATCAATTTCTTCATTACAAATGTACTCATTTGCCTTCTAACTCCACTTTTCATTTGACATCTGTCTATGCTCACAATTCAGCGGTTTTAAGGCAAAACTTTTTATCAAACTTGGGCCTCTGTAATGTCCCGTATTTTTACGGTTAAATAATTAATTTATTTAATTATTTAAATAGTGATTAACAGAATTAAATGGTCATTGAATTAAATTATACGAATATTTAATTAATATAAATAATAGAATAATATATTTAATTCTGAAATAGTTGGAATTTGTGAATTGACAATATCGTGTGAGTTGGACAATTCAAAATATATAATTCAGTTTAGAATTGAACTATGATAACGAATAAAATTAATTAATGACAGTTGAGCGTATAATTATATTAGAATTAAATTCGAGCTCGAAATGGCGCGGCAGTTCGTTATTTGACGATTTGAACTTAAATTGAATATATAGGGTCCGTTTTAAATCGGATTTCCGTGAAACAAGAAACGTTCGGAGCTGGTGAAGTATATTTTTCTAATGGAAGAGAAAAATCAGGATTTCATTGTGTAGATTTTGAGTTATGTCCAAATCAAATTTTTTAAAAATCGCTATGGATTTTTCTTTATAATTTATAACGATTTATTTATATTTTAAAAAGGAATTTCGTTATAAATCGAATATCGATTTATACCGGGATTTGAATATCGAGTTATAAATCCAATTGGAGCTCTATGATGTTCTATGGTGAATATATACGATAATATAAATTTATTTATATTTAATTTAATTTAATTGTTTTTAAATATATTTATATATTTAAATGGGTTATTTAGAGCTTTAAAAATAGCCAGTTTTGCAAACGACCTCCATTTTCGACGAAACTAATTTTGTTGGATCCTTAGTATTAAATTATTGTTAGATTTCAAGTTTCATGATTTTTGGGGTCAATGTGTGGCCGTACGGGTTTTTAATGTGAATAACAGTCAGTATTTTGACGGTTAAAAACACGTTGTGTGAGCAAACGGAGTCGGAATTCGATGAAACCAGTTTTGTTGGGTCTGTAATGTCGAACTGTAGCTGCATTTCCAGTTTCGTGATTTTTGGATGTCATGTGTGATTATAGGAATTTTAAAAGACAAATAAAAATAGTAGTTGATTATAATTTAATATAATACTCAAAAAAAAAAATCTAAATCCTCCAATATAATACCCTTAACCTATTTCCTAAACCTAAAACTTCCTTCCTCTGGTCAAAACGATTATGCCACTGATGTTCTTCATTTTCCAGTAAAAGAATCCACCTTCAAAAATCCAAAACAAAATCCAATAAAAATCTATGAATTCCCTAAATTTATAAGACGATGATTTTCTAGTTTTTGCGAGGGATAGCTTCAAGATTGACGTGCTTTTGTAGAGATCGGCGGTGTCTTGTTCGATGTCGTGTCTTCTCAGTGAGCTAAGGTAGGTGATAACGAGAGTTTGGGGCATTTATTAATGTTGTAATTGTTGTCTTCGTGTTTGTCGATGAGATTAGTGTCGATTGGGAGAAAAAGGAGAGTTCTGATATCAGAAAGCGGTCGCGACAGTTGAGCTGTTGGGCGTGGATCTTGTAGCTCGAACGTTATCTAAATGATGAAGCCGAGCCTTATTCTGTGGAGGCGGATGTGATGTTCTTGCTGAGAGAAGGACGTTGGTGCGTCTGGTTTGTAAATTAATGAAATGTTGGAGGTTAGAGAGTGATTCAAGAATGTGTGAATAACAGTGAAAGCACCACGCTATTCTTCCTGGAAGAAGAAGATGATGAGCTCGCGTTTGATAAAAAATGGGATGTGGAGATGAAGTCTATACTGAGGAGTTCTTGGGTGAAAATCGGTGAATTAAGAAAAGGAGAGGGGATGGTTTGAATATGTGGTAGTGGGATTTTGAAAACGGAGGAGTAGGCTTCCAAGCAAATCACTGGAGATCGAGGGAGAAGGGTCACAACGCGGGTATGGGCTTTAGAAACGGTGGATGGGCCAAAATATTTGGGTAAAGCCCAATTGCAACTATTTAAAGTTTTGTTCAAATCTAAATAAATGTATTAACTTGTATTTATTATATCTTTCTCATACATAATCAGAATTGAGCAAAACAAGATCTGTTGGGATCGTATGGAAGGCGGCTACGCACTGGAACTGACTGTGAGTGAATTAGAGCTTGTCACAATTTATTGCAAAATAAATTGTCCGTCCGAATCAATAGACAATTATCGTTATTTAACGAGGATCGTCCAATGTGAGTAAAACTCACCAACTCTATCAGTTCATATTTTTATAAAGTATTTTTAGAACTGATAAATGATGATTGATATCTATGTGTTGACTGATTGGTTGAACTGTTAATTGTTTGGTTGAAATTATAGATATCATATACATATATATATAGTTAATTATATATTGATTCTGTTTATCAGAGTATTTCATATTGAAATGAAGTTGATGTTAATTATATTGTATAACATCTGTGATGCAGGGAAACAGATTGGAGAGATCCAACTGGATCCCTCAATATTTATAATACTGTTCTTTTCATATATTGTAATATATGATGTGATATATAATCTGTTGTTGATTATGTGTGTTTGAATGATATCGATCATTTTTATTGGTATTTTAAATGCCGTAAAAAATAATGGATATAGAAAAAGGGATTTTCAAAGTGTATTTTGAAAATAAATTATTTATATAAAATCAATGGATTTTATATATAAAAGGAAAAGGATTTTATAAAAGAAAATAATTATAAAATCGAAGGAGTTATAAAAGAAATATTTATTTGTCAAATAAATAGAATTGAAAAGAAATATTTATTTGTCAAATAAATTGAATTGAAAAGGAATATTTATTTTTCAAATAAATATAATTGAAAAGGAAACATTTGTAAAACATTTACAAAGAGAATTGAAAAGGGAATATTTATAAAACATTTACAAATAGAATTGAAAAGGAATTGAAAAGGAAATATTTATTTGTTAAATAAATAAAATTATAAAAGGAATATTTAATTGGAAATAAATAGGATTATAAAAATGAATTAACGAGATATAAAAGAGTTATCGATTAGAGTTAAAAAGATAGACTTAATTGAATAGAGTTATCAATTAGAGTTAATCGAATAGTGTTAATCAATTAGAGTTATCGATTAGAGTTAATCGAATAGAGTAAATCAATTAGAGTTATCGATTAGAGTTAATCGAATAGAGTAAATCAATTAGAGTTAATCGAATAGAGTAAATCAATTAGAGTAAATCAATTAGAGTTATCGATTAGAGTTAATCGAATAGAGTTAATCGAATAGAGTTATCGATTAGAGTTATTGAATATAGTTATTCAAATAGAGTTAATCGAATATTAGTTATTCGAATAGAGTTAAAAGGAGTTATCGAATATTAGTTATTCAAATAGAGTTAAAAGGAGTTATCGAATATTAGTTTTTCGAATAGAGTTAAAAGGAGTTATCGAATATTTGTTATTTGAATAGAGTTAAAAAGGAGTTAATCGAATATAGTTTATTGGAAAGGAGATTAATTGAATGTAAATCATTCGAAGAAAGTTAATCAAATGTAAATCATTCGAAGAGAGTTAATCGAATGTAAATCATTCGAAGAGAGTTAATCGAATATAGATTCGAAGAAAGAGTTATCGAATATAGTTTATTCGAAAAGGAGTTATCGAATAGAGATTATTCGAAAGAGAGTTATACGTTGGAATTCGATTATATCGAACTCGGGAAAGTACACTTTCCGTTTTTAATCAAGATTTAATGATTTCTTTATAAATTGTCTATTTAGTTATTTAATTAAAGTAATAAATAAAAGTTATATTTTGAAGTTAGATATTTCAAAAGTAGGGATTATAATGATATAGTTATAATCAATGTTTTCAAACAAAGAAGTGGATTTGTAAATTGAATCCGAGAGTTTCGTAAGGAAGTTTGTTAAAGAGTTAGAAGGTGAACTTTGTCTATTTTCGAAGTTAGAAATGTTGTTCAGTTAAGGTCTGAGAGGTAGTTATACCCCAACTTGATTGACTTCCTTTTTAACTAAGGAATGGTTAAGGCTCGATAGTGAAGGTTGGTTAAGTGAATTTAGTTAATGAGTGTAATGTTTTGAGATGGCATAGCGATGTTTTATTTAAACATCTGTTAAATCCAAATGTAGGAGTTTTGGAAATGTTTTCCAAATAAAAATCAGAAATATTTTCTAGTATAGAAAAAAAGAGATGGAAATGTTTTCCAATGATTAATAATGTATATTTTCTAAATTTAGAAAATAAGGAATGTTAAATATATGGAGACAGGAAATGAATAAATTTATGAACTAAAGAGACAATGTTAAATGATGATTGATCGATATAATTTCCATCTGAAAATAATATCGTTGTTTGCACATGTGTTTTTCTTTGATAGTTAACTCACCGACTATCAAAGTTTTTGACTATTTTTCCGTCGTCAATACTGAGAGACCAGGATCAGATTCATGACCTGAAAACCACTCTGTATGGGCATTAGCGTTGCGAATCAAATATGATCAAGATAATTGAAGATGGAGTTATGCAAGGGCTGTTTTGGCGATCCTAGGTAGAAATTTCCTAAGATGGATTTAAAGAATGTACCTTCGGTTTGTCCTGTCCCAGTACGACCCGTATGGAAGAACGTCTGACAGAGTATATTTAATGGATCACATAAGTTGATCTCTTCAAACGTATTTACGTTTGGTGGCGGAGGAATTCATTTCTCTTAGTTGTATACTCGTTGTATTTTTGGCGAAATCAATTTGTGATTTGGCAGGTATGACAATGTGACATTCAAAGTGAATAATTGTGTGATCTGTCAGGGATAAGCATGGCCTCTAGCCTTACAACCGGGAAGTGACAAAAATTGGGCAGGCAGCGTGGCTAAGTGGTTGGCTGCCAAGTAGGGTGTATTATCACCTATTTAGAGACATTCATTTCATTCTTTAATCTATTTGATGTTGTCCCATTCAGGAAACGGTTGCTGATCCCAACCGTTGGTGATATACATTCGATACTCTCAAGCGAAATGAGTGGTCAGTCATGTGTGGCCGGGTTGCAAGATGTTCTTGTTGAACCCAGTGTATTCCTCTCTAGAGGTACACTATCGGAATGTGGTTCCATACCTTGTCATAGTTGGAAATCCATTACCCAATAAGTGCTCGCGGTTTTGATTGCATACTATATATGTGGAACATGAGATGAAAGCGTTCTACAAGATGATTATTATATTGTGGTTGATAGACACTACTATAATATCAAAAGAGTTTTGATATAAAAGATCATTGTTTCTTTCAAAATGATTTGAAAGTTAAATCAAATTGATTTGGATTCCCATAAGGAAAAAGCCCGTTCCGTTATACGGTGCGGTCTTATGTGATATCGTTATTTTCCCAAACTGTTTTAAATTGTTTACTCATACCAGTCCCATGACTGACCTAGATTTTGTTTTGTTTTCCCTAAACTCTTGGGTGCTCAAATTTGTACGAGCAGTCAAGTAGTCGGGATTTACAGATGCACTAGAAGGAGCTAGAGTAGGAGGCTTCAGCAGCGTTTTTATAGCTATTGTTTATTTCCACTGTGATGTAAGTGTTATACTCTGATAATGTTACTGTATACATATACTGATTTTATTTCAAAGATATGTATCTATTATATATTGTTCGTTCCGCTGTAAGATAGGTGTTTACTTTGATGTTGTATGTTCTTCTTCTTCTTCTATACTAAGTTTCTATCTTATCTATTCTCACCCTCTATTTTCTTTCATAGACTACCCGGTGTTTCCGATGCTTGAATAATCGACATAGTGTCGTATGCCGATATCCAGGATCGCGAAAACCTGGGTCGTTACGGCCTCATTGACCCTTCCTCCAGCCCTTGGTTATTAGAAGGAGACTTTAATTGTATGTTTTCTTCATCTCATAAATGGGGGGTTGTGCTTTCTCAATTAAGAATATTGCTCCTCTTAATCAGACTCTTCTTAAATCAAATCTATCTCCTATCAACTATTTTGGTTCAGATTATACTTGGTCAAATAGAAGTCATTCTGGTAATCCCACTATGTGCAAATTGGATCATATTATTGTTAATTCAGGTTTCATTCAGCTTTGGCCTAATTCTTATTCTCATGTCCTTCCTCCTTCAATTTCTTATCATAGTCCTCTACTTCTTAATTGGGGATTAGATGTCAACATTAGAAAAGGGAATCCTTATTTAAACTTTTTAAATTTTGGACTAATCATAAAGAATATTTTAGCTTTTTATTGCAGGTATGGTTCAGCTGTTCTGGTTGTAATCCAATGGATAAGTTGCTGAGTAAATTGAGATTATTGAAGCAGCAGCTTAAAAGTTGATCTTCTATTCAATTCGGGAATGGTTCAAAACAGTCTACTTCGGTTAGAGCAGACTTATTTAAGGTGCAGGTAACATTGAATTTGAAGCCATTTGATATGCAGTTGCTTAATGAGGAGAAGGACTTAATTGATAAATTGAAATACACCTTGGATCTTGAATTGCAAATGGCTAAGTAGAGTACTTTTCTTAGGAAAGAATTGGATGCAGACAAAAATACTAAGTATTTTCATAATTCCTTAAAGCATCAAAAGGTCAAGGAATTTTATTTCATGATCAAGGACATTGAGGGTAATATTCACTCTTCTGATTGTAGCATTGATGATGCATTTGTCAATTATTTTAAATCTTTACATGCTCCTATCAATGCTCATTCTCCTAATTTAGAGCCAATGTTTCATTTGATACTTCCAACTATTCTATATCAGTATTCTTTTGAGCTCGTTGCTTTAATCACAGAGGAAGAAACTAGAGATGTAGTGTTTAAATTAGATGTGAATAGTTATGGTGGACCAGATGGATTTAATGCTCGCTTTTTGTAAAAATGCTGGCAAGTGATTGGGAGGGATGTGATTGAGGCTGTTCAATTTTTCTTCAGAATGAATTGTTTACCTAATATTTTAAGAGCTACCTCTGTTGCATTAATTCCAAAAGTTGATAATCCATCAACAGTGTCTGATTTCTGGCCTATATCTTGTTGTAGTGTTTTCTACAAAATCATCTCAAAAGTAATTGCTAATAGAATTCAACGAGTTCTTCCTTTTGTGATTTCTAGTAATCAGTCAGCATTTATATAATGAAGAACAATAAGTGATAATATTCTTCTCACTCAAGAGTTATTGCTAGGTTATAAAAGGAAGCATATTTCTCCTCGATGTATGATCAAGCTGGATATTAAGAAAGCATTTAATAAGGTATTACGGGATTCTATTCCATCTTTCATGTCCAGAATGAACTTCCCGAAGCCATTATTTGCATGGATTTATTCATGCATATCCTCTCCAAATTTTTCAGTTTTAAGACATGAAGGTCAGCATGGGGTTTTTAACAGAAAGCGTGGAGTTAGGCAAGGGGAACAAGTAAGGAGTAAGAGACTGGAGCTTCATCCACGTTGTAAGAATCCTTTAATCACTCATTTTCTTTTTGCTGATGATTTGATAATTTTCACTAAGGCCTCCTTGAGCAATATTCATTATATTCTGTCCACTTTAGATATTTTTTATGAGATCACTGGTTTGCAAATAAATGTTAATAAATCTCATATTAAGATAGCAGGGTTACCTTTGGATAAGAAGTTGGAAATTATCAGTACTTCTGGCTTATACGAATTACCTGATAATTCAACTTATCTGGGGCTTCCATTGTTTACTGCTAGAGTCTCTAAAGGAAAATGTTTACCTTTGTTTGAGAAGATTATTGGGAGGTTGTTACAATGGCCTTCTTGTAGGGTTTCTCAAGCTGGTAGAGTAACTATTCTTCAATCCATTGTAACAGCGGTAACAAATTATTATGCTCAGCATTATATTCTTCTAGTGAAATTAGTTAATATGTTAACTAGTGCAATGAATAGTTTTCTGTGGCATAGGGATCCTTTTGATAAGAAGTTAACTCCTATAGCTTTTAACAAATTATATGATGGAAAGGATAAAGGTGGACTTGGTTTAATAAACTTGAGACAATGGAATAAAGCTGCTATTTTAGGTTATACTGACAAATTATTCACTGATTGAGATAGTTTATGGGCTAAGTTTGTTAATAATAATTTGATTGGGAATAAATGTTTCTGGACTATGGACATTCCTCAATCATGTAGCTGGAGTTGGTGGCAGATCTTAAAGTTGAGGATTGTTTTTCTTCCATTTATTCAAATTAATGTCAAAGGAATGGATAACATTTCCTTCTGACATTCCCCATGGTCATGTAGAGGTTTGATCTTAAGTAATGTGGTTAGTTATGAACTTTGATGACTCATTGGTATTCCATACAAGGCTGTTGTAAGTAACTACATTCCTGAAGGGGTTTTGCAATTGCCATATTACAGTTCTGCAAGTTTGAGGGCTTTATGGCGAGAAATTGAGGGAACATACAATGTTTGTAGTGATGATCAGCTAGTTTGGAAGGGCAAGAAGCATATAATCAGGCATGTGTATGATCTCCTTCAAGGAGAAAAAGAATCCTTCCTATAGCATTACAGAATATGGAATATGAAGAGCTCTGCAAAGGTTAATTTCTTTTTATGGAAGGTCATGTCGGACGCATTGAATACTAAGGACAAACCGTGTAAAATAGGAATCATTCAAGAAGATATATGTGTATTATGCAATTCAGATTTTGAGAGTAACACACATCTTTATTTTGAATGTGGTTATGTTAACCAGATTTGGCGCAGGATACTTTTGAATGGTGGTTATCATAGCCCATCATTAGTGAGTAGGATCGAATGGTTTAACATCTTCAAGTCAACGAGGTGGAGAACGGACAAATGTTGTATTCTTTTAAGAATTTTGAAGATTTTTATTTAAGAAATTTGGGCTGAGAGGAACAGGAGAGTTTTCAGTTCAGTTTCTTTGAGTGTTAACGAACTCCATGCAGTAACTCACAAGAAAATTTTGAAGAATTTGAAGAGAGGAATAGAATAAATGTGAAGCCAGCTTACGAAGGTTTATTTGGAATTGGTTGTATGCTCAATTGGACGTTGTTTCTATTAGCAGTGGTTAGAGTTTTTTTCTGTGTTTACTTGTATTTGTCATTGATTTTTCTCTAACCTTGTCTGCAGTATTGTACAATGTTTTGTTTTCTCTCTCTTTCTTTTGTGTAATATGAACTGATTGTAATTGTTTTTGTGTAATGATATATGTCTGCCTTTCAAAAAAAACATTTTAATGCAATGCTGAAACGATAAGGAATTTCGCTCGATCCGAATCGGTCGCTAAATCGACCAAGGCCGTTCGAAACCCCTGAATTTTTTGAGGACAAGACAAATCAGAACACAAAAAGAAGAACATTTCATTGCTAATTACAACAATTCATCATAATACAAGAATATACAGAGTATAAATAAATAAAACACATTCAATAAATATTAGAGATTACAATAATTTACTTAGCAGCGGAAAAATAATACAATACACAACTGAAAGTGAATATACGGATACTGAGCTTTCCGGATATCGTTGCAGCTGTAAATCAGGATCCTGTGAATATAAATCTACAAAACCAAAACTACTAGCTGCCCGTGTCGAAAATAAGGGCACCCAGAGTTTAGGTTAAAACAATAAACTCTAGGTCAGTCATGTGACTGGTGTGAGAACTAAAACAGTTATTTAAAACTTTGCTTTAAATCAGATATATCAAGGGACCATGCCGTATAACACGGAATTCCTTCCAAGAATACTAGTGCATATAACAAAACAACGCAATGCTTTTTGGAATAATGAAGCTATTATAAGACCCAGGTCCCATCACACAATGCAACACAAGCCAGAGGATAGGTTTTCCCTTATAATAGCCAAAAATGCTTGGTACGTTAAAAACAAATCAATTGATACTATTATAAGTGCATAGTGTATAAAACAACTTCAAATATAAATGTATCAATCCTAGATGGCATGGATACCATATATCATGTCGCCATACTAGGCTCTACAATCAAAACCGCAAAGTCACGTATTTGGAAATTGGATTTCCATCTATGAACCGAGGCAAGGGATCGTCCTCTACCGAATTCAAGATTGTCTTGCCAGAGTCTCAGGAACAAAACGCATCGTCCCTTGGATCGTCAAGGCCGGTCCACCGATGTGGATTAAAAATGCCTGAACACTGCGTTTCCCCGCCCTTTGGGGCGTAAATGAGCCAAATGACTCCATCGGCTCCACATAGTCACCGATATATCCGAGGCGCCTCGCAATCCAACACCACATAGGTGAAAATAATATAAATGTCAGGGCTGGTAGGTCACCGACACCACCCTAGCTAGAAGAAAACGCAAGTCCTCCCTGAGGTCCTCTCCCATTTTTGGTTCACAACCGGGGTGTGAGGCTCGCGAATCAACGCTACATAAAGCTATGTCACACAGGCCGTGCTTTGATCATCAATCACAAGACTCTGCTTTTCATCAAAAGCCTTGATCATTTGCCACTTAGGCATGCCATACAGGCAATTCACTCCATGCGATTGATATCCATCAATATATAACCCCTGAGCTCGTACGTCTCAGAGAAGGGCGTTAAACAAGAGAATAAATTCTCCGCCGCCAAACAAATATATATTTAATAGAAATCAATCACATAGAATAAAATCCAATGTCAGACACACAGTCCATTTACAAGTTCGTTCTGGGTCTGAACGAAACCGGAAGAACATTTAACCTCGCATATCCGTCGATCTCCAAGTACGTCTGGACAATCACCAACTGATTCCCTCCTCTTGGGTGTACAGCCCAATCAAGATCATCAGTAATCACCCAAACGATGTGAAGACCTCTAGTCTTCGACCACCGTCTTCATCCTCGACACATCGTCGAATCAGTTATTCAGAATGGGATAAACCCGGTCTTTTTGAATAACCCGCGTATATATAATAAACAAGCGTTACAAAAACACAACATACACCTCATTCCAATTCAGAATATTCTTTTATTCAAATATTCTTATACTTTGGGAAAGGTTCCCATTAATTTTATCAAAGGTAAATTCTTTAAATTTATTCTTTAATCTTCTTTTGAATATCAATTTAAACCAAATTATAGTTTATCCAAACTAGTCAGGGTTAACGAACCTTACCAAATTAATCGTTTGTTTTCAATTTCCCAATCCCAACCTATTCATCCCATGAAGTAAAACTGGTCATACTTTATATCTAACACCACGGTGTTATTGATAAATTCAATTACCATTTCACGTTAAAATCTAATTAAAGATTTAACTATCGCCTGGAGCAAAACTGGGAATACTCCATTCTCGATCATCTCAATCTAATTAAAGATTCGTTAAAACTCCACTTGGTTTTAATCTTCCCAAAATCATACTAATGATTGTTTAACTTGGGAAACCATATCCTGCCTTTAACTGGGTTAAAGTACCAATGTCATTTAAAAAACGGTTCATGATAAACCCAAAATCAATTCAAATTCAATTCCAATTAAATATCATTTAATTGGTATACCTCATTAAATCTAATAAAAAGATTTAATCTTTTTCTCAACTAGGTTTAAGAACAGGGTTAATGAAGACACCATTCATGACAAACCCAAATCCCATTTGATATTAAATACAAGGCTCTGAATAGAAAATATATCGGCCTATATTCAATATCAAATTCTACGACCAACAAATATCGTATTGGAAATAACGATATAAATATATCTTTCAAATTTCCATAACAATATCTGTATAATCACGAAATCCAAAATCGAAATATTCCAAAGACAATTTCGATTCAAATCCATTTCCACTTTATATATACTGGAAACTCTAGTTATTTTCAAAACCATTTCAAATCCACTTTATTTATTTTAAAAATAAATGGGATTATAATTCTAGTTCAAAACAAGTTCATTTCGATAAAAATCTATTTTTATCTTTTCAAATATGGATTTTTTCATTCCAATTCTTTCCAAATCATTTCATATGATTTTACACAAATTATTAATATTTTTAATAATTTTATCAAGGCCCGTACAGTCGATTTCGATCAACGCCATCGAACTGCACTTACAATGACCTTTTCCAAATTTGATTTGGACATAATTCCAAATCCAACCGTTAGATTTAAAATCTCTAATATTCTTAGAAAGCTCTTTTCGATACGAACCCAACGGTTCCGGTTTTAGGAGAATCCGACGGTCTGATCTCCTGTAATGTCCATTCGAAGTCAATGGTCGAAATTCGCGAACTACCGCAGCGCGGCGCATTCTATTCAGGCCATTCTATATATATAATATATATATTATATATATTTCTTCAATTACAATTCAAAACGTATTTTATAAATCGTTTTAAATTCGTTTTCAAAACAATTTCAACTTCATATTCAATTTTAAATCAAAATTGAATATTCCATATCATCAATATATATATAAATGATAACATTTTCAAAACGTTATATTTTGAAATCACTTCTTTTTCGATATTCGAATAAAATCTATATAAATATCGTTCGCGTAAAAATGGTGCAAATCTAATCAATACGGCTTTATATATTTCAATAACTTCGTTATTTTATTCAACAAATGAATATATTCTTCAACACATGAATATTTTCTTCAGTAGATGAATATTTCTTTTATTCAACACATGAATGTATATTTTATTCAACACATGAATATTTATTCTATTCAACACATGAATATTTATTCTATTCAACACATGAATATTTATTCTATAATATTCTTTATTTTCCAAATTGGAATAAGGCCCAATCAATTACCATATAATGTTAATTATATGGATTCCATACAACACATGTATATAATAGCAATGATAAATAATCAACCATCGTCCAAAGTGCACTACACAACTGCATAAGCATTAATTATAAATAATCAACGCTTACAACAGCCCGTCAACCAATCGATCGACATACAACTAAAAAATTGGGATTAGTGTACGTCAAATATCCTCCTAACACCCGTGTGGAGTTTCAATCAACAAACACAGATTTTTATTTGTGTAGTTGGGCGATGTGTAAAATTTATCGTCCCAATCAATATCAGTCAAATAGGTGTACATAAACAAATCGTCTGATTTGTAAATGGATATTTTATTGTATTCATTTATCTAATGAAAATGATATTTTTATTCTTCTAACATATTTTAGAAAATTTCGGCGGCATAACGACACGATCCTAGAAACGGGATAAGGCCTAGCCTTATCCCTAGTCTAATAACGGCCAGCGCCATACACATGCCACTCTAATCAATTTCATATTCACACCATAAACCAATATTCAACAAAACACATTAATCAACACAAATTACCAAACAAGTCGGACAACCGGGAACAGTTCATATATGTAGTTATAAAATAAATAACTGTATAAAGAAAATTAAAGTGCGGAGTTCTCACAAACTAGCTAAACCAATTCACCACGACTCTTCATATGTAGGAAATCTTCGCTATGTTCGCCCTTCCTCACTTTCGTCGCCCGTATTCGCTACATATATAAAAATCACATTTTTATATTCTCTAGTATATAAAAATCATATCTTTACTTCGCTAACTTCATAATATAAAAAACAAAATTTTCTCTCGCCATTCTCTATATAAAAATCACCTTTTTATATACTAAGATTGTATTTTTATATCTCTACTACATATGTAAAAATCACTCCTTTACACCGCAACTTCATGATAAAAATCCTGTTTCTATTTCGCCTCATATAAAATAAAGTTCATATTTTTATTTCTAAAAGATCACATTTTTATGCTAACATCCTTCACATAAAAATCATATTTTTATCTCGATGTTTAAAGTATAAAAATCTAACCTTTTCTATTCTCAAAAATATCATCTTTCATATTCAAAATATTATCTTTTCATAGTCAAAAATTCTATTTTTCATAGTTAAAAATCTAAACTTTTTATAATATAAAAATCATCCATTTATATTTCAGTATTATATAAATAATAAAAAAATCAAACATTTACCTTTGAAAACCCTATTATACATCGAAGAAAATAAACAAAACAACGAAAATAAAACTCTCATTTTCAATTAAAGGAGGGGTTTCGCTGTAGGCTCGCGGTTTCTCACATCGGAGGAGGAGGTCAGAGCAGTGGGCGGCGGCCTGACTGGTGGTCGGTGGACGCTCTGGCGGCCGACGGCAGGGTGGGATGCAGGTTTCAGATAAGTTTTTGGGTGCCCTAGGGCTTGGGTTCGAAGGGGGAAAAGAAGGTGGTGTGGAGGAGGGAGGAGACGGAGGGAAGAGGGAGATGGCGTGGGTTCCGGCGGAGGTGGGGAGATAGTCTCCGGCGGTGGCGGCACGTGAAAAGGGGGTCGGGTATTTTGGGGAATCGGGGTTTTCTTTTTTCAATGTTGACCGATTATTTTGAAAAGTGAGGGGAGAGAATGAATGGATGGGAGAATTATATTAATATATTTAATTTTTTATTTATTACATAAAGTCACTTTTTCTGTTGAACTCCAATTCGAACCCAACGACTGTCGCCCCTAGCATAATACCCCCATTCCGAACATAATGGGATATGTTCTGTTAGCCAATTCAGCTGTTATGATAGGTTTTCATCAAATTTAAAATATAAATTAGTATGTATTTAATTTAAATGTACATTTCAATTTACCGGGACCACATGCTGATTCAAAAAATTCCAGAAAAATTATTTCTATCTTCGTATTAATGATACGGTCTTAACAAAACTAATTTCGTCAAATTCTAAGACCGTTTGAAAAATGGTCATTTTCTGGTCGATCGAAATTGATAGAAACTGTCAAAATGCGTTTAACTTTGCCACGCTCAAATATTGATTCAGAAAATTATGAATTTTGAAACCTAGCAATAATTTGACATCCCGGATCCGACAATAGTGGATTCGTCAAAAACGAAGGTCGTTTGCAAAATTTCCATTTTTAAGGGCCAAAATTCCATAGTGACTATTCTAAATTTTCAACCGGACATAACTTTTTATTCCGATATGAAATTTTGATTTTTCGAATTCGTTGGAAAGATATTTTCAAATAGATTCTCATATTTTTCATTTCGCCAAAATCCGGTTTATTTTGAATCTTGTACATTCATTTGAAATTTGAAATTGAATTTTCGAACTACCGCGCCATTTTCAATTCCTTTTATAATTAAAATAAATATTTATATTCTATCGACGATTAAAATATATATATACGTTTTATTTCTATCCAAAATAAATTTCTCGTTGTTAGTATTTAAAATAAATCATTTTAAATATTCAAAATTCATCAAAATTGCAGAAATAAATTTTTTAAATTGGCTCGGATTTCTGGGTTATTACAAATGCAATGGCTAATCACTTCTCTTTTCAGAGATGAAGATAATAATCTTGCAAAGGCTCCTCCAACTAAAGAAGATGAGGATTGGGAAGTCACAAAGAAGGATCCTATATTTGGAGAAGATGGTAGGGTTGAAGTTCCAAGAAACGTTTAACTGTTCAGTACAATTTGATTGATTTGTTTGAATTTGATTTGGATTCTATGATTTGGAACATGTATATATTAAAACATATGGTGTGGTGTGATTTAATTTGATTTGATTTGGTTTGTATATATAAAAAACAAAACATATGTAATAATAATACTTAGATCGGTTTGTATATTATCATCATATTGGGAATTATAATTATAGGTTTGTATAGATTAAGGGGGAGTATTCTACTTTGAATTAGCTATAGATTATGAAAGAATATCATAATAGGGTTAGTTACTTAATTTTCTATTAGTTTTATTTAGATAGTTTTACAATTTAAGGGGAGTAATTCTAGGATTTCTTTTTGATAATGCCAAAGGGGAGAAATTATAAAATAAAGATGTAGTTTATAGGATTCATATAGACAGGGGGAGTATTTGAAGGGTCATCATCAATAGGTATGTGCAGGTCTGATATTTTATAAATTAAGGATTCTCATCATAAAAAAGGGGGAGACTGTTAGAGAATGGAGTTTTAATGACAACAACCTTAGTTCAATATTAATTGATTATAAAATATATACTAACACTTCTGTATAAAATATATATATATACACACACACACATACACACATATGCAGGGTTTATATACAGGAAATATTACCGAAAACTGTACAGTTTTAAGATTTTACAGATTCAAAGTTCAAAGAAATTTCAAGACTCATGAGTATTCAAGATTTCAAGAGTTCTAGACTAATATAGTTATAGAGTCTAGATTATGTAAGACTCTAAATAGAACTCCAAGTTCAAATTCAAATTCAAATTTTCAAATTTTGTTTTCAAATTCTATCTTCAATCCTCTCTATTCTTCTCTCTATTCTATTTTCTATCTTTTATATTTTCCTTTCTTATTTTACTTTTGTTTTTCAAGCTTAAGTTTTATATGTTTATATTTTTGTACTTTATATAGTTTAAAATCTTATAAATATTTTTACATAGTTTAAATTTGTATTTTCATATGATTTTCTACTTTATAATATTAGTTTATAGCACTGTATTTTAATTCAAGAATTTCCGGAATTATAATTATATCAAAACACTTGAAAAATGCTCAGAAATTAAATTTACACAAAAGGTATATGAACATACATAAAACACCATGTCAACATATAACTGTTATTTTTTCAATTTTGAAAGGAAGTGTCTATTCACAAATTGTGACAATTTTGAAGCATGACATTCTTTCAAACTCTATAAAAAAGGCTTAAATTCAATTTTTTAATCATCCCTTTTTATCTAACTTCATCCTCTTTCTTTATACCATTATTCTTAATCATTTATATGATTTCTATGCTTATGCTCTACCGAATTCAATTCTGTTTTGATCAAACTTCTTCTCTCTACACTCTCTACTCTCTATATCAATTAGTATTAAAGAGTTATAGGGTTGTTTGTAATTTTTTGGGTTGAGTAAAGAAATCGTTGGTATCCTTTGTAGCCGTGAAATCAAGGACAGGTAATCGATGGTATCCCTTGTTGCCGTGAAATCAAGGAGGTTGTAACTGGATATTGATATAGTAATAAAACTCTTCGCAATCCCACGTTGCGTGCGACTGGACATAAGAGTAATCCAAACCAGTATAAAATCCATTGTGTCCTTTTTTATATTTTTATTTTTGTTTATTTTTCATCCGTGTTTGAATTTGTGTCTGAGATTGTATTTGTGGTGTTTGACTCATCTAGTAGTTCACATAAATTTAAGATTTTGTTTATATTCTCAAAAAAACTATTAACCCCCCCCCCTCTCGTGTTTGTTTTGCCTTAACGATCCATTCCGCTTTTCCTAACAGGTTCCTCTTAGTGTGGCCGAGAAAGAGCTCAATAATAGGCATCTACTTATTTTTGCCTATCTTCTAGAAGGAGGGCTTCTTAGTCTGTCCCCTCTCCCTATCAGGTTGCTTGTTTTCCCTCATCTACTTATTCTGCGCCATCTCTTCATCTATCCTATGATCCCTCTTTCTATTACTTCTCATCGCAACCTCTATCTTACCTTACATCTTTGATCTCTCGTTGCTAGGCTATGCTTTTCCTTCTGTTGTTTTCCATGGATAATTGTTTTTTTTTTTGAATATTCATGGGGTTAGGAAGGAGGCTTCTATTTCGCATTTCAAGCATATTGTTACGAAACATTCTATTCGGCTAGTGGCCCTCAAGGACCCTCTTTAGATCTTAAAGTGCTATCTGACCTTGTGCTTCTGCTTAATTTTCGATGTGGTTGGGGAAATATCTCCAACAAAATTTTGATTCTCTAGGATAAGAAGGCTTCGATGTATCTCATTTTTGACTTAGTTCATCTTTTCTTTGATCTAATTTCTTTCCCTTTCTTGTCTTATGCCTTCCTCTTTTCGGAAATTTACACCAGGTGATATCGTGTCAAGTAGGGTTGTCAATTTCCTACACGACCCGTGACCCGACCCGAAACCCACACGGAAATTAGCAGGTTAACCCGACCCGTTTAGTTAGCCGGTCATTTTCGGGTCAACCCGAATTTGACCCGTTTATAAACGGGTGGGTTTAGGGTTGACCCGCTAACCCGATATTAACACACCAAACCCGATTATATGTTGTGTCTCTTCCATGCTGTTAGTCTTTTATGTATACTGTTAGTGTTAATCTTTTATGTATGCAGTAATCAGTATGCTCGTATATGTAAGTTGTTATGTTTTACTAATTTATTCTTGTATGTTAGTTAAATTTTGTTTATAACAACAATATCTCTTCCATACCGGTAGTCTTTAATTTATGCAGTATGGGAATATATACTTATGTATAGAAAATGATTTTTGGATATGGTGATTTCATGTTTTATATATGTGTTGTCTATTAGTGACTTTGGAACTTGTTGCATGTTGGTGATTATATAACAGTTTGCATGTTGGTGATTTGGCTCTTTTGTTGCTTATATTAATAAGCAATATCCATCAATGGGTCAAACAGGTAAACCCGACCCAACACGACCCGACACGACCCATTCAGTTAAACGGGTTACGCGGGTCATGTTGGGTCAACCCGTTTATAAACGGGTCGTTTTAGGGTTGGGAAAATATGACCCGTTTAATAAACGGGTTGACCCGACCCATTTATAAATCAACCCGAACCCGACTTGACCCGACCCGACACACCCATTGACAACGCTAGTGTCAAGCATCTTCGCTAATGGCAAGAAATTCACTCTTGTGCGTCTCGAATTTGAGGTAGCGGTTATTGGAGGGGACTTCATTGTCATAACCTGTCAAGAGGAGAATATTTTCGGTTCTTCTATCGATCCCCAGGCTATCGAGGATTTCAATTCTTTCATCGCCTTTTTGGGCCTTTCGAAGGTTATTTTTTAGGGTTCCCCTTTACATGGTACAACAACTAAGATGGTATTAGCCGGATTCTTTCTTGTTTGAATATGATGTTAGACAAGAATAGTTAGTTTGCTCTCCCTTTTGATTTCTCTCTCAAACATCTCCATTGCTTTAATTCAGATTATGCTCCAATGTTACTAAAGTGCACATCTCTGGTCAGCTCGGGGGCGAATTCGTCCGATTTTTAGTCTATGTGGACCTCACACCATTCTCTTCTCGATACAAGTAAGGAATCCTAGGACTCGTTTATCGGTAGGTATCCTATCGTGGTATTCTATCTTAATCTCAAGCATCACAAATCTTTCCTTAAGATTTGGAACATAGGAATTTTTTAATAACGCCTTTTACTGTGTCTGTTCGATGGAAGAAGCGCTTGTTTTGGTAGAAGCTGCTTTTGTTGCATACTCGTCTATCTTATCAAAAGTAGAGTGGGTTTTGGCTCAGTTAGTATTTTATTTGAAGCTGGGTATTAAGACTAACTTTCTTCATGGGAAAGCCAAAATTAAATCGGTAGTTTATGGTGACTCTAACTCGAAGTTTTTTCACTTTACTATAAAAAAAATAGATCCTTTGCATTAACCAAATTCTGCACCCCAAATCTTCTTTCGCTTCGTATCCGCTGAAGGTTGCAGAGATCTCCATCTCCCACTTTAGATCCCTTCTAGAATGCCCGTTCGCCAACCTCCACGTTCCAGGTGTTCTTTCTCACATTCTTATACTTGTCCTTCTTTCTGAGGACTACAACCTTTCGTTTCCTCCATCACTGGAGGAGATCAGAACATTGGTATTCTTCTTGAGTAAAGATGGTGCCTTGCTCTTGGTGAGTTCATTGGTTGTTTTTATCGCTTTGCTTGGGAGGTTATTCTTGTAGACTTTTCTTTAGCCATCCAATTTTTTTGTGTAAGGGTTCTCTCCCCAAGAGTTAGACCTCTATCAACTTTGTGCTCATCCTTAATATCGTACATCCTCAGTTATGCTCTGACTTTTGACCGATTAGCCTATGTAAGTTTTCGAACAATGTAATTTATGAAGTAGTGGCTTTGCATCCCTCTTTTTCCTTGATCGCGTCATCTTGCCTTTACAAGATGGGTTCATCTAAGGAAGACCCCTCAGTGAAAATGTCCCTCATGTTCTAGATTTGGTCTCTCAAATTGATAGAATGGTTCGTGGCTCCAATGTGGTAATCAAGCTTGAAATGGCCAAAGCCTTTGACTACATGTCCTTGTTTTTTATCATCCGAGCTCTTTGTACCTTCGGTTTCCCTGAAAATCTCATTGATGTTATCTGGTGCTTTATCTCGAACTATTTATTCTCTATCCTTGTAATCGTAGAAACTAAAGTTTTTTTTTATCTGGAAGGGGCCCAAGCAAGGGCGATCCCCACTCCCCTTCACTTTTTGTCATTGCGACTGAAGAATTGGTCTGTGATATTCATAATCTTACGATCTCTGGGCAAGTTAAGAGATTCATAATATCGAGGATGTATGCAAGGCTTACGCTTGCAAGCTTTGGGCCTGATTAATAGTAGGGTATTCTTGGTGGGATTCTTTACTCCTAGCTAAGCATAGGATGCTCCTTTCCTTGGATTACATTGGGTCCCCATCTTACTCTGTTGAGACGTGAAAATAAACGCAATCCATCAGGATCGTTCCTGGCAGCCATAGTCGTTGCTTTGGATGGAATGGTTCGCCTTTTTCTTGCAGGGTAACATGGAACTCCGTTAGGACTCCATCACAGAGAAATCCTGATTTCGTTTTCATCTGGAACAAGCTAATCCCACCAAAATTATATTTTCTGATGTGGAAAGTTCTTCATAATGCTATCATTTGGATGACAACCTCATAAGGATCGGCATTCCTCTTATTTTTCTGCCATGCTGGCACTTCTGAGTCTCTCTCCCATTTTCTTGGGGAAGGTGAAGCGGCTATAGCTTCCGGGTTGATTTTTGGGGCGCTGATTGGTTCCTTAGTTCTGTCCTCTTCCCTTACGTGCTTGCTTTGATCATGGTAGGCCGGGAGTAACGGGAAGAGTATACGCTCGATACTTTTTAGGCTTATCCCTTGTCTTATATGCTAGCACATTTGGTGTGTTAGGAATAAGTCGATCTTCAACGATATTCCAATGTTGTCGGGTTCCATCGTCCGGAAGGTGTCAGCAGATTTTCTTTTCATGTTCCGAGGTAGACTGTTTATGGGTTCCCTTCAGCGTCTCCTTAAGCTCTAGGCCACAGCTAGGGTTGGTTGAATGTGGTTTCTTTTTTTCTATCAGGTGTTTCATTTGATGGACTTCATGAGGACTTTTTGGTGGACGGTTCGGGCGTGTGGATTGGATTCTTCGATTGGACCTATTAGGCCTGTGCGTTGGGAGGATTTGGTATTAGCGTTTGTTTTATGATGGGTTGATTTGGCATCATGGTACTTGGGATTAGGGAGTCGTCCTCTACTTTTGGAGGGAGTGGATTTGTTTCTTCCATATCTATGATTTTTTCCCTTTTTTTTTCCTAGATGTCTTAGTTATTTGAGTGAGTCTTTGTGCATTTCATTCTTGTATATAGTTTTTGCTAGTCTGATCAATTTTGCTACATGACTAAGACTGCGTTGTGCACATTTTGGTCTGTTTTTTTAGCGACTTGAGAAAGGTATTTTTTCTCTTTTTTCTTGGTATATATATTCTATTAACCTAAAAAAACCAATATATTTCAATTATATTTGATACATTTGATATTATATCTATTTACTATTTTAATTCTTCAGTTTCATAGTTTTTTGTCCCGTACAAAGCTCAAGAATTCGTATTATTCGTCCTCAGGAATCCATTTTTTATTTCTTTACGGGTTCGTTATATTTGACATTTGATATTATACATTAGTCTTTGTTAATATATACTTCACATTTATAGTTTGATACATTTTATATTCTTTGTATTACTATTTTATTCTTTATTGTTTGAGTATTTAATTTTGGAATTTAAAATTTACTTTATTTTGATTATTTAATATATATATATATATTTGAGTTTAAATTGTTTAAAATTATGCTGATAAAATTTCTTCAGTATTTTAATGTTTAGAACTCTATTTTACTATGTATAATACTTTCCAAAAGTTTCAGCTTTGATTATATAGTTTTATATTTTCAAAACAAAATTTAGAACAAGATTTCCATGTTTCAAAACACAAGTATGTCGATATGGCAACATTCAATATGTCGACATAGTGTCCATTTATTTTCAATTTTCAAAAGAAGTGGCGTTTCGTCATGTCCTTTCACGAATGAACATGACTATTATTCCTCTATAAATAGTAGTGGTTTCAAATGGAAATCACTTTTTCATCATCTGCTACTTTCCTTTCTACTCCACCATTTATAATCAAGATCCTACTTGTATTCTGCCACATTTTCAAGTGTATCAAACTATTTGTAGATATTTTTTGATTCTCTATCATCCTTTCCATAATCTCTCAATATCAGAGTACAAATTAGAGTTATAGAACTATTATAATCAAGGTCTCAAGATCAAGTCTGAGTCTATTGTAAAATCTATTCAAATATACTCTAAGGATGTGAAATGTTAGCCTGTAAAACAAGTTGGGTTTGATTGTACCTACAAAGAAATTGGATGTGCCTTGTTGGCTCGGAGATATAGGACTGTTGCGCCTAGAGGCAGAAATTCTAGAGGGTGTTTCTTGTAGCCTTGAAATCAAGAAGTGCAAAAGATTTTGAAAATATAAAAATATGTACCGGGTCATTAGAATATAAATATTTATTTATATTTATAAAAGGAATTGAAAATGGCGCGGTAGTTCGATAATTCGATTTCAAACTTCAAATGAATGTACCGGGTGCAAAATAAACCGGATTTTAGTGAAACCAAAAATATTTGAATCTAATTGATAATAACTTTCCAATGAATCCGAAAAATCAAAATTTCATCGTGGGAATCAAAAGATATGTCCAGTTGAAATTTCTGAATAGTCGCTATGGAATTCAGGCCCTTAAAAATGGAAATTTTGCAAATGATCTCGGATTTTGACGAAACCACTTTTGTTGGGTCCGTGATGTCAAATTATTGCTAGGTTTCAAATTTCATAATTTTTCGAATCAATATGTGAGCGTGGCAAAGGAAAACGCGTTTGACCAGTTTCAGTTGATTTTAATCAACTGGAAATTGGCCATTTTTCCAACGGTCTCAAAATTCGACGAAACTAGTTTTGTTAGGACCGTAACGTCAATATGAAGCTAGAAAATATTTTTTGGGAATTTTTCGAGTTAGTATGTGACCTCAGTAAATTGAAATGCGCGTTCAAAATTCAATATATAGAGTTATATTTTGATTTTGACGAAAACTGATCCAAACGATCGAATCAGCTTACGATACATATCCCATTGTGTTTGGAATGGGGGTAAATAGCTATGAACGACAGGCGGTAGGCCTCGTTTCGAGGTCGAAATAAAAAGTCAACCTTTTTGTAAATTAAATTAAATAAATTAAATTAAAAATAAAATCCCTTCCCTCTCCTTAACCCTTCAGCCCCCCCCCCCCTGATTCAATTTCAGAAAGAAAAAAAATCCCAAATCGCGTCGCCCCCCCCCCCCCCCCTCTACTGCTGCCGCGCCGTTTCTTCTTCCTCCTCCTCCACCTGCTCCGCCTTCCTTCCTCCTCCTCTCCTTCTCGCGACCCCAAATCAGCCCCCCCTTCCAAAAACTCGACGCAACCCCCACCTCCATCCACCAACGACGAGCCAACCCCCGCCTACCACCTCCCTGGTCGCCGGCGCCTCTTACCCCGTGACCCCCTCAACCCGTGGACCCCCCCTTTTCAAAAAAATCCGAATTTCTTCAAAGAAATGTAAGTTTTTTTACTTTATTTTAATTAATTTATACATACCATTGTTTATATACAATGATACGAGCAAAATATCATTTTTCTTGTGTAAGGAAAAAAAATGATGAGATTTGCTTTCATGTACGGTTTTAAAAATGAGAATAACAAGATGCTTTTGAAATTAAAAAGATGAGATTTTTATTGTATATGAAGGTTAGACATATAATTTTTATAAAGTAGAAATATTAAAAATATGATTTTATATTTTTAGAAGAATAAAAATATGATTTTATATAATGTAGGGTAATAAAGATGTGATCTTTATAGTAGTAGCAATGTAAAGATATGATTTTTATAGTATAGAGATTATAAAAATACGATATATATATAGATAGTAAAAATAAAATCTTTATATTTGAAAAGGCGAAATCTTTATTATATGAACATCGTTGTAAAAATAGAATTTTTATCCATATGGAGTGATTATAAAAATATGATTTTTAAATTGAAAGTGAACAAATAAAAATGTCATTTTTATTTTAAAGACAATAGAAAAAAATTCGATTTTTATATATTGAATAGCGAAGTAAAAATTCGATTTTTATATATTGAATAGCAAAGTAAAAAATTGATTTTTATATATTGAATAGCGAATTAAAAATTCGATTTTTATATATTGAATAGCGAAGTAAAAATATAATTTTTATATACATAGCAAGAATATAAAAATGTGATTTTTATATATGTAGTGAAAGCGGACAAAGAAAGTGACAAGAGGCAAGAACGGCGAAGATTTCTACATAAGAAGAGTCATGGGATCGGATAGCTATATGTGAGAACTTCTCACCTTTAATTTAATTTTTCTAGTTAAAATATATACTAGGATGCAGACGGTGTTTAGTAGCACCCGACACGCGTCGTCCACAGACCATGGACGGCTTGTATGCTTGTTTGTTTGATTTTGATGTTTAGTTGATTGTGTGATGTGATGTGAAATGAAATAAAATATTTATATAGTTAAAAATATTTTATAGTTAAAAACAGATTTTTTAACGCGTATATGAAATGAAATAAAAATAAACAAATCGGACGATTTGTTTATATACACACATTTGACTGATATTGATTGGGACGATAAATTTTACACATCGCCCAACTGCACAAATAAAATCTGTGTTTGATGGTTTGAAACCCCACACGGGTATTAGAATGATATTTGATGTACACTAATCCCGATTGTTTAGTTATTTGTCGATCGATTGATTGACAGACTGTTATAAGCGTTGAATATTTATATTTGATGCTTATACAGTGTGGAATGCACTTTGGATGATGGTTGATTATTCATCTTTGTTGATATATACCTGTGTTGTAGAAAATCCATATAATTAACATTATATGGTAATTGACTGGGCCTGATT
Source organism: Allium sativum (assembly GCA_030737875.1). Lineage (NCBI taxonomy): Eukaryota > Viridiplantae > Streptophyta > Magnoliopsida > Asparagales > Amaryllidaceae > Allium > Allium sativum. Next base: position 110,317,579 of record CM060912.1, read on the forward strand.
CCAGTTTAGAGGTAGAAATATTTGAAAAAGAAATATTTGAAATATAATATTTGAAATAGAAATATTCAAAATGGAATATTTGAAAATATCAATATATGAAGCCGTGTTGATTAGATTTACGCCATTTTGACGTGAACGATATTTATATCGATTTTATTCATTTTATAATGAATATCGAAAGTGATTTCAAAATCTGAAATTTTGAAAAGAATTGAAATTCGAATTAAATTGAATAGAAATGAATTCAAATCGAAATTGAATAGAAATGAATTCAAATGGAAATTGAATAGAAATGAATTCGAATTGAAATTGAATAGAAATGAATTCGAATTGAAATTGAATAGAAATGAATTCGAATTGAAATTGAATAGAATTGAATTCGAATTGAAATCGAAAGGAATTGCATTCGAATTAAATTGAAATTGAATTGAAATCAATTTGAAATCAATTTGAAATGAATTTAAAACGAATTTATATTGGAATATTCTATTTAGATTTGAAATTGAATATGAAGTTGAAACCGTTTTGAAAATGAATTTAAAACGATTTATAAAATACGTTTTAAAAGGAAATCAACGAAGTATATATTATATATATTATATATATAATATAATGGCCTGAATAGAACGCGCCGCGCCGCGGCAGTTCGCGAATTTCGACTATTGACTTCGAACGGATATTACGGGAGATCCGACCGTCGGATTCTCCTAAAACTAGAACCGTTGGGTTTGTATCGAAATGAGCTTTCTAACGAATATTGGAAATTAGAAATCTAACGGTTGGATTTGAAATTATGTCCAAATCAAATTTAAAAAGGTCGCTGTAAGTGTAGTTCGATGGCCATTGATGGAAATCGATTGTACAGGCCTTGATAAAATTATTAAAAATAGTAATAATTTGTGTAAAATCATAAGAAATGATTTGTGGAGAATTGGGATGAAAAACTCCATATTTGAAAAGATAAAAATAGATTTTTATCGAAATGAACTAGTTTTGAACTAGAATAGTAATTTATTTATTTTTAAAATAAATAAAGTGAGTTTGAAATGGTTTTGAAATATAACCAGAATTTCCAATGATTGCATTGTAATGGATTTGAATCGAAATTGTCTTCGGAATATTTCGATGTTGGATTTCGTGATTATACAGATGTTGTTATGGGAATTTTAAAGATATAGATATGTATATCGTTATTTCCAATACGATATCTGTTGGTCGTAGAATTTGATATTGAATATAAGCCGATATATTTTCTATTCAGAGCCTTGTATTTAATATCAAATGTGATTTGGGTTTGTCGTGAATGGTGTCTTGACTAACACTATTCTTGAACCCAGTTGAGAAAAGATTAAATCTTTTTATTTAGATTTAATGAAATGTACCAATTAAATAATATTTAGTTGGAATTGAATTGGTATTGATTTTTGGGTTTATCGTGAACAGTGTTTTAAATAACACTTGTTCTTTAACCCGATAATTAATGGAATGTGATTTTGGGTTTATGATGAACCGTATTTTAAAATGACATTGATTCTTTAACCCAGTTAAAGATTAAAACTAAGTGGAGTTTTAATGAATCTTTAATTAGATTGAAATGGTCGAGAATGGAGTATCACCAATTTTGCTCCAGGCGATAGTTAAATCTTTAATTAGATTTGAACGTGAAATGGTAATTGAATTTACCGATAACACCGTGGTGTTAGATATGAAGTATGACCAGTTTTACTTCAGGGGATGAATAGGTTGGGATTGGGAAATAAAATAAATGATTACTTCGGTGTGGTTCGCTAATCCCGACAAGTTTGAATTGATATTCAAAGGAGATTAAAGAATAAATTTAAAGAATTTATCTTTGATAAAATTAATGGGAACCTTTCCCAAAATATAAGAATATTTGAATAAAAGAATATTCAGAATTGGAAAGAGGCGTATGTTGTGTTTGTGTAACACGTGTTTATTATATATATACGCAAGTTGTTCAGAAAGACCGGGTTTATCCCATTCTGAAGAACTGATTCGACATGGTGTCGAAGATGAAGACGGTGGTCGAAGACCGGAGGTCTTCACGTTGTTTGGGTGATTACTGGTGATCTTGATTGGGCTGTACACCCAAGAAGATGGAAACAGTTGGTGATCGTCAAGACGTACTTGGAGATCGATGGATATGCGGGGTACTAGGTGCCTCCGGTTTCGTTCAGACCCAGAATGGACTGTGTGTCTAACATTGGATTTTAGTCTGTGTGATTGATTTCTATTAAATATATATATGTTTGGTGGTGGAGAATTTATTCTCTTGCTTAACGCCCTTCTCTGAGACGTACGAGCTCAGGGGTTATATACTGATGGATATCGAACACATAGAGTGAATTGCCTGTGTGGCATGCCTAAGTGGCAAATGATCAAGGCTTCTGTTGAAAAGCAAAGTCTTGTGGTGATGATCAAAGCACAGCCTGTGTGGCACAGCTTTGTGTAACGTGAATTCGCGAGCCTCGCACCCCGGTTGTGAACCAAAAACGGGAGAAGGACCTCAGGGAGGGCATGCGTTTCTTTCTAGTTAGAAGTGGCGTCAGTGATTTTACACGCCCTGACGAGTTTGACTTATGTTGTTGTTGCTGTTGCGAGGCGGCTCGGTTAGATCGGACGATCCGGGTCCGATGGAGCCATTCGTTGGCCCATTTACGCCCCATAGGGCGGGGAAACGCAGTGTTCAGGCATTTTAATCCACATCGGTGGACCGGCCCTGTCGCTCCAAGGGCCCACCTGAGTCTGGGTCCTGAGGCTCGGGCTAGAGAGTCTTGAATCGGTTAAGGACTATCTTTTGCCTCGGTTCATAGATGGAAATCCAACTTCCAAATACGTGACATTTGCGGTTTTATTTGTAGAGCCTAGTATGGCGACATGATATATGGTACCCATGCCGTCTATGATTGATACTTATGATTTGAAGTTGTTTTATACACTATGCACTTATTATAGTATCAAATGATTTGTTTTAAACGTATCAAGCATTCTTTGGCTATTATAAGGTAAAAACCCTATCCTCCGGCTTGCGTTGCATTGTGTGATGGGACCTGGGTCTTATAATAGCTTCATTTTTCTTTATTTAGCATTGCGCTGTTTGTTTTATTCACTGGTATTCTTGGGAGGAAACCCGTTCTGTTTTATACGGCGTGGTCCCTTGATATACCGAACTTTAAAATAAAGATTAATAACTGTTTTAGTTCTCACACCAGTCACATGACTGACCTGGAGTTTATCGTTTTAACCTAAACTCTGGGTGCCCTTATTTTCGACACGGGCAGCTAGTAGTTTTGGTTTTGCAGATTTATATTCACAGGATCCTGGTTTACAGCTGGAACGATATCCGGAAAGCTTTGTATCCATATATCTCCTTCAGTTGTGTATTGTATTATTTTCCACTGCCATGTATTTAAATATAATTTAAATCTCTGATATTTCTGTGTAATATTCATTTATACTCTGTATATTCTTGTATTCTGATGGAATTGTTGTAATAAACAATGAAATGTTCTCCCGTCTGCGTTTTGATTTGTCTAGTCCTCACAGTAATTCGTTCTTTCTCTTCTCTTCAGAGACCGGTGAAGTTCGAGTCGCTTCAGTTGGTATCAGAGCTTTGGTTTACAAAGCTCAAAGAACAAGGCACATTAGAACCATACGAAAGAACTCATCAGATATTGGATTAGTAATATCCAATGGGAATGACTCGTTAGAGATGCGATCAGTAATATCCTAGAACGAGTGTGAAGAGTATATTCTTAAAGTGAAAACAAATTTTGTTTTGAAAATTTAAATCAATAATTCGTATTTGATTATTTATTTGTATTGATTGGGACAGTCTAGTATATAAAGATTTTGCATATACGCCTTGCAAACGTGTATTTGAAGTTTTAATATACTGGATAGATATAGAATTACACTCTAGTCGCCCGGGGGTGATTCTGATGATTGATATATCATCATCAGAATTTATATTCGAGTGACGAACGTGTAATATCTATATATTTCCTGTTGACTGGTGTGAGAACCAAAATTAGATAGGGCTTATTGTTGTGATTTGGCATCAAAAATGTGATTTTTGACTATATATCAAAGTTATGAATTTCAGAAGCTAATCAACTAATTGATTGATGGTTGTGTTGTTGATTATTGGTTGATTAATTAAAATTTATACAATATAGCCAAATAGTATCAAATAGTGAATTATATTGAAATTTTTTCGCATTTGCATGCATATACATGTACTTACATTGAACAGGTCATTGCAAAGAGGCTAGAGTAGAAGAATAAAATTTGTTTGCCTGACAAATAGGTACATGTTTAATATAATTTACTGTTTTGTTTGGGTGATGATGATTTTATGAGCCTATTGGCTTTTTCTTTTTGAGATCAGAAGGCTTATATGGCAATTTCGGGATTTTCCCGTGGCTCTCGGTGCAGGGGAGGTCATGGCAAAAAATTTCGAAAATTCCGGGTGTTAGCCAAATTTTTTGAAGAATTTGAAAATTCTCAGAAACTGAAAAGTTGAAGAACTTAAGCCGTAGTCAAAATAATGTAAGTTGAGTTGATTAGTTAAACAACTTTCGGCTTTGTTCCTTTTCGAGGACGAAAAGTTTTAAGTGGGGGAGATTGTAATAACCCGAAAATATGGGCCAATTTAAAATTTTTATTTTGGCAATTTTAGCAAATTTTGATTATTTAAAATGGATTATTTTAAATAATATCGACGAGAAATTTATTTTGAATGGAATTCGAACGTATATATTTATTTGAATCGTCGTTAGAATATAAATATTTATTTATATTTATAAAAGGAATTGAAAATGGCACGGTAGTTCGATAATTCGATTTCAAACTTCAAATGAATGTACCGGGTGCAAAATAAACCGGATTTTAGTGAAACCAAAAATATTTGAATCTAATTGATAATAACTTTCCAACGAATCCGAAAAATCAAAATTTCATAGCGGGAATCAAAAGATATGTCCAGTTGAAATTTTTGAATAGTCGCTATGGAATTCAGGCCCTTAAAAATGGAAATTTTGCAAACGATCTCGGATTTCGACGAAACCACTTTTGTTGGGTCCGTGATGTCAAATTATTACTAGGTTTCAAATTTCATAATTTTTCAAATCAATATGTGAGCGTGGCAAAGGAAAACGCGTTTGACCAGTTTCAGTTGATTTTAATCAACTGGAAATTGGCTATTTTTCCAACGGTCTCAGAATTCGACGAAACTAGTTTTGTTAGGACCGTATCGTCAATACGAAGCTAGAAAATATTTTTCGGGAATTTTTCGAGTTAGTATGTGACCTCAGTAGATTGAAATGCGCGTTCAAAATTCAATATATAGAGTTATACACTACACCAAAAATGCCAATTTGGCAGTGCTCACGGCCGTATCAAAATGGATTTGATACGGTTTTAAGCCGTATCAAAAAATGGCGTCTCTGTTGTTTTGATACGGCTTAAAACCGTATCAAATTCATAAATTGATACGGTTTAAAACCTTATCAAATTCATACTTTGATACGGCTTAAAACCGTATCAAATTGGTATTTTGATACGGCTTAAAACCGTATTAAAGTATGAATTTGATAAGGTTTTAAGCCGTATCAATTGATTAATTTGATACGGATTTTAACCGTATCAAATTAATAATTTGATACGGCTTAAAGCCCTATCAAATTTAGAAAAAAAAATAAAAAAAATACAATTGGCTTGAAAGCCTGAAACATAATACAATGATACAATGATACATATTACATACTAAGATGTAATAATACAGATAATACGTATTACATACAATAATACATAATATAATGGATTGATACGACTCATAGACTTTAGTTTCACTACTAAGATACAATATACAGATACATACTACATACTGATAAAGTGATACTACTATGGTACTAAGCTGAAAGTCTGAAACATACATGTCTCCACTTCCGGTCTTCCACCAATGCTCCTCTCCTCAGTCCTCACCTGTAGTTTTAAATGAAGTGGAATGAAAATGAATCAAAATAGGGGTGATCCGGTTTGCGGTTTTAAATGAACTGCAATGAAAATGAAAACTTTTCCATACTTCTGAGTTCGCAAACTCGGTTCTGGAACTGAGTTCGCGAACTCGGTTCCGGACTGAGTTCGCGAACTCGGTTCGAAACTGAGTCCGCAAACTCGGTTCGAAACGAGTTTGCTGCGAACTCGGTTCCGAAACTCAGTCCAGAACTGCATATTAGTAACATAAAATGCATATTAGTTCAGAACTGAGTTTGCAAACTCAGTTCGGAACTGTGTTTATAACTCAGTTTCGATCTGAGTTTGTGAACTCAGTTTCGATCTGAGTTTGTGAACTCAGTTCTGAACTGAGTTTGTACAATATTCCCTAAACAAAATTCAAGACCAGATGCATATAGAATTAGTATTTACATATATGTTAAAGGATGCTGCATAACCGTAAGGGGCAGGCTGAGTTTGTAAACTCAGTTTCGAACTGAGTTTCCAAACTCAGTTCGGAACTGAGTTTCCAAACTCAGTTCGGAACTGAGTTTGCAAACTCAGTTCGGAACCGAGTTTGTACAATATTCTCTAAACAAAATTCAAGACCAGATGCACATAGAATTAGTATTTACATATATGTAAAAAATGCTGTATAACCGTAAGGGGCAGGCAGATAAAAATGTTGAGAAGAGAAAATTGGAAGTGAAATTCTGGAAAAATAAAACATTTATCAATTTCTCCTTCATGAAGTATACCATGGAATCGCTCAACACAAAATTTCAGCCAACATACGTTTAGAAACAAAATCAGCCTATCTGATTTTTATTTTTTCATTAATAAGACTTCAATGCTGCGGACTTGAATAAACTAGATGCACAGCACATTGATGGTTAAAATTTAACCAAAAAAAGAATATTTAATTGCACTCCAAAACTTTCAGACTCCGGTGTTCATTAGATTTCCTGAACATTACCTTATTAGACAGAAGTACATTAAATATGGATACGTTATTGGTTTCCAAAGTATATACAAGCGAGCGGTGACTCCACACAACCAATATTAATAGAAGAATTGTCATATTGCTTAACCAAAGAAGAAATTAAAATGATTTTTTTTAAACACCAAAAAGAAAATTCAGACAAAGCGCGAAAATTCAATGTAATCAAGTTCTACATATTTTGTAATAATTATCAGTTCACTCCTTATACTTCATGATGTATCAATTTCTCCTTCATGAAGTATTCTGCAATGGCTTGCTATTCCGACCAACAAGCTCTTAGGCTAGCTGTTCCGGAACAGCAAGCCATTGTTGTTCTGAACAGCAATGGCTTGCTGTTCCGAACAGCAAGCTCTTAGGCTTGCTGTTTCGGAACAGCAAGCCATTGCTGTTCTGAACAGCAAGCTTCTTGCCAAGTATAACACATTAAACCACTTGGGATTGAGTGCTGCTGAACTGATTTGACCAGAACATTAAATGTTTTTTTTAACATGTGAAGTTTATATAATGTGATTAATAAAATTTTAAAAAATTACTGGGTTTTGCTAACTGCCAACTATAGTCTTGCAGGTAAATGTGCAATTTATGTGCAAAAGTATTAGGAAACATTGTATGTGTATGCATAGCAGAGCCGCCTTGTATTTTATTGTGATATAACCAACAATGCGGTATTTCAGGTGGCAAATGAAACTAAGATCAGTGGCTTACCGACTTGATCTTGTTGGAATATTGCGTTGCGCCTTCTTATTTTCCCCCGTTGCAAGGGCTTGTACTATTCTTCCTCTCAAAGGTCTCCCTTCTGAACCAAACATCAAATACTATGTTTTGCTCGACCACCTTGTTTATCTCATTCAACTCTCATGGCCTCTGCTCCCTCATCGTCCGGATTTCCAGTCATGACCCTCATCTGGTACTGATACTTGCATTTGAGTAAATAGTTAATAAAAAAATTATTAGCAGATAACTACTTCAACAAAAAATTCACTAATTACTGGACATTGACAACAAGATACAGTATGTAGTTAGTAACATATTTGTTTTGAAATTTGCCTATACAATAAAGCCGGAGCATGTTAGTTATTAGAATGATCATCGTAAAAGTAAACGAATAAAGGTAGGATAAGCAACATATCATAAGTGATAATTCAGTCTAATGCTAATTGTGGCTGCAAACAAAAATGAAATGTTATTTGATTACAAATCTTAAATGGTGTAACAGATAAGGAAAATGTGAGCTGTACTTAAATATTCAGTTATTTGAAGTATACTAAAATAAACACAATTTAATTCGAACTACGTACCAGAAAATCGGCAAAGCATTTGCTATTTGAAAGATTGGAACAAAGTAATCATTTGGACCCACGATCAATTTTTTCAGCAGATAGTAACTTTATCTTTATTTATTTTTCAATGTTCTTAAATGCTATGACGTTAAAATTAGTGTTGATTACAACTCATGGATTTTACAAAATACCATTTTGATACATCTAAACCACATTGGAAGAAAAAAAAATTAACCAAACTATCCATGATTTAAAAGCAGAAGAACAATTACTATTTATCCTGTTTATGCAAGGAACACACTGACAGTAGTGGTCGATTAAAGTTTTTATTGAAAATAGAGAAGATACATACCTTTTTCTCTAGAAGATTCTTGTGGCAAAAGCACCAGTATCATACTCCCCAGTCCGGTGCTGAGGTGAAAAGACCTAATTGATGGACATGAGTCATTGTCATTGTTGCAATCGAAGAAAAACCCTTGTTGCAATTTTCTTTTAGTGTTCTGTAATTAAAATTCCTGAAACAAGAAAAAAATACAAGCTCAAAACGTTGTCTCGGTTTGAGTACTAAAACAACATATAACCTGAAAAATATTTACCCAATGGAAGTACGTTTTCTAATACACACACACACTGGAAGTTTGGAGGATTTTAGATAACAGAATTAGGAAAGTTAAAGCCACTGGAAACATGTATGTGCATGTTTAACGTGCTGCCTATAATCACAGATAACAGATAATATGCTTGAAGGTGGTGCTGGACAATAAAAACTAGTGAATCACAAGCACACATTAGAATATGAGGATTTGTGAAGATAATCAATTAGTAATAAATAACACTACCCTACAGAAATGGCTCAATGAATTAACTAGCGGTAAAAGAAAATGAGCAACTAAAATCTAAGAACATGCCTGAATCTTGAATTTCCAAGGCACCATGGTTCAACTTTGATTCTCTTTCCAGAAGCACACCGTCACTTGTTTTGCTCTCAGAAAAACATCCTGATAACAGACAAGTCTCGATTAAAAAACTAAAATTTAATTAATTTATCTCAAAAGACCCAATTCATAATAATTACAGAAACTTTGATTTACCTTCGCATAAAATTGTATATCAAGAGTTTGCCCCTTGCTTGTAACATTAGCTAACAGAGATGTTTTTTTTTCTTCTCTAAATTTTTTCAGATTCATGCATAAAATAATAATACAAAAAGATATGTGATACGAAGAATGGTCTAACACCCGTCTTACATATCAAATTTTTTAATGATTCCATCCTGGTTTTGGGAGGACAGGGTGGAACTCAAGTGAAATTTCCGCTTCTGTGCCAACATTGGAAAAGAAGATAAATGTCATGTTTTATCATCACAGAACCAAAAATAAAAAGGGGCAGAAAGGCAGAAACATCAATAATTTTGAGTCTTACATAATAACTGAAGGTTTTTTAAAATAGAAATAAAAAATAAGTGCAAATCCAAAAAAAATCCATTTCAATCGAAAATTTAGCTTTCTTCAAGTATATGTAATTAAACAAATAACTAAAATGATCCGTAAATGCCTACAGAAAAACTTAATTCAGTGGAAAATAAATGCAAGAAAAATATCATAAATTATATTAATCACATTTAATACTAGCTATTTTATTTACAATACAGTAAATGTAGAGCGATTTCAAAATATAATTAACTAAAGAAATTACTGAATAATTTAATCATAGTGACTTCATGTTCTAGCACCATCATACATTGCCTTCAAACACACACACACACACACACACACTCTACACACAAAGAAAACTGGTAAATTTATAATCATGTTTGTTATGAAAAGTGAAGATGATATTGATTACAGTAAATAAAAATTCATCTCTTCTGCTGCTACCAGTCACCCAAAATATGATACAATTAGACCAGTTATGATAAACTAGAACCCAGCTACTGTGATGAGTGATGCCTACAAGATAATGATCATGTAGTTGAATATACTAAGAAAGTTGTGCACAATCCATTTGCTTGTACGAGTGAACAAAAATGTTGATAATAAGCATGGCAGCCTAAGCAGATGAAAGTCCCTAATTAGAATACCTTGGTCGGGACAATATCAGTTAGCGTAGGAACCGTAGAAGAACAGACTTCATTTCAAATATTGTTGAATGTTCTTTTGAAAATAAAATTACAAATCTGAAATAAACATATTAATTCATCATAACTAACTAATCTACTATGCCTACCAACTTCAATAAAAAAAACTAAGTAAATCGGCATGATTTAACTAACTTTTTCGTTTAAATCTGTCCATCCGAGTACAGTTTACCTCAAAAGGTATCGCTTCAACCATAAATCACTTGAATCATCATTTGACTAATTTATTTCAGTGGCTAAATCCAAATCAATAGCAAGTTTCAAACTAGTACCCAATAAAATAAACCCTAAATAACTAAAATCATAACAATGGAAACTAAAATAAATACGTACCCTAAATTAAAATTAAGTGAAACATAGTCTACCCATGCTACTGTTAGTTAGACAAAATAGAAGGAAGAACCGCATCCATATCTAAAGGAGGATGTGCTGAGAGAATATGCCCTATAAAATATGTGGTTGCACGAAATTCAGAGCGGACTACAAATCTAGTTTAGGGAACATGATACAATTTGGAAATTGAAGGAGGACTTAGGTGTACCTGAATCAGATTCAACAAGCGGAAGCAAAGTCGGAGAAGGGCACAGCAGTGTCACCGGAAGAGCAACATTGGAGTCACGATTTGGGTGAAAACCCTAATTTTGTTTTTCCGTCAGAAGTGAGGAAATAAAAGAGGACACGGATGGTGAGAAATAAGAAATAGTGCGGCCAAAAATATGGTGGGCATTCGATACGGTTCAAACCCGTGTTATATGAACCAATCCATAGCCTCGCAGATCTACGGTTAGATCCTAAAGGTTGGAGGAGGTGTGGATCGGTAGGTTGTAGCAAAGAAAATTTAATACGGCTAAGAACCATATCAAATTTAATACAGTTTAAAGCCGTATCAAATCTCTATAGCCTGGTGTGTCAAATTCGCTGTTTTGGTGTAGTGATATTTTGATTTTGACGAAAACTGATCCAAACGATCGAATCAGCTTACGATACATATCCCATTGTGTTCGGAATGGGGGTAATTAGCTATGGACAACAGGCGGTAGGCCTCGTTTCGAGGTCGAAAAAAAGTCAACCTTTTTGTAAATTAAATTAAATAAAATAAATTAAAAATAAAATCCCTTCCCTCTCCTTAACCCTTCAGCCCCCCCCCCCCCGATTCAATTTCTGAAAGAAGAAAAAAAAAGATCCCAAATCGCGTCGCACCCCCCTCTGCTGCTGTCGCCGCCGCTTCTTCTTCCTCCTCCTCCACCTGCTCCGCCTTCCTTCCTCCTCCCCTCCTTCTCGCGATCTCGAATCCGCCCCCCCTTCCCAAAACTCGATGCAACCCTCACCTCCATCCACCAACGACGAGCCAACCCCCGCCTGCCAACTCCCTGGACGCCGGCGCCTCCTACCCCGTGACCCCCTCAACCCGTGGACCCCCCTTTTTCAAAAAAATCCGAATTTCTTCAAAGAAATGTAAGTATTTTTACTTTATTTTAATTAATTTATACATACCATTGTTTATATACAATGATACAAGCAAAATATGATTTTTCTTGTGTAAGGAAAAAATGATGAGATTTGCTTTCATGTACGGTTTTAAAAATGAGAATAACAAGATGTTTTTGAAATTAAAAAGATGAGACTTTTATTGTATATGAAGGTTAGACATATAATTTTTATAAAGTAGAAATATTAAAAATATGATTTTATATTTTTAGAAGAATAAAAATATTATTTTATATAATGTAGGGTAATAAAGATGTGATCTTTATAGTAGTAGCAATGTAAAGACATGATTTTTATAGTATAGAGATTATAAAAATACGATTTTTATATATATAGATAGTAAAAATAAAATCATTATATTTGAAAAGACGAAATCTTTATTATATGAACATCATTGTAAAAATAGAATTTTTATCCATATGCAGTGATTATAAAAATATGATTTTTAAATTGAAAGTGAACAAATAAAAATGTGATTTTTATTTTAAAGACAACAGAAAAAAATTCGATTTTTATATATTGAATAGCGAAGTAAAAATTCGATTTTTATATATTGAATAGCAAAGTAAAAAATTGATTTTTATATATTGAATAGCGAAGTAAAAATTCGATTTTAATACATTGAATAGCAAAGTAAAAATTCGATTTTTATATATTGAATAGCGAAGTAAAAATATAATTTTTATATACAAAGCAAGAATATAAAAATGTGATTTTTATATATGTATTGAAAGCGGACAAAGAAAGTGACAAGAGGCAAGAACGGCGAAGATTTCTACATAAGAAGAGTCATGGGATCGGATAGCTATATGTGAGAACTTCTCACCTTTAATTTAATTTTTCTAGTTAAAATATATACTAGGATGCTGACGGTGTTTAGTAGCACCCGACACCCGTCGTCCATAGACCATGGACGGCTTGTATGCTTGTTTGTTTGATTTTGATGTGTAGTTGATTGTGTGATGTGAAATGAAATAAAATATTTATATAGCTAAAAATATTTTATAGTTAAAAATAGAATTTTTAACGTGTATATGAAATGAAATAAAAATAAACAAATCGGACGATTTGTTTATATACACACATTTGACTGATATTGATTGGGACGATAAATTTTACACATCGCCCAACTGCACAAATAAAATCTGTGTTTGATGGTTTGAAACCCCACACAGGTATTAGAATGATATTTGACATACACTAATCCCGATTGTTTAGTTATTTGTCGATCGATTGATTGACAGACTGTTATAAGCGTTGAATATTTATATTTGATGCTTATACAGTGTGGAATGCACTTTGGATGATGGTTGATTATTCATCTTTGTTGATATATACCTGTGTTGTAGAAAATCCATATAATTAACATTATATGGTAATTGACTGGGCCTAATTCCAGTTTAGAGGTAGAAATATTTGAAAAAGAAATATTTGAAATAGAATATTTGAAATAGAAATATTCGAAATGGAATATTTGAAAATATCAATATATGAAGCCGTGTTGATTAGATTTACGCCATTTTGACGTGAATGATATTTATATCGCTTTTATTCATTTTATAACGAATATCGAAAGTGATTTCAAAATCTGAAATTTTGAAAAGAATTGAAATTCGAATTAAATTGAATAGAAATGAATTCAAATTGAAATTGAATAGAAATGAATTCAAATTGAAATTGAATAGAAATGAATTCGAATTGAAATTGAATAGAAATGAATTCGAATTGAAATAGAACAGAAATGAATTCGAATTGAAATTGAATAGAATTGAATTCGAATTGAAATCGAAAGGAATTGCATTCGAATTAAATTGAAATTGAATTGAAATCAATTTGAAATAAATTTGAAATGAATTTAAAACGAATTTATATTGGAATATTCTATTTAGATTTGAAATTGAATATGAAGTTGAAACCGTTTTGAAAATGAATTTAAAACGATTTATACGTTTTAAAAGGAAATCAACGAAGTATATATTATATATATTATATATATAATATAATGGCCTGAATAGAACGCGCCGCGGTAGTTCGCGAATTTCGACTATTGACTTCGAACGGATATTACGGGAGGTCCGACTGTCGGATTCTCTTAAAACCAGAACCGTTGGGTTCGTATCGAAAAGAGCTTTCTAACGAATATTGGAAATTAGAAATCTAACGGTTGGATTTAGAATTATGTCCAAATCAAATTTGAAAAAGGTCGCTATAAGTGCAGTTCGATGGCCATTGATGGAAATCGACTGTACTGGCCTTGATAAAATTATTAAAAATAGTAATAATTTGTGTAAAATCATAAGAAATGATTTGTGGAGAATTGGGATGAAAAACTCCATATTTGAAAAGATAAAAATAGATTTTTATCGAAATGAACTAGTTTTGAACTAGAATAGTAATTTATTTATTTTTAAAATAAATAAAGTGAGTTTGAAATGGTTTTGAAATATAACCAGAATTTCCAATGATTGCATTGGAATGGATTTGAATCGAAATTGTCTTCGGAATATTTCGATGTTGGATTTCGTGATTATACAGATGTTGTTATGGAAATTTGAAAGATATAGATATGTATATCGTTATTTCCAATACGATATCTGTTGGTCGTAGAATTTGATATTGAATATAAGCTGATATATTTTCTATTTAGAGCCTTGTATTTAATATCAAATGTGATTTGGGTTTGTCGTGAATGGTGTCTTGACTAACACTATTCTTGAACCCAGTTGAGAAAAGATTAAATCTTTTTATTTAGATTTAATGAAGTGTACCAATTAAATAACATTTAATTGGAATTGAATTAGTATAGATTTTTGGGTTTATCGTGAACAGTCTTTTAAATAACACTTGTTCTTTAACACGATAATTAATGGAATGTGATTTTGGGTTTATCGTGAACCGTGTTTTAAAATGACACTGATTCTTTAACCCAGTTAAAGATTAAAACTAAGTGGAGTTTTAATGAATCTTTAATTAGATTGAAATGATCGAGAATGGAGTATCACCAGTTTTGCTCCATGCGATAGTTAAATCTTTAATTAGATTTGAACGTGAAATGGTAATTGAATTTATCGATATCACCGTGGTGTTGGATATGAAGTATGACCAGTTTTACTTCAGGGGATGAATAGGTTGGGATTGGGAAATAAAATAAATGATTACTTCGGTGTGGTTCGCTAATCCCGACTAGTTTGAATTAATATTCAAAGGAGATTAAAGAATAAATTTACAGAATTTATCTTTGATAAAATTAATGGGAACCTTTCCCAAAATATAAGAATATTTGAATAAAAGAATATTTAGAATTGGAAAGAGGCGTATGTTGTGTTTGTGTAACACATGTTTATTATATATATACGCGAGTTGTTCAGAAAGACCGGGTTTATCCCATTCTGAATAACTGATTCGACGTGGTGTCGAAGATGAAGACGGTGGTCGAAGACCGGAGGTCTTCACGTTGTTTGGATGATTACTAGTGATCTTGATTGGGCTGTACACCCAAGAAGATGGAAACAGTTGGTGATCGTCCAGACGTACTTGGAGATCGATGGATATGCGGGGTACTAGGTGCCTCCGGTTTCGTTCAGACCCAGAATGGACTTGTAAATGGACTGTGTGTCTGACATTGGATTTTAGTCTGTGTGATTGATTTCTATTAAATATATATATGTTTGGCGGTGGAGAATTTATTCTCTTGCTTAACGCCCTTCTCTGAGACGTACGAGCTTAGGGGTTATATACTGATGGATATCGAACGCATAGAGTGAATTGCCTGTGTGGCATGCCTAAGTGGCAAATGAACAAGGCTTCTGTTGAAAAGCAAAATCTTGTGGTGATGATCAAAGCACAGCCTGTGTGGCACAGCTTTATGTAACGTGAATTCGCGAGCCTCACACCCCGGTTGTGAACCAAAAACGGGAGAAGGACCTCAGGGAGGTCATGCGTTTCTTTCTAGTTAGAAGTGGCGTCAGTGGTTTTACACGCCCTGACGAGTTTGACTTATGTTGTTGTTGCTATTGCGAGGCGGCTCGGTTAGATCGGACGATCCGGGTCCGATGGAGCCATTCGTTGGCCCATTTACGCCCCATAGGGCGGGGAAACGCAGTGTTCAGGCATTTTAATCCACATCGGTTGACCGGCCCTGTCGCTCCAAGGGCCCACCTGAGTCTGGGTCCTGAGGCTCGGGCCAGAGAGTCTCGAATCGGTTAAGGACTATCTTTTGCCTCGGTTCATAGATGGAAATCCAACTTCCAAATACGTGACATTTGCGGTTTTATTTGTAGAGCCTAGTATGGCGACATGATATATGGTACCCATGCCGTCTATGATTGATACTTATGATTTGAAGTTGTTTTATACACTATGCACTTATTATAGTATCAAATGATTTGTTTTAAACGTATCAAGCATTCTTTGGCTATTATAAGGTAAAAACCCTATCCTCCGGCTTGCGTTGTATTGTGTGATGGGACCTGTGTCTTATAATAGCTTCATTTTTATTTATTTAGCATTGCGCTGTTTGTTTTATGCACTGGTATTCTTGGGAGGAAACCCGTTCCGTGTTATACGGCGTGGTCCCTTGATATACCGAACTTTAAAATAAAGATTAATAACTGTTTTAGTTCTCACACCAGTCACATGACTGACCTGGAGTTTATTGTTTTAACCTAAACTCTGGGTGCCCTTATTTTCGACACGGGTAGCTAGTAGTTTTGGTTTTGCAGATTTATGTTCACTGGATCCTGGTTTCCAGTTGGAACGATATCCGGAAAGCTTTGTATCCGTATATCTCCTTTAGTTGTGTATTGTATTATTTTCCGCTGCTATGTATTTAAATGTAATTTAAATCTCTGATATATCTGTGTAATATTCATTTATACTCTGTATATTCTTGTATTCTGATGGAATTGTTGTAATAAACAATGAAATGTTCTCCCGTCTGCATTTTGATTTGTCTTGTCCTCACAGTAATTCGTTCTTTCTCTTCTCTTCGGAGACCGGGGAAGTTCGGGTCGCTTCAACCTGCTTCCTTCTACCTTATGTCTATCAATCTGTTTTCATTCCATTTCAGGATAAAAAGTACAAAATCGTACTATTCTTCCAATTACCCCAAAATTCTTCAAAATATTCATAAAATATCAAAAGAAACAAGGGTTATCCATCAGATTACTTCTATCAGCTATTGGACATCACTTTGAAGGTATTAATTTGGTTTCAACGCAAACCCTAGATGAAATTCTTATGTTTCACAAATACTCTCGAAACCTAGCTTATTTTTGTTTCCTTTCTTATGTCTATAATACTAGTTTAACAATTAATTGTTCAAAAACATTGCAAATTTTTCATTGCAGAACTATGTTGGACTACATCCCGATTATATGCTACTTTGAAGGACAGATAAATTTGAAAGAAAACAATATGCCGGTATATATTGGGGGCAAACAAAAGGGTTCAAGGTCAAAAAAATTTGCTCGTAAATTGACTAAAAGAAAGTGTATAGAGTTACAAAAATTGATTTGTCGAAATATGATGTAAAATTAGTAAGTAAGTGGGTGACATATTCTGGATCTTCTGCCATCGACATAAATGATGATGAAGATATTTATGCAATGTTTTCAGCTAATATGAAAGTTATTGAGCTATTTGTAACAAAAAATGAGTTGAGGCATTATGAAGAGGCAATCGATACTAATTTAAATCAACATTCTACTCAAATTATTGGTACTGTTCCGAGTTGTGCTTATCAAAGCAATCCATGTCCTATATTTCCTATAAGCGTGAATACAAAGTGAGTTAGTAATTTACTTACATTTGATTAGTTGGAATTCATAGTTAATATTAAAGTTCTTAATCTCATACTCTCTTTTTTATAGTTATACGATATCGCCGGGTGGTTCAAGCTCTAAACCGGCAAATGATGATGTAGGTTGTAGTTCACCGCATATATATAGCATGCAAATTGATTCAACAGATAATGATATGGCATGGATGGAAATATGGAAGCTAACAGTGATTAGCTTGAGTTTGAAATTGGTAATGAAAATGAAAACGAAAATAATGAAGCATCGTTGGTGCAAGAATATGAAGACGATAACAACGAACGAATGGAATTTGAGATGTCTTTGACAGATGATTTATGTAGTGCAAAAATTATGGCGGCATCATTGATGGAAAATGTACCTCCTATTAGAGACGTATTTACTGCAGATTGTATTGATTCAGGCTTTCACATGGGAATGCTTTTTCAAACCAAGGAAATACTTAGTCAACAACTTAGTGAATAGTCTATTCAGAATTCTGTCTCTTTTAAACCCATAAAATCCTGCAAAAAAGAGTACACTGCAATTTGTAATGTTGAAAACAATTTCAAGTGGAGAATACATGCTATTGTCCCAAAAAAATAATTGATGAGAAGATGGGAAGTTAGGAATATGAAGGCAATCATATTGTGTTAGTATGATCATCAATTCTAATCATAAGCAAGCGACAAGTAGATTTGTTGCTAACAAAATACTTCCTTTTGTGAAATCAGATTTGAATACGCCTTCCTCTGTGATTCAAGTTTTAATGTCGGAAGCTTTTTTCATCAAAATAAGCTACTTCAAGGCGTATAGAGCTTTGGGAAAAGCACTTGAGATAGTTTTTGGAGATTGAGAAACCTCATATGCTGAGTTGCCACAATATTTGACTACTTTAAAAAAAACAATCCGGGAACCCTTTTTAAGACTGAAACTGAAAGACTTACGAATGACAAAGTTCTTTTCAAAAGTGCATTTTGGGCATTTGGTGCTTCTGTTGATGGCTTTGCGCATTGTAGACTGTTAATTTGCATTGACGGCACACATCTATACGGCAAATATCAAGGTACGTTGCTGGTCGCGATTGGAGTTGATGCAAATGATGGTATAGTTCCATTAGGTATGCAATTGTAGACTCCGAATCGAAAGATAATTGGGATTGGTTTCTTAGATGCATGTACTATCTCGTACATAGTGTTCGCAATAGATGTTTGACTTTCATATCCGATCGAATGAAAGCCATTCCAGGAGCATTAGAAAATTAGCCTCAAGAACACCATCACCGCTTTTGTGCTAGGCATCTTAAAGCTAACATCCAAATTTTCGGATTTACTCAAAAAAGCTTGGTAGACTTGTTCTATTCATGTGCTAGTGCGACATATGAGTTGCAGTAGAAAGAGTTAAGAGGCCACTTGAAAACCATGGCGCCGGATGCACATGCTTGGGTTGAAAAGGGTTCGCGAGGTGCAAAGGAAAATTAGGCTCTATGCAAGGATAACGGTAGGCAATTTATGATGATGACAACAAATGTATCCGAAAGTTTTAATGGAGTTCTACTAGGTCCTCGTGCTTTACCGATCAAGTCTTTTATACACGAACGTTTTACCGTTTAAATTACTATTTCGTGAAACGCTGTTCTGGCGCCGAGGGATTTGAAATGCAAATGACTCGAAAAGTTAAAACTCTTTTAGCCAAAAGAGCAAAACAGGCATGAAATTGTAGAATTGTTAGATTCAATCAAACTGAATGGCAAGTGAATGATCAATTAGAGAAGCATTTACCATGACTTTACATGATAATGTACGTACTTGCACTTGCAACATTCCGTTATTGCAAAAATTGCCATGCTTGCATGTGATGGCCACTTGTGCTCAAACTGTTGGAGGAGTGAATATATCGTACTATGATTCTTGTTCATTGTGGTTTTCCATGGAAAATATAAAGCAAGTTATGCTCCAAGATTTCATCCATTTCCCGATAATAGATATTGGGATGCCTATCACGGTTCGATCATATTGCCTCCGCATACAAAAAGGAAGACAAGACGTCTGCGCACGACAAGAATTAAAGGTATGATGGATAAAACGGGAGGAAGGAAACGAAATACTTGCAAAAAATGTGGTCAAAAAGGGCACAAAAGATCGATATATCCTTCCAAATGATATTTTGTAAGAGAATGTTTGGAGATGTATCTTGATATTTTCTTTGAATGATTTGTAATGTAATGAACGATTTGTACTTTCAGTTTGGTGAATGAATGAATGATTTGCATTTCAATAGCAAATGTTTGCATTTCATAAGCTTAAGAATTGTATTTGACTATTTTTATATTCATATTTTGTAAGTTGTTAGTACAGGTGAAGCAGTAGAATACTATTGTTACTCTTGGGAAGGGCGCACCTGTAAGGTGCGTCCTTGTACGTACACTGGGGCGCACTTGGCCAGTCCACCCTTGTATATATACATAGGGGCACACTTGGAAAGTGTGTCCTTGTGAATTAACAAGGGCGCACCTTACAGGTGCTTCTGTACCGGGGTTGTTGCTTATACCCAGCAGCCTCTCTATTTCCCTCACTTTTATCAAACCTCACTTTCTCTCCATAATCTCTAAAACTAAAAAACCCAAAAACCCAATATTCTAAACTTTCAAATACTTTGATTTTTCATTAATTCTACATCAAATTAGAACTATAATGGAAGGCTCTTCCTCCTCTTATCAAGTTAGAGGTAAATTCTTAAACAATGTTTGCTTAATTTGTTTGTGTTGCATACAATAGATTCAGCTTTGTAGTAGATGTTATATAGATTAAGTTAACCCTAAAGTGGTTCATTACTTGTTCGTTTCAATTCCTTGTTCAAGTATATGGTGATTTGTTTGTTCATTTCAAAACCTAGTTCATTTCTTGTTCATTTCATTTCAATTTTTTCCTTGTAGAGTTAGCACCGGGTCTGGTAATGCAAGTGTCTTGCATCTTCAAAATGAACATAGAAGCAATAATTTGGACTTGATGAAGGTATTTCAAAAATTCAAATGAATGAAATCAATAATTTTTCATTTATCATGGACTAGCTAATTACTTTCATCTCATTTCGAATTTGTAGAGCGATGAGACAATTGATTGTCAAAATCATTCTAGCAAGTTAGGGTTGATTACTTCAAATACACCTAGAGTTCAAGTTGCTTTACAAAGAGCTGGATTTAGAGAAATATTCATATTTAGGTTTTTAAGAAAGATCATGCACTTGGACAGGTGGAGACCGGAGACTTCCACCTTCCATCTTTCCACTGGCGAAATTACTATCACGTTGCAATATGTTAGTTGTCTTTTGGGTGTTGTAGTGGACGAAAATCTTGTTACTGCTGCACATCTCATTAATTATGAAGATATTTGTTATGAATGTTTAGGTGTGGTCCCAAATTAAAATGAGATAAGAGGTTTAGCAGATAATTTGACTTGGCTTCGACGTATGTTTCAAAATGAGCTATCACAGGATGCATCAGACGAAGAAGTTGAACATCATGCAAGAGCCGTTATTTTACAACTGATATCTTGTCGTCTATGTACCGATCATTCTAAATTATGACTAAATCTTTTTTGGCTATTATTTGTGAGAAATTTGGAAGATTGTGCACGATATTCTTGGGATAGTGCTATATTGACAACATTATACACTGAGTTAACAAATGTTGCGCTCGGTAAATCCAAATCGATAGTTAGTTGTCTTTCTGTTCTATAGGTAAATATTTGTATGTATAATTGTTAATGGCCATATGTAATTTGCTATCCTACCATATTTGTTTTTTATATATTTTACAGCTTTGGTCATGGACACATCTTCCCATCGGTCATCCAAATGTAACTTTATCTGCACAGATTGAAAGGACATTACCTTATAGTGAAAGTTAGTTTATATACATTTACATATTTTTATTACTTTTTGAATACAAATTAAATCGTTGGAATTGTTTACTTCTATATACTATGAATTTGTTTACAGATAACAATTCACTATTTCATTTTGCATCATTTACTACTTAGTGGAATAATCATATCATATCTCAGATATACGAAAAGATATCACTTTATATTGCAAAAATATTAGTAACCATGATGTCCAATAATGATGCTTATGTTGTAGCTATATTATCTACATTTTCATACTTTATTTAGATTTACTTTATATCACAGGTGGTTTGGAAAAAGGAATTGGATTGAATCTCCAAAGCCGGTAGCCACTTACTATCGTAATCAGCTTGACATGATAACAGATGAGGCTATTGTATGGAATCCTTAAATATAGTATGTGCTAGTTGATCTGCCCTAGGTATGTCTAAGTGGCATGCCTAGTTGGCTTTGCAAGACACCGATCACATGCATGCGAACTGTAGAGATTATAATCCTGATCGAGTGATACGACAATTTGTCCTTCATCAACACATCCCTGAGCCATGCGAACTAAAGACAAATTTGGATTTTTCTATCATTTAATGGAACAATAGATATAACTGTATCATTCGTCAACAAATTCCTACCACTCCTATTTCAAGGTACATGGGTTGGTATTGGTCGATCACTCGAAGATTCATTCTTACCGGTCGGGATCCTCACGAACGAGCATACATCGCTTGTGCACTGTTTGAGCGAGATGTCGTAAGTTTTTTACTTTACTAACTTCAATATTTCAATTGATACAGTTAAGTTTATATATGTGATTAAATAACACATTTTGTAGGTCAATGTGCTAGAGAAAGTTGGTAGAGGGTTGGAGGATATCGGACATGGTCGAGTATCGGAGCACGACGTCCAACGGTGATGTATTAGCTTGAAGAAACTCATTGACACATTACTTTGTAGATGTGGACTACAAAGCCCAGGACAACTGGAACGAAGAACTAAAAGAAGATATGATCCTTCTCAAACTCCACCTCAGCATGACCCAGCTCAATCGCAGGCAGTAAGACCTTATCAACCTCCCACTACTCAAGATTAACTTCACAATGAGCGTTTTTTTAAGGTGTTATATAAGCATATGTTTGTAAGCAAACCATGTGCACTTTGGATTTGTGATCGAATTTTATTTGGGTTTGTGTTTATGTTTGTAATCGAATTTTATTTGGGTCTGTGTCTATGTTTGTAATCGAATATTAATGTTGCTTTTAAATATTTATGTTTGAAGTTGATTCATATATGTGCACGATAAGCTGTTGTTCAATATAGACATTCAATTTGGAAGAGAAATTGTTGTGAAATAGCAGAAATAGGAAAAGAGAGGTTGTTGTTAAGCAGCATGTAAATAAAGGTGCACCTTACAGGTGCGCCTGTACAGATATGAAATGGGCGCACTTGATAAGTGCAACCATTTATATATACAAGGACGCACTTGATAAGTGTTCCCTTGTAAAGTTTAAGGGGCATACCTTACAAGCGCGCCCCGTAATCTTTTTTTTAGGCTTGGCCACCATAGTGCTGAGGTAGCCAAAACAAGCCTACTTCTATTAATAGTTTCAAACTAGCCTATATTTGCTATTAGTTTTAAAAGTTAGCCTCTTTCGAAATTTTGTCCTTTGTTGAATGAATCTGGAATGTAATCGACTATTTTTAGGTTTCCTAGTTAATTAGAATGCTCCACTTGTCATAAAGATAAATAAAAACACATGCAAAATGACATGTGTATTACACTTGTTATTTAGAATACATGCATAATGCAAAGTATCCTTACACATGTAATTAAATTAATACATACGAAATTTAAAAATAATAAATACAAATTACATCATTTCATATGTTCGAGACACACTAGTTCATATATAATAAGCTTGTTATTAGGATTAATATTTGTATTAAAATATAATTTATCACATTCTTAATATAAAACTTTACAAAACTTCATTATTTAAATTTTTTAATCATTGTTTTTTTTAAAAGCTAAGCCAGTTTTTATAGTGGTTGCAACCGCTTTCAATATAACAAATAATGAATACATGAAGAAACAGGAGTCAGACATTTTGTCTAACTGCTATAAGACTTGGTTGAAGTGCCAAGACATGAAAATAAAACAAGAGTGAAGCAAGGTGCTTCAGCTACAAACATGACACAGTCTATCCCCTACAAAGGAGGGACAACTGGATCTACCACTCGATCCAGACACATTAATATACTAAAAAAAAGAATAAAACAATGTTCAGAATGAAATACGGGTTAGGACTACGAAATTCATAATCCTAATCGCATGTGGTATCATAGAAAAGAGACTTGTTCATCCCAATCCCATGTAGCTACAATCATTGTTATTTTCATATATAGTTTAAACATATACAGTTTAACTTATATATTTTTCATGTATAATTTTTTTCGCAAGTTACATTATCATAAACACTATTTGCAATTTAATACTATTTTCGATTAGTTATTTTGATTTAGCTTTACAAAACTTGTATATTTAACTTGATATTTTCATTTGATAAATGATTTTTATATCTTAAGCGCTTAGTTTAAAATAATAATGTTATTATTTTAAAATTTACGTTCTATTACCATATTTCATTAGTAAAATGTAATAACCCGGAAATCTGGGCCAATTTAAAATTTTTATTTTGGCAATTTTAGCGAACTTTAATTATTTAAAATGAATTGTTTTAAATAATAACGACGAGAAATTAATTTTGATTGGAATTCGAACGTATATATTTATATAGATCGTCGATAGAATATAAATATTTATTTTAAATTATAAAAGGAAATGAAAATGGCACGGTAGTTCGATAATTCGATTTCAAAATTCAAATGAATGTACCGGGTGCAAAATAAACCGGATTTTAGTGAAACCAAAAATATTTGAATCTAATTGATAATATCTTTCCAACGAATCCGAAAAATCAAAATTTCATAGCGGGGATCAAAGGATACGTCCAGTTGAAAATTCAGAATAGTCGCTATGGAATTCAGGCCCTTAAAAATGGAAATTCTGCAAACGACCTCGGATTTTGACAAAACCATATTTGTTGGATGCGTGATGTCAAGTTATTGCTAGATTCCAATTTTCATAATTTTTTGAATCAATATATGAGCGTGGCAAAGGAAAACGCGTTTGACCAGTTTCAGTTAATTTTAATCGACTGGAAAATGGCCATTTTTCAAATGGTCTCAGAATTCGACGAAATTAGTTTTGTTAGGACCGTATCATCAATACGAAGCTACAAAATATTTTTGTGAAATTTTTCGAGTTAGTACGTGACCCCGGTAAATTGAAATGCGCGTTCGAATTCAATATATAGAGTTATATGTGGATTTTGACGAAAACTGATCGAAACGATCGAATCAGCTTACGATACATATCCCATTGTGTTCGGAATGGGGGTAAAACGCAATGGACGATAGGCGGTGGGTTCGATTCTGAGTTCGGATAAAAAGGTTGACTTTTGGTGAAAATTTAAAATAAATTAAATAAATATATTTACCTATAGCCCCCTCTCCTTTCTCTTTCTCCTCACTCTGTCAAAACCGAAAGAAGAAAAAAAAACGCTGCTCCTCAAATCGCCATCGCCGGTCCCCATCGCCCTACCACCGTCCACCGCGAGCGCCACCCCACCACCAGCTCACCGTGCCACCCTCCCGCTCCTCCATCTCCTACCCCTTTCCTCTTTCGTTCGAAGGTCGAAGCACCCGCGCCCTAGCCTCGAATTAGCCCCTCCGACCACCGAATCGCCCACCACCGCCGGTGAAGCTTCTCGCCGGCACCTGCTGGCCTAACGTCGCCTCCCTCGGCCCACCCCACGAAGACCCGAAGCCCTCCAAAACCGAATCCCCTAGCCGCCGTTCAACCGCTGCCGCGTCCATCCGCCGTCGCCTCGACAACTCCAACCACCCCTCCATCTATAAATACGCTGTAAGTTCTTCCATTTATTTTATCCTCATTTATTTATTAAAAAACAGTTTTATTTTTATTTTTGAATGTAAGTAAAAATATAATTTTTCATATGAGAAAAGATTTAATTTTTATCATAAGAAAAGGTTTGATTTTTATTGAATAAAAAGATTTGATTTTTATAAGGGAAATATTATATTTTTCTATATGAAAAGATTACATTTTTATAGAAGAAAAGATTAGATTTTTAATAGAGTAAAGGTACGATCTTTGGTTATGTAAATAAAACTATAATTTTTAGTAAATAAAATGTGAATTTTCTTTATATGAAAGAAATAATAAAAATTTGATTTTTATATAATGTAGATAATAAAAATATGATTTTTATATTATAGAAAGTATAGAGATATGATTTTTATTATATATGCGTTGAAATAAAAATGTGATTTTTGTAGCAATGATATAAAAATTCGACCTTTATTTAAGAAATAGAAATATAAAAATATAATTTTTATATAGAATGAAGCGTTGTAAAAATATATGAAGTAGAAATAAAAATATGATTTTTATTTATTAGAATGAAGAATAAAAATATAATTTTATTTGAACAGCGTGAAAGGACTGCATTGGAATGTCAAATAGATCCTGGCGATTCAGCAGTTCAAAAGCAAAGCACGGCGGAGTGGAACCCTCTGTGAGAACTCCTCACCTTTTATTTATTTTTCTAGTTGAAATATATACTAGGATGCAGCCGGTGTTTAGTAGCACCCGACACCCATCGTCCACAGACCATGGACGGCTTGTATGCTTGTTTGTTTGATTTTGATGTGTAGTTGATTGTGTGATGTGATGTGAAATGAAATAAAATATTTATATAGTTAAAATATTTTATAGTTGAAAATAGAATTTTTAACGTGTATTTGAAATAAAATAAATATAAACAAATTAGACGATTTTTTTATATACACACATTTGACTGATATTGATTGGGACGATAAATTTTACATATCGCCCAACTACACAAATAAAATATGTGTTTGATTGTTTGAAAACCCCACACGGGTATTGGGGGTGATATATGACATACACTAATCCCAATAGTTAGTTGTATGTCGATCGATTGATTGACAGACTGTTATAAGCATTAAATATTTATATTTGATGCTTATACAGTGTAGAACGCACTTTGGATGATGATTGATGATTTATCATTGCTGTTATATACATGTGGTAGAAAATCCATATAATTATCATTATATGGTAATTGATTGGGCCTCATTCCAGTTTAGAAATAGAATATTTGGAATAGAATATTTGAATAAGAAATATTTGAAATAGAATATTTGAAAATAGAAATATATGAAGCCGTGTTGATTAGATTGACGCCATTTTGACGTGAACGATATTTATATCGATTTTATTCATTTTACAATGAATATCGAAAGTGATTTCAAAATCTGATATTTTGAAAAGAATTGAAATTCGAATTAAATTGAATTGAAATGAAATTTAAATTAAACTAAATAGAATTGAAATTCGAATTAGATTGAAATCGTTTTGAATTGAATTTAAAACGTATGGAAATTGAACTGAAATTAATTTGAATTGAAACCGATTTGAATTGAAATAGAATTGAAATGAATTTAAAACGAATTTATATTAGAAAATTCAATTTTGATTTGAATTTGAAAAGGAAGTTGAAATCGTTTTGAAAACGAATTTAAAACGATTTATAAAATATGTTTTAAAAGGAAATCGACGAAGTATATATTATATATATTATATATATAGTATAATGGCCTAAACAGAACGCGCGCGCTGCGGTAGTTCGTGAATTTCGACCATTGACTTCGAACGGATATTGCGGGAGATCCGACCGTCGGATTCTCCTAAAACCGGAACCGTTGGGTTCGTATCGAAAATAGCTTTCTAGCGAGTATAAGAAATTTGAAATCTAACGGTTGGATTTGGAATTATGTCCAAATCAAATTTGGAAAAGGACGATGTAAGTGCAGTTCGATGGCCGTTGATGGAAATCGGCTGTACGGGCCTTGATAAAATTATTAAAATTAGTAATAATTCGTGTAAAATCATAAGAAATGATTTGTGAAGAATTGGGATGAAAAATTCCATATTTGTAAAGATAAAAATAGATTTTTATCGAAATGAACTAGTTTCGAACTAGAATTATAATTCTATTTATTTTTAAATAAATAAATTGAATTTGAAAAGGGTTTTAAAAGTAACCAGAATCTCCAGTAATTGAATTGGAATGGATTTGAATTGAAATTGTCTTTGGAATATTTCGATATTGGATTTCGTGATTATTAAGATAGCGTTATGGAAATTTGAAATATATATATATATATATATCGTTATTTCCAATACGATATTTGTTGGTCGTAGTACTTGATATTGAATATAAGCCGATATATTTTCTATACAGAGCCTTGTATTTAATGTCAAATGTGATTTGGGTTTGTCGTGAATGGTGTCTTCATTAACATTGTTCTTTAACCCAGTTGAGAGAAAGATTTAATCTTTTTATTTAGATTTAATGAAGTGTACCAATTAAATAATATTTAATTGGAATTGAATTGGTATTGATTTTTGGGTTTATCTTGAGCAGTGTTTTAAATAACACTTATTCTTTTACCCGATAATCAATGAAATGTGATTTTGGGTTGTCGTGAAAGGTATCTTAAAAGATACTGATTGAAATGTGATGTGATTTTGGGTTTATCGTGAACCGTGTTTTAAATGACACTGATTATTTAACCCAGTCAAAGATTAAAACTAAATGGAGTTTTAATGAATCTTTAATTAGATTGAAAAAATCGAGAATGGAGTATCACCAGTTTTGCTCCAGGTAATAGTTAAATCTTTAATTAGATTTGAACGTTAAATGGTAATTGAATTTACCGGTAACACCGTGGTGTTAAATATGAAGTATGACCAGTTTTACTTCATGGGATGAATAGGTTGGGATTGGGAAATTAAAACAAATGATTACTTCGGTAAGGTTTGTTAATCCCGACTAGTTGAATCGAAATTCAAACGAAGATTAAAGAATAAATTCAAGGAATTTATCTTTGATAAAATTAATGGGAACCTTTCCCTATGAATGTGAAATTTAGAAACTAACTGTCGGTTAGCTAAGCAGAATGGTTTTCTGGATATTGATTTGATGTTGGTTTCGGCCTTCGGGGTTAATATTTGGGGAATTATTCTCTTGTTAATTTACGGTTAGTGACCGATGAATTGAAATGAGGCGTATGTTGTGTTTGTGTAACACTTGTTTATAATATACGCGAGTTATTCGGAAAGACCGGGTTTATCCCATTCTGAATAACTGATACGACGATAAGTCGAAGATGAAGACGGTGGTCAAAGACCGGAGGTCTTCACGTCGTTTGGGTGATTACTGACGATCTTGATTGGGATGTACACCCAAGAAGATGGAAACAGTTGGTGATCGCCCAGACGTACTTGGAGATCGATGGATATGCGGGGTACTAGGTGCCTCCGGTTTCGTTCAGACCCAGAACGAACTTGTAAATGGACTATGTGTCTGACATTGGATTTTAGTCTGTGTGATTGATTTCTATTAAATATATATCTGTTTGGCGGTGGAGAATTATTCTCTTGCTTTACACCCTTCTCTGAGACGTACGAGCTCAGGGGTTATATATTGATGGATATCCATCGCATGGAGTGAATTGCCTGTGTGGCATGCCTAAGTGGCAAATGATCAAGGCTTCTGTTGAAAAGCAAAGTCTTGTGGTTGATGATCAAAGCACGACCTTTGTGGCATAGCTTTGTGTAACGTTTACTTCGCGAGTTTCACACCCCGTATGAACCAGAAACGGGAGAGCACCTCAGGGAGGTCATGCGTTTCCTTCTAGTTAGAAGTGGCGTCAGTGGTTTTACATGCCGTGACGAGTTTGAGTTATGTGGTTGTTGCTGTTGCGAGGCGCCTCGGTTTGATCGGACGATCCAGGTCTGATAGAGTCATTTGTTGGCTCACTGACACCCCAAAGGGTGGGGAAATGTAATGTTCTGGCATAATAATCCACATCAGTGGACCAGCCCTGACGATCCAAAGGGTTGATGCGTTCTGATCCTGAGACACGGGCTAGAGCGTCTCGAATCAGTTGAGGACTATCTTTTGCCTCGGTTCACAGATGGAAATCCAACTTCCAAATACGTGACATTTGTTGTTTTGATTGTAGAGCCTAGTATTGGCGACATGATATATGGTACCCATGCCGCCTATGATTGATATTTATGATTTGAAGTTGTTTTATACACTATGCACTTATAATAGTATCAAATAATTTGTTTTAAACATACCAAGCATGTTTGGCTATTATAAGGGAAAATCCTATCCCCCGGCTTGCGTTGCATTGTGTGATAGGACCTGGGTCTTATAATAGCTTCATTTTTCTTTATTTATCTTCGCGCTGTTGTTATATACACTGGTATTCTTAGGAGGAAACCCGTTCCATGTTATACGGCGTGGTTCCTTGATTTACCGAACTTTAAAATAAAGATTAATAACTGTTTTAGTTCTCACACCAGTCCCATGACTGACCTGGAATTTATTGTTTTAACCTAAACTCTGGGTGTCCTGATTTTGACACGGACAGCTAGTAGATTTGGTTTTGCAGATTTATAGTCACAGGATCCTGATTTACAA
Organism: Allium sativum; assembly: GCA_030737875.1. Lineage (NCBI taxonomy): Eukaryota > Viridiplantae > Streptophyta > Magnoliopsida > Asparagales > Amaryllidaceae > Allium > Allium sativum. The sequence continues at coordinate 110,347,865 of CM060912.1, forward strand.
CTGGAACAATACTCGGAAAGCTTTGTATCCGCGTATTACTTCTAGTTGTGTATTGTATTATTTTCCGCTGCTATGTAATGTATTGTAATCTCTGATATTTATCGAAAGTAATATTCATTTATACTCTGTATATTCTGGTATTCTGATGGAATTGTTGTAATATACAATGAAATGTTCTTCTGTCTGCGTTCTATTTTGTCGTGTTCTCAAAACAATCAGGCGTTTCGAACGGTCTAGATCGGTTTAGCGACTAATTCAGATCGAGCGAAATTCCTTGTTGTCACATAAAATTTTTGCTATAATTACAGAGTTGTATTATCTTAATATTATTTATTTTAATTTTAAGTTTTGACCTAATAACTGTTTTTTTTGTACAAAGCAAGCATTTTTTATAGTGGTCCGTTCCACTTTCATTGTATCTAGTAATGATACAAAGAGGACACTGGTGATAGACAGTTAATCTACCAGCTACATGCGGTTTTGAAGTGGACCATCCACTACATCTATCTAGATTACAGAACATGATTCGAGCAGAATCTCGCACTACTATAAACATACAATGACAATCAAAAATTACATCCAGGATAACCATTGACAAATAACACCAAACCAAGCAGCAGAAGAGCACAGCAAAAACTGTCACTACAAAAAGCAGAAGGACTCCAATCACCGCTGCATAAAGACTAGAATCGAACACAATGACCAAGCTCTCATTCTCTTCACTAGCAGGTAACATTACACCCAAAAAGGCCAACGCAAAATAACATGATTCCAATACCCCAACAGAACTACACCAATACATTACAACCATTATCTCACAAACCATAAGCAGACTACAACCCAACATATTAACGACGACACCCAGTTCTACTTAGACGATCGAACACCATGAAAAGCACTAACACATACCAAGCTCAACTAAACTCTAGATCAGTCAGGAAACGAAGCACAATAGTGGCCTACCAAGAAAAAGAGCAAAGCAGAAAAAACTTGGCTAACAAGTAAAGTTGCATGACAAATCAGGTTAGGAGGAAGATAGAGTCGTGAAAACTGTTCAGGGATCACGACGACTGCTCTTAAAAAGGGAGCTCCACGAGTACACCAAGACTTCTAAGACAATGCAAGTCCACACACAAACAGATCCAAATCTATTCACTCAAATGATAACACACAATGGCGAGCACTGACACATTACCAAACCTCCCCCATTAATCAACTATGCAAACATAAACTACATGCATGACATAAAAAAATCACCAAGTTGAGGAACAAGTTAGTATGAAGATACTTGGAAACCTTGTGATGGCAATGAGTTCACCCGGTGACAACAGGAAGGTGGTACAGTCGCAAAGCAAGCCAGAATAGTCACGGGAATAAAAAGACTCGTACCTAAGAGGGAGGGACACCACACAAAGGCAAAGAAGGGAAACTGTGAATGATTCGAGAACAAGGAGAAGAGATTGGGAAGGTAGAACGATAAGCAGGGGGTAAAAGGAGAGAAAGGCACTCATATCTAAAAGGTTAGATCTAAAAATTAGGGTAGAGGCGGCCACCATGATGACGAAAACTGGGTGAAGAAGAAAGCGGAAAGGAGGAAGGGATGGATCAGTTGAGGCGAATCGGAGAATTAGAGGTGGAGAAGGCTGCGTTGAAGAGAGGAAGAAATCCCAGTCGCCATTAACAGCGGCTGCCCTAGTTGATATTGCTTGAATGCGTGAAAATGTCATAATAAATGTTAGTTGTATATTTTTTTCCTTAGCAAATTAGTATATTTTGGTTTAAATTTATAAATTGAATGATTTGTGTTTCACAATTTGTAATAATGAATAAATATTTTCACATGTGTTTATAATACATATCTTAATCTTTTTATATATCTTAATAACATTATTTTTAATATCTTATATATGTATAGTTATGAATATATGTTTATATTATAATGGTTTACTTTATATGATAATTTTTTTAACTTCTCTTCAAAGGCAATTAAATATTTACTATATTCAATATTTATTATATTCAATATTGATTTAATAACATTATAATGCTTTACAACTCCGGTCGATTTCCCTCCTGAACAAATTCAAAAAAAAGTATGTATATGCATGATTATTAAATATAAATTATCATGAATGATTACATTCTGAATATTTCTTACCATACTATACATTATCATCAAATCATTTTGCATATTATTATTTATAATTCGTTGTCATATTATGCATTTTACTTCATATCACATTCCATTATCATAAATTACAAGGCATTTCATTTTAAAATCATCATAAGTTGCACTTCATTCCGCATATCATCTCATACTACTTTGCATATGACATACATTTCATAATGCATTACAAACAACATATTACACATATTTATATTGCATTACATATAGATCTTAACTCCTCACATAACAAATGTGCTTTATTTAGAGGGAGTTTAGTATAATTTTTTTTACTTGAATTGACTTATTCGTTATACGATTAGATTTAACATGTTTTAAGTATGTTTGGTTGGATTAAATATGATTATGATTGATATAATTGAATTTGGTGTGTGTAATGACCCGCATTTGGCAGAGGTATTATGATTAATTGATTTAATTATATCAATGGTGGTATAGTGAATTAATTGGCCGTGGAATTAAATAATGGTAAATATTTAATTAAAATAAAAAATTAAATAATATATTTAATTAAGTAATAGTCAAAAATAGTGAAATTCACAGGATGGTGTAATTTGGGTTATCTAAAATATATATATATATATATATATATATATATATCAGTTAGGAGTTAAATTATATTGACGAATATATTCAATCGACATCAGTTTGAATGTATAATTATAATATAATTAAAATAGAGCTTGAAATAGCGCTGCAATTCGCTATTAGGCGATTTGAACTTCAACTGAATGTACATGATTCGTTTTAAGCCGGATTTCTGTGAAACAAGAAACGTGTGGAGCTGGTGGAGTATATCTTTCTAGTGGAAGACAAAAATCAGGATTTCGTCGTGTAGATTTTGAGATATGTCCAAATGAAATTCTAGAAAAGTCGCTGTAGAATTCCTTTATAATTTATAAAGGAATTATTTATATTTTTAAAAGGAATTTCAATATAAATCGAATATCGGGTTGACCCAGATTTGAAATATCGAGTTGTAAATCCCATTGGAGTCGTATGGTATTCCACTGTGAATATATACGATAATATTTATTTATAAATATTTTATTTAATTTTATTTAAATATATTTATATATTTAAATGGTCATCCAGAGCTTTAAAAATAGCCGTTTTTGCAAACGAAGTCGGAATTCGACGAAACCAGTTTCGTTGGGACTGTAATGTCGAACTCTACCAATTTGTTCATTTTCGTGATTTTTGAATATCGTGTGTGGTCACAGGAATTTTAAAGGACCAAGGACGAAAATAAAATCATGAAAATAAAATATAAAAATTCAAAATAAAAATATCCTAAAATTTTAAGTGGTGAAAACAAGGCCACACCTTCATTCTTCTCAGCCACTACTTACAGTATGGAGACCCTGCACCCACGTCCTCTTCTGAAACCATATAAAACCAAAAACACTCCTCCTTTGAAAAATCAAGAGAAATATAAAACAAATACTAGAAATCATTTGATAAGTATGTTTGAGATCCTATGGTATTCCTCTGCGTTCTGGTATGCCCGAAATTGGGTGCGATGCAAAGGGCTGGTTCGTTGGTTTTCTCGCAGGGTATTAGGGTTCGACCTTGTGTAAAATCAAAGCATTTATTCTCGAGATGGAGGTCGTATTGATGTTTGCGAAGGAGTTTAGAAGGTATTGTGATGATTTTGAGGTTTTCCGTTCTGATTTTGTTCAATACCTGTTGGGTATTTCGAGATGTAGGAGTTCAACACGATAGTAGCAGGAGCAGATCGAGTGTGTTTCTGAGGGTAGGAAGTGAACGAGGAAGCGATGAGGAGTTTAGGGGTGGTCTCCATTTGGTGAACGGTGAAGTATTTGAAAGGGACGGTGGGTTCGAAGAATCGAAAATGGCCATTTTTTTTACGTCGGTGATCTTGCTGGAGCGATGTTGAGGTACAAGAGAGAAGGAAGGAGCGGGCTGTGGGTTAAGTAGGTGGGTGGGCCGATCTTCAAATGGTTAAGGCCCATGTTTAATTTATAAATCCAAGTTCATATTTTATTTAAAAGTGTATTAACTTTACAAACGTATAATTTGGTCATACGAGGTCAGAATCGCGAACCGTTTGTCACGTTGGGATCATAGGGACGAGGGCTTCACAATGAAGCTGACTGGGAGTGGATTAGAGCTCGTATGAATTTATGGTGAAATAAACTATTTGATTCAAATCAAACAACAGTTTATCGTTCTTTAACGATGAACTGCAAATGTGAGTAAATCTCACTAACTCTGAACAGTTTATAATTTCATGTTGTATTTTTAGAACTGTTAGATATTGGCTGATTGACTGTATGTTGACTGTTTGATTGAACTACTAGTCAGTTAGTTGAATTTTCTATATCGATTCTGTTTAACAGAATATGGCATATAGAACTGAAAGTGATGTTATCTATATTATTTAACATCTGTGATGCAGGGAAACAGGTTGGAGGAATCCGATCGGATTCCTCAACATTTATTTTACTGTTTTTCATATATTGTGATATATGATGTGTTATATAATCTGTTATGGATTATGGGTGTTGGAATGATGTTGATCATTTTTATTCGATATTTAAAATATCATAATGGACCCTGGGATGTAAAATGAATTATTTCAATGTATATTGAAATAAAGGGATTTTATAAAATCGACAGATTTTATAACAGGAAATATTTCGAAAGTAAATAAAAGGGAAAAATGTTTTTAAAACGAATAGAGTTTTATAAAAGGGAAATCATTTGTAAAGTGAAGAACTATTACTAAAAGTAAATCTTTATAAATGAATAGTTTATTCGAATAGAACAAAGAAGTTAATCGATGTTAGTTAATCGATTAGAAATAAAGTTAAAAGGAGTTAATCGATGTTAGTTAATAGATTAGAGTAAAAGTAAAAGAAGTTAATCGATGTTAGTTAATCGATTAGAGTAAAAGTTAAAAGGAGTTAATCAATGTTAGTTAATCGATTAAAGTTAAAGCAAGGGAGCTAATCGATGTTAGTTTAATTGATTAGAGTTAAAGCAAACGAGTTAATCGAATATAGTTTATTCGAAGAAAGAAAAAGGAGTTATCGAATATAGTTTATTCGAAAGGAGTTAAGTGAAATGAGTAAATCAATAGCGTTAGTCAAATAGAGTTAATCCAATAGTGTTAGTCCAATAGAGTTAATTGATAAGGGCTAATCGAATAGAGTTAAGTGAATAGAATAAATCGAATAGATATTTATTCGAATGAGAGTTAAGTAAGGAAGTTAGTTAAAAGGATATAAAGTGAACTTTGACTATTTCAAAGTTAGAAATGTTGTTCAGTTAAGGTTTGAGAGGTAGTTCTACCCCAACTTGATTGGCTTCGTTTTAACTAAGGAATAGTTAAGGTTCGGCAGTAATGGAAATTGTTTGAGTTGGCATCGCGATGGTTTGTTTAAACATCTATCTAAGTCCAATGAAGAATCTTTGGAAATGTTTTCCAAATAAGAAACCAGAAATATTTTCTAATAAAGAAAACAAGAAATGGAAATGTTTTCCATTGTAAATAACGTATATTTTCCAAATTTAGAAAATAAGAAATATTGAATATAGGGAAGCCGGAGATAAGTAAATTAATGAAATAAAGAGATAAGTGTTGAATGATGTTTGATCGATATAAATTTCCATTTGGAAATGATATCGTTGGTTGCACACCTAGTTTTCTTCGATAGTTAAATCACAGACTATCGAAGTTTTTGACCATTTTAACGTTGTTAATATGGAGAGACCGGTTGGATTATTATCCAAAGAACTACTCTGTATTAGCATAAGCGTTGCGAATCATATATGCCAAAGGAAATTGAGGACGGAGTTATGCAAGGGCTATCCTGTTTACAGAATAGTGCCTTCGGTTCATCTTATTCCGGGATGACTTGTACGGACGGATGTCTGACAGAGTATTTCTAGACGATCATGTATATTGATTTCTCCAACCGTACCAAGAGTGGAAGCAAAGAAGGAACTTCTTTTAGCTAACACATAATGTATGGTTGAGGACGTCAATCGGTGATTTGATGGATTTGACGATGTGACATTCGAAGTAAATCTGATATGATGATGAAGCGTAACCTCAAGCCTCATCAAATCGGTAAATGACAGAAATCGGGCAGGCAGCATGGCTAAGTCAGTCGCACCGAAGTAGGGTGTATAATCACCTGATCTAGAGTTTCATTTACTTCTAAAAATCTATTGTTGATGTTGTCCCATTCGGGAAACGGTTGCTGATCCCAACTGTTGGTGATATACATTCGATACGCTCAAGCGAAATGAGTGGTCGGTCATGTGTGGCCAGGTTGCAAGATATTCTTGTTGAACCCAGTGTATTCCTCTCTAGAGGTACATGAGCGAAAGGTGGTTCCATACCTTGTCATAGTTGGAAATCCATTACCCAATACGTGCTTGCGGTTTTGATTGTATATTATATATGTAGAACGTGAGATGAAAACGTTCTGCTAGATGATTATATATACTGTGATTGATAGGCATTATTATAATATCAAAAGGTTTTTGATATAAAGATAATTTGGATTCTCATAAGGGAAAAACCCGTTCCGTTATACGGCGTGGTCTTATGAGATATCGATTACCTGTTTGAACTGTTTTAAAATGTTTTACTCACACCAGTCCCATGACTGACCCAGAGTTTACTTTGTTGTTTTCCCTAAACTCTTGGGTGCCTAAATTTGTACGGGCAGTCAAGTAGTCGGGATTTTACAGATACACTTGAAGAGTTGGAGCAGGAGGCTTCAGGATGTTATAGCTATAGTTATTTCCGCTGTGTTGTAAGTGCTGTACTTTGATAATGATATGTATATTCAAGTTCTGATTTGTATTTCAAAGTTATGTTATGAAATATATTTATTCGTTCCGCTGTGAGGTTCGTGTTACTCTGATGTTGTGTTCTTCTTCTTCTTTTTTTCTAAGTTTCTATCTTGTCTATTCTCACCCTCTAATTTCTTTCACTAATTACCAGGATTTTTCGATGTTTTGGTTATCGACATCGTGTTTATGTCAATAACCAAAGTCGCTCAAAATCCAGGTCGTTACAGTTGGTATCAGAGCTTAAGTTAAGAATTACTTGGCTCTGTGGCGTGACTCGGTAGAGATAGGGTTAGTAATATCCTAGACTGAGATTGAGTGTATATATATACGAGTGAACGTATTTGTAGATGATATAAAAATAATTTTATATTGTGGGGATTCATTGGTTGAGTTGTTTATGAATTCTGGTCGATCAGTTTGATCCACTGTATCGGTAGGGATTTTGTAAACACTCGAATACGATGAACCGTCAGGGTATGTTTTGAAAAGAGGGTAAATGAAAATAATTTTACCCAAAGTATATTTGATACATATTGGATATATTGGTTGTTATTATAGTCGAGTAAGATTATAAATTAAATGGTTATGTGAATAACCAATCAGAATTCATATAAGTGAAATACGTTAAATCAGATGAGTTAAATCTGGAATTAAAACCAGAAATTGAATTAAAACTCTGGAGATTTGGATAAGTGTTTGTAAATGGATTTGGATTAAAAAAAAGGAAAATTTAAGATCTTGGGAGATTTTAAATTGTTTTACAAGCAGTGTGAATTATATTTTGAAATGAATTTAAAAGTGGAAATGTTAAAAATGGTTTTATAGTATTGAACTCACTTCGATCGCTGGAAAATAGATTCTGATGATGACAGCTGCATCATCAGTATTCATTTTCGAGTTGTAAGTGACGAATTACTATCAAAGATACTGTTTTGAAATTGTTTTGAGAAAGACAAGTTGTGTTGCATTTCAAAATGGGATTTATAATAAAGAATGAGTAAAGAAAGTTTGAAAAGGAATTATAATAAAGGAAGTTCAAACATAGAATTTGAATATAGAAAATATAAAGGAATTCAAATATAGGATTTGAATATCGAAAGTGAAAATGAAATTTGAATATAGAAGATTCAAATAGAATTGAAATGAAATTCAAATATAAAATTTGAATAAGAGATTTGAAATGAAATTCAAGTATAGAATTTGAATTAGAGAATTGAAATGGAATTTGAATATAGAATTCAAATGGAATTCAAACTATAGAATTAGATATATAGAGTTTGAATAGAATTTGAATGTAGAGGGTTCAAATAGAATTGAAAATGAAATTTGAATATAGAAGATTCAAATAGAATTGAATTTGAAATTTGAATATAGGAAATTCAAATAGAATTGAAATGAAATTCAAATATAAAATTTGAATAGAAATTGAATAGAATTAACTAAGTCGAAGAGGAATTAGTTAATCGAGTTTTGAATTTGATGTTGAACTTTGAAAAGTGAATTGGAATTGTAAATGGATATTCGAAATCGAATATAGAACTTAAATTTGAAATTTGGATTCAAATTAGCAAATAAGCAAGTTAAAATATATCTGAACATATCATGTTCAAATATAAAAGTGAAATAGACTAAAGAGTTAATTAACAAATTAATTAACGAACTGAGTTAAAACGATCAGGTATAGTTAAAATAGATTGGGCAGGTATAATATACATGAGATAGGTATGGATAAGGTATGGAGGTATATAAATAGAATGCCCGACAAAAAGGTATGTATTTAATTCATATATGAGATTTTATGCGCCGTATCGGCTAGCCGCTTGGCTTTTTCTTTTTCTTTTGGATTGGTGAGGGCCATGGGAGGCTATTTGAAATATCCCGATGCTCCTAGTACAAAGGAGGTTATGGAAAAAAAATTCGGGAATTTAAGGAGTTAGAATATTTTTAAGATAATTTGATAGTTAGAAATCAACGTATCGATATATATATAGAAGTCGATAAGGAAATGAACTTAGAAATAGAATAGTAAAATCAAAAAAGAAAACTAAGAATAAATTCTTGTAAGAATAGAAAGAGGAAGTGTATACGTGTTTAAAAGTGAATAAGTAGTTGTATGGTATTGATTATTCGAATAAGTAGTCATATCGGTTTTGACGTTATAAATGTTATTCGGTCAAGGTCTGAGAGGTAGTTATACCCCAACTCGATTGATTTCAATATTAACAGATAAATAGTAAGATTTCAGGCTCGAAGATCAATGTTGAATAAGAGTTAGTTGAATATAGTATTTGGTTTGTCGTAACGATGTTTTACACAACATCCGTTTTAACCCAAATAAAAGTAAGCTTGGAAATAGAATAATAAATATTTCCTAAGTATAGAAATAAACGAGATCGGAAGAGAGATAAGTAATTGGAATATTTTCCAATTATAAATAGCATATATTTTCTAAAAGTTTAGAAAATAAAGGAAGGCGATGTTCGGAAATGTTTTCCAAAAAAACATAAAAGGCCAATATGGTTATTGAAAATATTTGGTTAACAAATATTGATAAAGAAATAGAGAAGTGATTTAACTAATGGAATATAAATTGAGGGCTCAGTGACATGTTCAAAAAGGAAAATTTTGATTTTTGAAAAAGTAAACTGTTTAAAATTCCCAGGAAGAACTGTTTGAATTAAAAACAAATTTAACAGAAATTATTGAAAGCAAAATTTGAATTAAAGTAAAGCCAGTAAAGTGGTAACTGAGATTGAATTAGAATGATATCAAGACAAATTGGATTGTGATATTCAAATTTGAAGTGTGATGTGATAATCAAGTTAAGAGTTGGGAATCGAGAAGAAACTCGAGTTAAAATGATATTTGGCTCGGATGTAAGTGAATGGTTGTGTCGTGGATAAAAGCAGATTGGATTTGATTGGGGTAACTCTTGTATATGCTGAGTTGATAGCATATGGAAGTGACAGAGTTGATGTGCCCGACAAAAAGGTACAAGTTTATATTTCTATTGGATATAAGATTTATGGGCCGAATTGGCAAGCCTCTTGGCTGTTTGATTTTCTTTTGGGATGGAGAGGGCCCGGAGGGGCGAGTGGTGGTTTGACGTATTGACCAGTACAAAGGAAGTGCTGGCGAAATTTTTCAAAAAGATAAGGAGTTAGAAAATTTTCAGGATTTTTGAAAATTTTTGTTGGTAAGAATTAATTAAGAATTTAATTGAAATTAAATTGGTTCAGTTGAAACTGAAGTTAAGAAGTGAACAAATATGTTCTAACCAATCGATAGGGTCGTCCTCTACCTTTTAGCAATTTCGAGGACGAAATTATTTTAAATGGGGAAGATTGTAATGACCCGCATTTGGCAGAGGTATTATGATTAATTTATTTAATTATATCAATGGTGGTATAGTGAATTAATTGGTCGTGGAATTAAATAATGGTAAATATTTAATTAAAATAATAAATTAAATAATATATTTAATTCAGTAATAGTCAAAAATAGTGAAATTCACAGTATGGTGTAATTTGGGTTATCTAAAATATATATATATATTAGTTAGGAGTTAAATTATATTGACGAATATATTCAATCGACGTCAGTTTGAACGTATAATTATAATATAATTAAAATAGAGCTTGAAATAGCGCTGCAGTTCGCTATTTGGCGATTTGAACTTCAACTGAATGTACAGGATTCGTTTTAAGCCGGATTTCTGTGAAACAAGAAACGTGTGGAGCTGGTGGAGTATATCTTTCTAGTGGAAGAGAAAAATTAGGATTTCATCGTGTAGATTTTGATATATGTCCAAATGAAATTCTAGAAAAGTCACTGTAGAATTCCTTTATAATTTATAAAGGAATTATTTATATTTTTAAAAGGAATTTCAATTTAAATCAAATATCGGGTTGACCCAGATTTGAAATATCGAGTTGTATATCCCATTGGAGTCGTATGGTATTCCACTATGAATATATATGATAATATTTATTTATAAATATTTTATTTAATTTTATTTAAATATATTTATATATTTAAACAGTCATCCAGAGCTTTAAAAATAGCCGTTTTTGTAAACGAAGTCGGAATTCGACGAAACCAGTTTCGTTGGGACTGTAATGTCGAACTCTACCAATTTGTTCATTTTCGTGATTTTTGAATATCGTGTGTGTTCGCAGGAATTTTAAAGGACCAAGGATGAATATAAAATCATGAAAATAAAATATAAAAATTCAAAATAAAAATATCCCAAAATTTTAAGTGGTGAAAACAAGGCCACACCTTCATTCTTCTAAGCCACTACTTACAGTATGGAGACCCTGCTCCTACGTCCTCTTCTGAAACCGTATAAAACCAAAAAAACTCCTCCTTTGAAAAATCAAGAGAAATATAAAACAAATACTAGAAATCATTTGATAAGTATGTTTGAGATCCTATGGTATTCCTCTGCGTTCTGGTATGCCCGAAATTGGGTGCGATGCAAAGGGCTGGTTCGTTGGTTTTCTCGCAGGGTATTAGGGTTCGACCTTGTGTAAAATCAAATCATGTATTCTCGAGATGGAGGTCGTATTGATGTTTGCGAAGGAGTTTAGCAGGTATGGTGATGATTTTGAGGTTTTCCGTTCTGATTTTGTTCAATACCTGTTGGGTATTTCGAGATGTAGGAGTTCAACGCGATGGTAGCAGGAGCAGATCGAGTGTGTTTCTGAGGGTAGGAAGTGAACGAGGAAGCGATGAGGAGTTTAGGGGTGGTCTCCATTTGGTGAACGGTGAAGTATTTGAAAGGGACGGTGGGTTCGAAGAATCGAAAATGGCCATTTTTTTTACGTCAGTGATCTTGCTGGAGCGATGTTGAGGTACAAGAGAGAAGTAAGGATCGGGCCATGGGTTAAGTAGGTGGGTGGGCCGATCTTCAAATGGTTAAGGCACATGTTTATTTTATAAATCCAAGTTCATATTTTATTTAAAAGTGTATTAACTTTACAATCGTATAATTTGGGCATACGAGGTCAGAATCGCGAACCGTTTGTCACGTTGGTATCGTAGGGACGAGGGCTTCACAATGAAGCTGACTGGGAGTGGATTAGAGCTCGTATGAATTTATGGCGAAATAAACTGTTTGATTCAAATCAAACAACAGTTTATCGTTCTTTAACGATGAACTACAAATGTGAGTAAATCTCACTAACTCTGAACAGTTTATAATTTCATGTTGTGTTTTTAGAACTGTTAGATATTGGCTGATTGACTATATGTTGACTATTTGATTGAACTGCTAGTCAGTTAGTTGAATTTTCTATATCGATTCTGTTTAACAGAATATAGCATATAGAACTGAAAGTGATGTTATCTATATTATTTAACATCTATGATGCAGGGAAACAGGTTGGAGGAATCCGACCGGATTCCTCAACATTTATTTTACTGTTTTTCATATATTGTGATATATGATGTGTTATATAATCTGTTATGGATTATTGGTGTTAGAATGATGTTGATCATTTTTATTTGATATTTTAAATATCATAAAGGACACTGGGATGTAAAATGAATTATTTCAATGTATATTGAAATAAAGGGATTTTATAAAATCGACAGATTTTATAAAAGGAAATATTTCGAAAGTAAATAAAAGGGAAAAATGTTTTTAAAACAAATAGAGTTTATAAAAGGGAAATCATTTGTAAAGTGAAGAACTGTTACTAAAAGTAAATCTTTATAAATGAATAGTTTATTCGAATAGAACAAAGAAGTTAATCGATGTTAGTTAATCGATTAGAAATAAAGTTAAAAGGAGTTAATCGATGTTAGTTAATCGATTAGAGTAAAAGTAAAAGAAGTTAATCGATGTTAATTAATCGATTAGAGTAAAAGTTAAAAGGAGTTAATCAATGTTAGTTAATCGATTAGAGTTAAAGCAAGGGAGCTAATCGATGTTAGCTTAATCGATTAGAGTTAAAGCAAACGAGTTAATCGAATATAGTTTATTCGAAGAAAGAAAAAGAAGTTATCGAATATAGTTTATTCGAAAGGAGTTAAGTGAAATGAGTAAATCAATAGCGTTTGTCAAATAGAGTTAATCCAACAGTGTTAGTCCAATAGAGTTAATTGATAAGGGCTAATCGAATAGAGTTAAGTGAATAGAATAAATCGAATAGATATTTATTCGAACGAGAGTTAAGTAAGGAAGTTAGTTAAAGGGATATAAAGTGAACTTTGACTATTTCAAAGTTAGAAATGTTGTTCAGTTAAGGTCTGAGAGGTAGTTCTATCCCAACTTGATTGGCTTCGTTTTAACTAAGGAATAGTTAAGGTTCGGCAGTAAAGGAAATGGTTTGAGTTGGCATTGCGATGGTTTGTTTAAACATCTATCTAAGTCCAATGAAGAAGCTTTGGAAATTTTTTCCAAATAAGAAACCAGAAATATTTTCTAATAATGAAAACAAGAAATGGAAATGTTTTCCATTGTAAATAACGTATATTTTCCAAATTTAGAAAATAAGAAATATTGAATATAGGGAAGCCGGAGATAAGTAAATTAATGAAATAAAGAGATAAGTGTTGAATGATGTTTGATCGATATAAATTTCCATTTGGAAATGATATCGTTTGTTGCACACCTGGTTTTCTTCGATAGTTAAATCACAGACTATCGAAATTTTTGACCATTTTAACGTTGTTAATATGGAGAGACCGGTTGGATTATTATCCCAAGAACCACTCTGTATTGGCATAAGCGTTGCGAATCATATATGCCAAAGGAAATTGAAGACGGAGTTATGCAAGGGCTATCCTGTTTACAGAATAGTGCCTTCGGTTCATCCTATTCCTGGATGACTTGTATGGACGGATGTCTGACAGAGTATTTCCAGACGATCATGTATATTGATTTCTCCAACCGTACCAAGAGTGGAAGCAAAGAAGGAACTTCTTTTAGCTAACACATAATGTATGGTTGAGGACGTCAATCGGTGATTTGGTGGATTTGACGATGTGACATTCGAAGTAAATCTGATATGATGATGAAGCGTAACCTCAAGCCTCATCAAATCGGTAAATGACAGAAATCGGGCAGGCAGCATGGCTAAGTCGGTCGCACCGAAATAGGGTGTATAATCACCTGATCTAGAGTTTCATTTACTTCTAAAAATCTATTGTTGATGCTGTCCCATTCGTGAAACGGTTGCTGATCCCAACTGTTGGTGATATACATTCGATACGCTCAAGCGAAATGAGTGGTCGGTCATGTGTGGCCGGGTTGCAAGATGTTCTTGTTGAACCCAGTGTATTCCTCTCTAGAAGTACACGAGCGAAAGGTGGTTCCATACCTTGTCATAGTTGGAAATCCATTACCCAATACGTGCTTGCGGTTTTGATTGTATATTATATATGTAGAACGTAAGATGAAAGCGTTCTGCTAGATGATTATATATACTGTGATTGATAGGCATTATTATAATATCAAAAGGTTTTTGATATAAAGATAATTTGGATTCTCATAAGGGAAAAACTCGTTCCGTTATACGGCGTGGTCTTATGAGATATCGATTACTTGTTTGAACTGTTTTAAAATGTTTTACTCACACCAGTCCCATGACTGACCCGGAGTTTACTTTGTTGTTTTCCCTAAACTCTTGGGTGCCTAAATTTGTACGGGCAGTCAAGTAGTCGGGATTTTACAGATACACTTGAAGAGCTGGAGCAGGAGGCTTCAGGATGTTATAGCTATAGTTATTTCCGCTGTGTTGTAAGTGCTGTACTTTGATAATGATATGTATATTCAAGTACTGATTTGTATTTCAAAGTTATGTTATGAAATATATTTATTCGTTCCGCTGTGTGGTTCGTGTTACTCTGATGTTGTGTTCTTCTTCTTCTTCTATTCTAAGTTTCTATCTTATCTATTCTCACCCTCTAATTTCTTTCACTAATTACCAGGATTTTTCGATGTTTTGGTTATCGACATCGTGTTTATGTCGATAACCAAAGTCGCTCAAAATCCGGATCGTTACAATTGGTATCAGAGCTTAAGTTAAGAATTTCTTGGCTCTGTGGCGTGACTCGGTAGAGATAGGGTTAGTAATACCCTAGACTGAGATTGAGTGTATATATATATACGAGTGAACGTATTTGTAGATGATATAAAAATAATTTTATATTGTGGGGATTCATTGGTTGAGTTGTTTATGAATTCTGGTCGATCGGTTTGATCCACTGTATCGGTAGGGATTTTATAAACACTCGAATACGATGAACCGTCATGGTATGTTTTGAAAAGAGGGTAAATGAAAATAATTTTACCCAAAGTATATTTGATACATATTGGATATATTGGATGTTATTATAGTCGAGTAAGATTATAAATTAAATGGTTATGTGAATAACCAATCAGAATTCATATAAGTGAAATACGTGAAATCAAATGAGTTAAATCTGAAATTAAAACTAGAAATTGAATTAAAACTCTGGAGAATTGGATAAGTGTTTGTAAATGGATTTGGATTAAAAAAAAGGAAAATTTAAGATCTTGGGAGATTTTAAATTGTTTTACAAGCAGTGTGAATTATATTTTGAAATGAATTTCAAAGTGGAAATGTTAAAAATGGTTTTATAGTATTGAACTCACTTCGATCGCTGGAAAATAGATTCTGATGATGACAGCTGCATCATCAGTATTCATTTTCGAGTTGTAAGTGACGAATTACTACCAAAGATACTGTTTTGAAATTGTTTTGAGAAAGACAAGTTGTGTTGAATTTCAAAATGGGATTTATAATAAAGAATGAGAAAAGAAAGTTTGAAAAGGAATTATAATAAAGGAAGTTCAAACGTAGAATTTGAATATAGAAAATATAAAGGAATTCAAATATAGGATTTGAATATCGAAAGTGAAAATGAAATTTGAATATAGAAGATTCAAATAGAATTGAAATGAAATTCAAATATAAAATTTGAATAAGAGATTTGAAATGAAATTCAAGTACAGAATTTGAATAAGAGAATTGAAATGGAATTTGAATATAGAATTCAAATGGAATTCAAACTATAGAATTAGATATATAGAGTTTGAATAGAATTTGAATGTAGAGGGTTCAAATAGAATTGAAAATGAAATTTGAATATAGAAGATTCAAATAGAATTGAATTTGAAATTTGAATATAGGAAATTCAAATAGAATTGAAATGAAATTCAAATATAAAATTTGAATAGAAATTGAATAGAATTAACTAAGTCGAAGAGGAATTAGTTAATCGAGTTTTGAATTTGAAGTTGAACTTTGAAAAGTGAATTGGATTTGTAAATGGATATTCGAAATCGAATATAGAACTTAAATTTGAAATTTGGATTCAAATTAATAAATAAGCAAGTTAAAATATATTTGAACATATCATGTTCAAATATAAAAGTGAAATAGACTAAAGAGTTAATTAACAAATTAATTAACGAACCGAGTTAAAACGATCAGGTATAGTTAAAATTGATTGGGCAGGTATAATATACATGAGATAGGTATGGATAAGGTATGGAGGTATGTAAATAGAATGCCCGACAAAAAGGTATGTATTTAATTCATATATGATATTTTATGCGCCGTATCGGCTAGCCGCTTGGCTTTTTTTTTTCTTTTGGATTGGTGAGGGCCATGGGAGGCTATTTGAAATATCCCGATGCTCCTAGTACAAAGGAGGTTATGGCAAAAAAATTCGGGAATTTAAGGAGTCAGAATATTTTTAAGATAATTTGATAGTTAGAAATCAACGTATCGATATATATATATAGAAGTCGATAAGGAAATGAACTTAGAAATAGAATAGTAAAATCAAAAAGGAAGACTAAGAATAAAATCTAGTAAGAATAGAAAGAGGCAGTGTATACGTGTTTAAAAGTGAATAAGTAGTTGTATGGTATTGATTATTCGAATAAGTAGTCATATCGGTTTTGATGTTATAAATGTTATTCAGTCAAGGTCTGAGAGGTAGTTATACCCCAACTCGATTGATTTCATTATTAACAGATAAATAGTAAGATTTCAGGCTCGAAGATCAATGTTGAATAAGAGTTAGTTGAATATAGTATTTGGGTTGTCGTAACGATGTTTTACACAACATCCGTTCTAACCCAAATAAAAGTAAGCTTGGAAATAGAATAATAAATATTTCCTAAGTATATAAATAAACGAGATCGGAAGAGAGATAAGTAATTGGAATATTTTCCAATTATAAATAGCATATATTTTCTAAAAGTTTAGAAAATAAAGGAAGGCGATGTTCGGAAATGTTTTCCAAAAAAACATAAAAGGCCATTATGGTTATTGAAAATATTTGGTTAACAAATATTGATAAAGAAATAGAGAAGTGATTTAACTAATGGAATATAAATTGAGGGCTCAGTTACATGTTCAAAATGGAAAATTTTGATTTTTGAAAAAGTAAACTGTTTAAAATTCCCAGGAAGAGACTGTTTGAATTAAAAACAAATTTAACAGAAATTTGTTAAAGCAAAATTTGAATTAAAGTAAAGCCAGTAAAGTGGTAACTGAAATTGAATTAGAATGATATCAAGACAAATTGGATTGTGAGATTCAAATTTGAAGTGTGATGTGATAATCAAGTTAAAAGTTGGGAATCGAGAAGAAACTCGAGTTAAAATGATATTTGGCTCGGATGTAAGTGAATGGTTGTGTCGTGGATAAAAGCAGATTGGATTTGATTGGGGTAACTCTTGTATATGCTGAGTTGATAGCATATGGAAGTGACAGAGTTGATATGCCCAACAAAAAGGTACAAGTTTATATTTCTATTGGATATAAGATTTATGGGCCGAATTGGCAAGCCGCTTGGCTGTTTGATTTTCTTTTGGGATGGAGATGGCCCAAAGGGGCGAGTGGTGGTTTGACGTATTGACCAGTAGAAAGGAAGTGCTGGCGAAATTTTTCAAAAAGATAAGGAGTTAGAAAATTTTCAGGATTTTTGAAAATTTTCGTTGGTAAGAATTAATTAAGAATTTAATTGAAATTAAATTGGTTTAGTAGAAACTGAAGTTAAGAAGTGAAGAAATATGTTCTAACCAATCGATAGGGTCGTCCTCTACCTTTTAGCAATTTCGAGGACGAAATTATTTTAAGTGGGGAAGATTGTAATGACCCGCATTTGGCAGAGGTATTATGATTAATTTATTTAATTATATCAATGGTGGTATAGTGAATTAATTGGTCATGGAATTAAATAATGGTAAATATTTAATTAAAATAATAAATTAAATAATATATTTAATTCAGTAATAGTCAAAAATAGTGAAATTCACAGTATGGTGTAATTTGGGTTATCTAAAATATATATATATCAGTTAGGAGTTAAATTATATTGACGAATATATTCAATCGACGTCAGTTTGAACGTATAATTATAATATAATTAAAATAGAGCTTGAAATAGCGCTGCAGTTCGCTATTTGGCGATTTGAACTTCAACTGAATGTACAGGATTCGTTTTAAGCCGGATTTCTGTGAAACAAGAAACGTGTGGAGCTGGTGGAGTATATCTTTCTAGTGGAAGAGAAAAATCAGGATTTCGTCGTGTAGATTTTGAGATATGTCCAAATGAAATTCTAGAAAAGTCGCTGTAGAATTCCTTTATAATTTATAAAGGAATTATTTATATCTTTAAAAGGAATTTCAATATAAATCGAATATCGGGTTGACCCAGATTTGAAATATCGAGTTGTAAATCCCATTGGAGTCGTATGCTATTCCACTGTGAATATATACGATAATATTTATTTATAAATATTTTATTTAATTTTATTTAAATATATTTATATATTTAAATGGTCATCCAGAGCTTTAAAAATAGCCGTTTTTGCAAACGAAGTCGGAATTCGACGAAACTAGTTTCGTTGGGACTGTAATGTCGAACTCTACCAATTTGTTCATCTTCGTGATTTTTGAATATCGTGTGTGGTCATAGGAATTTTAAAGGACCAAGGACGAATATAAAATCATGAAAATAAAATATTAAAATTCAAAATAAAAATATCCTATAATTTTAAGTGGTGAAAACAAGGCCACACCTTCATTCTTCTCAGCCACTACTTAGAGTATGGAGACCCTGCTCCCACGTCCTCTTCTGAAACCGTATAAAACCAAAAACACTCCTCCTTTGAAAAATCAAGAGAAATATAAAACAAATAATAGAAATAATTTGATAAGTATGTTTGAGATCCTATGGTATTCCTCTGCGTTCTTGTATGCCCGAAATTGGGTGCGATGCAAAGGGCTGGTTCGTTGGTTTTCTCGCAGGGTATTAGGGTTCGACCTTGTGTAAAATCAAAGCATGTATTCTCGAGATGGAGGCCGTATTGATGTTTGCGAAGGAGTTTAGCAGGTATTGTGATGATTTTGAGGTTTTCCGTTCTGATTTTGTTCAATACCTGTTGGGTATTTCGAGATGTAGGAGTTCAATGCGATAGTAGCAGGAGCAGATCGAGTGTGTTTCTGAGGATAGGAAGTGAACGAGGAAGCGATGAGGAGTTTAGGGGTGGTCTCCATTTGGTGAACGGTGAAGTATTTGAAAGGGACGGTGGGTTCGAAGAATCGAAAATGGCCATTTTTTTTACGTCGGTGATCTTGCTGGAGCGATGTTGAGTTACAAGAGAGAAGGAAGGAGCGGGCCATGGGTTAAGTAGGTGGGTGGTCTGATCTTCAAATGGTTAAGGCCCATGTTTATTTTATAAATCCAAGTTCATATTTTATTTAAAAGTGTATTAACTTTACAATCGTATAATTTGGGCATACGAGGTCAGAATCGCGAACCGTTTGTCACGTTGGGATCGTAGGGACGAGGGCTTCACAATGAAGCTGACTGGGAGTGGATTAGAGCTTGTATGAATTTATGGCGAAATAAACTGTTTGATTCAAATCAAACAACAGTTTATCGTTCTTTAACGATGAACTGCAAATGTGAGTAAATCTCACTAACTCTGAACAGTTTATAATTTCATGTTGTATTTTTAGAACTGTTAGATATTGGCTGATTGACTGTATGTTGACTGTTTGATTGAACTGCTAGTCAGTTAGTTGAATTTTCTATATCGATTATGTTTAACAGAATATAGCATATAGAACTGAAAGTCATGTTATCTATATTATTTAACATCTGTGATGCAGGGAAACAGGTTGGAGGAATCCGACCGGATTCCTCAACATTTATTTTACTGTTTTTCATATATTGTGATATATGATGTGTTATATAATCTGTTATGGATTATGGATGTTAGAATGATGTTGATCATTTTTATTCGATATTTTAAATATCATAAAGGACCCTGGGATGTAAAATGAATTATTTCAATGTATATTGAAATAAAGGGATTTTATAAAATCGACAGATTTTATAAAAGGAAATATTTCGAAAGTAAATAAAAGGGAAAAATGTTTTTAAAACGAAAAGAGTTTTATAAAAGGGAAATCATTTGTAAAGTGAAGAACAGTTACTAAAAGTAAATCTTTATAAATGAATAGTTTATTCGAATAGAACAAAGAAGTTAATCGATGTTAGTTAATCGATTAGAAATAAAGTTAAAAGGAGTTAATCGATGTTAGTTAATCGATTAGAGTAAAAGTAAAAGAAGTTAATCGATGTTAGTTAATCGATTAGAGTAAAAGTTAAAAGGAGTTAATCAATGTTAGTTGATCGATTAGAGTTAAAGCAAGGGAGCCAATCGATGTTAGTTTAATCGATTAAATTTAAAGCAAACGAGTTAATCGAATATAGTTTATTCGAAGAAAGAAAAAGGAGTTATCGAATATAGTTTATTCGAAAGGAGTTAAGTGAAATGAGTAAATCAATAGCGTTAGTCAAATAGAGTTAATCCAATAGTGTTAGTCCAATAGAGTTAATTGATAAGGGCTAATCGAATAGAGTTAAGTGAATAGAATAAATCGAATAGATATTTATTCGAACGAGAGTTAAGTAAGGAAGTTAGTTAAAAGGATATAAAGTGAACTTTGACTATTTCAAAGTTAGAAATGTTGTTTAGTTAAGGTCTGAGAGGTAGTTCTACCCCAACTTGGTTGGCTTCGTTTTAACTAAGGAATAGTTAAGGTTCGGCAGTAAAGGAAATGGTTTGAGTTGGCATCGCGATGGTTTGTTTAAACATCTATCTAAGTCCAATGAAGAAGCTTTGGAAATGTTTTCCAAATAAGAAACCAGAAATATTTTCTAATAAAGAAAACAAGAAATGGAAATGTTTTCCATTGTAAATAACGTATATTTTCCAAATTTAGAAAATAAGAAATATTGAATATAGGGAAGCAGGAGATAAGTAAATTAATGAAATAAAGAGGTAAGTGTTGAATTATGTTTGATCGATATAAATTTCCATTTGGAAATGATATCGTTGGTTGCACACCTGGTTTTCTTCGATAGTTAAATCACAGACTATCGAAGTTTTTGACCATTTTAACGTTGTTAATATGGAGAGACCGGTTGAATTATTATCCAAAGAACCACTCTGTATTGGCATAAGCGTTGCGAATCATATATGCCAAAGGAAATTGAAGATGGAGTTATGCAAGGGCTATCCTGTTTACAGAATAGTGCCTTCGGTTCATCCTATTCCTGGATGACTTGTATGGACGGATGTCTGACAGAGTATTTCCAGACGATCATGTATATTGATTTCTCCAACCGTACCAAGAGTGGAAGCAAAGAAGGAACTTCTTTTAGCTAACACATAATGTATGGTTGAGGACGTCAATCGGTGATTTGATGGATTTGACGATGTGACATTCGAAGTAAATCTGATGTGATGTTGAAGCGTAACCTCAAGCCTCATCAAATCGGTAAATGACAGAAATCGGGCAGGCAGCATGGCTAAGTCGGTCGCACCGAAGTAGGGTGTATAATCACCTGATCTAGAGTTTCATTTACTTCTAAAAATCTATTGTTGATGTTGTCCCATTCGGGAAACGGTTGCTGATCCCAACTGTTGGTGATATACATTCGATACGCTCAAGCGAAATGAGTGGTCGGTCATGTGTGGCTGGGTTGCAAGATGTTCTTGTTGAACCCAGTGTATTCATCTCTAGAGGTACACGAGCGAAAGGTGGTTCCATACCTTGTCATAGTTGGAAATCCATTACCCAATACGTGCTTGCGGTTTTGATTGTATATTATATATGTAGAACGTGAGATGAAAGCGTTTTGCTAGATGATTATATATACTGTGATTGATAGGCATTATTATAATATGAAAAGGTTTTTGATATAAAGATAATTTGGATTCTCATAAGGGAAAAACCCATTCCGTTATACGGCGTGGTCTTATGAGATATCGATTACCTGTTTGAACTGTTTTAAAATGTTTTACTCACACCAGTCCCATGACTGACCCGGAGTTTACTTTGTTGTTTTCCCTAAACTCTTGGGTGCCTAAATTTGTACGGGCAGTCAAGTAGTCGGGATTTTACAGATACACTTGAAGAGCTGGAGCAGGAGGCTTCAGGATGTTATAGCTATAGTTATTTCCGCTGTGTTGTAAGTGTTGTACTTTGATAATGATATGTATATTCAAGTACTGATTTGTATTTCAAAGTTATGTTATGAAATATATTTATTCGTTCCGCTGTGAGGTTCGTGTTACTCTGATGTTGTGTTCTTCTTCTTCTTCTATTCTAATTTTCTATCTTATCTATTCTCACCCTCTAATTTCTTTCACTAATTACCAGGATTTTTCGATGTTTTGGTTATTGACATCGTGTTTATGTCGATAACCAAAGTCGCTCAAAATCCGGGTCGTTACAGTGTGTGTATGTATTGGGAAATATTTGAACTATAATCTTGGATATAATCCATAGTTAATAGTATTAGACTATAATCAGGAGTTATTACTTACTACTTGTATTTGGGTTTTTTGATGGATAAAATATGATGATGAAGTAAGAGAAAGTTGTTGCAAAAAGTAGGAGTTGTCAAAGTAAGGGGAGTTAGGAAATATATTTTATAAAAAGGTTGACATCATCAATATGAGGAGATTTATAGTAAAAGGATGTTTTGATGATGATAACATCAGGTATGTCAGTTATTGGTATAAAATATATTTACTGAAATTACTACCGAATATATATATAGTGTACAATACATGCTTATAACATATGTTGATAAACAAGATTGTATAGTTACATGATTATTTGTGATGCTATAGAGACATTGATCAAGATTGGTGATGCAAATCAGGAATAATGAGTTACGAAGAGTTTAAGAATTCAAGAATAATGAAGGTTTGTATTAAAGTCTTAGTTATACGTATTAAAACTCGATTGCACTCATTTGATCGCTTCTCAAATGATTTCAAATTAATTTTCAAATGAATCTAAATGATTTCCAAAATAAAGTTTCAAAAGTATTTATTTTATTATATTTAAGTTTGATATTTAAAGTTTCAAATCTATTTTAATTATATTTGATACATTTGATATTGTATCTATTCACTATTTTAATTTTTACTATATTTGATATTTTTTATTTGATTATTACAGTTTTAATCTTTATTGTGTTTAGTATTTAGAATTTAAAATTTACTTTATTTTTAATATGTAATATATATTTAACTTTAAATTGTTTAAAACTATCTTGTTAAGTTTTCTAAAGTATTTTTATGTTTAAAACTCTCTTTTACTATATATAATAGTTTCCAAAAGTTTCAAGTTTAATTATATAGCTTTATATTTTCAAAAGAAAATTCAAAATGTTATTTTTCATATTTCAAAATACAAGTTGGTCGATGTGGCAACATTGAGCATGTCGACATAATATCCATTTATTTTCAATTTCCAAAAGAAGTGTCTTTCATCATATCATTTCGCGAATGGACATGACTGTTATTCCAATATAAATAGCAGTAATTTCAAACGAATTTCTCATCACTTTTTTTTATCTTTTTCTTCTCTCCTTTATTCTTCACCATTTCAAATCAAGATCCTACTTATATTCTTCCAAATTTTCAAGTGAATAAAATTGTTTCTACTTAGTTTTTGATTCTCTATCATCCTCTCCAAAATCTCTCTAGATCTGAGTGCAAATCAGAGTTATAGGGTTGTTTAATCGAGATCTTAAGGTCATGTTTACATTCCATTGTAAAATAAACTCAAATATACTCTGAAGGATGTGATTCGTTTGCTCTAAATAAAGTTGGGCTTGATTGTACCCAAAAAACAATTAAATGTATGTTGTTGGCTTGGAAATATGGGACTGCTGTGCCCAGAGGCATAAATTATATAGGGTGTCTCCTTTTAGCCTTGAAATCAAGGAACGTTAAAGATTTCGAAGATATAAAAATCCGTACAAGCTTTGGTGTGGGATAGGATATTGGGTAACAACGAACCAGTATAAAATCCAGTTTGTTCTTTCCTTTGCTTTACTGCTTTTATTTGCTTTTTAATTTTGTTGTGGTTTCTATGATTTCTATGGTATCTGTTATATTTTGCATATATACAAGTATAATTAAAGTAATCCAAAAAGATTCATATAAATTTCACAAAAACTATTCATCCACTCTCTAGTGCTAGGTTTGCCTTAATATTTAAGTCCATTGCACCTACAGAACAGGCAAGGATTCTTTTGAATTTTGTTATGAATGAAGAAATTATTTGGAAGAGAAGATAAATTTTCTCATAACTTATGAATGGAGCATTACACCTTAATTTCTAAAAGAAATAAGATGGGTCACAATATTACAACTATGCAGTTTGCAACTTTTCTTGGTCTCCGCTTCTCAGTGTTGCATCCTAGTATCGCCTTTATTTACTCTTTTATCGCCTCCTGATATTAACTCCTTGGCTTCAGTAACGATTTCGTTACTTCATTGTTAGCTTCAGTATTGGCATCGGCTTCGGTGTGGCTTCTTATCTTCCTGGTCTCAAATTCGGTATTGTCTTCGTCTTCAGTGTCGCTTCTTCTATTATCCCTTGATATCAGCTTCATATCGCCTTCTTGGCTTCGGTGTCAGTTCTTTTTTGGGTTAAAATCGTATGTTATTAGTTTAATTTCTTATTTGCAACATGTATTTTTTGTTAGCTAAAACTTGTTAAATTTATAAATAAAGTTCATCTGCTAGGTTCTATTTTCAAGCTATATGAGGATATAGTAATATTTGTAAACGAGATTTTTGAATTACTAAATGAAATTTAATTTTGAGATCCTATTTTTAAGCTATATGAGAATATATTAACATTTGTAGATGTGAGTTTTGATTGGTAAATGAAATTTAACCTTGAGATCCTAGTTATCAACGTTATGAAATTTTGATAACTTCTATAGAGACACATTTTAGATAGTTCATGTTTACACCAAATTTTTTTGATACCAGAGGTATTACAACTATTAATAAAGATATATATATATATATACGTATATCTACTTTAATATTAAAATCACATTATTTTTATTTACTTTTTTAGTTGTAGTACTTAATATTGTTCTAGTTTGAGTTTTATTTGTTATTTATTAACAATAGGGTAACCCGTGTGTCGCATATGATAACATTATTAAATATGGTATTTAAATTTTAATGTTAATATTTTAAATTTATTATCCAATATACGATGAATCCAACAAAACAAATATACTATAAATTATTTTTATTGCCTTTGTTTACATATGGTAAGTATTATGTAACTTATATTCCCTAAAGTAAAACTATAGCTTTATTTTTCTTATTACAATTAGAAAATATTCATGTTGAAACTAACCTATTCCAATTATTTTAAATGTGTTAAAAAATATTATTTAACTTATTTTTTTAAAATATTAAATGTTAAATTTGAAATTATGTAATTAGGCCAAATATTTTGATTTTAGAGTAAATAATATAAATAAATTGAGAAGGACTTTTTAAAAGTATTATAGAGATAATAATATGAAGTTATTTGAAGTTAAAAGTTGAATTTCTTTACATTGTGCATGATAAATTAATTGTTTATGAGACGACCCGAACTTCCCCTTATGGGTAGGCCCGGATTGAATTGAGAACACGACGCATCCGAACACAAACAATAGAACCTTTCATTACGATTACAACAATTACATCAGAGTACAAGATATCAGAGTATGAATTAATATTACATAGCGGAAATAAAATAATATCCAAGATTAACATTACATTTTAAATACATAAACATAATGTGCATTGGAAAATATCAACAACCACAACTGAAAGAAATACACGGATACAAAGCTTTCCGTATATAGCTCCAGTTGTAAGCCAGAATCCTGTGAAAAGAAATATATGCGAAAAACCAAAACTACAAGCTGCCCGTGTAGAAAATAAAGGCACCTAGAGTTTAGGTTAAAACAATAAACTCCATGTCAGTCATGGGACTGGTGTGAGAACTAAACAGTTATTAGCTTTAATTTTAAACGGGACCACATTTTCTAACATGGAATGGGTTTATCCCCCACGAATACCATAAAACAAAACTCACAATGCTAAATAAAAGAAAATTGAATCTATTATAAGACTCAGGTCCCATCACACAATGCAACGCAAGCCGGAGGATAGAGTTTTACCTTATAATAGCCAAATATGTTTGGTATGTGAAATTTATCTTTTATTATTATAAGTGCATAGTGTAGAAATCAATTTCGAAGGTAAATGTACCAATCCTAGGTGACATAAGCGCCCCATCCCACTATGTCTCCATATATAGGTATACAACAAAAACCGCAAAGCTCGTATTGGAAAGTTGGATTTCCATCGTGATGGCTGCAGATTCGAAGGATCAATCGCGTAGTGCAATTCTCCACGGCATACCCCTCGGCTTGAGAAAACACCGTAATGCACATCCGCCTCTTTGGGAAATCAAGTATCATCGCGGCTTACGTCCTAGCTAGAGAAAACACTGCTTACTCTTTCACTCCTGGGAATCGGGGGGTGTGCCTTTATCCCTTTAAGCGTGGAGCGACCACACTCAGCTCATCTCAGTCGATCGAATCCGTGACAACCCTAAAGGTGTCCATCCTCATCTCAAAAGCATACTGACCTGACCATCAGTTCACCATTATACCGGTGTGTGAGGCTCGTGAATTAACGCTACATAAAGCTATGCTAATTAAAGCTATGTTTGGATCATCATCTACAAGGCTCTGCTTTCAACAAAATCATTGATCCATGCATCTCAGCATGTCACATTGTTATTCCATACCATACCATTGATTTCTGCTAATATATAACCTCTAAACTCGTACATCTCAGAGAAGGGTGTTAAGCAAGAGAATAAATTCTTTGCCACCAAAAAAATTTATATTTAACAGAGATTAACGAATACAGTATCAAGGAATACAACGTAAGACAAACCATGCATTTGCAAGTCCGTTCTGGGTCTGAATGAAACCGGAGGCACCTTATTTCTCGTCTCGTATATCCAACACAGGAGAGAGGCCCTCGAATATCCTGACATTCAACAAGTACGTCTGGACCACAACCACTGTAACCCCTCCTGGGAGCAAACCTATCCAGGGCATTAGTGGTATTCCATTCGATGTGAAGATTGCCGGTCTTCAACCACCGTCATCAATATTTTCGACTTTTAGTCGTCATATCACTTATTCAAAATGGGTTAAAACCAGCCTTTCCAAATAACTTGCGTATCTTATAATCAAGTGCTATAACAACACATCATACGCCTCATTCCTATCCAGAATATTCTTTTATTCGTATTTCTTTATTCTGGAAAGGTTCTCACTAATCTTGTCAAAGATTATCACTTTTAATCACGCTATTTAATCCATTTCTTTAGAAATCATTTCAAAAGATTTTATAGCATCTTTTCACAATTTAAACCAACTTAAGGTTTATCACACTAGTTGGGATTATCGAGCCTTACCGAAGTAATCATTTATTTTATTTTTCCAATCCCAACCTATTTATCCCATGGACCAAAACTAGTAGTACTCCATATCTAACACCCACTATATTATTGGTAAATTCAGTTACCATTCAACGTTCAAATCTAATTAAATACTTAACTATCGCATGAAATAAAACTGGTGATACTCCATTTTCGAATACCTCTCAAATTTGGAAAATTTAATTACCATATAAACGTTTCAAAATAATTAAAGATTCATATAACTCCACTTAGTTTTAATCTCCAAAAATTATTATCAGATGATGATTCAAATTTAGGAAATAAATCATGTCTTTACGGGGTTAAAGAACAAGTGTCACTTAAAATCGCAGTTTACGATCAACCCAAAATCATCTTCCATTAAAACGGAATCTACACGGAAATCATAACAGTATATAATTGACATAAATTCCCGTATCAGAATAATAATATAAATGGAATAATGGCAAAGCCTTTTAAATTCCATATATAATAACCGTCTTCCTTTACCGAAGCTCATCTCGATTATTACCCAATCGAACTCCATTCAATTCCAATTTGATATATTAAACTGGAAAACTTTACTTTGGAAAATCCCATTAATCTTAAATAAAAGATTATAAATTCCATATCATATCCCCAATTGGCCAGAAAATGGATGCGAGCACGCGGTCTTTACGACGCCGCCATGGCCACCACGGTGATCCAAACCCAATCACCTTCGTTTAGATTGTCGAGCAAGGAGAGATGAACGTTTTCTAGTTAGGGGTTTCTTGGATTAATCACTAGATGGCATGCGATCTGAAGAGGAAATTAGGAAGTGTGTAGTAATTCTGAGGAACGGCGGCTATATTATGGAAGAGAGATAGTGTTTTGAACATTTTATTATATATATATATATATATTAATATTTTATTCCAAAAAGTGAGATTTACTCATTCGATCTCCAAATCAAACCCGACGTCTATCGTTCCTAACTAAATACCCTTATTCCAGACACAATGGAATATGTATCGTAAGCCAATTCGACTATTTCAATCAGTTTTTATCAAAATTAAAAATATAAATTAATATAACTTTTAGTATTGAATTTGAACGTACATTTTGATTTATCGGGGCCATATACTGACTCCGAAAATTACAGAAAAATTAAATCTTGCTATGTTTTGACGACACAGTGCTAATAAAATTAATTTCAATGAATTTGGAGATCGTTTGAAAAATAGCCCTTTTCTAGTCGATTAAATTTAAACTAAAATTGAAAATACGTTTAAATTTAATACGCTCACAAATTAATTCCAAAAAATATGAAATTTTAAACCTGACTATAATTTGACATTACGGATCCAACAAAAATGCTTTCATAAAAAATGGAGGTCGTTTGCAAAATGTCTATTTTTAAGGGCTATATATTATATTATATTAAAATATATATAAATTCCATAGGGACTATTTTAAATTTTCAACTAGGCATAACTTTCAATTTATATTATGAAATCCCAGTTTTTCACATTCTTAGAAAGATATTGTTAAATAGATTCAAATGTTTCTTGTTTTACTAAAATCCGATTTATTTTGAATCCTATACATTCAATTGAAATTTAAAATCGAATTTTCAAACTACCACGCCATTTTGTGCTTGTTTTAATTAAATTTTATATTAATACGTTTTAACTTCGATTTAAACTAATTTTTAGTCATTATTGTTTAAAATAAATCATTTTAAATATTCTAAATCCATTAAATAGCTAAAATAAAAATTATAAATTGGTTCAGAAATTCCGGGTTGTTACAGTTTATGTACATATATAATTACAGTTAATTTACAAATTTATTTTGTTATTACTATTTGTGTACATAAATGTATGTATATGATCTATATATTTATATGGCTAAAAACAAATGTTTTATTGTGGTTTTTATTAAAATGTCTGTGTATACCTATACGGTTGATTTATAAATCAAAATACTTTAAATTTGAGATTTTATAAGCAATATAAATACATGGATCTAAACATGAAAAATTGTGAAATAGTCAATAAAGTTGTGCATAGCTATAGGAATGTCAAAATATGGATATTTAAATTAGTTAAAAACAAAATGCTAGGATGCATATAAATTTATTGAGATAAACGGATAATAAATTAGTTTTGATAATGTTATTCATATATTATTTATGATATATGAATTATATATATCTTTATATTTAAATGAATAATTTATTCGTGTACTTTTTTAATACGAATAAGATCATATTGAAACTATCACATTTAACATTTATTATATAAATTAATGGATATTTATTAATTAAAATTATTCTCATACAGTCAAGCAACTTAACTCAGATAAGAAAAAACAGTTTCAAGCCAGGCTTCTTAAATTACTCAAGTCTAACCAACAAGCATACTATCTTGAATAATATAGGTAACAACATCATCAATGGAGGTACAAATGATTCTGAAGCTACAACGTCATCTGTGACATCCTCTGGCAAGAAGTGAGGGAAACCCTGTTGAATTTGTTGATTCAAATATTTTATGAAGAGGACATAATCAGTTAATTGAATTGAATTGTTGATAATTTAATTGATTTGATTGATTGATTGATTTTATTGATTGATTTTATCACAAAAGGAAACAAATTAAAGATTATATTTTGGAGATATTTTGAAGGGGCAATTTGGATATTTGTCTAGGTCTTCTATTCTCCTATATATGCAGCCTTCTTGGTTAGATCAGAATAATTAGAAACCGTGTGATTGCATTTGGAGAGGTTGTGTGCATCCAGGGCTTGCGCCCTGGAGAGTTAGATGTAGGAATTAAGGCTGAGAGAAGCTATTCCTATTTACAATTGATAGACGCAGTTGGTGCCTCTAGATTGATTCAGGGGTTTGTTGTCATTCTTTACTGCTATTCTTCTCCAACAATGTTTGTAGCATCTAGATATTCTTTCCCTTTCTCAGTAAGGTTATTGATTCAATTTTATTTTTGGTTTTGATCCATTGAGTGTAAACAAAATATGTTTCTGGTGAATCAATGAAGAGGGTAATTGGGTGGAATGTATTGTTATTATTTTTGATCCATTATGTTGTTATTTTCAATCAAATTCATCTTCAAAGGATTGGACGAAAAAGATCTTTTTTGTGTTTTGAGCTGCACGCAAAACCCCCAACAGTTTGGTATTAGAGCTAGAACATCGCAAATCTTAGAGTGATTTTGGATTGGAAAATTTATTTTTATTATGTTAGATATGTTGGCGTTCCCGAAGATGATTATTTTTGATTGAGGGATTTTAAAGGCCTATGTAGTGGATGCTTCATACCTTAATGGTTTGGTTGAGGATACGAGAAGAAGCCCTCTGATATGGATGAGGGCAGACAGAAGAAGACGAAGTGAAGGTGTGGGCGTAGCTCGTTCCAATAGACTAGGTGTGATTGTAGGTTGGAAATCAATTGAGTTTCACTATATACCGAAAACAGGAAGGGTGTACCTCATGGCCTTGAAATTGAGGGTTGTAAATTTGGGGATAGGAAAGAGATAATGATGACTTGTTTAGTGGTTGTTGAAGATGTGTGATATTTGAATCAAAATGGAGTGTTGAATTTGTTTGTTCAAATATTTTATGAAGAGGATTTGATTAATTAATTGATTTGATTGATTGATCAATTAATTGATTTGATTGGTTGATTGATTAGTTGATTTTATTAATTGATTGACTGATTGATTTTATCATGAAAGTAAAAAAATTAAAGATTATATTCTGGAGATATTTTGAAGGGGCAATTTGGATATTTTCCTAGGTATTTTATTCTCCTATATATGTAGCATTCTTAGTTACGTCAGAATAATAAGAAACCATTTGATCACATTTGGAGAGGTTGAGTGCCCCTAGGGAGTATGCCCTGGAGAGGAAGATGTAGGAACTAGGACTGAGAGAAACTATTCCTATTTACTGCTGATAGACAGAGTTGGTGCCTTTAGGTTAATTCAAGGGGTTGTTGTCGTTCTTCATTGCTCTTCTTCTCCAACAATGTTTGTAGCCATCTAGATATTCTTTCCCTTCACTATAAGATGCATTGAAAATTGCGACGACTCGTGGTAACGGCTTGCATTGTCTAAAAAGAGAGGTCATTGCAAGCCATTGCATGGCCTGCTGATACATAAAGCAGTTGTTACTTCATCTTCCCTATAGTTTATTTTTAAGAACCCTATCTCCATCGCCTCCTTACTGCAGTGCCTCCAAACTTCTAATTTCGTACTGGTATGTATTCTAACCCGATTATATATTTAGTTAGGTTAATTAGAAAGTTTAGTTGCATGTTTATATGTGTTTGAAAATTGATTGTTTATGGGTATGAAATTGATTGTCATGTGGGATGCCTATGATGATGATTGTGTTGTAGGTTGATTTGAGAGTAAATGTAACAGACTAGGAGGTTGAAAACAATTATTATCACATTGTTGTTATCATGATTATTGTGTTAGTTGATGTAGAATTGTTGATTGGTTGGGTGATTTTAAAGTTAATGTGTACTTTTTATTAACATGTTTATTGATCAGTTCATGCGAATATTTGTTAATATTGTTTGTTGTCGTTTAGGCAAAAATATGTGTACTATATTAAAATTGCTACTAGCATGTGTTAGTTGTATGTATTAGCATAAGTTATAATAATTATAATTTAATTTATTAAAATTGCTAGCTTTTGAATTTTTTATAAAAAACCATAATTTAAAATTTGAAGTAATTAGCTAAATTTTTAATTATGTGTTAATAATTCAAATTTAAAGCTTTGAATGCAAGTTACAATACATTGTAAAATTAAAACTGTAGTTAACAAATATTTATTGAACATATTAAAAAATATTATGTAGACGTTAAAATACAAATTATATAATGTGTTTTACTTATGCGAACCTCTTAGAGATTTTTAGCCCCATCTGACAAGTATTATATATGATCATTATATGGATATTCATTTTTACACAGAACAGAAATCTATATTCATTCGATACAATATCGCAGGATTTGTACTAGTATTGGACAAGTTACAAATACATTAATGTAAGCATATTTTATAAATCATTTCCGTATAAACGGTTAACAAAATTTCGATGGCACTTTCTTTTTGTTCCCCGTGTACACACATTTGTGTACAATACAGGGACCAAAGGGAAGTACTGCCGAAATTTTGTTGAACCGTTTAACTTGATATGATTTATAAAATATGTTTACTTTTTTATATTTGTAATGGGAAATAGGTTGACCGGCCGTCAAAGTAAAAAAGAAACAAACTAATAAAACAAAAAAATGAAGTAGTTATAAATGAAATTTTACAAGACTTTAATTAATATAAAGTGTTTGATCGAATTTTCTAACATATTTCTTACAAATCAAGAAAATGTTCGATTATTTTCTTGATCGCAGTTAGATGTATGAATCCCGAACTGGTATGAAATGGTAGATAAACGAACATTTTTGTAACGGTGTCCAAGAATTTATTAGATTTGCTAAATCTAATTATCGAAGTAACATAGACATTCGTTGTCCGTGTAGTATGTGTAAACATCTTAAACATTGGAAGTCAGATGTAGTAGAAGTAAATATGTATAAATATGGTTTTGTGTCGAATTATTATTTATGGGATCGTCATAGAGAACTTGTTCAACCTACATCTCATCCTGTAGGAGTAGAGGATGATAATGCAATAATGAAGAATAATACAATGACAAATCCGATAGAAAATATGGTGCAAGATACAGCATGATCAACATTTCCTACCATTGATCAAGGCGATGATGATAATGAAAATGTTGAAGAACCAACGACGGAAGCTAATTTTTTTTATATGATTTATTCGATTCTGCTAAGAGGCCATTATGGGATGGATGTACAAGCGGAACCAAATTATCTGTAACCACCAAATACATCACTATGAAATCAAAATTCAATCTTATAGAAGCTGCATTTATAGCAGTTGTACAAACTGCAAAACAACACATGCTGCCTAATAATTTAACGTACGATAATCATTATAAAATGAAAAAACTTATGTCATCTTTTGGACTACCTTATCAGAAGATAGATACATTTGTAAAAGCTTGCATGTTGTATTGAAAAGAAGATGCTCACCTTAGAAGATGCAAAATTTGCAATGAAGATAGATATAAATCAATAAAAAAGAAAGAAAAAGAAGTTTCATATAAGAGAATGTATTATCTTCCCATAACTCCCAGACCTTAACGACTATATGTATCTTCTGTTACAGCATGTCATTTGCGATGGCACAACTTGAGAACACCAGAAGAAGGAACTTTGATCCATCCGTCTGATGGTGAAGTGTGGAAACACTTCGATAGAAGATATCCTGAAGTTGTTGTACGGAGCCGTAATGATAGGCACAGTTTATGTACAGATGGTTTTCGTCATTTTCTCAGTTTGGTAATAAATTTTCATCATGGCCTATCATTGTTACTCTTTATAACTTACCTCCATGGATGTGTATGAAACTCCGTATATGTTTCTAATGATTATCGTCACCGGTCCCGATGATCCGAAACAAGGAATTAATGTTTATCTACAACTACTGATTGAAGAGTTGAAAACACTATGGCATGAGGGAGTTGAAACATACGACATTTAGAGAAAAAGTAATTTTCATATGTTTTCTTCTTTATTATGGAATATTAGTGATTTCCCCGCGTATTGCATGCTTTCAGGTTAGAGCACATCCGAATGTCTAGCTTATCCTTATTGCATAGATGAGACACGAGCATTTTCGTTAAAGTATGGACAAAAAATTCTTGGTTTGCCTGTCATCGGTGCATTCTATGTATTAGTCATAAATTTAGAACAGATAAAAAGAACTATATAGCTAACAAAATAGAGAGTATGCTACCGCCTAAAATTACCACAAGTGACGGGATAAATGAAATCGCAAAAGACTACCCAAAGGTACATGAAACTGGGGAACAGGTTGAAATTCCAGGTAAATCGAACATTCATGATTGGTGCAAGCAAGGTATATTTTGGGAGTTATCTTACTGGAGAAATCTCGTACTTCCACATAATATTTACGTCATGCACATTGAAAAAAACATTTTCAATAACGTTTTTAATACAGTTTTGAATATAATGGGGAAAACCATGGACGATGCGAATTCGAGACATGATATATTACACTTCTATAAACGGTTGGAACTTCAATTGTATGACAATAATTATTAGCCTACTTTGTGAACTAGGTTACACAAAGATTAAAAGATAAAAAGAATGAAGAAGGTTTTTTAGTCAAATCGGATCGGATCAGAACTCCTTGGTAGAGGTAGCACAGCGTAGAGCAAAGAAGGAAGGAGCGCAGGCAAAATCGGATCGGTTCGGGTAACCCCGATCCGCTCCACTAATATGTAATACTTCCGATGCGAACCCATAGAATTGAAGCAGCAGCGGTTACAGCCCGTGTTTCCTCAAGACCCGGAGCGGTTATACCCACGTTCTCCCCACGTTTGCCACTAATCTGATGCGTGGTTGCCACTTATTCCATCTGAACCCGACAATGATGGGATGGAGACCACGTGTACCCGACCCGGAGCCACTTCAGAGGCATTTTTGACCTATAAATACACCTCCAAGGCTCATTTCAAAGGATCTTTTGGCATTTTCAGAACTCAAACTCCTTTACTATCCGAATTTCATCAACTTATTCAGATTACAATCATCTTTTGAATCATATTGTGAAGGAAATTGAGTGAATCAATGTATTATATAAGTGAGAATTGAGTGAAAATCGTTGTTGTACTTGTATTCAAGACATCAATTCAAAGAGTAGAAAGTGGACGTAGGCTATTTAACGCCGAACCACTATAAATTGTGTGTTTTCTCCGTTTTTCGATTTAATTTCAGTAGAATCATTACTTGTTTGGGTGTTAGAGCCAATTTTGGATCTAACATTTTGGTGCTTTCATTGAGAGATCTTTAAATTCTTCGCTTTTTGGGATTATCATTCTACTATTTGGACCTTCAAAGTTCAAAGAAGTTAAGCCTCCATTTTTAATATCTTTAAGTACCTGTTGGTTAATCACTGAAGAATTGGAAATCCAAAGGAAAAGGCAAGGAAGTCCAAAGTAATCGAGAGAATGAAGTGAATGAAGATCAGCAAACAATGGTTGTGGCGAGGTCGCGTAGTCAAGATTCTGGAGCAGGCTGCTCCGATCAGGAAGGATCGATTCGAACCGATGACCCTAATCCGATCCGATCCAGTGACGTTGAAGCCGCCCACTCTCCCCATCCGAACCGGTCCAGCCGTATCACACTGCTCCGATCCGACCCGAATCAAAGTGAAGCTGGAACTTCTACTCGAGCTCCTGCCAATGCTCCGATTCCAGCCGCTACGACCAATGATCTGCCTGACCCATCTGCACCCGTCACACAAGGAGATTTTTCACGTTTCTTGAAATGCTCCAGAGTACTAAGGAGGCATTGGAAGCCCATAAACGTGACAGTCTTTGCATGCAAGAGAACATGATCGCCATGGTAGGGAACTCCAGGAGCTTCGGAGGCAAAAGACACCTTCCCCAACACGTCGCCTTGCTGCAGATTATTCATCTTCTTCATATGAGGGACGTCCTCATGAAAGAAGACCGCTTGAGTGACCTCAGAATCTTGATCAGTTAACTTTTGGATCTTTAGGATCCCACGAAGACTGTGCTCATGGGTTAGGGCCTGATGACCCAAGCTTTAAAGAGCCTATGTTGTGCGCGGATCCCACGTTCTACCCAGGGATCCTAACATTACTAATCCTACGCAACAACAACTTCTTCAGCCCCTCCCTCCTGAGATCGACCGGGAGAGTAGGGAGCAATGTAGAGCAGCCGCTGCTAGAAACAGGAGGTTATCCCCTAATCAAGAACCCAGGGGTAATCCGAATATCAGACCTAGAGAACCTGTGCAGACATTAACAAATGCCGATGTGTGGGCGATGGTGCGTCAGAACATGTCCGAAAGCCGACGATACACTAATGAGGACTGGGGCATTGAGCGGAGTCACACCCCGTACGCAGATGATATATTGGACTTCCAGTTCCCTCGGTGATTCAACTTGCTACAAATGGATCGATATTCAGGGAGAACGGACCCGGAACCGCATTTGATGAGGTACGCATGGTTCATGAATGCCGCAGCAACTCCAGATGCTATTAAATGCAAGGCCTTTCCAATTTACCTTGAAGACGTGGCATTAATGTGGTTCACTCGACTCCCTCCACGGTCAGTTTCAAACTTCACAGAATTAAGTGAGCACTTTATGAACCGGTTTCGACTTCACGCCCGCAAATCCAAAAGCGTCATAGTGTTGTTAAGGAATAAACAGGCTCCAGGCGAATCTCTGAAATCATATTTGGACTGCTTCAACCTGGCCGTCACCGAAGTTAGTGACCCTTATGAACCCACTATTCTGATGGCTTTAATAGAAGGATTTGACCCGAACACAGAATTTGGGGATTGTCTGTCCGGGAAACTGCCCCCAACTAGGGAATTGTTCTATGAAAAAGTTAATATTCGCTTAAGGTGAGAAGAAGCTCATGCAAATAGGAAGAGAAAGTACGAAGGGGACTCGAGGGAAGGTGTCCAAAGTAATGTTGCTGTGAAACAATCTGGTGTTAGCTCAGGGAAGGTTGAAGTGAACGTCGACAACCAAAACGGAGGTAACAGCAGCAAGAATGGAAACGACAATAGGAGATGTAGAAACCGAGGGAACAATTCCAGCAAAAGACCTCGATTCCAAACTTTCGAAAACTATTCGCCATTGAATGATACCTTGGAAAACATTTATTTGGACACATATAACATATTGCAATACAAAAAACCACCACCTAGAGACTCCACTGAAAAAGAGATCGCAACGGGAAAGTTTTGTTTGTTCCATGCAACCCACGGTCATTCCACCAACAAATGCCGTCATTTGAGAGAAATAGTTGAAAAATTGCTGTGGGAAGGGAAGTTAGACGAGTACAAGGTTGCCCCAAGGGACCGGGGGCAAGGGGGACAAGCCCCGAACTAAAACCAGCCTACTTCAAAACCCACAGCCCAGCAGAAAGGTAAGGGGATCGTTATCAATACCATTATAGGCGGACCCCACCTAGCTAGTCATAGTTTCAAAACGATGGATCAGTACGTCAATGCGCCAAGCACTTTGAGGTAGGAGAATGCAGTAACCTCGAGGACATTACTCCAGTAAAACAACAAAAGACAATGTCAGACGACGTCATATTCTGTAGTAGAAATGATTCCGGAATTCAATCCCCAACGGAAGATCCACTGGTAATTACCACGACCATCAGCCCTGCTTTAGTCCATAAAGTGTTGGTAGACAACGGAAGTTCGGTCAATATCCTCTTCAAGAAAGCTTTTGAACAAATGAGACTTGAAGCAAAAGATCTAAAGCCCTGCGAAGGATGGATACGTGGCTTCAATGGGGGCGTCGACAGCTCCGATGGGCTATGTAAAATTACCATTACATTAGGGCAGGGAGATCGCCAGAGAGTGAGGACCTGCCGTTTGTAGTTTTGGATGTAGAGTCACCCTACAACGCCTTCCTAGGCTGACCGTCCCTTTCCGAGTTTAGGGCATGTCTTGCATCTTGGTGCTTGCTGCTTAAATTCCCGACTGACGCAGGAATTAGGGTGATGAGAGGCGACCAAGCTACGGGACGAGCTTGTTACATGATGGAGTTAAAGATGCTAATGAAGTGGTTGAATATAGAAACTAAGGACGATTCTCCCCCTTCGAAGGAAAACTCAGCATAGCAATTAAGGTGTCCAGCCCCAAGAGAGTCGCCCTTAGATGTGCTCGAGGGTATAGACCCCAGAGAGGATAAAGAATCCGAGGATAGGAAGGCGACTCCCAACGAGATAACAATAGATATACCTATTAATGAGACAGATTCGACAAAAGTACTAAAGATCGGCTCGCAAGTAGATCCAGTTCGAGAGAAAGAGTTGGCTGATTTCTTAAGGGCAAATCTGGATGTGTTTGCCTGGACTCACGCTGACATGTATGGGATTTCGCCTGCCATTATGAGCCACTCTTTATGTATTAATACAAAGCACCCACTGATCAAACAGAAGAGACGGATGTTGGGCCAGAGCGGTCAGCGGCTTTGAAAGAAGAGGTAGAGAAATTAAAGGATAATGGATTCATTAAGGATTCGAAATATCCCGACTGGATATCAAATCCTGTCCTGGTCAAAAAATCTAATGGGAAATGTCATACATGTATCGACCTCTCTGACTTGAAAAAGGCTTGCCCGAAAGACAGCTTTCCTCTTCCCAGAATTGACCAGCTAGTAGACTCGATGGCTAGACACGAGCTTTTATCCTTTATGGATGCCTATTCGGGGTACAATCAAATTCCCATGCACATACCAGATCAAGAGCATACAAGTTTCATCACAGACTTGGCGTTATATTGTTATGTGGTAATGCCATTTGGATTGAAAAATGCAGGAGCCACGTACCAGCGTTTGGTCAACCGCATGTTCTATAATCAAATCAGGAAAACCATGGAGGTTTACGTGGATGACATGCTTGTGAAGTCTAAACGATCTTCCGACCATACAAGAGACTTAGCTGAAATGTTTGATATTCTTCGAAAGTATGGAATGAAGTTAAACCCCCTAAAATGCTCGTTTGGGGTCGCTTCTGGAAAATTCCTTAGGTTTGTCATGAGTTCTCGAGGAATTGAGATAAATCCTAGTCAAATAGCAGCAATAAGGAATATTGAAGAACCACAAATGATCAAGGATGTTCAAAGCCTAGCCGGAAAAGTTGCTGCACTGAGCAGGTTTATCTCCAAAGCCATAGATAGGTGTGTACCTTTCTTCGATCTAATAAAACGAGGAAAACGAAATTTTGAGTGGAACCCTGACTGTGTGGAGGAATTCCAAAATTTATTAGACTTATTAGAAAAGCCTCCAATATTATACAAACCTGTGGAACATGAGGATTTATTTGTCTACCTAGCGGTATCATCTCATGCCGTCAGTACAGCATTGGTACGTGAAGAGGATAAAGTCCAGAGGCTTGTGTACTACATGAGCAAGAAGCTAGCTACTGCAGAACGTAATTATTCAAAGATAGAAAAACTTGCTTATAGCCTCCTGATTGCTTCCCGCAAACATCGTCATTACTTTCAGGCTCACCCGATAGTTGTCCTGATAGTTGTATACACCGATCAACCGTTAAGAGAAGTGTTGCAAAAACCCGAAGTATCGGGGCAGTTACTTAAATGGAACATCGAGCTGAGTCAATTTGATTTAAATTTTCAGCCATAGAAATCAATAAGGGGGCGGGCATTAGCCAACTTTATAGCTGAATTCACAATTCCCAAAGAGGAAACGGTGGGTGACAAGGTAGTTACTTTGGAACAAGAGTTAGAGCTTAGTTCGTGGAAGCTATATACGGACGGAGCCAAAAATGATCGAAGGTCCGACGCCGGAGTTGTTTTGATAACTCCTAACGGACGATCTATTTACTATGCATTGCAATTAGAGTTTGCTACTACCAATAACGATTCCGAGTATGAAGCCCTGATTGCCTGGCTGAAACTTGCCAAGGAACTGGGGGTGAAGACATTGGATATATGTTGCGATTCCAAGATAGTTGTATGTCAGGTTCGGGAGGAATTTATTGCTAAAGGTCCTTGACTCGTTACTTATCTCAAAAAGGTAAAAGAGTTGCTGGATAGTTTGGAGCATTACAGCATAACGCATATTCCAAGAACAGAAAATCAGAAAGCAGATTGGTTGGCAAAGCTAGCAAGTTCTGATAATCCCAAAGAAACTGAAATGTTTACGATAGAGGTTTTGGAATCACCGAGTTTTGACCTTATGGAAGTGGAACTAGCCTTGGAAGTTGATCCAGAGAGAATCATGGATGACACCGATCAAGAAATTTCTCAAGAATGGAACCCTCCCATTGAAGAAAAGCAAAAGACGAGCTATAAGATGTAAGGCTGCAAGATACGTTTTATAGGACGACGTCCTTTATCACCAGGGGTTTTCAATGCCCTTACTACGGTGTATCACACACGACGACATCAAACGTGTACTGCAAGAAGTACATGAGGGTGAGTGTGGGAACCACACCAAGGGCCAAACCCTAGCAAAGAAAGTATTACGGTATGGATATTTTTGGCCTACCGTGAATAAAGACGCGGCTAATTATTCACGATGCTGCGACAGATGTCAAAGATTTGCCAAGATTCCCAGAGCGCCTCCGACTTAGCTCAAGTCGACGGTAAGCCCATGGCCATTTGCCATGTGGGGGATTGATA
Organism: Allium sativum; assembly: GCA_030737875.1. Classification (NCBI taxonomy): domain Eukaryota; kingdom Viridiplantae; phylum Streptophyta; class Magnoliopsida; order Asparagales; family Amaryllidaceae; genus Allium; species Allium sativum. The sequence goes on from CM060912.1 coordinate 110,389,096, forward strand.
TTATTGGAGTGTTACCTATTGCCAGAGGGGAGGCTAAGTATGCGATCGTCGCCGTGGACTATTTCACGAAATGGGTAGAAGTTGAACCTTTAACAACAATCACGGCAGGAAAGGTGATCAGTTTTGTGGTCAGAAACATCATCTGTCAATTTGGGATACCGAAGACCATCATAACTGATAATGGAACACAGTATGATAGAGTCGAATTCAGAAACTTCTGCCAGAAGTACAAGATTGATAAATGGTACACTGTTGTAGCTCACCCGTAGTCAAATGGCCAGGTCGAAGCGATAAACAAGGTCATTAAATCTATTCTCAAGAAGCGGTTGGAGCGGGCCAAAGCCAAATGGGTAGATGAGTTGCCACTAGCTTTGTGGGCATACAGGACAACCTTTAATACGGCTACGAGCCATACTCCCTATTCACTTTCCTTTGGGTCAGAAGCAGTAATCCTGGTAGAATTGGAAGTCCCTTCACATCGAGTTGTGTACTATGACCCGATGATAAATAGAACACTCCTCCTAGAGTCCTTTGATATGGTTGAAGAAACAAGAGACGAAGCAGACTTGCGTGCCTCAAGACATCGACATCAAGTAGCACGTTATTATGACCGGAAAGTTCGGTTCAATACCTTTGAACCAGCAGACTTAGTATTGAAGCGAGCCTTCCCGCCTTCAACCCAATTGGGTCCGAAATGGGAAGGGCCATACACGATCCACTAGAAGCTTGATACAGGAGCATTCAAGCTAACGACCGTGGACGGGGAAGAGATTCTCAGAGCTTGGAACGCTCAGCACTTACGATGATATATAAGCTAAATATGAAATGTCTTCCTTTTTGTTTTTATAAGCTATGTAAAAAGGCACGACTTGCCTTAAAAAGTTTGTTTATATGAACAAAGGATTATGAAGTGGATGTAGGCTACGACTTAGCTGAACCACTATAAAAATATCGTGTGTCATTTATTTTCCTGCATTATTTATATCTTTAACCATTATTCTGTCATGACAATGAAACACAGAACACTAAACAAAATTTAAAAAATTTGAGACAACCCATGTGCAAGAGCAAACAAAATGACCATTTGCATGATAAGATGCAAAGAATGGGATGACGACATTCCTAACTCTAACTCTCATGAAACAAGAGAGAGTATATAGGACGGGAAGACGACGTCCCTTAAGGCGTGAAGGTGCACCCAGATAAGAGACCACCTCAGTAATACTCTAACCTGGTTTGAGACAGGAGAGTATAAAGATGCTAAAAAGAATAAGCATCAATGACAAAAAGAATATGGCCCCGTCAGAGAATCGGGGACAGCTAAACTTTGAATTTAATCAATCTTGAATAAGTCTTAATCGGTTATCCAAGATTGATTGGTGGCATATATATGTACACATATTCCCCTTAATAATGACTTTATTATATAACTGTGATATGACATGCTATTCATTTGTATTTTTACCTAAATGTTAAATTTACGGATATCAGACATTGCAGGGAACAAACCACTTTATTCACAAACATGTGAGTTTATCAGGAAGACTAAGCAAAAGATGCGAGGGCCGCACTCACTACAATAATAGCGGACCAGTGGAATATCAAAATAAAATAAAACAAAGCACATTATCACTTGGGTTTTTGAGTAGACTTGGATTTTTTGGCAGTCTTAAGAGCATTTTTAACTTCTTTTTCAGCATCAGACATGAGACGCTTTGGACTTTTTTTCTTTGTAGTTGAAGTACCAGAATCGGTAGATTTCTTCCCAGGAGTTGGAACACTGGAATCAAGAGAAGATTTTTTAGCAAGCTCTTCTGTAATTGACCTAGCTAAAAGCTTAACAACTAACCTTGATCCAGGATCCACCACTGCAAGGGGCTTAAGGCTTTCGGGTTTTAAGTCCTCGACTTTCAGCTGCATGCGCTTGTCTTGTTCGGCTTTTATTTCAGCCAAAGTCATGTCATCAGCATTTTTTGAATCCCCAGTTATAGCAACATCAGGATCTTCTTCGTGCCCCTCATTACCATCGTCGTCTTTCAAGGCATATATCATTTCGTCATCATGAGAAGTGTCGGCCTTAGATGATTTAGCTCCCCCTCCAGATTCGATGATGGTAGCCTTATCCTGTCCTCCCTGAGTCTTTTCCATGGATTCTTCCCCAATGGAGGCTCCCGGAGGCTCATCAGTCTTCTTGGTTGGTTTAGCACCTATAGAATGTGAAGCAACAGTTATCAACTCAGGAGAAAATAAAGGATACTCGATCAATTGCCCAATGATGTGATGAAAGGTGGAGATGACCTTGACAAATTGAGGTGAAAAGGTAGAAATACCTTCTGATGATTTCTCAATTGGGGCGGCTACCGTCTCTGACGCTGATTCGGGTATAGGAGATAAAAGAGACGCTCTATGAATTCACGGATTCTCGGGATCATATCCCTCAACTCCAGTAGTATCGGCAGTAGCATAAGAAGAATCAACTTCAAGGATATTCTTTTGTTTGGCCAGGCATTTCTCCTCCTCCATGGAAGCAGCAATAAGGCGATGCCCCTCGGCCAGACGTGCCAGTTCATCATCTCTCAGATACTTCTCCATGAGTTTGTCTTCATCAACGAAGTCTACCTTAAGTTACTCTTTTTCCCATTCGATGATTTGACTCCATACGTGAACTAAGGTAGTCGGATAGTCTTCGATCCAAGAGATGTTTCGGCAATGAATTATGTGCGCAAAGAATTCAATCATTAGTTCGCCAAAGCCATGCAATTCTTCTTGAGCCTCTGATTTTTGTTTATGGGTTTATTCAGCAGATTTAATAGAAGTATCCACATTCCCCTCAGCTAGGGCAGCCCTTGTCTCAGCTTCCATTAACTTGGACTCTAAGCCAACATTTCGTTTCTCTAGCTCGGCATTCTTCCTCGCTAACTCGGCCTTTTCTTGCTCAAGAGTATTGTAAGCCAGTTACATCTTGACATTGTTTGACTTAGTGTCTTTCGCTTGTTTCTTCAACTCCAAATGTTCTTGACTATGAGATTCCAGCAAGTCATGATAACGCTTTTGTAATTCCTCAAATTGCTGTTTGAAGTTGTTGGCATCTCATTGAGCAATGACGAGTTGAGCCTATGTATCTTCTACGTCCTTCTCCAGATTTTCCAAAGCATTCTCATTGGAATATGCAGCCTTCTTCATTGCATCAACGTCCGTAATTAAGGCCCGAATGATTCTGGGGAGATTGCGTGAATACTTGTACATCTCCGAGTATTGTTTCTCAACTGCGTCAATCTTTGCTTTAGCCTCATCTGCCCACTTTGAAGAAATAGGCTCAAGTGCGGGTAAGAAAGTTAGATTCTCAAAGTTGTAATCTGAGAACTGCTTCTCCAGATATGCCAGCTTAATTATGGAATCAGCATCCAGTGGTGGGGGCTTGCAGTATGATAGTTCAATGTGTTTCCTCTTAGCAGGGATGATGGCTGCATCACCTTTTCTAGATCGCTTCTCAGAAGCTTTGTGTTTGTCTCGTGAATCGGTGTGTTTTGGTGGACTTTTTTCTCGATTATATTTGTCTTGGGGAGAAGTTCGATCTTTGGATTGTGATGTGTCTTCCCCACGACGACTCTGGTAGCTCTTATACCTATCTGGATCTGACCGGACAGGAGAATGAGAGCGTGAGGTGTGTGGTCGATGAGAATCATGAGGCCTTCTGTCATCTCTGCCCCAGCTATCACGGCGATCATGCTCGGTGTTGGAAGGAGGTCTAGATATGCTACGGTGAATTTTCCTAACATCACAGTAAGGGCGAGATATTGTACCTACACAACAATATAAGTGGAATTCAGAATCAACGCTCACATAATACATGAGTGCTAAGACGTGCGGTGCTAATGTGTTATGTGCATCGTAAGTGGTATTCGCCCCAACAAACCCGAGTCTGAAGCCAGATTAGCATGAGCGGGCTCTTTGGCCTTCACAGGAGTAGTCTCCTCTAAAGAAGTGAAGGTTAAAGGATTCGTGCCAAAATCCTCTGAAGTATAGATAGTTTCGGGCAGTGGAAGATTTCCTAAACCCTTAAATGTGGAATCGTCGGTAGTAGGGGCATCTCCTTGAGAAGCATATATTGGCAGCTCTTTAGGGGATGTTGTCTTCTCAGGAGAAATAGCATCATCAGGTACGGTATACCCTTCTCTGTGCTTTTCATCTATGTTGGCTAACTCATCATCATGAGTTGAGGATGGAGAAGGTGGAGTCCGAAGAGGTATTGTTGGACCTTTTGAGCCCTCGCCCGTCTGAGGAATAACGTCGACCGGAGGAATGTATACATATAGACCCATCCCATGAGAACCCGTGATGATGGAGATACTCATCCTTAAGAACTTCGTAGATGGTTAGGAACTTTTGATCGCCATTGAGAAGCCAACGCAAGCGATAAAAGTATAATTGATCTGATATTTGCTTTGGGTTATCAACTGCGAATGAAAAAGAAAGCAAATTAATGCGTTGGCATGCGCATTTAAAATTGAAATCTAAATGGTTAGTGCTTCACTTGATTTGGTCCATCCCCTGGCACACCCGGGCTGCTATATGATATAAAACCATTCAAGATTAGAATCGCCAGCCTTGCTGCTAAATGGAACAGTAATAATTTTCCTTTTTGGGACTGATTCAAAATATGAGAAGGAGGGAGTCTCTTGAGTCCGATGCTTGAAATTATAAAAAAAGTGGACGTCATCGAAGGTAGGCTCTATACCTTAAACTTCTTTTCATGCTATATACAAGGTGTATAAATAAGCATTAGAGTTGGGATGAAATTGCATGGGGGAAATCCGCATCTGTCTCAGAAAATCGACGACAAAAGGCGAAAACGTTTGGATACCCCCAACTAGACACATCAACCGGGTAATTGCCATAAATCCTTTCGGTGGATTGTGGGGGCAATCTGTTTTCGATGGCACCTGGGCATCTCTTTTTAATATTCCACGCTTTAGACATATTCGGACGAGTCTATCAACATTGATCGTCGACTCAACAGAATCTTTGAGTAACTCCAATATAATGGCAGTTTCAAACTCATCGGGAGCGCGATCATCTCCTATCCCTCCTTCCTCTTCATCACAAAGAGAAACTTCACTATCAGAAGGTATTTCACTATTGTGTGCTTCCACTTCATAATCTGAGCCCTCATCATCTCATTCAGGGTCTAAGGGAGAGGATATGTCATCAAGAGTGAGTTTCTCGGAAGTTTCTGCAACTTCTCTCTTTTCTACTAACCTAGATGAACGTCTCTCTGCCATGATCGTTAAAATACTGAAAAAGCAATAACATAAGTTAGAGTAAGATAGCACATATCCCCCCGTGTACGTATGTGAACTAAAGTGTGTGCGCTATGTGTGCAAAGGATGCAAAGTAAACACATGAAAGCATAACACAAAAGTTTGATGAAGTAGTAATATGTTCACAATAATCTTAAATGTTCGCTGATGTTTATAAGGCACTATCCTAACTTTTCATTACGTTGTAGATCACGGCAAGCAATGACCGAGCCAGTTGAACAAATTTTTGTGCATTAAGTTAGATGAGTTCGGTTCGATTCGGATGTGTATTTTAGGATCGGATCGGGGGCAAAATCACATTTCGGTTTGAAGCAAAAGTTAACGCCCTATATGCTAATCGGATCAGTTCGGGAATGGATATTCTGATTGTTCCGGATCGGCTTGAGTTCCCCTGCTTTTCTCTCTTTTCTTTTCATTCCGACCCGACCCGATTGAGTAAGCCTTGTTTTCCTTTTACCCTTCACTTTTCAATCCGTTCCGATCCGGTTAGATGAAACCCCTATCCTCTTCACTCTTATGTCTCTCCACCCGAACCAATCCCAAATCCTCCTCTTTTATTCTTCTTCTTCTCCATCCTTCCTCTTTCTCAGCCAACACCGAACCCAACTTTGTGCCAAGAACTAAGTCAAAACTGAATGTTCATACATTGGCTTTGCCAGTATTAGGCTCTGGTCTCCCCTGTAACTTCCTCGAGATGGTGACAAGGCCATCGACGACGATGGCGATGGGAGGAGGTCGTGACGTCAAGGTCAAACAAATACCATACCCAAATCGTCCAAATTAACCACAAACCCTAACTGAAAACAGCTATTACGAAGTTAACTGAGGTTATAAACCTACCTATTTGTTTGATTTGAAGATTAGCGTGAAAATTCTCTAAGTTTTTGAGAACTAGGGTTTCGATGTAGAACCTAGAAGATGAGAATGATAAAAGAAAGGGAGGTAGAAGAAGAAGAGCGGCAGACTTATATAGGTTTAAGATGGCTCTTTGTATTCCCAGCCTTTAACTTCGTTTGGACTGGAATACAAGCCCATGTATGTATATTTGGCCCATTAATTTAGTAGTAGAGGGTTAAAAGAGGAGTCGTTCGGACCGGTGGTACTTTCCCCTTGATCTCACCTTGGGTTCGGACCGGAAACCGAATCCCAATGAAATCGTGCACTTTAATTTAGCATGCGAATTAAACTCAAAGAAAAATATGCAAGAAGCCTACCTGGAAGAGTCACTGGACATAAAGACGAAATTTCAGAATTATGTGAAATGAAGAAAATAATTTGCATATTTCACGGTGTATATATAAGTAGCAAGAGACATGAATTGATGACACAACGCGTCCCAACGAATGAATGAAAGCGGCTATTCAATAGTTCAAATTCAGAAACTAGTGAGCAAATAATGTCAAAGTACGCTCCATCTTCAATAGAAGTGTCCTTTGAGGGGGAAAAATGTTAGCCTACTTTGTGAACTAGGCTACACAAAGATTAAAAGATAAAAAGAATGAAGAAAGTTTTTTAGTCAAATCGGATCGGGTCGGAACTCCTTGGTAGAGGCAGCACAACGTAGAGCAAAGAAGGAAAGAGCGCAGGCCAAAACGGATCGGTTCGTGTAACCCCGATCCGCTCCCCTAATCTGTAATACTTTCGATCCGTACCTAGAGAATTGAAGCAGCAGCGGTTACAGCCCGTATTTCCTCAAGACCCGGAGCGGTTATACCCACGTTCTCCCCACGTTTGCCACTAATCTGATGCGTTGTTGCCACCATATTCCATCCGAACCCGACAATGATGGGGTGGAGACCACGTGTACCCGACCCGGAGCCACTTTAGAGGCATTTTCCACCTATAAATACACCTTCAAGGCTCATTTCAAAGGATCTTTTGGCATTTTCAGAACTCAAAATCTTTACTTTCCGAATTTCATCAACTTATTCGGATTACAATCATCTTTTGAATCATATTATGAAGGAAATTGAGTGAATCATTGTATTATATAAGTGAGAATTGAGTGAAAATCGTTGTTGTACTTGCATTCAAGACATCAATTCAAAGAGTAGAAAGTGGACGTAGGCTATTTAACGCCGAACCACTATAAATTGTGTGTTTTCTCCATTTTTTGATTTCATTTCAGTAGAATCATTACTTGTTTGGGTGTTAGAGCCAATTTTAGATCTAACAATAATAAAAAACCCTAAGCATGCTATGAGCTAGACAACAAGCAAATAAAACTCGTGCTAACGTGGGTGAAAGAATTAAGATGCCCTGATGGGATTTCTTCTAACCTTCGTAGATATATGGAGTTTAAAAACAGTAAATTGAGTGGCATGAAAAGCAATGATTGCCATATTGTTAGATCAAAAAGTGGTTCAAACACCCAACAAACTAGAAATTGTGGAGAATTATGATATAGAAACGAATAGAAATCAATCAACACACAAGATTTATAATGGTTCAATGCTAACGAGCCTGGTCCACTTTATAACTCTTTGATTGATTACTTGATTACAAGTAAAACGTGTATAATCACTCAACCTCACAAATATAGTTGATAATACCTCCAAATTTGTAGAATTACACTCACGATTCAAGGTATAATCTGAATAAAATAGAGGAACATCGATAATGGTGAAGTTTGAGTACTTAGAATGCCAAAAGATCCTTTAAAATGGCAAGTTTGAGTGTATTTATAGGTGCAAAGTGCAGGCGGGTCGAATGCCACGTGGGTCTCATCCCTTATATCTCATAATTGGGTGCGCCAAGGTGAAGACAACATATCAACTTAGTGGGTTGGTGGCTAGTAACCTCTCCAATAATCTAGGGGGGTGGAACAATTTCTTCAGTGCGTTGGATCCGGTTCGGATCAGACATGGAGGACTCCAACCCGATCAGACATTTTCTCCTTGTTTCCTTCAAGAGCTAGGTGGATCGGGTAGTATTGACCCGACCCGATTCGCTTGCAGTACCCCAAAAATCAGCTTGATTGTGTACGGGGGATTGGGTAGTGATGCCCCAATCTGACCCATACTACTCAACGCGTGTTGATGTATGAGCTCTCCCGCTTTAGCTTGAAGCTTCTTGATTAATCCTACTCGATTTTGCTTCTTATAATCGATTGTTTGCAATTTTGTGTGGCTTAGTCACAAAGTAGGCCAACATTTTTTCCCTTCGAAGTATGATTTATTGTAGATAAGACATGCTTCGAAATGGTTAACCTGTCTGTTCTTGAATTGGTGATAACCAACGATCGTGTTTGTTTGTAAAGTCGTGATGCTTAACGAAACTGTGTTTCCTGATTCTTTTGTTACATATAAATATGGGGTCCAATTCATGGTTATTTCGATTGCGTTCAACACACTGGAGCTTTTAACCAGGAGATAAACGAGTTTCCAAGTAAATTATCTGACTTCTGTCATCTCAAAAAGTTATAATTTATCAATTCGATAAAATTGTCCCATTTGTCTACGTTGACATATTTAAGCGACCTTGAGCAACTTCTTTGAATTTTCCTTGTTTCCAACCTTGCTCGAGTTCATCTTTATACCATCGGGTTTGAATTTATATGGCGGATCGGTTCGAAACTGTTCGAACCATTTATACGCTTGACCTGCTCGCATCTGGACCGCTCCCGTTGTTTAACTACTGGATTGGTTTGGCCCATCTTAACAAAGAATACGAAAAGCCTTTCTGATCCATTATATAAATCGCTGTCCCCTTCTTTCTTCTTCTAAATTTTTTGTCGTCGTCTTCACCATTTTTTATCAAAAAAGAACCCAAATTTCCAAAACTTCAAAAGCTCGCTCAACCTCCGAATTAGATCCATAGGTGGGTGCAGAGTCTTATTTCTCTTGATTTCGATTAAGCAATACTCGAATTTTTATGTCAATTTTGTTATTTATCCAAAGCCAATGTTGTTTTTGATATCGAGGCTTTTTTGGCCTACCGCCGCCATGGGTGACATTGCTATCACCTCAGAGTGGCGAAGCTGTTGATTCATGCCTGGCATTTTAAATATATCCGCTTGGATTTTCCTCTAATCTCGATGAAAAGAGAATGATGGAAATAAGATTTTCGGTGGAGTGAAAGAGGAGATGAAATGATGGATTAAGAAGAGAAGGCATTGGCGGATCAAAGGGGTGAGATTATCACGAGGCTGGAAATGTTTAAGTGGATGGAATAGAGCATACCCAAGCAGATCGGGTTAGGTTGAGTTCTTCCGATCCACTTTGTTGTTCCAGTATCACTTGGATCTGACCTGACATACTTGCCGAAAAATCTCCGATCCGATCTGTCATGCTTGCCCAAGAATTTTCGATCTGACCTGATGCCTTCATTGTGGAACATATGCACAACTTAACACTATTAGGCTTGATACTAAAGTTTTGACGATGCAGACTTGTGACACATGATCTTGCACATAATTCAACCAAAATTAAATACAACTCACTGATTCATGGGAAGTTTGTATAGAGCCTTCAGAGTCGACTATTTGGGAGTTGACAAACATAAGATTACTCGACAAATCAAATGCATATCAGTCAATCGCTTACTTTTTCTTATCTGTATTGCATACACTGGCACATACAAGCGCACACACATGGGGGCATGGGCAAATATACACTGCTCATTGCTATCTCTTGGATACTACAGAAATCATGTCTAGAAGATGCTCTGCAAGATTGTCAGAGAGGACTACAGTTCAATGATCATCAAGTAACCCCGACCTCGAGGCTATCTCACCAACTTCAAATCCGCAGTGGGACAGCGCAGGTTCAGACTTTGAAATAGGAATCCATGAGAATGCACAATCATCTGGCAATGAAGTCTCCATGGATGAGGAAGAGGAAGGAGGAGTAGGAGACAATCGTGCTACTGACGAATTTGGAAGTGCAACCATCCTAAAGGCACATAACGATTCTGTGCGTTCAATAATCAATGAACCCAAGCTTAGGCGTATATGCTTGAAATATGGAATCTCTTCGGAAGAAATCAGAGTAGCCACTGAAGCAGACATACCCTATAGTCCACAGAAGGGTACATGGCGATGAGCTTATTGATGTGTATTGTAGGGGCCATTCCTCTATTTCTGCCATTTGTTGTCGGCTTTCTAAGAAGATTTTGGATTTTCCCCATGCAACTCCACCCTAATGCCCACGCCTATCTGTATACTTATACATCGCATATATGGAAATCTTAGGAGTGGAGATCATTTTCGAAGATGTTAAGTTCTTCTATCATTTCAAGCACCGAATAAAGAAAAACTCCATCTTTCGTATACTTCAAGTCTATGCCAAAGAAGAAAATCATCAACGAAGGATTCAACAAAGTGGGAGATGTGAAGCCCGAATGGTTTTGCATTAAACATCAGACTGCATGCGCTAAGCGATGGATCCAGTCGAGTAAGCTTCAAAGTTGGATATTCTCATTTTGATTATCATGGAAAATGTGCTAATTCACTTTATTCTTTTGCAGTTACAAACCCAAAGAAGGAAAGTTTGGTTTTGGTTGTATATTGGGATCATCTGAGCCATCTGCTAAATAGTGACCCAGATCTCTTAAATATCAAGAAGTGTCTAGTGGACGATTATCTTCATCGCCATCGCCTACTCCCCATGACTTGAAGTACAGGACAAGGGGATGGTGCTTATTTATATGTGCCCCCGGCTGAGGGTCAAGCTATAACTTCAGTTGAGGGGGGGAGCGTTTGAAAGATCAAGAACATGCAGGCTCTGGTCGGGAATTAAAATTTGAGGACCAAAGAACAATAGAAAAGGAGAATCCAATTGCACTTACGAACAATCCTTCCCCCATGTCGATCCAAGATGATGAAGCTTTAAATGTACATGTTAGGGATAAACAACAAGACATTGATCCAAAACGTGCTTCTGTTACCGAGAGGCAACCATTTCCGTGGACTCCATCTCCATCAAAATCTCCCGTCTATGACTCTCAATTTGAGAAATCTATACACTCGGGTCTAGCGAAATTACCCCTACCCGACAAGATTTTCACTTCCAGAGATTTTGCCACGGATTCCTTTATTCCCACATATAAAGAGGAGGTTGCTCCCAAAAAGCCGGGAAGGTCACGCAGACAAGCCTATCTCCGGGCTCTGCTCTGTTGGGGGTCACTTAGGATATGCACTACACTTGCACTGCACGTCACAGTACTTGACACTATATCAATCCCAACATCTAATATGTATTTGTGCTATTTTGCTGGAAGGATATCTCGCCGGAATTACAATATCAAGAATGTTTGCGTAAGCTTACCCAGATATGGCTCCGACACCTAGCATGATCAACATAAAAGCCGTGGGAGAGATGACACGAGACGTCATCAGTCTCAATATGATCGATCCTCCCGTTCGGTCTCCTCCTCACTCGGACTCGGAAAGGTACAAGAGCCATTCCACTAATCGTGCAGGAGAAGGTACGTTCCAAGGGCTCCAACTTCTTCCAAAGAACCACATCCCTAGGATAAACCATCGAAGAATCATTCTGAATTGAAGGATAAACCGAAGGAATTGGGAAAAATGGTGGAGAAAAGTAAAGCGACTCTTGTATCGTCTAGGTATCGGAACATTGATATCACTATAACGAGGCTCGTGATACTCGACACCGAAAATGAGGCTAAACTAAAGATTCATAAGGAACAGTTTCCAGAACACAATTTCGGGGATATGCATTTTTTTCCTGCCCTTGAGATAGTATCTTCGAAGTGGGTGGATGAAGACAAGGCCAAGATAGACCTAGTGGATAAGAAACATAAAGAATTGTGCAAGTATTCACGAAATATTTCCAAGATCATCTGAGGCCTGTTAGCCGACGTAAGCCACATGAAGGAGATGGCTGAATACAATGTGAAGTCTATAGAAAACACAAAAAGAGCTCGAGCACAGGCCAAACTTTCCTTTTCACAATGTGATATTGATAACTACAAGAAGCAGTATGAAGAACTGCAAAAGCACTACTATACCGATCTTGATTCCCATATTCAGGAGCGCACAGCCTTAAAGAAGCAGGCCGAGGATGTTAAGTCAGAGAGTACCAAGGTGAAGTAATCTTGTTCTCGCCTTGAGTAGGAGAAGGCAGAGTTAGAAAATAAAATGTCGATCTAGAGGCCAAGCAAGCAGAGGTTGAGGCTAGAGCAGTCTTAGTTGAGGGGAACGCCAATATTGCCGTCAAATATGCTGTCGATTCTAGTGCGCAGCTTGTCGAAGCCTAGAAGGAAATAAATGGATATAGTGAGCTTATGATCGAATTCTTTGCCCAGGTGCTTCGGACTTATGAAATTTCCTAGATCGAAGACTACTCGACAACTACGGTCGATGTGTAGGATCAGATTGTTGATGATGAGAAGCGGTGGCTTAAAGTTGACACCATTGATAAGGAAGAGCTCATGAAAAATTATCTAAGAGGCGAGTATCCGGAGAGTTTGGCTAAAGGAAGGAGGTTGGTCCATAAAATTATGGAGGAGGAGAGGCATCAAGCCAAAGGGAAGAATACTCTCGAAATAAGCTCTGTTTCTTCATCTGCCGCTCTTGGAGCTACTGAAATGGAAGGGTACGAACCTGATCGTCTAGAGATTCCAAAGGCAGCTCTCCTATCTCCAATTGTCGAATCAGCTCCTGAAACTTCTGCTACTCCTACGGACAAATCGTCCGAAGGTATATCCACCTTTTCACCTCAATTTGTGAAATCTGTTGTAGCCTGTCGTCGCATTATAGAGCAAACAATAAAAAAGCCCATGTTCTCTCCCGAGCAAATAGTTATTGCTTCTCGTTCTTTAGGTGCGAATCTTGCTGAGGAGACCTAAGAGAAGCAAGAAGAGGTTACTGAAAAAGCCATCATGTCATTCAATGCTGAAGTTCCCAAAGACGAGGATGTAACAGAAGCCTTAAAAGACATTGATGGCGACGGAGGTGAGGTAGACGATGATGTTGTTGTGACTAGGGATTCGGGCGAGACTGAGAATATGACTTTGGCGAAGAGAATGGCAAAGAATGATGAGCTTTTAAAAGCTAAAGTTGAGGAACAATCCAAAGAACCCCTCAATATTGATCCACTCCAAGCGATTGCTCCAAGATCTAGGCTGATTGTCAAGCTTTCTGCTCAATCAATCACATGACAACTAGCTCAGGAATCCTCTGCCAACCCAAATGCACCTCCTTAAGACAGGAGAAGAAAAAAAAATATCCTCACCGATGCTGAACGAGAAGAGAAGGAGAAGCTTAAACCCGCAAAAAAATATAAGTCTTCCCCAGAACCCGAGTGAAATATAGTCTACTCCTTTCATTTTGGTTTCCACTAGACTTCTATTGGTGTAGCGAGTGTGGCCCTCGCGCTTTTGATTAGCTCCTTTATGTAGATCTGCACTTTTGTAAATAAAGTAATTTTCTGGCAGTGTCAAATATTTGCAAGCTTGTCATTTATTTCAATCAAGTGCAGTTGTAATCAGGATATTACTAATATAAGTAATAGACAATAAATCACATCACAAATCAGATAAAGGCTTTAATCCAACATCCCTAGAAACAATAGACTCTGCAATAAAATTTATTATTAAGCTAAGTAACAAAGAACAGGGGTGTGTGATGTGTATGTGTATACCCCTTATCAATCTTGAATAAAGTGTCTGGCCAGGGCTTATTTGGGATGGATTAGGTTTGACATTATACTGCCCTCAATCCTTCTGTGGGAGTGTGGGCTCAACTTGCATTCTTGCCCCCAATCCTTCAGTGAGGTAGGAACCCATTTTCACCGACTCTTGTTCTCAGTGCCTTTATATACTCTCCTGTCGTATGTCTAGGTTAGAGTGTGGTCAAGGCGGTCTTTAATCGATGTGCACCATCACGCCCTGTAGACATCATCTTCCCGTCCTTTATACTCTCTCGCATTATAAGAGTTAGAGATAATCATGTGAATGATCATTCCGTTTGCTCCGGCTTCCCTTTTGCGCCTTATTTCAAAGGGTGAGACTCGCCGGTTCGAGTGCCATTTTCTCTCTCGAATTTAATTCAAGTCCTATGTTACAAACCAAGATCAAAATAATCATAGGACACAAAGGCATGGGTGCAGGAAAAGTAAATGACATAGGATATTTTTATAGTGATTCGGCCAAATCATAGCCTACATCTACTTTATATCTTTTGTTTATGTCAACTAGGTTGTTCTAGGCAAGTCATGGCTTTTTACATAGTTTACAAAACAAAAGAATCGGTACAATCTCAAGTCAAGTATTGTCGCAAGTGTTAAGCATTCCACGCTCTGGGGACTTCGTCGTCGTCTACGGTCATTAGCTTGAAGGCTCCTTTATCAACTTTATGTTGGATGGCTTATGGTCCTTCCCATTTCGATCCCAGAAAAACGGGGGTCGAGAAGACGCGATTCATAACTAGGACTCCAGGTTTAAAGGTCCATGGCCGAACCTTTATGTTGTAATAATGAGAGACCCGGTGTCTGAGCCTTGAGGCATGTAAATCTTCTTCATCTCCCTTTTCCTCAATCATGTCTAAGGACTCAAGGAAAAGCGCTTTGTTCGTCATCGGATCATAATATGTTGTTCTATGAGATGGGACTTCTGATTCCACTGAAATAACCGCTTTTGATCCGAATGAAAGTGAGAAGGGAGCATAACCAGTTGCCAATTTTTTGGTTGTTCTGTAAGCCTACAGTGCTAAGGGTAGCTCATCGACCCACATGCTTTTTCCTGTTTCAATCATTTCTTTAGAATGGACTTAATGATTTTGTTTACTGCTTTAACTTGTCCATTCGATTGTGGGTGAGCTATTGTGGTGTATCTCTTCTCGATTTTGTATTTTTGATAGAAACATTTGAATTCTGTACGGTCTAACTGGATTCCATTGTCAGTTATGATGGCTTTGGGGATCCTAAATCGGCAAATATTTTTCTGACAACAAAATTAATTACCCGCTTTGTCATGATTTTAGTCAATGGCTCAGCTTCTGCCCATTTGCTAGAGTAATCTATGGCAACAATTGCGTACTTCGCTCCACCTTTGGCGATTAGTAGGCTTCCAACAATGTCTACTCCCTACACAGCGAATGACCACGGTCTCATCGCTAAATTGAGTTGGCTGGGAGGTGCTCTGGGAATCTTTGCAAATTTCTGGCACCTATCGCAGCGTCGTGAGTAATCGGCAGCATCCCGATTTACGGTAGGCCAGAAGTAGCTGTACCGTAGTATTTTCTTTGCGGACATCTGACCTCAGGTATGATATTCACATTCTCCTTTGTGATCTTCTCTTAACACAAGTTTGACATCGTCATGAGCTATACATCGGAGTAGGGGAACCAAAAATCCTTGTCGGTAAAGAACTTCACCCTGCATGACATATCTTGAAGTTTTGTGAACTATGGCATGCCTCTCACTCTTTTTTGTCAAGAATGTTACGTCTTGCATGAAGTTCTTTATTAGCGTCATGCATGGCTCTCTTTTTGGTTCGGTTTTCTGCACTAAATCAACTTCCATCTGGTTAATGCTTGGAGATTCTAGTACCTCGATTGGGACCATCGTCGTTTCTTTCGGGTTATTAGAACTTGCAAATTTGACCAACTTATCAGCTTTCTAATTTTCATTTCGTGGGATGTGGGACATGCTATAACGTTCCAGAATGTCCAGTAATTCCTCCACCTTTTCTAGGTAGATAGCGAGTCAGTGCCCCTTCGCCTGAAAATCCTTCTGAACTTGACAAACAACAATTTTAGAGTCATAGAAAATGTTCAGTGTTGCTACCCCTAACTCCTTAGCGAGTTTCAACCTGCCAATCAGGGCCTCGTATTCAAAATCGATGTTAGTAGTGGAAAACTCTAATCATAGAGCATAGTAAATTAACCGTCCTTCGGGAGTTATCAAAATAATCCCAGCACCGGACCGTCGATCATTCTTAGCACCATCTATGTACAGCTTCCAGGTGCTTGATTCCAACTTTCATTATGAGGGGACAACCTCCTCATCTAACATATCCTCTTTAGGGATGGTGAATTCAGAAATGAAATCGGCTAATGCTTACCCCCTTATCGATTTTCTAGGTAGGAAATTTAGGTCGAATAGGCTCAGTTCAATATTCCACTCGAGCAACCATCCAGATGCTTCAGGTCACAATAGGACCTGTCAGAGTGGTTGATTAATGTATACAACGATTGGTTGGGACTGGAAATAATGTTGAAGCTTTCTGGATGCAATCAATAGGCTATAGGTGAGTTTTTCTATCTTTGGGTAATTACGCTTCACTGCCGCCAACTTTTTGCTTACATAATACACCAGTCTTTGAATTTTTTCTTCCTCATGTAGTAGGGCCGAGCTAATGACATGAGATGATACTACCAAATACACGAACAAATTTTTATGGCCAACTGGCTTAGCCATTATCAGAGGTTTCTCTAAAAGATCCAATAGGTTCTGGGAGGCTTCTACACAATATGGGGTCCACTCCAAGTTGTGTTTCCCCCGCTTTATCAAATTTAAGAAAGGAACACACTTATTAGTGGCTTTGGAAATAAATCTACTCAATGTTGCAACCTTCCCTGCTAAGCTTTGTACATCCCTGATCTTTCATGGCTCACTAATATTCCTGATCACTACAATCTAATAAGGGTTGATTTTAATTCCTCGCGAGCTGACGAAGAAACAAAGGAATTTTCCTGATGCCACTCCAAATGAGCACTTCAACGGGTTAAGCTTCATTCGATAACGTCGAAGTATGTCAAACATCTCTGCCAAGTCTGCCATATGGACGGATGATCACTTGGACTATACAAGAATATCATCCGCGTAAACTACCATGGATATCCCTATTTGATTGTAGAACATATGGTTCACTAAGCTTTGGTACGTCGCTCTGGCATTCTTCAATCCGAAGGGCCTCACCACATAGAAATACAATTCCTAGTCTATGATTAAACTTGTATGTTCCTGGTCTGGAGTGGGCATGGGAATCTGGTTGTAACCCGAATATGCATCCATGAAAGAGAGAAGTTCATGTCTCATTGTCAAGTCCACCAATTGGTCAATCCTGGGGAGTGGGAAGCTATCCTTTGGGCAGGATTTGTTCAGATCTAAAAAATCAATACACGTATGCCACTTTCCATTAGCTTTCTTAACCATGATAGGGTTTGATATCCAATCAGGATATGTAAAGTCTCTGATGAATCCATTATCTCTTAACTTCTCTATTTCTTCCTTTAAGGTAGCTGACCTCTCAGGGCCCAACATACGCCTTTTTTGTTTCACAGAAGGATACTTTGGGTTTATGCTTAGTGAATAACTCATGATTGAAGGAGAAATTCCACACATATCAGCGTGGGTCCAAGCAAACACATTCAAGTTTGCTCGCAAAAAGTCTGCTAATTTCCTCGTCCGGAGGGGATCTAAGTGAGATCCAATCTTTAAGACCTTCGTTATGTCGTTATCATCGATCAGAAGGTCACAGTTGCCTCATTAGGCATCGCCTTCCTACATCTCGGTTCCTCGTCCTCTCTGGGATTGATGTCCTCGGCCAGGTCGTCAGGCGACTCCCTCTGTAGTATTTTCTTAACTAGCTATGTCGAGCCTTCCTCTATAGGAGGGGAGGCACTCCTGGGTTCTACGTCTTTTCCTTTGTGTAGCATTTTCAACTCTGCCTATAACAAGCTTTTCCAGTGACTTGGTCACCACGAACCATTCCCACTCCAACTTCGGTCGGGAACTTCATCAATAGGCACCAGGGTACGATGTAGGTTGTGAACTCTACAAGGGCCGATCGGGCAAAAAGGCGTTGTAAGGCGAATCAATATCCTTAACCATGTACGGAAGGATCCTTACCCTTCGGCGATCTCCTTCCCCTAGCTTTACAAATCAATCCACAATAGCAATCGGAGCAGTTGATGATCCATCAAAGCCATGTATCCAGCCTCCACACGGCTTTTAATCAATCATTTCTTACTTCATTTGGTCAAACGCTTTTTAAAATAAGATGCTGACGGAACTCTCATAGTCCACAAGGAATTTTCATACTAATGCAGGTATGATGGTAGTAGTTATCACCAACGGGTCAACATTAGGTGTTTCAACTCCTACACTCTCTCTGTCTCGAAAAATAACATCATCCGCTGTTGTCCTTTTCTGTTTCACATGCGCAGTATCTTCAAGATTGCTGCACTCTCCCACTTCCGGGTGTTTAGCAACATTAACATACTGCTCCATTGTTCTATTGCTAAATCCAGCTGGATGGTCCTCCGACCACGGTATTGATGACTATGCCCTTCCCTTTTTGTTGGGAAGTAGGTCTAGAGGCAGGTTGGTTCTGATTTGGAGCAGACCCTCCTTTCCCCCTGTCCTTAGGGGCGACCTTGTATTCATCTAACTTCCTTGCAAGGAGTAACTTTTCCACAACATCTCTCAAATGGCGACACTCATTCGTAGAGCGGAGTAAGTCTCATGAAATAGACAGAACTTCCCGGTTTCACATTCTTTTACAGTCGAATCCCTGGGTGGAGGCTTCTTGTATTGGACAACATTATTGGTATCCAGATAAATGTTCTCCATAGTATCATTCAATGGCGTGTAATTCTAAAAAAATTGAAATTGAGGTCTCTTTTTGGAATCGTTTCTATGATTCCTACTTCTCTTGCTGCCATTCCCGCCTTGGCGGCATTTCCTTTATTCTTATTGCCGACATTCACTTCAACATTACCTGTGTTATCACCAGACTTCTTGATGGCGACATTGCTCTGAATATCTTCTCTCGGGATTTCGTCGGACTTTCTTTTGCGATTGGCGTACATTTCCTCCAGCCGCAGACGAGTATTTGCATTTTCATAAAATAACACCCTGGTTAGCGGTGGTTTTCCGGCCAGGTACCTCCCAAACTCAGTGTCTTTATCAACTCCACATTTGAGTGCCATCAGGATGGTGTTCTCGTGTGGGTCACTCACTTCTGTAGTTCCCTAATTGAAATGATCCAAATACGATTTAAGAGTTTCCCTAGGAGCTTGTTTGATTACAGACAGTTCAATGACATACTTGGATTTCTGGGCGTAGAGTCAAAACTAATTCATAAATATCTCGCTCAGTTCTCTAAAACTAGAGATATATCGAGGCGGAAGTGGGGTGAACCACATCAGTGCGAGGTCTTCGAGGTATATTGGAAAAGCCTTGCGCTTCACGACGTCAAGAGCTGCCATGACGTTCATGTACCAAGAGTTTCCCATCCAATGTTACCTCGGATCAGTTCTTCCCCTATATTGATCAATTGTGTGTAGATTGAAACGCAGCGGGAACTGGAAATCCAGAATGTCATCAGTAAATGGTGTGGCTGTGATCAAATCCCCAGTCTTCATTAGAATAACCCTCGCTATCACCCATAATTTGTCGTACCATAGCTTCTACTTCAGTATTGTTTAGTATAGGCTCAGGGTCAGCACTCCTTGTCCATCTTACTCTTTCGGTTTCCACTTCAGGGAATGTTACCTAGTTACCAGTAGGGGCAGATGTCCTTTGCTGTCCTATTGTCCCGGTCATTCACAGGATGAGTAGGTTAAAGGAGTTGGCACTGGGTAGGATTAGTGATATTTGGGTCCTTGGGAAGGACATGAGATCCCCGCCTCCGTAGCAACATTGGCTCTCTTAAGCTGGGATCGTAAGGTCCTAGGACGCATGATCCCAATGATCTAAACGTCATTTGTTCGAGGTTCTCAGGTCTTTCATACAGCCTTCTTGGAGGTCTTACATTCTCTTCTAAGGAGGATGAGTTGGTTGCAGCAAGGCGATGAGTCGGAAAAGGCGTTCTCCACCTAAGAAGCTCATTTATCTTCCTATTAATCGCATTTATGTTCTCTCGAATCACAACACTATCACGTCTCTAAACTTCTAAGGCATTGTTAGTTCTATCCAACATATCGAGCAAGCGCGAAAAATCCATCTGCGAGATGGGCGCAAAAGCAGTAGGCTCATTACTAGTTGTCGCAACTGGAGTTGGAGCATTTGTATTGGCTCGAGTAGAAACACCAACTTCAATCATATTCGGATCTGATTGTAGTAGTACAACCGTGATGGATCAGAGAAGCGTCACGGGTGCGGGTCGAAGGACGTCACTGGACACATTTAAACCTTCGGATTGGGTTGCACTATTTCCCCCGGGTCGGGTCAAATTTCCCACTTCGGATCGGTTCGAGTCTGAATCCCCTCCCCCCCACCCCATGACCTAGTAGTTATAATTGCCTGCGAGTTATCCTGCTAATCTTCATTTGCGTTGTTCACCCGGGAAGCTTGTGGATCCTTTCCTCTTTTAGGAGCCATGAAATCCAGGTCTTTTGAAATCAATGAAAACTTCAAAAAATGTGGAAATGCAGAATATCTTCTTCAGACATGAAAATCCAAAAAGTAGAATGATAATTCGAAAGGTTGAGAATTCGATTTTCTCAGTGAAAGACCAAAATGTTAGACCAAAAAATGGTTCTAACACCCAACTAACTAGAAATTATAGAGAATTATGATCTAAAAACGAATAAAAATCAATCAGCACAGAAGATTTATAGTGGTTCGGAGTTAACAATCCTATGTCCACTGTATAACTTTTTGATTGATTGATTGATTAATTGATTACAAATACAACGTGTATAATCACTCAACCTCACGAGTACAATTGATAATCTTTCCAAATTTGTGGAATTACACTCACGAATTCGGAGTATAAACTGAATAAAATAGAGGAATATCGATAATGGTGAAATTTGAGTACTTAGAATGCCAAAAGATCCTTCAAAATGGCAAGTTTGAGTGTATTTATAAGTGCAGAGTGCAAGCGGGTTGGATGCCACGTAGGTCCCATCCGTTAGATCTCGGAATTAGGTGCGCCAATATGAAGACAACACATCAACTTATTGGGTTGGTGGCTAGTAGTCGCTCTGATAATCTAGGGGCATGGAACAATTGCTTTAGTGCGTTGGATTTGGGTCGAATCAGACATGGAGGACTTCAACTTGATCAGATGTTTTCTCCTTGTTTCCTTCAAGTGCTAGGTGGATTGAGTAGTATTGACCCAACCTGATCCGCTTGTAGTACCTCGGAACTCAGCTTGATTTTGTACGGGGGATCAGGTAGTGAAACCTCGATCCGACCCGATACTACTCAACGGTGTTGATGTATAAGCTCTCCCTCTTTGGCTTGAAGCTTCTTGATTAATCCGACTCGATTTTGCTTCTTATAACCAATCGTATGAACTTTGTGTGGCCTAGTCACAAAGTACGCCAACACATATCATGATGGAATATTTTTTACTTGTGATTTTCAAAGAACTGTTCGCCATAAAAATATGGAGTGTTATAACGGAATTAAGTATGTTTTATAAACAATTTTGTTCAACAACATTAAAGGTACATCATCTACATAAGCTTGAAGTATAAATTCTTGTACTGCTATGCAAACTCAAGAAAATATATTCATCCGGTTTTTTTTAATGTAATGGAGCATTTACCTATTCATCTTCCGTCCGAAGCACTCCTTCGAAGTCCTGTGCAATATATATGGATGTATCCATTTGAGAGGCAATTTTGTATTATACTCAATATTCTTGATAGATTACAATTTAGATTTTTCTACCAATATATAAATTTAATTAATCTTATTATAGGTACTTGAATCATTTGAAGAAAAAAATTAGATAAAAAGCACGAGTAAAAGGTTCGATTTGCAAATCGTACCTTGAAGAGGAAGCTTCATTTTTTTTCTCCCATTACTTGAGTGAAGATGTGAACTTATCTTTTGTTACTGTTCCCCGTATTGAAGAAGCTGTTGAACATGAGTCTTCTCAAACAATGTTATCTATTTTTAGATTATACGGAAGACCTTCTAGAAAATGCGTGGAAAATTTGGTTAAGCGATAGAGACTACCATGTGGCACACACATATGTTCTTTTAAATTGAGTGGAAGTTGCACCATTTGTCAGATAATACTAAATTCATGTACAATTCAATTATATTGATATTTATACATTTTACTAAAAAAAGGAACATAACACATATTTGCAACATATACGAATCACAACATCCATCTGACGATCTCAGTAAAGAATTTACTGGATGGTTTTCAAACTATGTTCATAATCGCACAAACTGTGTTGTTAACGAAGGATTACAACATCTTGCTATCAGACTAAAAAGAAATGTCAAAACTTATCCAATATAATTCGTCAATGGACTTAAATTCTATACCATTAATTACAGAGCTAAAAAATTGATATATAACAACGGTGTATTTGTCAAAGATAGTGATGATCCAGAGGAGCATATAAAAGAATTTTACGGCGTCTTAACGCAAGTTTTAGAGTCGACATATTATGTACAACTTGCAGAGAAAGTTTTTCTATTCAGATGCAACTGGTTTAGCAATGTTCCTTGTTTTGAAATTAACGTGCACAAAGATTATAAGTTAATTGAAATAAGGCATACATCGCATTACTATAAGTATGATCCTTTCGTATTAGCTGAGCAAGCATTACAAGTCTATTTTGCTCTATATCCACCCTAAAAAAATGATAAAACAAATTGGTAGGCTATTTTTAAGAAAAGCAAGATTTACATTTGATGGAAATAATATTCCAGACGAAGCAGCGTATCAAGCGGATCTTGATCCAAATACTAAAATAATAATAGCTGATGACATGAATGTAGGGTCGTTAAATGATGAAGCAAATGTATTAATAGACACATTTGTAAGTACTAAAGAAAATGATATAGAGTATGAGACTGAGTCTGGATCAGAAGATGATGAAGACCGATCATATATGATAACTACTTAAGAATTTACTTATGTTATGTACTATTCTGAGCTATGTAATAATAATGATGATG
Organism: Allium sativum; assembly: GCA_030737875.1. Taxonomy (NCBI): domain Eukaryota; kingdom Viridiplantae; phylum Streptophyta; class Magnoliopsida; order Asparagales; family Amaryllidaceae; genus Allium; species Allium sativum. Next base: position 110,412,263 of record CM060912.1, read on the forward strand.
ATTGTTCTTAGCTATGAATTTACTTATGTTCTCTAATTTATGTAATAATAATGATGACTATATAGGTTATTCGTTATTAAGAGTTATGCATTCTTCTTTTCATATAGGATTATGTGCTGATTATGTCAGGGTATGATTGTGTGATGATTAATGATTATGTGATTCTTATGTGCTCATTATTATTTTGTATGCATTATATGATTGTGACGGATATGTCTGATAGAAGATGATCCAGAAGTACGCCTCAACCGTCTCCTTTACCATCTTCTGCGGTTGGAGCAGGTCCTAGTAGCTCGGAGCTAGATCTATGTCAGGTTGCAGAGATTGTTCCCAAGAGGTCCTAGCAGCTCGGAGCCAGATTTACGTCGGGTTGCAGAGATTGTTCCTAAAAGGTCCTAGCAGCTCGGAGCTAGATCTACACCGGGTTTGTTGTCGTTCTTCAACGCTCTTCTTCTCCAACAATATTTGTAGTCATCTAGATATTATTTCCCTTTCTCAATAAGGTTATTGATTCAATTGTATTTTTGTTTATTTTTTGTTTCGATCCATTAAGTGTAAAAAAAATTGTTTTTGGTGAATTAATAAAGAGGGTGGTTGAGTGGAATATTTATGTGTTGCTATTATTTTCGATCCATTGTGTTGTTATTTTTAATCGAATTCATCTTCAAGTGATTGAGTGAAAAAATCACTTTTTTGGTGTTAGTCTTTCCGTTGCGCACAAAATCCCCTAACAAACCCAACCAGGATCACCTCTATGCGCACATACTTCCGCCCGTGGCCTACAAGTCCCCTCCCTGATCACTGAAGGTACTACTGACAAACCTCCAGCCGAATGAAGCAAACACTCCGCTCACGCTGAGTCGACTTCGTGGAATCAATATTGTTTTTTACTGCAATTATTTACAACTGCTAGTTCTGATGTTTTTTGACATGTTTTTGAGAAGGAACATTTGTGTATTTCGAAATTTAAAGGGCATATTTTATGACTCCTTATTGTTTATATTACCATATGTCGTGTGACTTATGTATTCTAGTTTAGTGAAAATGCAATTTTATCATATTATACTGCTATATATATATATATATATATATATATATATATATATATATATATATATATTATTGAAATTTTCAAAATATCATTAGTGAGCGAACCAACGAATATCGCTTAATTACAGTTACCTTATTATCTTAAATCTAAGATTACATAATTAATTTAAACATATGGACTAAAACTTAAAATATAGGAGAAAACGAGATGGTTTTGTAAATAATTGTAGTAGTTTTAGATACATATATTTTAATTTAAATGTTGAATTTTATTATGCAAAGCATGATAAATATATTTTACCATTAAATACAAGTATTTTAAGATAAATGATAAATGAATGAAAAAAAAAATAAACTTGTTATTGTTGGTTGCGTGGTTTATATATTGGTATTCAATGAAAAATATATTTTACCATTTTTATTAGTACAATAGTTATATACATAATATATTATGGTTCTTTGATAATAGAAATATTAACAAATTTTAGTTGATTAACATATTCAGAAACTTATATTTTGTACTATGTAATTAATATAAATAAAAGACCTGAATATAAGATGTTAGAAGCTAGTCGATGAATTATTTGTAGATAATTACACAAGTTTTAAATGTTTATAAAGTGTACTATAAAATAATGAGATGTTTAGCTAAATAATTTAATTGATAAATTCAAAGATTCAAAAAGTAAATATCAAAAGAGAGTTAAGCAGAAGAAGGAGAACTTTTAACATCAAGAAGATAGTAAGAAATTATTCTGTTTTTACTATTATTTAATAGATGAAGAGCAAACATATGAATGAAGTTTATTTATTAGATCCTAACTTCTAAAGAAAGTTAAGATTTATAGATAAAATTCATATTTAGATCCTAATTTTAAGCAACATTGTGATCTAATGATACTTACAGAGGAGTATTTTGAATTAATAAATAATTTAGATTTCCTTTAGTAACATTACCATAGTATATCTTTAGTGTAATGCTAAGGGTACACAGTTTTAATTCCTCTTTCTAATTCCGCAAATAGAAATAATAAACACAATATATTTTATGTATTTCCAAATACCACATGGAATTCACACGACAATCAAGCACCATGCAAAATCGTTTTGTACCACAAACAACCGCCGGCCTACACCGCTTTCCACGGTCCTCAATCGCCGAACTACTGTTGACTGCCGCAGAAAACAGTGTTGGTCGGTGGTTGTTCGTCATTCAAAAATAAATAAAAATAATGTATTTAGAAGTCTCTTACAAAGTTTAGTATCAGGGAGAGTATAATGTAAAGTATTATGGTATTTTTAAGTAATGATATTAGTAAGAAAAAAAACGAAGTGTCCTTAGCAGCATGCTATCTTTATGGTGAGCGTTTTTTATAGCTCATGTTTACATCAAAGAAGTAAGACGTTAAAGATATTACAACTATTATTTAAAGACAATACAACTATAACTTAAGAAACTCTTGCAACGGAAAATGTGATGAGCACCATTTACCATTATAACAGCAGCATATAATACAACAGTATCCATACTTCCATGTGAACGTGGTTATACTTTTACCCATGCAGTCAAAACTAGTACAACCCCACGGTTCTTCATACAATAGCAAAAAGAAATCTTAGGTAAATATCAAATAATATCATGTCCATTTTTTTTTTTTTTTTTTTTTTTTTTTTTTAAGTTTTGGAAGATTTAACTGAACATTCAAGGAAGAATAAATTATACAACCTGAAGAGATTCATGCACAAAACAAATAGTTGACTAAATTCTGGACATTTAGTCCAGTTTCTTATGGAATAGGACTTAAATTTTGTGGTTCTTGTTACAATTTTCAATTCTTCAAGACTTTCCATCGCACTGAAGAAATATATTAATATTCAGAAATTATTCAGAAATTTTTGCCTTTCATGGGAAGTTCTTCGATATTTCTTAGAGTTTACTTCAACATGTGCCTTTACGATTAAATACAACTAAATGTAGGACAGTTCTAAAAATTTAGCCAACAAGTGTAGAAATACCATGGAATTTTTGATTCATTTAACCAATTCTTAATCTTGAAGCACGCGTGACTTGAATGCAAATGGACGGTGGGAATATAAAGACAAACTTGTAAATAAAGAAGCACTCGTGACCACTAATTAAATATAAATATTAACAATTATATTAACGTTTATTTTCTCATTTGTTACAATATGAATGTCCTATTTGTTTTCAGATAATTTGTCTTGTTGCCCTACTGTTTTTATTTTTAAATATAAAATATAAAATATATGTATTAGGGGTGTAGTATCAAACCTAAAATATAAAGTACAAAACCAGAAATTGCATATAAATATGCTAACGGTTGAAGAATCAACCGTTCAATTGCACTATGTATTTAAGTTAGCACTATTACGGTTGAACAATCAACCGTTCAATTGCACCAACTATCTGCACGATTAATTATCTTCTAGAATGATAACAATTATGCTAACGGTTGAAGAATTAGACTATCATGGTTAATCACACTAACCACAAATGATTGTTTCATATAATATTTAACATTCAAACATAAAAATTGGTAATTATCATGGTTAACCACATAAACCATAGATGATTTATTATGTGTGCCTTTGTGAACTAATAATATATGCATGCATGGTCATTATATATACAAATAAATATGTTTGCAAAAAAAAAAAAAAATACAGCTTTACGAATTTATCTCAAATAATACGTATAATTAAAAATATATGTACAAACAATTAGAGGCACTAAAATGAGAGCATATAAAATTATTTGTCCTTATTAACATTCAGGTATGAGGCGCAGCCATGCATGTTCTATCAACCCCTATTAGTTATATATTAAGAAACCAATGCAATTGACCCTTTACTTAATTAGGGGTAAAACAAAAAACCGCCGTTGTACTTACTAATAAACCAGAACTAAATACCTTTAATTGTTTAAAGAAATATTTGAACACTGTTGTCGAAAACTGAAATGTGGGATCTTTTTATCGTCCACCTTTACATCCTGTGTGGTAAGCTTTTTGTTTCCTTCGAGTTCATCGAGATTGGCTGCTAAATCAACTTTCAAATCATTAAGGATCGGAGGTATTTATTCCATTCAGTGAGTTTATGTTTCATTGTGAGAGCATTTCTAGCATTGGCTGCAGGTGCTGAAGTGGGGCGGTGCCCCATTTGAAGCATTATCCCCACGCTCGACCAGCGTGAATTTGAGCCTGGAGAAACGCTTCGAATGGGGCAAAATCCCATTTTATTTTTGTAACGACGACTGAAAATGGGGTTTTGAACCCGTTTATGTTTCAACCGGTGTTTTGAACTCCGTTTTAAACATAAATGAGGTTCTGTATTCCGTATACCAGCCTTTTTCTTTTTAGTAAACTGAGATGGTTCGTTACTGGAAATGAGGGGCATTCTGACATTGTTTTTCGGCGTTGCTCCTACTAAAATTAAAGAGTTGTTGTAGATGCTTTGATTATCAACTAAAACCAGAATGCAAGTGTATTCTGATAAACATCTTAATTGAATTGAATTTGACACAAGAAATGTATCATAGTGGACTATATTGCTTTGATTTTGTAATTTATTTCATTTATACGCTTTCATTTTATTTTTTCTACAAGCGTTTAACAAAAAAATTCATAGTCGAACAGTAATGGTCCTATTTCTTGCAAAATAAATGTAGTTCTTCCTCTTTTTCGCCTACTGTATTTGAAATATCAGAATTTTATTTGCATTTTTCTGTTACTGGATTACAATCAATGCACATATTTAACTTGCATATAAATGCTACAACGACTCCAACTTAGTTTGTTTTTGCTAGCAGCACATTGTATAACCTATATAAATTATGTTATAAAGCGATATTTACATTGAAACAAAATATGCTATATCGTTGGTGTATCATTTCTCATTTTTCTTTATATTGAATTGATTAGCTCAATGAAACAAAAGAACATCTTTTAAATATATCTTCGTATTTTTTTCCCCTTTAAATTTCACTCATGATTTAGGCTCCAACTCTTGTTATACATATCCAAGATTAGACAGAGGTTTATATTATTGTAGTTATTATTTTAGCTCTATACAACTGAATGATTGCATTATCACAAATTAGTAAAGTATACCATGGCATAAAATGAGCAGCTTTAAAAAGAGAAGAACTGTAAAATAAGCTAAAGCCTTGTAAATGCTTGTATACTACGGTGGTATTTACATTATTTTCCATTGTCAAAATAATATGTTTCTGACCTTTTAGCTGCTCGCTGTTTCCAGTCTCTTCATTTCTTGCTTGCTGTTTCCGGTCTCTTCAATTTTCTTCCTCAATTTTTTTTCACCGTTTGGTTGCTTTTAGATCTACAGTTTGGCTTGGTTGAACAGCAGACATTTTCGGTTCATCTTGTGAAATATAGTTCTATCTGCCTTGCTTTGTCTTTGATGAAAAGTTTTCCAGTTGCCTTGCTTAGCGGACTATTTTTGTGCCATTAGGCCTGCTTTTTATTTTATTTTTTACTACTGGGGTCATTATCCAATTTCATTTTTTTGGACTTGCGATGTTTGTTTGGGATTATTGTATATGTAAGGTTATTTTTTTGGTGTTAATAACAGTCTAGCGACCATTTGCCCAAAAAACAGAAGAGGAAAAAAAAAAAAAAAAATCAACAAGAAGCTTTGATTTTTTTATTTAAGTTTTATTTGTTCTTTTGAGTTCCGAGTATGGTAAACCAAATTATACTTCTTTCTGCAGTTAATCTTAAATTATATATAGTTACCTTATGATAATAACTAACCTAAGCAGATAAGCATCTTACTCAATCTAGTTAAGGCACTTAAAGATGATGCAGGATGTTATAGGTTACTCTCGTCTTGCGACCACTATTAGAGATTGATGAAAGAATGTTGCAGTGATTAATGGATGATTGTATAATAGAAACGGTAATTTGAAGAAGAGGAATATTGATGTTTTATTTCGAATGGAATAACTGTACAGGCATATGTCAATATTTATAGTAAATATTGAGTAATGGGCCACCGTGGTCCATAAGCCCAATATATAGTTCTGCAGTAAATAAAGGTAACACCGGTTATAGTACTTCTGCCTATTACATTTGCTTATATCACATATCTTATTTCCTCCTCTCAAATTAGGGTTAGGGCTCCGGAACCCTAAATTTGTTTTGACGATAGAGCTGGTGACTTTTAGTAAAAGGCTGCTCTCCTCTGTATCAATAATCAACGTTGATAACAAACTTGGTCCATTGATTCTTTGATTGCTCATAGAGTACATCGAGGATAAGTGATTTGTAAAGTTGGAACTTCAGATTGATAGATCTGAAGGGGAGTAGCAGTACATCATGCAGAGAGATGGCTATTGTGTTGGGATTGGAGATTCAAGCTCTGGAAGCTTTTGGATCTTCAATTCGTCACGTAGTCTGATGAAGTTTCTTGCCGACAGTGACTTGGTAAGGATATCGACTTTTTGATGGTTGGATTATATGTGATTAACTTGTAATCTTCCTTCCTTAACTTGTTCACAAACAAAGTATATATCTATCTCGATGTGTTTAGTTCATGCATGTTGTATTGGGTTGAAAAACATATATATATATATATATATATATATATATATATATATATATAGATATATATATTGCGCTGGTTATCACACCATATGCTTGCTTTTGAGGTAGCTTGTAGTTTTAACTCCTTCATGATTGACTGTAACCAGTTGATTTCTGTTGTAGCATCAGCAATACTTCAATACTCTGCTTCTGCACTTGATTTAAATATGACAGACTATTGCTTTGAGCTCTATGAGATTAAGTTACCACCAATGTAGATGCAGTATCCAGTGACATATTTTCTATCATCTGGATCTGCTGCCCAATCTGAATCTGTGTAGCCAACAATGTTTAGCCCCTTTCCACCTTTAGTGCCTTTAAATATCTCAGTATCCTCTTGAATGCTTTCCAGTGCTCGTCCTTAGAATCCTGCAAAAATTGAGAATTATGATATTTCTCCGAAGTTTTTGATGGAGAATTCTTTGTTCAGATAACGTATTAGATCTTCAATTTTTGCATCATTGTCACCTATTACAATAAGATCATCAACATACATTAAATATATATAGTAGACGCATTGTAGATTTTGGTGAATAAGAAATTGTTAGATTTAGTGTAATTATATCCCAATGATGCCAATGCTCCTTTTAATCTTTCAAACCATACTCTAGGAGCCTGTTTCGGTCCATATATTGCTTTGTGAAATTTGCATACATAGTCCGGTTTCCGTATCAACCCTTCTGTTTGTTGCATATATATATCTCTTCCTGTAAAATACCATTCAAGAAGGCATTTACGTCCAGGTGTTTAATACCCCATTTATTATTTAAGGAAATAGTAAATATTAATCTGATAGTTGTAGGCTTTACAACTAGTGAAAAAGTTTCATTATAATCAAACTCATATTCATGTGTGTAGCCTTTTACAACTAATCTTTCTTTATATCTATTGATTGATCCATCTGGATTTCTTTCAACTCTGTAAGTCCACTTGCATCCTATTAGATTTTTGTTGGTTGGACGTTTAACTAGTTCCCATGTTGGATGTAACAACCCAGAAAATCTGATCCAATTTAAAAAATTTATTTTGGCAATTATAATGAATTTTGATTATTTAAAATGGTTTATTTTAAATAATTACGACGAGAAAATTATTTTGGATAGAATTAGAACGTATACATTTATTTGAATCGACGTTAGAATATAAATATTTATTTTAATTATAAAAGGAATTGAAAATGACGTGGTAGTTTGATAATTCGATTTCAAATTTCAAATGAATGTATAGGATGCAAAATAAACCGGATTTTAGTGAAACCAAAAATATTAGGATCTAATTGAAAATATCTTTCCAACGAATTCGAAAAATTGAAATTTCATAGCGGGGATAAAAAGTTATTCCCAATGGAAAATTCAAAATAGTCGCTATGGAAATATAGCCCTTAAAAATAGCCATTTTGCAAATGACATCCTTTTCGACGAAACCACTTTTGTTGGATCCAGGATGTCAAATTATTGCTAGATTCCAATTTCCATAATTTTTGAAACCAATAAGTGAGCGTGACAGAGGAAAACTTGTTTGAACAATTTCAGCCAATTTGGATCGACCAGAAAATGGCCATTTTTCAAACGGTCTACAATTTTGACGAAATTAGTTTTGTTAGGACTGTCTCATCAATACGAAGCTAGAAATAAATTTTCTGGAATTTTTAGAGTCAGTATGTGACCCTGGTAATTTAAAATGTGCGTTTTAATTTAAAATATAATGATTTATATTTTAAATTAAATGGAAACTGATCGAAACAGTCGAATCATCTTGCGGGACATATCCCATTGTGTTCGAAATGGGGGTAATTAGCTAGGGGTGACAGTCGTTGGGTCTCGTTTCGAGGTCCAAATTAAAAGTAACTTTTTGGGATAAAATTAAAATAAAATAATAATAATATATATAAATCTCCCTTTCCCACTTAACACCCCCTTCCTTAGTTCTCGATCAAATCAATTTCCCTCTTCAAAAAAAAAAAAAAAAAAAAAAAAACTCGAAGCCCTCCATCCTCGTCACGACGCCGCATGCGCCTCCAGCCACCGCGCCCACCACCCACGAGCGTCGTCGTTCCCCTCCACCCCTCCTTCTCCTCCGCCCCCTCCTTCTTCAGTTCGAGGAAACGCGCCCCCTAAAGTCGCCCTAACCCCTTTCACCACCAAAACCCGTCGCCCGTCGCTCAGGTCAATGCCCCGCCACTGCCGGCCACAGTCGCCACCCCCTCCGTCTCCCCGACCCCCTCTCTCCTCTCTCTACCTTTCTTTGGTGAAGAAACCCCCAAATCCTACCTGAAACTGCTTCATTGGGTCCACCTCCGCCTGAAGCAACAAACCCCAACGACCAGAAACCCTCTGCTCCTCCTCCCTCTTCATTCAGAAATTAGTGATATTTCGGTTTTTAATTATTTTATTATATAAAATGTGGGTTTTAATTATATAAAAATATAGTTTTTAATTTTACAAAGCTATGATTTTTATATAGGAAGTAGATTTATATAAATACGATTTTTATTTTATAGAAAGATTCGATCTTTAAATTGATAAAGATTTGATTTTTATTTTAAACAAAGGTATGATTTTTATAATGAAGTAGCGAAGATTAAAAATATGATTTTTATATATGTATGATAATAAAAAATTTGATTTTCATATATGTATGATAAAAAAAATGATTTATATATATGATAATAAAAATATGATTTTTATGTATAGAAATTCAGAATAAAAATGCGATTTTTTAATATATAAACATCATATTAAAAATGTGATTTTTAATATGAACAGCGCGAAGAAGATTGCATTGGAATTTTAAATGGAATCCAAACCATCGTCCATTAAAGCACGGCGGAATGGAACCCAAAGGTGAGAACTCCTCACTATAATTTTCTTATACAATTATTTATTTTATAACTGTATATATGAACTATTCCCCGTCGTCCATAGACCATGGACGACTTGTTTGATTGTTTGGTTTGGTTGATTAGATTATTTGGTTGAATTTGGTTGTTTGAGTGAAATGAATTGATTAGAATTGTTATGTGTGTGGCGCGAGCCAATATCAGGAGAGTGGTAATGCTAGACATTATCTGGTTTTGATATCGCGCCGTTATGTCGCCAAAATTTTCTAAAATACGTTAGAACCATAAAAATATCATTTTTATTATGTAAATGAACCGAATAAATGTTTTATCGTTATAAATATATTTTTTAACGTGTACATAAAATAAATATTCATTTACAAATCGAACAATTTGTTTATGTACACACATTTGACGGATATTGATTGGGACGATAAAATTTTACACATCGCCCAACGGTACAAATAAAATTCATTATTTGTTGATTGAAACCCCATACGGGTATTGGGATGATATTGGACATTCACCAATCCCAATATTTAGTTGTATGTCAATCGATTGATCGACAGGCTGTTGTAAGCGTTAAATATTTATATTTAATGCTTATACAGTGTGGAATGCACTCTGGATGATAGATTGTTGTTTTCATTGTTGTTATACACATTTGTTGTGTGAAATCCATATAATAAAATTATATGGTAATTGACTGTGTCTGATTCCAGTTCAGAAAAGAATAAATATTTTTAAAATAACGATTATTTTAAAATAATGAATATTTTAAAATAATATTCAGTAAAAGAACAAAATCTAATTTTGTTGTCCGATTTGGGATGGACATGAAAATATTTAAATATATAAAGCCGTGTTGATTAGATCGACGCCATTTTGACATGAACGATATTTATATCGATTTTATTCATTTTTATAATGAATATCGAAAAGGAATTGATTTCAAAATCTAATGTTTTGAAAATATTATCATTTATATATCGATGATACGGAATATTCAATTTTGATCAGAAATTGAATATGAAGTTGAAATCGTTTTGAAAACGAATTTAAAACAATTTATAAAATACGTTTTAAATTGAAATCGATGAAATATATATATATATATATAATACATACATATATATGTATATATATATAATGGCTTGAATAGAAGGCGCCGCGTGGCGGCAGTTCGTGAATTTCGACCATTGACTTCAAACGGACATTACGGGAGACCCGACCGTCGGATTCTTCTAAAACTGGAACCGTTGGGTTTGTATCGAAAAGTGCTTTCTAACGAATATTAAAGATTTGAAATCTAATGGTTGGATTTGGAATTATGTCCAAATCAAATTTGGAAAAGTAGGGGTGTAAATCGGTCGGACCGGACCGGACGGAGGTGTGTTCAGTTTATGTCCTAAAAAAAATCGAATCGAACACGGACCGGACCAAATTTTTTTCGAACAAATTTCGTTGTCCTAATTCGCGTCCTAAATAAAATCGGTCGGACACGGACACGGGCGGACTAGGTCGGACTCGGTCGGACATGACTATTTATATTATATTTTGTACATTTTACTAGTCATTTTCTCAACTATATGCCAAATTTCAAGTAATTCAGACGAATTCCGACGAGCTCGGACCAGACATGAATTTTTCTCGTGCAAATCTTATTGTCCTAACTCGTGTCCTAAATGAAAATCGGACACACTCAGACGGACGTATTTCGGTCACGGACACGAACGGACATCGGACGTTCGGACAAAATTTACAGCCCTATGGAAAAGGTTGTTGTAAGTGCAGTTCGATGGTCGTTTATGGAAATCGACTGTACTGGCCTTGATAAAATTATTAAAAATATCAATAATTAGTGTAAAATCATAAAAAATGATTTGGAAAGAATTGGGATGAAAAATTCCATATTTGAAAAGATAAAAATAGATTTGTATTGAAATGAACTAGTTTTGAATTAGAATAATAAATCCAATATTTTTAAAATAAATAAATTGGATTTGAAATGGTTTTAAAAATAACCAGGATTTCCAATATATGAATTGGAATGGATTTGAATCGAAATTATGGTCAGAATATTTCAAAATTGGATTTCGTGATTATACGTAGATTGTGGAGGAATTTGGAAGATATATATATATTGTTATTCCAATAAGATATTTGTTGGTTTCAGAATTTGATATTGAATATAAGCCGATATATTTTCTATTCAGAGCCTTGTATTTAATATCAAATTGGATTTTGGGTTCGTCATGAATGGTATCTTTAATAATACAGTTCTTGAATCGAATGGAGTTAAGAAAATTAGAAACTAACTGGAGATTAGTTAAGTTGAATGGTTTCCTCGGTATCGATCTAATGTTGGTTTCGGCCTACGGGGTTAATACTTTGGGGATTGTTCTCTTACTAATTTACGTTTAGAGGCTAATGCGAATTGGGTTTATTGTGAACTCTGTTTTTAACGACATTCGTTCTTTAACCCGATTTACAGTGAAATGTGATTTGAGATTTATAAATCTTTTTATTTAGATTTAATGGGAATTTTCCAAGGTAACGTTTTTCAATCTATTATATTATATGAAAGCACAATCTTTCATCAAAGTCCCTTCGGTTCCACTTTTGTCCAAAAATATATGATTGTGCCATCTGTCCCACCGTATAATCGATCGGCCTCAGTTTCCCAAGGAATAGAATACCATCGGTTCCTCAATTGTTCGTTTCTTTATTTTACGCGTTTTCATTTTCACTTACCGTATACATCATTAACCGCTCTGCTTCTCTTCTCATTTTACCATCTTTTTTCCCCAAAAATCGCTCGCTCCCTTCCCCTTCTCATTTTACCCACAGATCCATTGAACCCAAAAATCGCTCCCTTCCCCTTCTCATTACCTGCGACGCAGCTGCCGGTCCTCCCCGTTTCCATCTCCAAATCTATTTAATCCGTGGTTTCTCCCATCCCTCTCGGAACTCTCCCTTATAGTCGACAGCAGATAACATATGCCATTTTTACTGCGTTTTTTGTCCTTCTTTACGCCTATTACCAATTTGTTCCTATTTATTAGACCTGAAATGGAAGGACTCATCCGACCATCATAATCACCATCTGCTGCTACGAGCCTTTCGACGGATGCAACTTTATCGCAACCTAAATTCTTTCTGCAGTAAATATCAGGTAGAATTTCATGCCATAAATTCATATACTATTTGTCTTTTTTGGTTATTTTCTGTTACCCCCTTATTAAGTGCATCCTCGATCTTCTTTGGCATTAGTTGTAAGAAATTTGTGATGTACTTATTGACTTAATCATAGCTGGCTTTAAGCTCTCACAGGCACTGTCCCAGTACAACTTATCATTGATGGGTCTGTAACATTTCCGCAATCGACATAAAGCTCAAGTCATTAATGGTAATTTGTGTAAATTTATAATTTACAAATTAAGATCTTCGGACTTGGCATGGTTATGTTTATTTATACATTTTTATTGTGATTTTTTTTCTTTTATATTCTTCTATTTGAAAATAATTAATATGAGTTTGGTTTTTTTAATTCAAGCTTCAAGTTATGCAAGTAATGCTATATTACAAAGCATGATTGACATATAAACTGAATGTCAATCAGTCTTCATTCAATTTTCCTTTATTTACTATGCTTTAAACTTCATGTTGCATATACCTATTTTTTTTGTTAAAAATGCAATCTTCAATATTTGTTTATAAATATTAACTTTGATTTACTCAAATTAGTTTGAAATATTATAAAAACTTCAGTATTAGGAAAAAGAAAGTCAGTATTTCAAGATTAACTTCAATCTTGATTTTTTTTTTTTTTTTTTTTTTTGCGTGAGGTTAACACTGGACAAACAAGTCCAACATGTCAAAATCATGATTGAGGAAAATTTCTGCAATATTTATGTTAATTTTGCATGCTTTAGTTTCATCTATTATTATATTAAATATAAATGGAGTAATAGTATTTTGCTGTTCGACATTCCTATTATATTTTTTTAATAATTTCTTTCATATTGAATTAATTTTTTATTGGTTTCCTAATTAATGTTTGGATACAAACCTCAAAACATGGTTTTATCCTTTGAAATATCATCAAAGTCATAGAGAAAGTTATTTAGATTGGGAATAAATTCTCATACCTATGTATTAAATTATAGAGGCATCATTCAAATTAGATTCGTATTAGCAACTAAGCATATGAATTTGCAAGTCATCAAAGATTCATTAGTGATAAATATTAAGGGATGAGGAGGAGAGTTATTGGAGAGGAACAATTGCAATTTTTATTGATGCAAAACATGATACAAAGAGCACATATATATAGTGCTATAAGCCCAACGGCTAGTGCAAAATATACCAAATATGTATGAGCCTAACGGCTAGTATTAAATATACCAAGTATGCATGAGCCTAACGGCTAATAGATAATGACAAAGCATGCTAAATATGATAAAAACGTGTTCACACTCTAACGGCTCTATTGTAACGACTCTATTGTCTTCGTTATGCCCCCTCAGTTCGAACTAGGGTTTCCTTGCTCATTCTGGCTTCCGCCTACACTGATAACGCGAAGTTCCTCTCTCATTCTGATGAAATTTTTGGTCGAAAGGGCCTTTGTGAGAGCATCTGCTCTCTGATAGTATGCGGGCACATGACATATTGCAAGTCTTCCTGATTGCGTTCTTTCTCTCACAAAGTGGAGATCAATTTCAAGATGTTTCGTCCTTGAATGTTGAATAGGGTTTAGAGATAAAGATACTGTGCTCTTATTATCGCACCAAATGACCGGCTTTCGTCTTGGAGTGAAACCAAGCTCCTCCATCAGTGATTCTATCCACATGATTTCGGCTGTAGCGCTTGCCAGTGCACGGTACTCAGCCTCTGTGCTAGATCTTGATGCGGTCTGTTGTTTCTTCGTATACCAGGAAATGATATTGGAACCGAGGTAAACGCAGTATCCTGAGACAGACTTTCGATCGTCAATATCGTTGGCCCAATCGGCATCGCTAAAGCACTGTAAGTTAAGTTCCTTTTCTGAATTTAGGCGTATGCCGTAATGTTTTGTGCCTTGTAAGTATCGTAACACTTTCTTTAATGCCATCCAATGTTCTGATAAAGGGTTCTGCATGTATTGACTGAGTTTATTGACGTTGTAGCATATGTCTGGTCGAGTAATAGTTGCGTATTGTAACGCTTCTATTATGCTTCTATATTGTTTGGCATTGTCGATAGCTTCTCCTTTATGCTTAGATAGTCTTAGGTTACTAATCATAGGTGTAGGTAATGGGTTTGCCTTGTGCATATTTGCCCTTTGCAGTATTTCAGTGATATAATTTTGTTGGGATAATATTAATTCACCATTGTTTTTCCTAATCACTTGTATTCCAAGAAATTTTTTTAGTTCCCCCAAGTCTTTAATGGCGAAATTTTGATCCAGCTTGTGTACGATTCTGTTTATTTCGTCGCTGTTGTCTCCTGTTATTAGCATGTCGTCAACGTATACTAGAATGAACACAATTCCATGTATGCCCTTCTTCATATATAGAGAACTGTCCAATTTAACTTGTGAGAAACCCATGTTAGACAAAGTTGACTTTAGCTTTTCATACCAAGCTCTCGAAGCTTGTTTTAAGCCATATATTGCTTTGTGTAGTTTGCATACTTTATCACCAGTACCATATCCTTCAGGCTGTTGCATGTATACCTCTTCAGTCAATTCCCCATTCAAAAAAGCATTGTTGACGTCCAGTTGCCTCACATTCCATCCTTTGTTTAGAGCAATGGTCAGTATAATTCTGATGGTTGTGGGTTTTATGACTGGGGAAAAAGTTTCATTGAAATCAAAACCAAATTGTTGCGCGTAACCTTTTGCAACCAATCTGGCCTTGTATTTGTCAATAGATCCATCTTCTTTTCTTTTTATTTTGTATGTCCACCTACAACCAATCACATTTTTGTGTTTTGGTTGAGTCACTAAGCTCCAAGTGTTGTTTTTTATGAAAGCTTTATATTCAGTGCCCATTGCCTCCTTCCATTTATTTGATCTTATAGCCTGAGTGAAATTCAATGGTTCGATCTCACTGGCAGAAATATTATATACCTTGGGTTTGAAGATGCCTCTCTTTGACCTGGTGATCATGTGATGTCCAGTTAATTGTGGTGGTGTTTGCTGCTGTGTATCATTGTTGCTGGTAGTGTCAACATGGATGTTGTTTTCTGTATCTTCACTATACTGCATGTTTTGATGTATGTTTGTATCTTCTGAGTCATTGTGTGTCTCATTGGTTTGCTCATTTGTTCGATCCATAGTTTCTTCCTGGGTGTTTAAATTGCTTATGCGTTGTTGCTCTTCATTTCTATTAATTGAAGGTGGTTCAGTAATGAATGGCTCGAACCGCATGTTATTGTTTATGCTTTGCTCCCCATCCTTTTTGCCGATTTGCTTTTCTGCATAAGGAAACTTGTTTTCATCAAATATCACATGTCTAGAAACATATATTTTTTCATTTTTGTCCATGCACTTATAACCTTTTTGGTTTTGTGCATACCCAATGAATGTGCATGGGCTTGATCTCATACTTAGTTTATGATTGTTATAGTCTCTCAAACATAGAAAACATAGACACCCATAGCCTTTCAGAAAACCATATTCTGGTCTAACGCTGTATATCATTTCATGAGGGCTTTTATTGTTTAAGACTTTGGTTGGCAACTTGATAATGAGGAATACAGATGTGTAGAAAGCTTCATTCCAATATTTCATGGGTAATGAGCTTTGTGATAACAAAGTTAGACCAGTCTCTACTGTCTGTCGATGTTTTCTTTCGACTAAACCATTTTGTTCGGACGTATGCGGGCAAGTTAATCTATGTTTGATCCCTCTTTTGAGAAAGTAATTAGTTAGAGGTTTAAACTCAGCTCCCCCATCCGTCTGAACAACCTTAACAATACTGTTCATTTGTTTTTCGACATGAGTTATAAATTGCATAACTGTATTGCAAACTTCTGATTTAGTTTTCAGCATGTATATCCAAGTATATCTAGAATAAGCATCCACAAAAGAAAGATAATACCTTTGTCCCTGATATGAATTTATAGGCGCGGGTCCCCACAAGTCAGCGGCTATATGTTCCAGTGGCTCATTATAGCTGGTTTCAGAATCACTAAAAGGGAGCTTGTGGCTCTTGCCGAGTTGGCATTGCGTGCATGTGTGTTTGATAGGTACATTTTTATAATGAATGTTATTACTACGCAGAACAGTCTTAACAGTTTCTAGATTATGATGTCCTAATTTTACATGCCAAGAATTAATCACGTTACATTCACTGCTATTATTGTCATAATCAACGTTATTGCAACTATTCCTAATACAGTCATTGTCACTACTAGCATCTACATTATTGTACCAGAATTCTCCACTTGAGTTTGCAGTCTTGAATTTGTATAAACCATTGTATAGGTTACCTCGAAATAATATTTCATGATTTAGGGAATCTTTAACTAAACAAAACTTAGGATGATATTCAAAGTAAACATTATTGTCGTTGGAAAATTTTGATACACTTAACAAATTTTTATTAATCGTAGGTACCCTAAGAAGATTGTTTAATTTGAGTTGTCTTTTCCCAAAGATAGTCCCTTTGCCTATGTGTGTGATACTAGCAGTGCTACCATTACCCATATGGAAATTTCTCATACCTGAGTAATTTCTGCTCCCAATGTTTAAATTTTGAAGATTGCTAGTTATGTGGTGAGTCGCTCCTGAGTCAGGGTACCATTCTTCGAAGCCATTGTCTTCATTTTTTACTTCATCATTATCTGCAGCTGTAACGACCCGGATTTTTGAGCAGTTTATTTTAAATAATTAATATCGTCGAAATAGTGAGTTGATAATATAAATGTTATTTTATATTGAGTGATCGATTCAATAATCGAAATACGATTTATTTTGATAATTATTTTTATCAATGAATTTAATGAAAATCGTCGATTTAATATTGATGGTTTGTATAAAGATCGAATTACATTTCAGAACATGTTCAGTTAAGTTTAGAATAACATAATAATCTAATAACATCAGTCATTGGGTTAGATTAGCGATTCAGGATGGTGCGTTATAGGACCACGAGATATTTTCAACTAATATACCAAAGTAAAATATATTTATACGTTACATCAGCCGACCTCCTTCTGTAATGAGCCACCCTGAAGTTTCAAATCACACAGCCTGTTCTTCCTCGAGTTGTAAAATTGGTCTCCCTCCTTCAAATATCTAAGAGACAACATTTTAATGCCTGTCTGCTCTCGCGCCTATATAATTAGCCTTTTCCTTCATAATTTTGGTCCATTTTCTAAAAACCAATTCGAGTCTTCTGTTTTCCCTTTTTCCATTTCAATCGGAAAACCGATTCCACTAAAAAAAAAGAAGAAGAAGAATCGCAAAGGGAGATCGCGAGTCTACGAAGTTCGACATCGCGACAACAGCCTTTGCGAATCAAGGAGTAATCGGGTTTTTTCGTGGGTTCTTCTGAGCTAGGATGAAGGGTGCGACATGATTGTGGTGAGGGTTAGCGTCATCTGGAGCTGGTATCGAATGGGTTTATGGGGGTGCGAGTTTCGAATTTGGATTGGGAAGCAGTGCGTGGAGGTTGGGTGAACGTGCTAAGAACAGAACGAAGAGGGAGGGGTGCAAACTGGACAGTAGAGGTTTGGGTGATTGTGTAGTCCGTTGGGTGTTCGACAGTGGAGTTACCGCTGTTAAAGGAAGAAGAAGGCATTATCTTGAGGTAAGAAATTTAGTTAATTTAAATTAATTAAGGTTAACATATAAGATTTATTTTTATTTAATAGAATCTGGTGTTTGGTTAAATATATAATAGCTCATTTAACTCACACATATATAAGTATTGTATTAAATGTATACAAGGTAATTTAAATAAAATTTATTTACTTAATATTTTCTTATTTAAATTAAAACGTGCAAAAAGGTGTGTAATGTCATTTTAACTAAGGAAGATCATATGTAGGTATGCATAAGATTTTATCATGGTTAGATATTTAATTTTAAATTGATTTGTGAGGGTTAATTTAGAAAGGGAAAACAGATAAAAAGTAAATAAATTTGTTGTTTATCTATTTAAGCGGTAAATGTATAAAAGGGGTTTAATGTTTAAAATACATAGAATAAATATTTTATTTATGGTGTGGATAATTTAAATTTATAATTTGTTTAATCGTCGAATAAAATAAAATATCATAGAAATAAATTCATTCCAGACAATTCGAGATGGTTCGGTGGAGATGACTCATCATCGAGATGATGGGAATTAAAATCGGAATGCATAACAGTGCTGATAAAACAAAGTATATTGGATAATATGGAAAATACCTCGCGACAAAGTTTGGATTGAGTCAGAAGGGGATCAAATAAAAGAAAATCTCGGTGAGTAAATCTCATTCACCTTTAGAATTATTTTTATTTCATTAAAAATAATTGTTTGTTGCTTGTGTGAATATTTTCTGGTTGTTTTATATATATTAGTTATTTAGGCTATATATATATATTGGGTTGATTGATTGGTTGGATTCCCGCAGTCTCATTAGCGGATGCCCGCAGTTTCATAGCGGATGATTACCCTATACGCCCCATGCTATGATTAGTGGATGACCTTCTATACCACGATATTCTGCCACGAAGCAGAATGGGTATTATTTATGTGCTAACATCTGTGGATGCAGGGAAACAGGTTGGAGGAATCCAACTGGAGTCCTCAAAAATATATTATTTGTTTGTTTGTTGGTTGTTTGATTTCATATATATTCATATATGATGTGTTAAAAACCAAATGATTGAAAATTGGGTGATTTGATTGTTTTAAATATCACTGGGCCAATTGTTAATTTATTAAAATATCATGAGAAGGATATTTGAGGTTTAAAAAGGGAAATTCTGTTTTTCTCAAATAGAATTTGAAATGCAAGTAGAATTTAAAAATATAGGATTTCAAAGTGGAATTTTGAAATAGAATTTTGAAATGAAATTTCAACATAGAACTTGAAATAGAATTTTTAAGTAGAAATTTAAATAGAATTTAAATATTAGAAAGGAGTTGAAATATTTGAAATACAAAAGAAATTTCAAATAGGATTTGGAATGGAATTTTTAAATATATAATTCAAATAAAATTTGAGTATAACATTTGAATATAGAATTTGAATAAAGAAATTTCAAAATTTGAAATTAAATATAGAAATTCAAATAGAGTTTGAATAAAGGAAATTCAAAAGGGGATTTGAATAGTAGAATTAGGAAAGGAGTTTAAATATTTGAATTTTTATAGAAAAGAAAAGAAGTTTGAATATTAGAAATTCAAATCGAAGTTCAAATAGAATTTGAATATGCGAAATTAGCATGAAATATAGAATTTGAATTCAAATGAATTAAAATAGAGTTTGAATCCATAGGAATTCAAATAAAGAAAACTCAAATAGAGATTTGAATATGAAAATTCAAATGGAGTTTGAAATGGGAAATTGGAATTAGTAAATTCAAATAGAGATTTGAATAAAGAATTTCAAAATAGAATTTGAAATGAACTTTGAAAATAGGATTTCAAAGTAGGATTGAAATAGGATTTCAAAATAGGAAATCCAAATAGTTTTGAAATAGAATTTGAATTCAAGGGAATTGAAATAAAATTTGAATTCAAAGGAATTCAAATGGGATTGGAATAAAGGAAATTCAAAAATGGAATTTCAAATAAAAGGAAATGTAATTTGAAATATTGGGAGTTTCAAATAAGAGAAAAATGGAATTTGAAACATTTAGAATTTCAATTAGAAATTTAAATGGAGTTTGGATATTTAAATTCAAGTATGAATTTCAAATATAGAAATTCAAAAAGGAGTTGAATTAAGGTGGAAATTAAATAGAGGATTTGAAATGGAATTCGAATAAAGGATTTGAAATGGAATTCGAATAAAGGATTTCAAATGGGATTTGAATACAGGATTAAAAACTATGGAATTTGAAATGTAAAGATTCAAATGGAATTTGGAATATATATATATATATTAGAAGGGAGTTGAATTCATTTAACGAAGTTTAAAGGTTTATATATATAAATATAATTAAAACGAACTCGCCACAGCGCTGCAGTTCGTAAAATGGCGATTCGAACTTCAATCGAGTATACAGAACTCAATTGGGGTCGGAATTCTTTGAAACAAGAAACGTCAGGACCGGTTTGATAATAGTTTTCTAATGAAAGAGAAAAATATGAATTTCGTCGTATAGATTTTGAGTTATGTCAAAATCAAATTTTCAGAAAAACAGCGCCAGAACTATTTAAAAACCATAACGGTTTATTTCATGTTATAAAAGGATTTTAAACCAATAAAATCCGAATTTCTATTTAGAAAATCTCAGATTTGAGTTATAAACTATATGTGAACTCAGGTGGAGTAATGAATTGATTTTTGAAACAGAAATCAGATTTTTGATTATTGAATAGAATTAACTAATTCGAATAGTAATTAGTAAATGAGATGTTGAATCGATATTGGGCCTTAAATAAGTGAATTCGATTTGAAAAGTTATATTCGAAATAGAAAAGAGAACTAGAATTGAAATTGAAATCCAATTTGGTTATGAACGAGTTAAATATTTTGTTTGAAAATGCTATGTTCAAACAAAGGAGTAAAATAGGCAAAATGGCCGATTTAAAGAATAAGTGGGCGGAACTGAATTCAAACGATTAGATAGTGTTGAATTGAATTGAAAACAGGTGAACATGTGTTAGACAGGTACATGGTGAAGTATATGAAGATTTAAATTTATGTGCTCGACAAAAAGGTACATGTTTAATTCATATATGAGTTTTATGCGCCGTATCGGCAAGCCGCTTGGCTTTTTCTTTTTCTTTTCGAGATGAGAAGATACCGGGAAGCTATTTGAAATTTCCCGATGCTCCCGATACAGGGGAGGTTATGGCGAAATTTTCCGGAAATTTAAGGAGTTAGAATATTTTTAAGATATTTTGATAATTAGAAATCATTGTATCGACGTATTGAATTCGATAGATAAGTGAATATAAAAATCGAATATTGTAAACAAAAAGGGATAGAGATAAGGGATAGAAATTGTTTCAATTGCAAATAGAGATATTTTCTAATATATAGAAAATAAAAGAAGTTGATATTGGGAAATGTTTTCCAAATAGCGTAAAGGGCCAATATGGTTATTGAAAATATTTGATTAACAAATATTGATAAGGAAATGGAGAAGAGATTTAATTAATGAAATATTAATTAAAGAGCCCAGTGATTTGTTTGATATGTTTGGATGAACACTTGTTTTTATTCGATAGTTAAATCACAGACTATCGAAGTTTTGACCATCGTTGTCAATATGGAGAGACCGGTTGGATTATTATCCGAAGAACCACTCCGTATCGGCATAAGCGTTGCGAACCAAGTATGCTGAATATATTGAAGACGGAGTAAAGTGCAAGGGCTTTTCTATTAAATAGAAATAGTGCCTTCGGTTTCGTTCAATCCCAGAACGAACGTAAATGGACGAATGTCTGACAGAGTATTTCCAATGATCAAATGGGTTGGTCTGTATGAATGTATATGGTTGCAACGGATTTATCCCTTAGCATAATATCCAGAATATTTGTGCAAACTCAACTAGTGATTAACGGATCTGACAATGTGGCATTCAAAGTGTTTGTGCTATTAATGAATGGTAAGTATTCGTAGCCTCAGGCCTCAACAACCGGGAAAGGACAAAAATCGGGCAGGCAGCATGGCTATGTGGGTCGCACCCATTAGGGTGTATAATCACCTATCTATAGAAATTCCTTTTGTTTCTAAATCTATCGATTCTGCCCATTCGGGAAACGGTGGTTTGAGTCCAACCGTTGGTGATATACATTCGATACACTCAAGCGAAATGAGTGGTCGGTCATGTGTGGGCCGGGTTACAAGATGTTCTTGTTGAACCCAGTGTATTCCTCTCTAGAGATACACTAGCGGGAGGTGGTTCCATACCTTGTCATGTTGGAAATCCAATCTCCAATAAGCGCCTTGCGGTTTTTGATTTTATACTATATATGTGGAGCGTGAGATGCAAGCGTTCTGCTATTTGGTTATTTACTTGATGTAGACATTATTATAATATCACGGGATTTTCGTGTCAAAGTGTTTTGGGTTATAGTAAGGTAAAAACCGTCCATGTTTATGTGTGGGCTGGTCTTACTATTATCTTTTCTTTCGAAAAAGGGTTTTGAAGGTTAAACAAGTGGTTGGAGTTTACTCACACCAGTCCCATGACTGACCCGGAGTTTATTTTGTTTTGTTTTCCCTAAACTCTTGGGTGCTCAAATTTGTACGGGCAGTCAAGTAGTCGGGATTTCACAGATTCATTTGAAGAAGCTGGAAGCAGGAGTCTTCACCGGTTAGCTATAGGCTATCATATATTCCGCTGTGGACCTTGTTTGTATCTGGAAACAGGAGTTTATAACTGTTCCAGAAATGACTGTTGTGCTCTGATGATGGTATGTATATAAAGCTACTGATTTGTATTTCAAAAGTTATGTTATATAATATATTTCATTCGTTCCGCTGTGAGTTTGTGATCTTCGATTTTCTTCTATTCTAATATTTCTTTCTTTCTATTTCTCATCCTCTATCTTCTTTCTATTAATGGTTCGTATTTCTGTGTTATTTGGGTTGGACGTGGGTTGTATTTAGTCAACCCAGATAGCTCGAATCTGCGGGTCGTTTCAGTTGGTATCAGAGCTTAGGTTGAGCGAACACCTAGGCTTGTGTGGCATGTGCTCATTAGAGATAGGATCAGTAGTATCCTAGAATGAGTTGAGTATATATATATGAGAGAGCGTATTTGTTAGTTGATATTAAAGTTATTTTATATTGTGTTGGCTAGTCTGTTGAGTGGTTTATGAATTCTGATCGAATAGTGGGACGCCACAAAGTCGATAGGAATTTCTAAACACTTGAACAGAAGATTGAACACGATATTGTTTTTAAGTAGGTAAATGAAATAATTTTACCCAAAATTTCTATTTTGATATAGAAAGAATAATTTTCTAGAATTATTATATGGATGTGTTGGATGTTGATTTTATAATCAAATGAGATTGTAAACTTAGAATGGTTATTTATAACCAAATAGAAATTGTATAGGAATTAAATATACAAATGAGATGAATTAGAATTTAATTCAAACCAGAATTTGGAATTTAAATCCTGCGAGGTTTGGAAAATATTTTCAAAGTATATTAAATAATATAGCTTTGTTTGTAAAGGATTTGAAGAAATACCATCTTTGAATGGATTTTAGAAGTGATAAAGCACTGAACTCACTTCAGTGGCTGGGAAATAATACTGATGATGATTGCAACATCATCAGTGTTCATTTCCGAGTTCTAAGTGATGAATTGCTACCTTAGAAAAAGTTTTTGATGGAAATTTGTTTGAAAGAAAACAAATTGGTTTGAATATTCAAATGTTTTGAATTTGAGATGGAAATAAATATATGTATATTTTTATGGGATTTCAAAAGAATTTGAAATAGAAACCCGGGAATTTGAATTTTGGAATTTAAAATTTAACTTGAGCAAGTTAAATAGATTGAAGCAAATAAATTGAGTAAAACCAATCTGGATGAGTTGAATACATATGACTTGAATATGAAATGAATGTGAATATATATGAGATGTAATATAAACGAGAACCAAAAGTTTTGGTCAGACTGAATTTGTTGCAATATGAGGAGTTGAGTTTCAACATAAGTGGATTGTTGAAAGGTAATGGATTTGTATCATTTTTCCTACCTTAGCAATTTCGAGGACGAAATTATTTTAAGGGGGGAAGAATGTAACGACCCGGATTTTTGAGCAGTTTATTTTAAATAATTAATATCGTCGAAATAGTGAGTTGATAATATAAATGTTATTTTATATTGAGTGATCGATTCAATAATCGAAATACGATTTATTTTGATAATTATTTTTATCAATGAATTTAATGAAAATCGTCGATTTAATATTGATGGTTTGTATAAAGATCGAATTACATTTCAGAACATGTTCAGTTAAGTTTAGAATAACATAATAATCTAATAACATCAGTCATTGGGTTAGATTAGCGATTCAGGATGGTGCGTTATAGGACCACGAGATATTTTCAACTAATATACCAAAGTAAAATATATTTATACGTTACATCAGCCGACCTCCTTCTGTAATGAGCCACCCTGAAGTTTCAAATCACACAGCCTGTTCTTCCTCGAGTTGTAAAATTGGTCTCCCTCCTTCAAATATCTAAGAGACAACATTTTAATGCCTGTCTGCTCTCGCGCCTATATAATTAGCCTTTTCCTTCATAATTTTGGTCCATTTTCTAAAAACCAATTCGAGTCTTCTGTTTTCCCTTTTTCCATTTCAATCGGAAAACCGATTCCACTAAAAAAAAAAAATAAGAAGAAGAATCGCAAAGGGAGATCGCGAGTCTACGAAGTTCGACATCGCGACAACAGCCTTTGCGAATCAAGGAGTAATCGGGTTTTTTCGTGGGTTCTTCTGAGCTAGGATGAAGGGTGCGACATGATTGTGGTGAGGGTTAGCGTCATCTGGAGCTGGTATCGAATGGGTTTATGGGGGTGCGAGTTTCGAATTTGGATTGGGAAGCAGTGCGTGGAGGTTGGGTGAACGTGCTAAGAACAGAACGAAGAGGGAGGGGTGCAAACTGGACAGTAGAGGTTTGGGTGATTGTGTAGTCCGTTGGGTGTTCGACAGTGGAGTTACCGCTGTTAAAGGAAGAAGAAGGCATTATCTTGAGGTAAGAAATTTAGTTAATTTAAATTAATTAAGGTTAACATATAAGATTTATTTTTATTTAATAGAATCTGGTGTTTGGTTAAATATATAATAGCTCATTTAACTCACACATATATAAGTATTGTATTAAATGTATACAAGGTAATTTAAATAAAATTTATTTACTTAATATTTTCTTATTTAAATTAAAACGTGCAAAAAGGTGTGTAATGTCATTTTAACTAAGGAAGATCATATGTAGGTATGCATAAGATTTTATCATGGTTAGATATTTAATTTTAAATTGATTTGTGAGGGTTAATTTAGAAAGGGAAAACAGATAAAAAGTAAATAAATTTGTTGTTTATCTATTTAAGCGGTAAATGTATAAAAGGGGTTTAATGTTTAAAATACATAGAATAAATATTTTATTTATGGTGTGGATAATTTAAATTTATAATTTGTTTAATCGTCGAATAAAATAAAATATCATAGGAATAAATTCATTCCAGACAATTCGAGATGGTTCGGTGGAGATGACTCATCATCGAGATGATGGGAATTAAAATCGGAATGCATAACAGTGCTGATAAAACAAAGTATATTGGATAATATGGAAAATACCTCGCGACAAACTTTGGATTGAGTCAGAAGGGGATCGAATAAAAGAAAATCTCGGTGAGTAAATCTCACTCACCTTTAGAATTATTTTTATTTCATTAAAAATAATTGTTTGTTGCTTGTGTGAATATTTTCTGGTTGTTTTATATATATTAGTTATTTAGGCTATATATATATATATATATATTGGGTTGATTGATTGGTTGGATTCCCGCAGTCTCATTAGCGGATGCCCGCAGTTTCATAGCAGATGATTACCCTATACGCCCCATGCTATGATTAGTGGATGACCTTCTATACCACGATATTCTGCCACGAAGCAGAATGGGTATTATTTATGTGCTAACATCTGTGGATGCAGGGAAACAGGTTGGAGGAATCCAACTGGATTCCTCAAAAATATATTATTTGTTTGTTTGTTGGTTGTTTGATTTCATATATATTCATATATGATGTGTTAAAAACCAAATGATTGAAAATTGGGTGATTTGATTGTTTTAAATATCACTGGGCCAATTGTTAATTTATTAAAATATCATGAGAAGGATATTTGAGGTTTAAAAAGGGAAATTCTGTTTTTCTCAAATAGAATTTGAAATGCAAGTAGAATTTAAAAATATAGGATTTCAAAGTGGAATTTTGAAATAGAATTTTGAAATGAAATTTCAACATAGAACTTTAAATAGAATTTTTAAGTAGAAATTTAAATAGAATTTAAATATTAGAAAGGAGTTGAAATATTTGAAATACAAAAGAAATTTCAAATAGGATTTGGAATGGAATTTTTAAATATATAATTCAAATAAAATTTGAGTATAACATTTGAATATAGAATTTGAATAAAGAAATTTCAAAATTTGAAATTAAATATAGAAATTCAAATAGAGTTTGAATAAAGGAAATTCAAAAGGGGATTTGAATAGTAGAATTAGGAAAGGAGTTTAAATATTTGAATTTTTATAGAAAAGAAAAGAAGTTTGAATATTAGAAATTCAAATCGAAGTTCAAATAGAATTTGAATATGCGAAATTAGCATGAAATATAGAATTTGAATTCAAATGAATTAAAATAGAGTTTGAATCCATAGGAATTCAAATAAAGAAAACTCAAATAGAGATTTGAATATGAAAATTCAAATGGAGTTTGAAATGGGAAATTGGAATTAGTAAATTCAAATAGAGATTTGAATAAAGAATTTCAAAATAGAATTTGAAATGAACTTTGAAAATAGGATTTCAAAGTAGGATTGAAATAGGATTTCAAAATAGGAAATCCAAATAGTTTTGAAATAGAATTTGAATTCAAGGGAATTGAAATAAAATTTGAATTCAAAGGAATTCAAATGGGATTGGAATAAAGGAAATTCAAAAATGGAATTTCAAATAAAAGGAAATGTAATTTGAAATATTGGGAGTTTCAAATAAGAGAAAAATGGAATTTGAAACATTTAGAATTTCAATTAGAAATTTAAATGGAGTTTGGATATTTAAATTCAAGTATGAATTTCAAATATAGAAATTCAAAAAGGAGTTGAATTAAGGTGGAAATTAAATAGTGGATTTGAAATGGAATTCGAATAAAGGATTTGAAATGGAATTCGAATAAAGGATTTCAAATGGGATTTGAATACAGGATTAAAAACTATGGAATTTGAAATGTAAAGATTCAAATGGAATTTGGAATATATATATATATATATATTAGAAGGGAGTTGAATTCATTTAACGAAGTTTAAAGGTTTATATATATAAATATAATTAAAACGAACTCGCCACAGCGCTGCAGTTCGTAAAATGGCGATTCGAACTTCAATCGAGTATACAGAACTCAATTGGGGTCGGAATTCTTTGAAACAAGAAACGTCAGGACCGGTTTGATAATAGTTTTCTAATGAAAGAGAAAAATATGAATTTCGTCGTATAGATTTTGAGTTATGTCAAAATCAAATTTTCAGAAAAACAGCGCCAGAACTATTTAAAAACCATAACGGTTTATTTCATGTTATAAAAGGATTTTAAACCAATAAAATCCGAATTTCTATTTAGAAAATCTCAGATTTGAGTTATAAACTATATGTGAACTCAGGTGGAGTAATGAATTGATTTTTGAAACAGAAATCAGATTTTTGATTATTGAATAGAATTAACTAATTCGAATAGTAATTAGTAAATGAGATGTTGAATCGATATTGGGCCTTAAATAAGTGAATTCGATTTGAAAAGTTATATTCGAAATAGAAAAGAGAACTAGAATTGAAATTGAAATCCAATTTGGTTATGAACGAGTTAAATATTTTGTTTGAAAATGCTATGTTCAAACAAAGGAGTAAAATAGGCAAAATGGACGATTTAAAGAATAAATGGGCGGAACTGAATTCAAACGATTAGATAGTGTTGAATTGAATTGAAAACAGGTGAACATGTGTTAGACAGGTACATGGTGAAGTATATGAAGATTTAAATTTATGTGCTCGACAAAAAGGTACATGTTTAATTCATATATGAGTTTTATGCGCTGTATCGGCAAGCCGCTTGGCTTTTTCTTTTCGAGATGAGAAGATACCGGGAAGCTATTTGAAATTTCCCGATGCTCCCGATACAGGGGAGGTTATGGCGAAATTTTCCGGAAATTTAAGGAGTTAGAATATTTTTAAGATATTTTGATAATTAGAAATCATTGTATCGACGTATTGAATTCGATAGATAAGTGAATATAAAAATTGAATATTGTAAACAAAAAGGGATAGAGATAAGGGATTGAAATTGTTTCAATTGCAAATAGAGATATTTTCTAATATATAGAAAATAAAAGAAGTTGATATTGGGAAATGTTTTCCAAATAGCGTAAAGGGCCAATATGGTTATTGAAAATATTTGATTAACAAATATTGATAAGGAAATGGAGAAGAGATTTAATTAATGAAATATTAATTAAAGAGCCCAGTGATTTGTTTGATATGTTTGGATGAACACTTGTTTTTATTCGATAGTTAAATCACAGACTATCGAAGTTTTGACCATCGTTGTCAATATGGAGAGACCAGTTGGATTATTATCCGAAGAACCACTCCGTATCGGCATAAGCGTTGCGAACCAAGTATGCTGAATATATTGAAGACGGAGTAAAGTGCAAGGGCTTTTCTATTAAATAGAAATAGTGCCTTCGGTTTCGTTCAATCCCAGAACGAACGTAAATGGACGAATGTCTGACAGAGTATTTCCAATGATCAAATGGGTTGGTCTGTATGAATGTATATGGTTGCAACGGATTTATCCCTTAGCATAATATCCAGAATATTTGTGCAAACTCAACTAGTGATTAACGGATCTGACAATGTGGCATTCAAAGTGTTTGTGCTATTAATGAATGGTAAGTATTCGTAGCCTCAGGCCTCAACAACCGGGAAAGGACAAAAATCGGGCAGGCAGCATGGCTATGTGGGTCGCACCCATTAGGGTGTATAATCACCTATCTAGAGAAATTCCTTTTGTTTCTAAATCTATCGATTCTGCCCATTCGGGAAACGGTGGTTTGAGTCCAACCGTTGGTGATATACATTCGATACACTCAAGCGAAATGAGTGGTCGGTCATGTGTGGGCCGGGTTACAAGATGTTCTTGTTGAACCCAGTGTATTCCTCTCTAGAGATACACTAGCGGGAGGTGGTTCCATTCCTTGTCATGTTGGAAATCCAATCTCCAATAAGCGCCTTGCGGTTTTTGATTTTATACTATATATGTGGAGCGTGAGATGCAAGCGTTCTGCTATTTGGTTATTTACTTGATGTAGACATTATTATAATATCACGGGATTTTCGTGTCAAAGTGTTTTGGGTTATAGTAAGGTAAAAACCGTCCATGTTTATGTGTGGGCTGGTCTTACTATTATCTTTTCTTTCGAAAAAGGGTTTTGAAGGTTAAACAAGTGGTTGGAGTTTACTCACACCAGTCCCATGACTGACCCGGAGTTTATTTTGTTTTGTTTTCCCTAAACTCTTGGGTGCTCAAATTTGTACGGGCAGTCAAGTAGTCGGGATTTCACAGATTCATTTGAAGAAGCTGGAAGCAGGAGTCTTCACCGGTTAGCTATAGGCTATCATATATTCCGCTGTGGACCTTGTTTGTATCTGGAAACAGGAGTTTATAACTGTTCCAGAAATGACTGTTGTGCTCTGATGATGGTATGTATATAAAGCTACTGATTTGTATTTCAAAAGTTATGTTATATAATATATTTCATTCGTTCCGCTGTGAGTTTGTGATCTTCGATTTTCTTCTATTCTAATATTTCTTTCTTTCTATTTCTCATCCTCTATCTTCTTTCTATTAATGGTTCGTATTTCTGTGTTATTTGGGTTGGACGTGGGTTGTATTTAGTCAACCCAGATAGCTCGGATCTGCGGGTCGTTTCAGCAGCATTATGTCTTCGGTTTGCATTATTATTATTTTGAGTTGAATTCCCTGTTGTTCCCATATTTGCTTGTGCTCTTCTTTGTGGAGAGTAATTTTGGCTTGCCTGTTGTCTACCTGTGTCTGAATTATACCTGAAGTAACATTTGTTCGCCATGTGACCAAACTTTTGGCATATTTGACATTTCACACGATAGTTGTTGTTATCTCCTTGTATCTGTTTATTTCTGATTGTGGTATAATTGGCAGAGAACTTATTTTGGGCTGTTTTTCTTTGGTCGATTCTGCCTTCGTGAGCAAGGAGTGCTGATCGAACGAACTGTAAATCAGGTAAGGTTTGTTGTGTGGCTAGCACAGTTACTAGAGATTAGTATTCTTCATCTAATCCACCAATAATAAATAGGATTTGCTCATTGTCGCTGATCTTATGGCCAACAACATTTAGTTTATCACACAGACTTTTAATTTTTCCTAAGTATTCTTTCATGCTTGCCTCCTTTTTTCTAGAATTTTGTAATTCCCTTCTATATTGCATGATTCTAGCAGCTGATTGTGAACTGAAAATTTGTTCAATTGTTTTCCATATTTCATAAGACGTGCTACATCCAACTATTTGTGATAATAAATTCGAACTTACTGATGATAGGAGCCATGAGGAGAGGAGGCTGTCTTGTTTTTGAAACTTTGTGTAGTCTGTGTTAGGCACAATTTCTCCTTCCGAGTTGGCTATTGTCACTGGTGGGACTGTTATTGTCCCATTAATGTACTGCAGTAAATCATACCCTCTTAAAGCGATCTCTACTTGATATTTCCATAGAATATAATTGTCTTCGTCTAGAGATGTGGTGATAATTTAGCTTTTTGGTTTAATCAGGTCATGATGGTTAGGTGGAGCGCTGTACCCCATACTTCCTGAAACAACGGAGGTTACTTCATTGTTGTTGGCCATAAAACAAAAACAACTTTCTGCTTGATGATTAAGCCTTTCGGCAATTTGGCTCTGATACCATATTAAGGGATGAGGAGGAGAGTTATTGGAGAGGAACAATTGCAATTTTTATTGGTGCAAAATATGATACAAAGAGCACATATATATAGTGCTATGAGCCCAACGGCTAGTGCAAAATATACCAAATATGTATGAGCCTAACGGCTAGTATTAAATATACCAAGTATGCATGAGCCTAACGGCTAGTAGATAATGACAAAGCATGCTAAATATGATAAAAACGTGTTCACACTCTAACGGCTCTATTGTAACGGCTCTATTGTCTTCGTTAATAAATACCTAATTTAATATTTTTCAGTCTGCATATTGACTACGGAAAAATTGCTAGACTACCTCTGTGTCGAAGATCATTGAAATAATATCTGAATAATGAACCTTATGGCTTTGTATAAAAATAATAATTAATCTTACTAAAATAATAATTAAATAAACTCAAATATTGTTTTGTATATAACATATTTATAGATATTGTACAAGGATTTGTGTTTATTTATGTGAATATAACGGCATAACAAAATGAAAGATACTCGATTTTTTAATTAGCACCATGCATTCAGTTGAACAACATGGCCAAAATTAGAAAGATTGATGTTTGTTATATAGACCCATATAATTTGATCCAGCATAGATAAAATAAGAAAACTATGATTGCTAATTGTAAATATTTTGGTTTATTTTTATTGGATACCTAAGAGGGCGTTTTTTTTTATCTTCATGTCATTGTGATATTATGAGAAATTACCAACTCACACCAGAAGCATACAAATCTTCTCAATATGATACCATAGCGTCATAAACTATCTAATAATTATGATGATGGTAACATAATACCAATCAAGTGGCCATAAACATTGATAACATGTATAGACTTCAATAGTAATAATCATATTTATTTTCTACTATAAATTTTAACATATGTTACGATGTGAAATAAATTAAAAATAAATAATAGTCGTTTGAAAATTAATATGAAAATGGTTTACTTCTTCAAATGGAATAGATACTGGTTGTTTGAATATTTATTTGGGAATATTGTATATATAGTAATTATCACCATAAATAATAGTAATACAATAAAGTGTCCTAGATAGTTTTTGCCTAAAATTCTTTCACTATCATTTATTAGTAGTACAGTGCATTATTTGTTCCATTGATTTTTATTTACTATTTATAGTTATTCAACAAATTTTATTGATATAGGTATAAAAGAGGCAAACAATTTATTGTATTGTTCTTCTACCCATAAAACATATGATTGATTTGATATGTTTTAGTGAATATGATCTGTTTATAATTACTTTTACGATAATTAATGTAGATCGTAGTTAGGTATTTTAAAAACGGTTATGAAAAAGAAGTATTATTTAATAAGCAAACACTATTAGTTTAACATATACATGACCAAGTATCTCTTAGAAAGGAAGAGCAGAATATATAATTTATGCAATTCACTTAGTAACTTTTATTTATTATAGTTTTACATAATAGTCATTTTTGAATCTCACATAAAAAAGACCATTACAAACATTCAAAAAAATTAAAATTATTTTGTTATCCGGATAAGGTTAAAGTATACATAAAACCTTTTGTTTCCAAACTGATTTAACTGCAAATAGTTATAAAAATATTTCATCCATATTAATTAAAGAATATTGTATATATAATAGACAAGATGTGTATAAAGGCCAAATTTATTTCTTAATATTGTAGTGTCTTAATATTGCATATAAAAGGCCAAATAATCCTCCTTCAATCATCTAGAAAATGGTAATATTAACACGCATATGCAATACAATTATGTTTCCTTTATCGTTTGTTAATGACAACTATACTTATATTTGCTGCTGATTCTTGATTTACTGCATTACTACCAAGTTAGATAGAAATGTATGTTCATATTATTTGTTAAAAATGGTGATGTATTTAAACAAATTTGAAAACATTGTTAATTGATGGATTTAAGATACCAACAACAAAATCAAAAAGAGACAATTCAAGGGATGTTAATTGTAGGCACCCAATTTATTTCTTATTACAAGTGAGTGCTATGTTATTGAAAATATAAGTGCACTTTATGAACTATTATCTTTGTGATAAAAAAAATCTATATTGAATAAATAATTAGATTATGGTGTTATGAAAAGAAAACTTGATTGTTATTCTTTTGACTATTCTTACGTTGAATTTTTTTTAATAAAGAATCAAAGATGCTTCTTTGAAAGAATTGGGTGTCATTTTGATGTCAAAGTAGCAGCGAAAACCATTGAAGTCATGAGAATTTGAATGGTATGGCATTATACTGTATCATATACCTTATCTTCATACTATGTACAGTGCTTGTAAATATTCCTTCAGTCATTGGGTATATGGTAAGAAATGTTCTATATCCAGCATTGTGTATTATTTACCAAAAGAAATACGAATTTGAAAATCGAATTTAGACATGAGTTATAGCTTCCAAATATTCTCCTAATCATTAAGTGAATCGTAAATGATATGTACCCAATATAGTTAGTACTGCCAAAAGAAATAATAATTTCAAAACTGAATTGGAACATAACTTGCTTCTTACTTTTTCCCTATAAAATATTGATAAGGTTTGCATGTTCCTTATGTAGAACGTACAATTTTCTTCGACCATTAGTCTATGATTACAAATATTCATAGTTAGCTCTAGATTTATTGTTTTGCTAGCAAGTCTGATGGAAATTATGTGTACCAGTTTATTTGATTTTGACGAAGTATGACCCACGTTTGTGGTATGTAAATGCATTCTTTCATACCCCGAGCTTGATAAAAAGGATACAATTATAGCTTGCTTGAATTAAATAAATGTAGTAATCGATGAGGTGCTCGGTTTTATCATTTAAACGGAACGTGCTAAAAAAGTTCAATTTTTATTCGCTTATTTATTTTGCAGTAATAACACGAATGAAGTGCTCATCTTAGGCCGTTGATTTTAAAGTTACATAAATGCGTAGATACTAACTGCAAAATATATAGGACCAAAATTATTCCATAAAATACTAATACCAATGGCAATTACAATGTTTATAAAAAAGTTTCTTGACAATACAATGAGAATAATGGGTGCTCAAGAGTAATGAGTATGTTGCTGATTTGTAGGTGTAAAAATAGCTTCATTAATTATTAATTTTTTAATGCAAACAGGATATGGCATTGTGAAAGCTAGAAATGCAAAGACAAGGAATTCCAGGACAGTGGGAAGTTACATTATTTAGAAATAAAGAGATGCCGATCTGCATGCAATATGGGATGTTAGTGCTGGAATTTTTTTCATCTTCATGCGGGTTACATATCATTGCTGCTTTGTTGGTTTGGCAAGAGAAGATCATTATTGAATGTTATTTTTTAATCTAACCATTTAGCTAACTTTTTTCTGCCTATTTGTCTTCCTGTGTAATATTATGTTTGTACAAAATGTATCATTAAATTTGTACTGTTGTAGAAACTTAGCATACCATGAGTTAAATGTATATATCGACATTGTCTGTGTGTGTCATAGAAACTACTGTAATTTTCAGTTGTCCTGGAAACAACTGTAATTTTCAATGTGTGTGTATATGTATGTGCGCGCGCGTAAACACATACACATTTAACTTACATGCGTATGTGTTTGTATGAAACTAACATAGGACTCCACAGTGGAAATGTTTTTGCCATATACACACACATATACACAACAATACTTATAGTAATATAAAACTAAAAGTGGTTTGGGTCTAACTAGACTTTGTTCTTTCATTTAATGAGAAATAGGCCAGCTTAATGCTTTGAGAACTACGCATATCAAAATATACAAATGAATTCCAAATATGTTTAGCATTGCACTAAATTTTGATTGTTATTGGGTGTTATTGTGTCAACCTTCAGATTCAATTACATTTTTAGTAAGGCTTATTAGAGAATCAAAAAGGCTTAGAGAGCGAGGAAGGCACAAAGATCTAGATGTATGTCATATTACTTTATTCTTTAATTTTTTTTCAAAGTTCAAGCTTAATTCTTTATATTCTAACTTATGCTTGCTGAATAGTGCATTGTTAGATAAAGCTATTTCCACAAGAAGAAATCAACAATTCTTTCCTATCGGTATTCATAACAAATAAATTTTATTTTTTTATCACCATGTTTGCTTAATATAGAGTAACAACCGTGTGCGTAGCACGGGTTCACACTAGTTTAATATATTAAATTGGAATTGAATGGAATTCGATTTGATAATAACCGAAGTGAACTTCTGTGGAGGAAGACTGTTAATACATATGGAATTTAAGAGGCGTTGCCATTATTTCATTTATATTATTGGTCGGATATGGAAATTGATATCGTTTATATATTGATTTGTTTTTCCGTGAGGATTCCTTAATTAATGGAATGTGATTTGGTTTGTCGCGAACGGTATCTTTAATAATACTATTCTTAGACCCAATGGAGTTAAGAAAATTAGAAACTAACTGGAGATTAGTTAAGTTGAATGGCTTCCTGGGTATTGGTCTAATGTTGGTTTCGGCCTTCGGGGTTAACACTTAGGAATTGTTCACTTGCTAATTTACGGTTAAAGGCTGATGGAATGAAATGTGATTTTGGGTTTATCGTGAACCGTGTTTTAAATGACATTGGTTCTTTAACCCAGTTAAAGACAGGATATGGTTTCCCAAGTTAAACAATCGTTAATATTGATTTTTGGGAAGATTAAAACCAAGTGGAGTTTTAATGCATCTTTAATTAGATTGAAATGATATCCAAAGGAAGATTAAAGTATAAATTTAAAGAATTTATCTTTGATAAAATTAATGGGAACCTTTCCCAAAGTATAAGAATAATTTAATAAAGGAATATTCTGGATTGGAATAAGGTGTATGTTTTGTTTTTGTAGCACTTGTTTATTATATACGCGAGTTATTCGGAAAGACCGGTTTTATCCCATTCTGAATAACTGATTCGACGATATGTCGAAGATGAAGACGGTGGTCGAAGACCGGAGGTCTTCAGATCATTTGGATGATTACTGATGTCTTAATTGGGCTGTACACCCAAGGCAAGGTAATAAGTGGTGATCGTCCATATGTACTTGGAGATCAACGGATATGTGAGGGCCTCTCCCCTGTATTGGACATATGGGGGAGGAATAGGGTGCCTCCGGTTTCGTTCAGACCCAGAACGAACTTGTAATCGGATTTCATTCTGTGCGATTGATATACAACGGTTGCATAGCATGGATTGCCTGTGTGGCATGCTGAAATGCAAATGATCAAGGCTTCTATTGAAAAGCAGAGTCTTGTGGTTGATGATCAAAGCGCGGCTTTAATATAGCATAGCTTTGTGTAGCGTTTATTCGCGAGCCTTACACCCCGGTGTGGACTAGAAACGGGAGAGGACATCAGGGAGGGCATGTGTTTCCTTCTAGCTAGGAGTGGTGACAGCGTTTTGCATGCCATGACATTTTACTTATGTGGATGATGGATAGGAGGCGCCTCAATTATATCGGTCGATCCAAGGCCGATGGAGTCATTTGGCTCATTTACGCCCCAAAGGGCGGGGAAACGTAGTGTTCAGGCATTTTAATCCACATCGAGTGGACCGGCCCTGACGATCCAAGGGCTCACCTGTATCTGGGTCCTTAGACATGGGCTAGATTGTCTCGAAGCGGTAAGGACGATCCCTTGCCTTGGTTCACAGATGGAAATCCAACTTCCAATACGTGACATTTGCAGTTTTGATTGTGAAGCCTAGTATTGGCGACATGATATATGGTACCCATGCCGCCTAGGATTGATACATTTATATTTGAAGTTGTTTTGTACAATATGCACTTATAATAGTATCAAATGATTTGTTTTAACGTACCAAGCATGTTTGTTTATTATAAGGGAAAACCTTATCCTCCGGCTTGCGTTGAATTGTGTGATAGGACCTGGGTCTTATAATAGCTTCATTGTTCTTTATTTAGCATTGTGCTGTTGTTTTATGCACTGGTATTCTTGGGAGGAAACCCATTCCATGTTATACGGCGTGGTCCCTTAATTTACCTAACTTTAGAATTAAATTAATAACTGTTTTAGTTCTCACACCAGTCACATGACTGACTTGGAGTTTATTCTTTTAACCTAAACTCTAGGTGCCCCTATTTTCCGCGCGTGCAACTAGTAGTTTTGGTTTTGCAGATTTAAATTCACAGGATCGTGGTTTACAGCTGGAATGATATTCGAAAAGCTCTGTATCCGTATATTCCTTTCAGTTGTGTTTTGTATTATTTTCCGCTGCATTGTAATTTGTAAATCTTTGATATTTATCGAATGTATAATATTTGTTCATACTCTGTATATTCTTGTACTTTGATGTAAATTGTTGTAATAAGCAATGAAATGTTCTTCTGTTTGTGTTCTAATTCGTCTTGTTCTCAAAGAAATCCGTTCTTTCCTTCACGGGGAAGTTCGAGTCGTCTCAGTTTGGTATCAGAGCTTTGGTTTACAGAGCTCGAGAACAAGACACATTGGAACCATACAAAAGAATTCATCAGAGATTGGATTAGCAATATCCAATAAGGATGACTCGTTAGAGATAGGATCAGTAGTATCCTAGAACGAGTGTGAAGAGTAGTGTTTTTTAAAATGAAAATGAAAACAATTTTTGTTTTGGAAATATAAACCATTTTATATGTATTTGAATATTTTATTTGTATTAAATTTGGATAATCCAATATATAAAGATACGCCTTGCAAACGTGTATTCGAAGTTTTAATATACTGGACAAATATAGAATCACACTATAGTCGCCCGGAGATGATTCTGATGATAGTTCGAACATCATCAGAATTGGTGTTTGAGTTTTGAAAGTGAGATATTTATATAATTCCAATTGGTTTGTATGAGAACCAAAACTAGATAGGGCTTATTGTTGTGAATTGGCGTCAAAAACATGATTTTCTGTATATATATGTCAAAATTATGAATTTGAAACATTAATTCACTAATTGATTGATGGTTTTGTTGTATGATTATTTGTTAACCAATAAAACCATTATGTGAAAGAATAGTACATATAACCAAATTGTATCAAATATTGAACTGAATTGAAAATTGTTTGAAATTGCATACATGTACATGCATATATATTGAACAGGTCGTAGCAGGGAAGCTAAGCAGAGGAATAAAATTGTTTGCCCGACAAATAGGTACATGTTTATTGCATTTCTTGGGGTTTTTGATGAATTTATGAGCCAATTAGCTAACAACTTGGCTGTTTGTTTTTCTTTTTGGACTGGAGAGGCCTGTATGGCGATTTCGGGATTCCCGGTGCTCCCGTGCAAGGGAGGTTATGGCGAAATTTTTCATAAATTTAGGGTATTAGCCAAATTTCTGAAAATTTGAAAATTTCTTAGAAACTGAAAAGTTGAAGAACTTAAGCCATAATGAAAATAATGAAAGGTGAATTCGTTTGTAAAACAACTTACAGCTCCGTTCCTTTTTGGAACGAAAAGATTTTAAGTTGGAGAGATTGTAACAACCCGGAAAATCTAAGCCAATTTAAAATTTTTATTTTGGCAATTTTGATGAATTTTGATTATTTAAAATGTTTTATTTTAAATTATTACGACGATAAATTTATTTTGAATAGAATTAGAACGTATATATTTGTTTGAATCGATGTTAGAATATAAATATTTATTTTAATTATTAAAGGAACTGAAAATGGCACGGTAGTTTGATAATTCGATTTCATATTTCAAATGAATGTACAGGATGCAAAATAAATCGGATTTTAGCGAAACCAAAAATATTAGGATCTAATTGAAAATATCTTTCCAACGAATCCGAAAAATTGAAATTTCATAACGGGATAAAAAGTTATGCCTAATTGAAAATTCAGAATAGTCACTATGGAAATATAGCCCTTAAAAATAGCCATTTTGCAAACGACCTCCGTTTTCGACGAAACCACTTTGTTGGATCCGGGATGTCAAATTATTGCTAGATTCCAATTTGCATAATTTTTGAAATCAATATGTGTGCGTGGTAGAGGAAAACGTGATTGAACAGTTGCAGTCAATTGGGACCGACCAGAAAATGGCCATTTTTCAAACGGTCTTCAAATTTGACGAAATTAGTTTTGTTAGGACCGTATCGTCAATACGACGCTAGAAATAATTTTTCTAGAATTTTTACAGTCAGTGTGTGATCCCGGTAATTTAAAATGTGCGTTTTAATCTAAAATATAATGATTTATATTTTAAATTTAATGGAAACTGATCGAAACAATCGAATCAGCTTGAGGGACAATACCCATTGTGTTCGGAATGGGGATAATTAGCTGGGGACGACAGTCGTTGGGTCTCGTTTCGAGGTTGAAATTAAAAGTAACTTTTTGGAATAAAATAAAATAATGATTATATATATAAATCTCCCTTTCCCACTTAACACCCCCTTCCTCTGTTCTCGATCAAATCAATTTCCCTCTTCAAAAATAAACCGAAGCCCTCCGTCCTCGTCACGACGCCGCCTGCGCCTCCAGCCACCGCGCCCACCGCCCACGAGCATCGTTGTTCCCCTCCACCCTTCCTTCTCCTCCACCCCCTCCTTCTTCAGTTCGAGGAAACGCGCCCCTTAAAGTCGCCCCAACCCCTTTCACCACCAAAACCCGTCGCTCGTCGCTCAGGTTAATGCCCCGCCACCGCCAGCCACAGTCACCACCCCCTCCGTCTCCCCGACACCCTTTCTCCTCTCTCTACCTTTCTTTGGTGAAGAAACCCCCAAATCCCACCTAAAACCGCCTCAGTGGGCCCACCTCCGCCTGAAGCACCAAACCCTGACCACCAGAAACCCTCTGCTCCTCCTCCCTCTTCATTCAGAAATTAGTGAGTATTTTATTTCAGTTTTCATTTATTTTATTACATAAAATGTGGGTTTTAATTATATAAAAATAGAGTTTTTAATTTTATAAAGCTATGATTTTTATATAGGAAGTAGATTTATAAAAATACGATTTTTATTTTATAGAAAGATTCGATCTTTAAATTGATAAAGATTTGATTTTTATTTTAAACAAAGGTATGATTTTTATTATGAAGGGGCGAAGATTAAAAATATGATTTTTGTATATGTATGATAATAAAAAATTTGATTATTATATATGTATGACAATAAAAAAAATTGATTTTTATATATGTATGATAATAAAAATATGATTTTTATGTATGTATGGTAATAAAAATATGATTTTCATATATGTATGATAGTAAAAATATGATTTTTATGTATAGAAATTTAGAATAAAAATGCGATTTTTAAATATATAAACATAATATTAAAAATGTGATTTTTAATATGAACAGCTTGAAGAAGATTGCATTGGAATTTTGAAAAAAATCCAAACCATCGTCCATTAAAGCACGGCGGAATGGAACCCAAAGGGGAGAACTCCTCACTATAATTCTTTTATACAGTTATTTATTTTATAAGTGCATATATGAACTTTTCCCCATCGTCCACAGACCAAGGACGACTTGTTTGATTATTTGGTTTGGTTGATTAGATTATTTGGTTGAATTTAGTTGTTTGGGTGAAATGAATTGATTATAATTGTTATGTTTGTGGCGCAAGCCAATATCAGGAGAGGGGTAATGCTAGACATTACCTGGTTTTGATATCGCGCTGTTATGCCGCCAAAATTTTCTAAAATACGTTAGAACCATAAAAATATCATTTTTATTGTGTAAATGAACCGAATAAATGTTTTATCGTTAAAAATTTAATTTTTAACGTGTATATAGAACAAATATTCATTTACAAATCGAACGATTTGTTTATGTACACACATTTGACGGATATTGATTGGGAGGATAAAATTTTACACATCGCCCAACGACACAGACAAAATTCATTATTTGTTGATTGAAACCCCACACGGGTATTGGGATGATATTGGACATTCACCAATCCCAATATTTAGTTGTATGTCAACCGATTGATCGATAGGCTATTGTAAGCGTTAAATATTTATATTTAATGCTTATACAGTGTAGAATGCACTCTGGATGATGGATTTTTGTTTTCATTGTTGTTATACACAATTGTTGTGTGAAATCCGTATAATAACATTATATGGTAATTGACTGTGTCTGATTCCAGTTCAGAAAAGAATAAATATTTTTAAAATAACGATTATTTTAAAACAACTATTTGAAAAGGTCGGATTTGCACGACTTATGCAGGATCTATAATATGGCTATGCGGAAAGTATGTGATATACTAACTTGTATATTTACAATAGTTATGCAGGTAAATATTTAATGTAAAAAGATCTCACAGAAGCAATATCACAGATAAGCAAGTATAGCAAATGCAGTAAATAGGAAAAATCACACCAGGGATTTTTATACTGGTTCGGAGCACCGTCCTACGTCCAGTCCCAGACTTCTATCTGGATTTTCACTAAACAACAACCTCACTTCACCCGGAGGAAACAGGTTTACAATACCCGAGCAGCCGAACAGGATTTCACGCCTCTAACAACACGAGGACTTCAACACTTGCCTCTTATAACACGAGGACTTCAACACTTGCCTCTTATAACACGAGGACTTCAACACTTGCCTCTTACAACACCGAGGACTTCAACAATAATAAGATTTTGACTTTGAATGTGTTCTTCCTTCAACACTGATTTGTCAACAATTAAGTACACCCTTCCTATAATCTTATCCTCAAATGTAATTTGATGTTTAGTAAGATTAGGAAGTAAAATATCGAGTTGAATCACAAGTGTATGAAATATGCTTGGTGATTCAAACGATTATTGAATGCTTTTGAGTGCTTTTTGAGTGAAAAGAATAATGCAAGATAGATCAGAAAATAGAGAGTAAATTCGGTGATTTGGATGATTGTAAAATCATGTATTTATAGAGATCGAGAGGTTGCAAATGTTGGTGAAAAGATGCATCTAAAAGGAGTGATTATTCATGAAGAAAAATGGATGCAACTCTTGAAGAAAGAAGATGACTTTTCAATATAACGGTCAAAATTCAAAAACCTGTTGACCTATAAAAATATGCAGGTCGACATGTTTTTGGCCATATGCATAAAAAAAATGCTTTTATAAGAAATATTTTAAAGCAATTAGAAGTATGATCATTTGAGGATAGATTTTAACATTTTTTACTCTAAATAATCAACTTCTAACCTATGAAGTCATCTTATCTTCTTTTTGTCGATGTAGAAGCTTCTTCTTGTCATAAATCAAAACAACCTTTGAAGCTTTGACTCAACATTCTCCCCCTTTTTGATTGATGACAACATGGCTTAATAAGGTATTGTTCCTTGTATATTTGCTCCCCCTGTATATATGCTCCCCCTGAATTATATAATCTGCATGGCATTTGTTAGTAATATTTTATCCCCCTTTGTCATCGACAAAAAGGGTGATTACAACAATATATATAAGACTAAGCAATAAAACATGAATAAACGATAGAACGAAATACATAGATTGTCATACATAAGCCAAACCAAAATAAACACACCAGAAGTACCAGGAAGTAGCATAGTTAAATACATAAGCAAATTAAAAGGTTAAACGATAAATATGAGATGACTATTGTGAAGGCCAGTCCGAATCATTATCGTCCTGGTCATCTTTGTTTCCTTCCTCCTCTTGTTCTTCATTGTTGCTGTTATCATCGTCCTTTTCAATATCGTCATGAGCTTCTTCTTCAATATACGACATTCCACGACCACGAGTATGTTGAGTACTTGCTCCAGAGCTAGTACCTTCTTCAGTGGAAGACCATGTAAAAGTAGGTGGCATTGGTCGTTTTCCGGGATCTTGAGCAAG
The DNA here is from genome assembly GCA_030737875.1 of Allium sativum. Taxonomy (NCBI): domain Eukaryota; kingdom Viridiplantae; phylum Streptophyta; class Magnoliopsida; order Asparagales; family Amaryllidaceae; genus Allium; species Allium sativum. The sequence goes on from CM060912.1 coordinate 110,455,520, forward strand.
GGTTGCGGAAGTTGAAGCACAAGAGATTGCTTCCCAAATTGTACTGAAGAAAGACTTTAATTTGTTGAACCGCATATCGAGTTTGGTGTCTAAGCGGTCGAGTTTATTATCGGTACGTTTTAGTCGAGCTTCGAGTAAGAATTGATTACGTGCAATTTGCTCAAGAGTTTCCTTAGTCGAAGAAGTAGGAGGCGGAATTGTAACATCTTCAGGCCTTTGCCTAGGGATTTGAAAGGAAGATGTTTGTGGAGGACCTTGTTCAACATAGTGTTCAAACGGAATAATACTCATAGCAGGAATCGGTAGCTTCATCCTCTTTTTAGATGCTTTATCAATACATTTTGGTATTGATATTGTAGATTCGGGAGATCTTACGCCACATTCCATGAGACAACGTATGATATACTCGTTATAAAACAAGTGTGGCCTTGAACGTTTATTTACCATCACAATCTCATCGAAAATCATGTCTATCCAATTTACCCTGATATTTGCAAAAATGGCATACAGGGCTTTAAAGTTTTCTCTATACACGGCATCAAAGTTACCAGTCCTTGGAAGAAGAGTGTGTGTGATACAAAGGTGGAGAAGTCTGGCCGATGGTCTTAGATTGATACCCTTAATACTTGACTTATGGTCTTCAATAAATAGGTGACTATTTTTATCTCGAATATGTATAGGGCAAAAATCACTACTAAATTGAATACCTTCGTTGTGGGTTCGGAGTATTTCTGCCATCCGGTCTTTGGAAAGAAAGACGTGTTGATCACAGACTACGGACCATAAGCAATTATCCGAGTTTTGGGGTTTAATTTTGTCTAAATTGAGATTGGCATAAAAAAGTTTTATCAAGGTATGACTTATCTCAACATTATTGTCTTCAAAATCTAGTAGAGACTTTATACCCGCTCTTCTTGATAGTTCACTAACATCGTAGAGGACGAAATCAGAGAATTTGAGAAAGGATCCGTGGTGAATTGTATAGTCTTTCATCTTGTTCCATCTAGTCACAGCAAGAGGATCCATAAGCCATTGCTTGATTTGAGTATCAATAGGTTGAACAGGGGCTTGAGAAGATGTGGTTTTTGACTTCTTATGCTTAGGAGCCATTGAAGAGATTGGGGATTTTGAAGATTTCTAATAGATTAGGTTTTTAAAGAGGAGAGATTATGAAAAATTCTTAAGAGTTATGGATTTAGAAGATGATGAGAATGAATAAATAAGAGTGTTTGATGAAGAGATGTAAGGATTTTAAATAATGAATGGATGTATTGTAATAAAGGGATGTATTTAAAAAAAGAGAACCGACGTGTCTAACAGGGATATGAACAAAAACCGAAGGCGGTCGACAGGTAGGTTAGGGGCTGTCGACAGGTAAAAGTTCTGGAAGTATGTGTGACATTTTTTTATATAAAACCGGTCGACAGGAATAATATAGGCGGTCGACAGGTTAACTTTCTGGAAAATATAAACCAAAAATTCTGTTTAGACCGGTCGACAGGAAAAATCCTGGCGGTCGACCGTTAAAGTTTCTGGTTGAAAATTGGAGCGTTGTATAACTGGACCGGTCGACAGGCTAATATTGGGGCGGTCGACAGGTACTGATTAATTTTGTTTTTACCAAATGATGTGAAGAATATATAATCTTTATATAAAAAGAAAAAAAAATTTCAAAACAAAAATGAATACAAAACAAATACGAATTTATTTTCAGAAAAACTCTAAATGCAAAGAATTTATCTTCTTGGCTCCCATGGATTCTTTGGTTCCCAAGGATTGTATCTCTCACTAGCTCCTTCATTGTTTTGATAATTTCTATCCCAAGAGTTTGGAGTTCGTGAAGATGTTGGTATAGGAATTGGTTCATGTACGCCATGCCTGTCAGAACCACAGAAGAGAGAAGCTAATCGTTCGAGGTACGTCAAACGTGAAGTCGTGAGTTTTTGCTCGTAAAACATTTGTTGCTGATAGTAATGCATTTCGTCGATCTTTTCTTTGGTTCGGGGAGAGCAAAATAAAACTTTCTTGCTTCTCTTAGGAGTAGGCGTGGTTCCTGGCGTTCGAGATGGTGGATGATAACCTGGTGGATGCTCTGGTGTTTTTGGGGAGTTATGTTCCGTTGGTTCGGAACTCGTGATTGAAATGTGGGAGTTTTCGACACATTTTTCACAAACGTGTGCCATGAGGTAAAAGAAAATATATAAGAGCTTTGAGAGAATGTTTGTCTGATAGCACTCAAAAAACAAAACGCATTTATATAGAGAGAGTTTTCTATAAAAAGATGGTTTGTATTAGCTTTACCGTAGAAAAACTCTCTGCTATATATAGTAAAAAGAAAAGTCATTGGTTTCTGATTAAGAAATACGAACTCTTGTTATATTAAACAATATTATCCTTCGAGTTCTTTTCTGGAAACCAATCCTAGCTCTCTACGTAACTTGACAAAAATTGATTCTAGTAGAGGCTTTGTGAATATATCAGCTAGTTGGTTTTCTGTATTAACGTATTCAAGATTTATATTTCCTTTTTCAATGTTATCTCTTAGAAAATGATGTCGAATGTCAATGTGCTTAGTTCGAGAGTGGTTAACTGGGTTTTTGGATAAATTTATTGCACTTGTGTTGTCACAATATATAATAGAGTTTGTTAAGTTCATACCGAAATCTCTAAGTGTTTGTTGCATATATATAATCTGTGTACATGCCAAAGCTGCTGAAATATATTCTGCCTCGCATGTCGATAGTGAAACACAATTTTGTTTCTTACTAAACCAAGAAACAAGTGATTTTCCAATGAAATGGCACGTACCACTTGTACTCTTTCTATCCGTTCGTGATCCTCCGAAATCAGCATCACTATATGATACTAATTCGAATGCACAATCCTTAGGATAGAAAAGACCGAAATCTTTGGTGTTATTAAGATATCGAATAATTCGTTTCACTGCTCGTAAATGCGATTCCTTGGGATTAGCTTGAAAACGTGCACACAAACAAACACTCATCATAATGTCAGGACGACTAGCTGTTAAATATAAGAGAGAACCTATCATACTTCGATACGTCTTTTGGTCTACACTCTTTCCACTTTCATCTTTTTCAAGATGACTAGTTGTACTCATCGGAGTCGGTTTTCCGGAAGTATTTTCAAGTCCGAATCTTTTAACAAGATTTTCACAATATTTCTCTTGGTTTATGAAAATACCATTTGGAAGTTGTTTAATTTGAAGACCAAGAAAGTATGATAACTCTCCCATATGTGACATTTCAAATTCTTTGGTCATGATATCTGAAAATTCCTTACAAAGTCTCTCATTTGTTGAACCAAAGATTATGTCGTCCACATATATTTGAACAACAAGTATATCTTTGTGCGAATGTTTAATAAATAATGTTTGATCAACCTTTCCTATTCGGAATCCAGAGTCGATAAGATGACTTCGTAGTCGTTCGTACCAGGCACGTGGTGCTTGTTTTAAACCGTACAAAGCCTTTTTAAGCTTAAAAACATGATCTGGATATTTTTCATGTTTAAATAAGGGTGGTTGTTCAACATATACTTTTTCTTTTATAAAACCGTTTAGAAACGCACTCTTGACATCCATTTGATATAATTTAAAATTATGATGACAAGCAAACGATAGAAGAATTCTGATTGCTTCTAGTCTAGCGACAGGTGCAAAAGTTTCTTCATAATCGATACCCTCTTCTTGATTATATCCTTGAGCTACTAGCCGTGCTTTGTTCCGAGTTATGTTTCCTTGTTCATCAACTTTGTTTTTGTAAACCCATTTAGTTCCGATAACTGATTGATCGGATGGCCTTGGAACAAGTTCCCATACATCATTGCGTTCGAACTGATTAAGTTCTTCTTGCATAGCAATGATCCAATATTCATCGGTAGCAGCTTCTTTAGGATTCTTAGGTTCGATGTTTGAAATGAATGCAACATGTCCCATTTGGTTAAGTTGACTTCTAGTTCTAATTTGAGATGAGACTTCTCCAATTATATTTTGAACCAGATGATCTCTCAATATTCTTGGAGGAGATCTTATTCTAGTTGGAGAAACTATCTCAGGAGTTTGAGGAATATCGTTGATAATTTCGGAGTCAGAATCCTCATTTGTGACAACAGTGTCATTTATATTGATATTTTCGTCATCATCAATTTTTATATTAGGAAACTGATAGTATTCATCGAAGGATATATGAAGTGATTCTTCGATAATTTTGGTTCTTTTATTGAATATACGATAAGCTTTACTATGATCTGAATAACCAACAAAGATTCCTTCGTCAGCTTTTGAATCAAATTTACCAAGATGATCTTTCGTGTTTAAAATAAAACATTTCGAACCAAAAACTTTGAAGTATGAAATATTTGGCTTTCTTTCATTAAATAATTCATATGGTGTATTTTTAGTTAGAGGTCGAATGGAAACTCGATTCAAAACATAACATGCAGTTGCTATAGCTTCTGCACAAAAATGCTTTGGTAACGTGCTTCCATTTAATAATGTTCTTGCACATTCTTGTAACGTTCGATTTTTCCGTTCTACAACCCCGTTTTGTTGTGGAGTTCTAGGAAAGGAAAAATTGTGTGATATACCTTTCTTTGCACAAAAATGTTCAAATTCATTATTTTCGAACTGTCCGCCATGATCACTTCTTATATTTTTTACTTTAAGTCCCTTCGATTTTTGAATACGTTTGACGAAAGATTTGAATTTTTCAAAAGTGTCACTTTTATTTTTAAGAAACATAGTCCAAGTATATCGAGAATAATCGTCAACGATTACAAATACATACCGACTATGATTTATGGATTGTATTTGAGTAGGTCCAAATAAATCCAAATGTAATAGTTCAAGTGGTTGTAATGTCGAGATTACTTTCTTAGATTTAAATGATGACTTGGTTAGTTTTCCAATTTGACATGCGTCACAAAGATTGTCAATTTTGAAACTCAGTTTTGGTAAACCTCTGACTAGATCATTTTTGGCTAGCTTGTCAATAGTTTTAAAGTTTATATGACAGAATCGTTTGTGCCATATCCATGGATCATTTTCCTTAGCAATAAGGCACATATTTGAATTTGGATTAAAATTCATATTTAAAATATATATATTTCTGTCTCTATAGCCTTCAAAAACTAAATTTTTATCTTGGTCGAGTATGTTACATTTGTCATTTGAAAAGGAAATCGTAAACCCTTTGTCACATAACTGACTAATGCTTAGTAAGTTATGTTTTAGATTTTTAACTAGCATGATATTAGTAATAAGAGGTAAATTAGAAGTACCGTAATTGCTCACATCGCCTTTGCCGATGATGAAGCCTTTTGAATTGTCTCCAAAAGTGACTGAGCCTCCATCAAAGTATGTAATATTCGTTAATATTCTCTTGTCTCCAGTCATATGTTTCGAGCAACCACTGTCCAGAATCCATTTTCCTCTTTTCTTAAGTGGGACCTGCAAAAAATAATATTAAGTCCATGGTACCCACTTTTTATAGGGTCCTAAGAGTTAGGTCTTTGGAGTCCAAACCCATATGGGTCCGGTATCCCCTTTATATAAATAATTTGGATTATGATGCACAGTACTTAAAAAAATTTGAATGTACTTGTTCCTAATCAAACTATTATTTGTTTTAGGAACCCATACTTTTATAAATTTAACATCCTTCTTTTGAGGTTTCACAATCGGTTTTGTTTTGGAATATAATAGACTAAGATTTTTCTTAGCTTCAGTTTCTTGCACTACCTTATTTTTCCTTTTTCTTTTACCAAGATGTTTCTTGATAACTTGTTTCTTATATCCCAATCCTTGTTTATTAGTAACTGATTGTGAATTCTCAATAATTTTAGTCAAATTTTCTCGACCTTTGTTAAAGTTAGAAACATTTTTAGAGATGTTATCTAACTGTGTTTGTAAACTAGCTTTTTCAAGGTCTAGAATCTTGACTTTTGCTTTAAGCTCATGATTCTCAGCAATGAGAATATCATTTTTCTCTTTTTGAACTTCAATTTCTTGAGTTAAAAGAGATAACTGAGAATTAGAATTAGAAGATAATTCTTGTTCCTTTTCTAGTTCCTCTTCTAATATTTTCTTCTCATCTTTTAACATATCTCGTTCTAGTTCTGCTCTATTCAACATTGCTTTGACTTCTTTTAATTCATGTTTTGTATCTTTAAATTTAAACATTAATTTATCGTAAATATCAAGCATATCCTCAAAAGTAGGAATTTGTACCTCATCCTCTGTTGCCATAAAACATACATTTGCTTGTTCAGTGTCTGATTCACTTTCGCTGTCAGATGAAGATGAGTCTGAATCATCCCATGTTACTGAGAATGCTCTTTTCTTCGATTTGTCTTTCTTGAATTTTTCGAATTTCTTCTTTTTCTCTGGACAATCTTTATGCATATGTCCCTTTTTGTGACAGTTGAAGCATTCCATAGTTGAAGATGATGGTTTATTTGATCCAAACTTCCTTTTGTCGTATCGACTAGCTTTTCTTTGCTTCAAAAACTTCTTAAAGCCTTTTGCAATAAGTGCTAAGTCTTCATCTTCAGAATCTGAAATGTCTTCATCTTTTTCGGCATGAAAAGCAACATTTTTCTTTTCTTCTTTTTGTTCTCTTCTAGCCTGTAAATTTGCTTCATAGGACATTAGATTTCCTATCAACTCATCTGGCTTTATGGTAGAAAGATCATTAGCTTCTTCTATAGCTAATACTTTTCCTTCCCATTCATTAGTCAGTGAGTGTAGGATTGTTGAAACTACATCAAAGTCAGAATATTTTTGTCCTAACCCAATAAGAGCATGATGAATAGTTTGAATCCTTGAATACATCTCATTGACTGTTTCATTTGGCTTCATTTTGAAATTTTGGAATTGACTTTTCAACAAAGCTATTTTTGCTTGTTTAACCTTGTTAGTACCTTCATGAGTTGTTTTTAGCGTTTGCCAAATTTGATAAGCAGTGGTACAGATACTAACACGGTTATACTCATTTTGGTTTAATGCACAAAACAACATATTTATTGCTTTTGCATTTACTGCTGCTGCTGTTTTCTCAGCAGAAGTCCATTCTGCATACTCAGTAGTTGGATTAACTATTTCTTTCTGAGTAGCATTCTAAGCATCATAAATTGTTGATTGCATATAGAAAGCCATACGTGTTGCCCAATAACTATAGTTTAGGCCATTAAAGAAAGGAGGTCTTTGTGTTGATTGACCTTCAGTGTAAGTGTTAGTGCTGGTACTTGCATTATTTGCCATATTACTAGAATATATCAAATAACGTTGTTACGGTTATATGATGACCTTGCTCTGATACCAAATGAAAAGGTCGGATTTGCACGACTTATGCAGGATCTATAATATGGCTATGCGGAAAGTATGTGATATACTAACTTGTATATTTACAATAGTTATGCAGGTAAATATTTAATGTAAAAAGATCTCACAGAAGCAATATCACAGATAAGCAAGTATAGCAAATGCAGTAAATAGGAAAAATCACACCAGGGATTTTTATACTGGTTCGGAGCACCGTCCTACGTCCAGTCCCAGACTTCTATCTGGATTTTCACTAAACAACAACCTCACTTCACCCGGAGGAAACAGGTTTACAATACCCGAGCAGCCGAACGGGATTTCACGCCTCTAACAACACGAGGACTTCAACACTTGCCTCTTATAACACGAGGACTTCAACACTTGCCTCTTATAACACGAGGACTTCAACACTTGCCTCTTACAACACCGAGGACTTCAACAATAATAAGATTTTGACTTTGAATGTGTTCTTCCTTCAACACTGATTTGTCAACAATTGAGTACACCCTTCCTATAATCTTATCCTCAAATGTAATTTGATGTTTAGTAAGATTAGGAAGTAAAATATCGAGTTGAATCACAAGCGTATGAAATATGCTTGGTGATTCAAACGATTATTGAATGCTTTTGAGTGAAAAGAATAATGCAAGATAGATCAGAAAATAGAGAGTAAATTCGGTGATTTGGATAATTGTAAAATCATGTATTTATAGAGATCGAGAGGTTGCAAATGTTGGTGAAAAGATGCATCTAAAAGGAGTGATTATTCACGAAGAAAAATGGATGCAACTCTTGAAGAAAGAAGATGACTTTTCAATATAACGGTCAAAATTCAAAAACCTGTTGACCTATAAAAATATGCAGGTCGACATGTTTTTGGCCATATGCATAAAAAAAAATGCTTTTATAAGAAATATTTTAAAGCAATTAGAAGTATGATCATTTGAGGATAGATTTTAACATTTTTTACTCTAAATAATCAACTTCTAACCTATGAAGTCATCTTGTCTTCTTTTTGTCGATGTAGAAGCTTCTTCTTGTCATAAATCAAAACAACCTTTGAAGCTTTGACTCAACACTATTATTTTAAAATAATGAATATTTTAAAATAATATTTAGTAAAAGATCAAAATCTGATTTTGATGTCCGATTTGGGATGGATACGAAAATATTTAAATATATAAAGCCGTGTTGATTATATCGACGCCATTTTTACATGAACTATATTTATACGATTTTATTCATTTTTATAATGAATATCGAAAAGGAATTGATTTCAAAATCTAATGTTTTGAAAATATTATCGTTTATATATCGATGATACGGAATATTCAATTTTGATTAGAAATTGAATATGAAGTTGAAATCGTTTTGAAAACGAATTTAAAATGATTTATAAAATACGTTTTAAATGTAAATCGCCGATATATATATATATATATATATATATATATATATAATGGCCTGAATAAAACGCGCCGCGCGGTGGCAGTTCGCGAATTTCGACCATTGACTTCAAACGGACATTACAGGAGATCCGACCGTCGGATTCTCCTAAAACTGGAACCGTTGGGTTCGTATCAAAAAGAGCTTTCTAATGAGTATTAGAGGTTTGAAATCTAACAGTTGGATTTGGAATAATGTCCAAATCAAATTTGGAAAAGGTCGTAAGTGCAGTTCGATAGCCGTTTGTGGAAATTGACTGTACTGGCCTTGATAAAATTATTAAAAATATCAATAATTAGTGTAAAATCTTAAGAAATGATTTGGAAAGATTTGGGATGAAAAATTCTATATTTGAAAAGATAAAAATAGATTTTTATCGAAATGATCTAGTTTTGAATTAGAATAATAAATCTAATATTTTTAAAATAAATAAATTGGATTTGAAATGGTTTTAAAATAACCAGGATTTCCAATATATGAATTGGAATGGTTTTGAATAGAAATTATGCTCAGAATATTTCTGTAACACCCCGAATTTTAGTTAATACTAAAATTCACTAATTACAGGATAAATAATCTCAGACGTGGGAATTGGGGGTAACGGGCTGCGTTATTGCGTTCGCCTCGGAAAAATACGCGAAATAGAGTCCGAGTTTTCGAAAATCGGAGTCCGTATGGCCCAGTTATGGCCCAATGAAGTTTGCAGAAAATTCAAAACTAAAACAGATTTAAAAATTTAAATATTCAGATTTGGAATGGGCCAGGCGGGGTCAGGCGGGTAGCTTCCCGCCCAACCCATGTCGACAGGGCTGTCGACAGGCCTGTCGACAGGGGTGTCGACATGCCTGTCGACTTGCCTGTCGACAGGGTGGCACCGTTCTGTGAACCTGGGTGCACCAGGTTGCACCAGGTTGGGTTTCAGGCTGGCTAGGAGGGCTGGTTCTAGAGATTTCCTAAATCTAAGGGTCCTAATCTAATCTAGGGTTAATCCAAAGGTCTAAAATGCAACCTAATCCTATAAATAAGACCCTAATCCTACCCTAATTCATTCATAATTAAATCTAGTAACTAAACTATGGCAAAATGAAACTTGGTCATGGCCTCCACAAATCAAATGAAGAGAGTTGCAAGCTAATTCCTCTTTAATCAATCCTTAATCATTATTATCTTCATAGTTAGCAACTAATTCTACTTCATAAAGTTGCTAATCTTGAGTTTGGTGAGTTTCTATGGCTTTAATAATCAATTGTTAAATTGATTATGGTAGGATGTGATAAGACATGGCTATGTTTGTGGATAAATGTATTTATGCAAGTTTTTATGATATGTGATTTGCAAGTTTTATGTTAAATGCAAGTTAAGGCCATGTTTTATGATGCAAAACACCATGTTAAACATTTATGCATATGTGACATGTTATGCAAACTATATGTGAGAATATATGCAAGTTATATGTAACATGATATGCAAGTTATGCATGTAATTTTATGCATGCTAAGTAGTTGGTGTTATGCATGTTAAGTATTTGATGTTATTCATGCTAAAGTATTTGACGTTATGCATGATAAGTATTTGATTGTATGCATACTAAGTATGGGGTTTTATGCATGTTAAGTGTTTGGGTTTATGCAAGTTAAGTGGTAGGTTTATGCATAATAAGTATTTGATTTTATGCATAATAAGTATTTGATTTTATGCATAATGAGTATTTGGTTTTATGCATAATAAGTATTTGATTTTATGCATAATAAGTATTTGATTCTATGCATGATAAGTAAGTGGTTTTATGCATGCTAAGTGTTTGGTATTATGCATAAATCATGACATGCAAGTTTACCCTTTTAAATATGGTATATACATATGCAAGATGGCACCCTTATATGCTATGCATGTTTACCCTCCTTTAAGATGCAAGTCATATATGTAAGTTCGACATATTATGCAAGTTATGCTTACATGCAAGCTCAACATGTTATGTAAGTTATGTGCATATGCAAGTTATGTGTATGAGGGTATGCAAGTTGTGTGCATAGTGTTATGCAAGTTAAGTTTATGAGATTATGCAAGTTATGAGCATGATGTTATGCAAGTTATGTATATGCTTAAATGCGAGCTTAATGTGATATGCAAGTATGTGAATGCTTATGCAAGTATATGAATGCCCATGCAAGTATGTGAATGCTTATGCAAGTTATGTGTAGGCTTAAATGCATGTCTAACGTGTTATGCAAGTTATGAGAATGCTTATATGCAAGTTCAACATGTTATGTAAGACATGTGTATGATAATGTGCAAGTTTGGGGTTAAATGTGGTTGGGTTAATATATGCTCATATATGCAAGTTGACATCCTCTTAACCCATGACAAAGTTGTATGCTAAACCCATGATATTTGTGATGATCTTCCCCTTATTTATGTGATGAAATGAGAACGATTTACGTGGGGAACGATGGGGTTGGTAAATATGTTAATAAGTGAATGATTGGGTATGATTAAGCATACCATAAAAATAAATTACCATAAGCAGGAATTTACCTATTGAGTTAGGTCTACCCCATGGGAATTTACCTATTGAGTTAGGTCTACCCATGTTATGGAAAACTTGATATTAATTAGGGATAATTAATATGGGGGTGATTAATTAGGTGTAATTAATCGACTAAGACACGAGGTTGGACTCATTTGTAGTGTAAAACTGCCCGGACCCGACCGGCTTAACCAGTTGCTACAAATGTCAGCCCAATGTGAGAGGTCTTAGCCATAAATTAAATACGTGATTAAGGTAAAGACACGAGGTTAGACTCTGTTATGACGTAAGACTGCCCGGACTCTACCGGCTTAACCAGGCGGTCATAACAGCCAGTCTAATGTGGGAGGTCTTTATGGGAGATCACGGTCTTAATTAATTAAGAAACACTTAACCATATTAGCATGTAGTGGGACATGAGGGGTTAAGTGGGTGCCTTGGGTGGCATGTAGTAACTAGTGGGGGTGCCTTGGGTGGCATGAGGAAACTAGTGGGTTGCCTTGGGTGGCAATAGAAAATACGATTAGAATACTTAACCAAAGTGGAACATGTAAATAAACATGATTAAAGGGTTAAGTAAGTGCCTTGGGTGGCATGTGGGAATCAAGTAAGTGCCTTGGGTGGCATGCGGAAATCTAGTGGGTGCCTTAAGTGGCAATTGTAATATAATTGGATGACTTAACCAAACCTTAACATGTAAGGGGGCATGATTATAAAAAGGGGTTAAGTGGGATGCACTAGATAAAATGACAAGCTTAAGTAGTAGCTTGTGGGGGCCCATTTCAACCAATATCCCAAACGTATCTTTGTAGGCTCGACCCATGTCGAGTGACGGGACACGCATATTGGGCTTGATTATAAGAGGCCAAAACGGGGTAGCGGTGGCAACGCAAGTCCAACGGGTTTCATATGCGTGTGTGGGCCCGGGCTGGTAGATAAGCCGTTGTTGCATCGTGTAGATATAAAGCCGTGCACCGTTGATAGTATTGGGTAGCCACTTTAGGGGAGTGATACACCCCACTGTGGGACCAGCACGGGTATCTACGTTAGGGAGCCGATCGCTTGGGAGTAGTGGGTACACCTAGTAAAGATAGGGGCAGACGGCACCTATGTAGGGGTACACGAAACTACTGGGTAAGATTACTAGGTACACCTAGTGGAGGTAGGGGCAGACGACACCTACGTGGTCAGTTATACACCTAGTGGAGGTAGGGGCAGACGGCACCTACGTGGTCAGTTATACACCTAGTGGAGGTAGGGGCAGACGGCACCTACGTGGTTAGCTAGAAGTACCAGAAACTACTAGCTATATTTTCTAAGTCTTTAGATGGGATCAACCTTTAAGTAGGAATTACTCTTGGTGGGTAGAACTGGTGTGGTGCAGTGTAGGAATTACCCTTGGGTGGGTAGGTCTGGGGTGGTGTAAGCTAGTAATTATCCTTGGGTGGATAAATACGTCGTTTCGATTATCGTAGTACATCCTGTGTTTTGTGGGCTACTTATTGTAGTCATTATCCCCAGAGGTACCGTATCTTGTTTATATCATACCCTAATTACTTTAATGGTTGTATTGTTAGGGTTATAGGACTCACTCAGACTTATGTCTGACCCCGTTGTTGTTTATCTTTTTCCCCACCCTCAGGTTGTCAGAGTGGACTTAGCACTAGTGGGCTTGGACCAGACCGCTATATCTATCTTTTGAGGCTTGGACGGTAGAAGTAAAGCTCAGTTTATCTTTTGGCTATTGTCTATGTAATGGGATTATGTACTTCTATTTTATCAGGATGGATATTATGTACTTGACTCTTGTTATGGTTTTGTGATGTAACCAAACATGTTTTGTTAAGGAAATGATGTTTTAAATTTTCCAAGTATTACTTATATCTGTCCTGCTGTAATTTTTCTGTTCTATACTCACTAAAAATACTCCACCAAAACTAAGGCATTCCCTTTGTGAGTGACCTTAGTGGGTGTGGGGTGTTACACGTGGTATCAGAGCTTAAGGTTACCGGAACAGATAAATTTTTTAGAAAAGCTATTTTCTAAGAATATTTTTGGAAAGGAGTATTTTCAAAAACATGTCTTTTAAGAGAAAAGTTTTTGAAAGAAAAGCATAATCCCCAATAGCCATATCTATATCTTTCGAATTCTCCATTTTGAATCTCTTCCTTTCTCTCGTTTTGAGTTTCCCCCTCCACGTATAGGTGATCTTTCTAAGATAGATAAGGATGGAAAACCACTTCAAGGGACTTAGACGTTAGTCGGATTAGAAGTTGGTTCAAGAAGGAGGAGGACTGGTAGGTATCTATTGGATAGACGATGGGAGGAAGGCTAAAATAGTTGTTTGGTTAATGAAGGATGAAACCTCATTGGTGGGAAGTTACGAGTGGGGAATAGGGAAGAAGAAGGCAAGTGGTTATCCTTTTTGAGAGGAATAGGACACCTTATTAGGATTGTCCAAAGAAGCAAGGGCAAGGTATGGAATCTTCTGGAGGGTAGTTGTATTCCCTCACGACTAGGGTACCAGATGGGGATAAGACCGTCTAGATTGGAGGTTGGATTTCTTTATCATCCAATTCGAACTTTATTTGATTCTGACGCATCGAGTTCGTTTATCTCATCCTTGATAGTTGGGTCACTGCACTTAGACACCAGTTTGGTAGATGATCCCTTAGTTGTTTCAAACCCAGTTGGGGCTCCATGATGAGTGTGGGTTTGAAAGTTCCTATACTTAGCGTTGAGTTTAAGATGTGATGCTTTTGGGCTTCACGGGCTATGGGTTAGTTTTGGGCATGGACTGGTTATCCAGTAGGAGTGCCGTTCTTTATTTTGAAGGGAGAGTTGTTAGGCTTATGGGCCGCTTGGGTAACACTCTCGAGATCTCTTATAATCCCATAGAATCTGTTATGCTAAGTTATCTAGAATCGCTTGACATGTCGGTCTAGAGTTTGTGATCTGTTAGAGCGATCCGGGAATACCCGGATGTGTATAAGGAGGTGAAGGGCTTACCTCCGGAGCCGGAAATTGATATATCTGGTGGGTAAGGCTAAACCAGTATCTTGGCCAGTGTGCCACATGGCTCCTAGTGAGAGGAGGGAACTCCATAAGCAAGTAGGCGATTTGCTCGAGAAGGGGTTCGTAAGACGAAGTATATTGGAGTGGGGCGCTCCAGTAGTTTTTGTTATGAAGGCGGATGGGTCCCTCAGACTTTGTGTAGGCCAAAGAGAACTAAAGAAACTCACAAAGAAGAATAGATACCCATTGCCGAGGATTAATTATCTCTTTGATCAGTTGGCTGGCTCCTCAGTATTTTTGTAGTAGGACTTAGCCACGGGATTTCATCAGTTGAGAGTGGCTGAGAATAGTATAGAGAAGACTGCCTTTAGGACTCCGGATGATTTCTTTTATGAGTGGCTGGTGATGCCATTGGGTTTGACGAACGCCCCCGCATACTTTGTTGAGAAGGGTGTTCAGGGAGTACCTAAATAAGTTCGTGATGGTCTTTATAGATGACATCTGGGTCTTTTCTAGGAGCGAAATAAGTTTTCGTATGTGCTCAATAGACTGAGCAGAGCCAGTATAGGATAAACGACGGTTTTGGAGCGAGACTGGCGAGAACATCCAGAATTGGTCAAGGGCTTAATTATTTAGCCATTTTATTTGTATCATCTCACGTAGGTCGTCTGAATTCGAAGGAGGTATCCCTTGGGTGTTTGTCTGATATTGGTTTAGGCCTTTGGGGCTTGCATTTGGGGGATGCCGAATTCGACTAGGGTGGTCTGCGTGGGAGACAGTTGCGATGATTTTGGATGATATCCTGGTGGAGAAGAGCATGCCCTACATCTTAGGGAAGTGTTGGAGACTCTTCGAGTGCATAGTCTTAGGACAGCAAAAGTGAATGGGATCCTTAGCATCCTATGAGTAAGGGTAACATGGTAGCGGACACCTTAAGTAGAAAAAGGTTGTCCTTGAGTTCATTGTTCGTTGAACGACGGAGCTTAGAGTTTATTTCTAAGTTTGACTTTAGACCTTCCATTGACTTTGTACCCGGTTTGCTAGCCTCCTTGGAGGTTAGACCTACTCTTTTGGGGCAAATTGTAGAAGCACAGAGGGACGACCCACAGTTGGTTGAGTTAGCAGAAAAGCTCATAAGGGGGGAGTCGTCCAGCCATTTGAGTAGGTACACCCTAGATAATAGGGGGTGCTTGTGTAGAGACGGTAGACTTTGTGTACCGCAAGACGAGGGTTTGAGGAAGGCTACTCTTGATGATACACACCGTTCTAGGATGACCATTCATCCCGATGGGGACGAGATGTACCAAGACATGAAAAGGACTTTCTTCTGGGCCGGTATGAAGAAAGATGTGGCCGAACATGTCGCTTGACGCTTGGTGTGCCAACAAGTGAAGACGGAGCGAAAGAAACCAGGTGGGTTGCTTCACCCATTGGAGGTTCCACAATGGAAGTGGGACAGCGTCTCGATGGATTGTATTGACGGGTTACCCAGATCGAGAAAGAGTAATACAGGAATTTGGGTGGTGGTAGACAGACTTACTAAGAGCACCCATTTCATACCTGTGAAGAGTAAGTGGATTGCTCCATGGCTAGCTTCTGTATATCTTCGAGAGATAGTTCGATTTCATGGGGTTCCCTCTAGCATAGTGAGTGATCGAGATCCTATCTTCACTTGAGAGTTTCGAAAGAGTTTGCAAGAGGCGGTAGGGACTCAGTTGTGTTTGAGTACTGCATATCATCCTCAGACGGACGGCCGGACCGAGAGGGTGGATCATATTTTAGAAGACCTTTTGAGGCTATGTATCTTGGATTTTGGAGGTACATGGGAGGAGCATCTTCCAGTGGGGGAGTTGCCCGACAGACTTAGTGATGTATTCCATGGGAGGAAGGGCCTACATGAGACCGCAGAGGTGGTAGAGCCGAGTTTGCTTAGAAAAGTGGAAGCAGAGCGTGATGCGACGATTCGACGAGCTCCTACTTGCATCCTTGGGTCAGAGATTTGGAAGCTGAGAAACAGAGAGGTTCAACTAGTCAAAGTACAAAGGGGAGATGAAGAAAGTGACGCTACCTGGGAGATGGAAGCGAAGATGCGTTCAAGGTACCCTTTTCTTTCGGAGGGTATATCCTTTTGCTTCTCCTTCATCGCATATCTTGTGCTTATCTTATTCTTAGTATGTCCTCTCGTTAGTACCTTTGACCTTTAGATAGGGTAAACCTATGGTTGAAACATGTGTTTGAGACATGTTATGGTTGATGGATGCAAGTGGATGCAAGTGTTTGCTAGTGATTGCTCGTGGATGCATATACACACACTCTAGGCACTAGATCGGCTCAGTCACTCCATATTGCATATTGCATAAAATTGTGTGTAGGAAAATATATTTATGGATGTATAATGGTTGTGTTATCACATGGATGATGCATTTTGGTGAATGATTGTGCACTCATGTAGATATTGTATGTGTCGATAGGGTTCTCTCGCATACATAATGGATGCATGGCACTATCATGGTTTGCATATGTTCATACATTAGATAGGGAACATATACACACACTTTTTGCATATGCTCATACATCATTAGAAATTGTTTTAAGGACAATGGATGCCCGTGGATGATGGTTTGAGTAGATGGTTGTTTGGTTGGTAGGATATGCATTCTCCTTAGCTTAGAGATTTCGGGGACGAAATCCTTTAAGGAGGGGAGAATGTAACACCCCGAATTTTAGTTAATACTAAAATTCACTAATTACAGGATAAATAATCTCAGACGTGGGAATTGGGGGTAACGGGCTGCGTTATTGCGTTCGCCTCGGAAAAATACGCGAAATAGAGTCCGAGTTTTCGAAAATCGGAGTCCGTATGGCCCAGTTATGGCCCAATGAAGTTTGCAGAAAATTCAAAACTAAAACAGATTTAAAAATTTAAATATTCAGATTTGGAATGGGCCAGGCGGGGTCAGGCGGGTAGCTTCCCGCCCAACCCATGTCGACAGGGCTGTCGACAGGCCTGTCGACAGGGGTGTCGACATGCCTGTCGACTTGCCTGTCGACAGGGTGGCACCGTTCTGTGAACCTGGGTGCACCAGGTTGCACCAGGTTGGGTTTCAGGCTGGCTAGGAGGGCTGGTTCTAGAGATTTCCTAAATCTAAGGGTCCTAATCTAATCTAGGGTTAATCCAAAGGTCTAAAATGCAACCTAATCCTATAAATAAGACCCTAATCCTACCCTAATTCATTCATAATTAAATCTAGTAACTAAACTATGGCAAAATGAAACTTGGTCATGGCCTCCACAAATCAAATGAAGAGAGTTGCAAGCTAATTCCTCTCTAATCAATCCTTAATCATTATTATCTTCATAGTTAGCAACTAATTCTACTTCATAAAGTTGCTAATCTTGAGTTTGGTGAGTTTCTATGGCTTTAATAATCAATTGTTAAATTGATTATGGTAGGATGTGATAAGACATGGCTATGTTTGTGGATAAATGTATTTATGCAAGTTTGTATGATATGTGATTTGCAAGTTTTATGTTAAACGCAAGTTAAGGCCATGTTTTATGATGCAAAACACCATGTTAAACATTTATGCATATGTGACATGTTATGCAAACTATATGTGAGAATATATGCAAGTTATATGTAACATGATATGCAAGTTATGCATGTAATTTTATGCATGCTAAGTAGTTGGTGTTATGCATGTTAAGTATTTGATGTTATTCATGCTAAAGTATTTGACGTTATGCATGATAAGTATTTTATTGTATGCATACTAAGTATGGGGTTTTATGCATGTTAAGTGTTTGGGTTTATGCAAGTTAAGTGGTAGGTTTATGCATAATAAGTATTTGATTTTATGCATAATAAGTATTTGATTTTATGCATAATGAGTATTTGGTTTTATGCATAATAAGTATTTGATTTTATGCATAATAAGTATTTGATTCTATGCATGATAAGTAAGTGGTTTTATGCATGCTAAGTGTTTGGTATTATGCATAAATCATGACATGCAAGTTTACCCTTTTAAATATGGTATATACATATGCAAGATGGCACCCTTATATGCTATGCATGTTTACCCTCCTTTAAGATGCAAGTCATATATGTAAGTTCGACATATTATGCAAGTTATGCTTACATGCAAGCTCAACATGTTATGTAAGTTATGTGCATATGCAAGTTATGTGTATGAGGGTATGCAAGTTGTGTGCATAGTGTTATGCAAGTTAAGTTTATGAGATTATGCAAGTTATGAGCATGATGTTATGCAAGTTATGTATATGCTTAAATGCGAGCTTAATGTGATATGCAAGTATGTGAATGCTTATGCAAGTATATGAATGCCCATGCAAGTATGTGAATGCTTATGCAAGTTATGTGTAGGCTTAAATGCATGTCTAACGTGTTATGCAAGTTATGAGAATGCTTATATGCAAGTTCAACATGTTATGTAAGACATGTGTATGATAATGTGCAAGTTTGGGGTTAAATGTGGTTGGGTTAATATATGCTCATATATGCAAGTTGACATCCTCTTAACCCATGACAAAGTTGTATGCTAAACCCATGATATTTGTGATGATCTTCCCCTTATTTATGTCATGAAATGAGAACGATTTACGTGGGGAACGATGGGGTTGGTAAATATGTTAATAAGTGAATGATTGGGTATGATTAAGCATACCATAAAAATAAATTACCATAAGCGGGAATTTACCTATTGAGTTAGGTCTACCCCATGGGAATTTACCTATTGAGTTAGGTCTACCCATGTTATGGAAAACTTGATATTAATTAGGGATAATTAATATGGGGGTGATTAATTAGGTGTAATTAATCGACTAAGACACGAGGTTGGACTCATTTGTAGTGTAAAACTGCCCGGACCCGACCGACTTAACCAGTTGCTACAAATGTCAGCCCAATGTGAGAGGTCTTAGCCATAAATTAAATACGTGATTAAGGTAAAGACACGAGGTTAGACTCTGTTATGACGTAAGACTGCCCGGACTCTACCGGCTTAACCAGGCGGTCATAACAGCCAGTCTAATGTGGGAGGTCTTTATGGGAGATCACGGTCTTAATTAATTAAGAAACACTTAACCATATTAGCATGTAGTGGGACATGAGGGGTTAAGTGGGTGCCTTGGGTGGCATGTAGTAACTAGTGGGGGTGCCTTGGGTGGCATGAGGAAACTAGTGGGTTGCCTTGGGTGGCAATAGAAAATACGATTAGAATACTTAACCAAAGTGGAACATGTAAATAAACATGATTAAAGGGTTAAGTAAGTGCCTTGGGTGGCATGTGGGAATCAAGTAAGTGCCTTGGGTGGCATGCGGAAATCTAGTGGGTGCCTTAAGTGGCAATTGTAATATAATTGGATGACTTAACCAAACCTTAACATGTAAGGGGGCATGATTATAAAAAGGGGTTAAGTGGGATGCACTAGATAAAATGACAAGCTTAAGTAGTAGCTTGTGGGGGCCCATTTCAACCAATATCCCAAACGTATCTTTGTGGGCTCGACCCATGTCGAGTGACGGGACACGCATATTGGGCTTGATTATAAGAGGCCAAAACGGGGTAGCGGTGGCAACGCAAGTCCAACGGGTTTCATATGCGTGTGTGGGCCCGGGCTGGTAGACAAGCCGTTGTTGCATCGTGTAGATATAAAGCCGTGCACCGTTGATAGTATTGGGTAGCCACTTTAGGGGAGTGATACACCCCACTGTGGGACCAGCACGGGTATCTACGTTAGGAAGCCGATCGCTTGGGAGTAGTGGGTACACCTAGTAAAGATAGGGGCAGACGGCACCTATGTAGGGGTACACGAAACTACTGGGTAAGATTACTAGGTACACCTAGTGGAGGTAGGGGCAGACGACACCTCCGTGGTCAGTTATACACCTAGTGGAGGTAGGGGCAGACGGCACCTACGTGGTCAGTTATACACCTAGTGGAGGTAGGGGCAGACGGCACCTACGTGGTTAGCTAGAAGTACCAGAAACTACTAGCTATATTTTCTAAGTCTTTAGATGGGATCAACCTTTAAGTAGGAATTACTCTTGGTGGGTAGAACTGGTGTGGTGCAGTGTAGGAATTACCCTTGGGTGGGTAGGTCTGGGGTGGTGTAAGCTAGTAATTATCCTTGGGTGGATAAATACGTCGTTTCGATTATCGTAGTACATCCTGTGTTTTGTGGGCTACTTATTGTAGTCATTATCCCCAGAGGTACCGTATCTTGTTTATATCATACCCTAATTACTTTAATGGTTGTATTGTTAGGGTTATAGGACTCACTCAGACTTATGTCTGACCCCGTTGTTGTTTATCTTTTTCCCCACCCTTAGGTTGTCAGAGTGGACTTAGCACTAGTGGGCTTGGACCAGACCGCTATATCTATCTTTTGAGGCTTGGACGGTAGAAGTAAAGCTCAGTTTATCTTTTGGCTATTGTCTATGTAATGGGATTATGTACTTCTATTTTATCAGGATGGATATTATGTACTTGACTCTTGTTATGGTTTTGTGATGTAACCAAACATGTTTTGTTAAGGAAATGATGTTTTAAATTTTCAAGTATTACTTATATCTGTCCTGTTGTAATTTTTCTGTTCTATACTCACTAAAAATACTCCACCAAAACTAAGGCATTCCCTTTGTGAGTGACCTTAGTGGGTGTGGGGTGTTACAATTTCGATATTGGATTTCGTGATTATACGGTGATTGTGGAGGAATTTGGTAGATATATATATCGTTATTCGAATATGATATTTGTTGGTTTCAGAATTTGATATTGAATATAAGCCGATATATTTTCTATTCAGAGCCTTGTATTTAATATCAAATTAGATTTTGGGTTCGTCGTGAATGATATCTTTAATAATACTATTCTTGAACCGAATGGAGTTAAAAAAATTAGAAACTAACTGGAGATTAGTTAAGTCGAATTGTTTCCTGGGTATCGATCTGATGTTGGTTTCGGCCTTCGGGGTTAATACTCAGGGGATTGTTCTCTTACTAATTTACGGTTAGAGTTGGGTTTATTGTGAACTATGTTTTTAACGACATTCGTTCTTTAAACCGATTTACAGTGAAATGTGATTTGGGATTTATAAATCTTTTTATTTAGATTTAACGGGAATTTTCCTAGGTAACGTTTTCCAATTTAATATATTAAATTGGAATTGAATGTAATTCAGTTTGATAATAATCGAAGTGAACTTCTGTGGAGGAAGACTGTTAATACATATGGAATTTAAGAGGCATTGCCGTTTTTCCATTTATATTATTAGTCAGATATGGAAATTGATATCGATTATATATTGATTTATTTTTCCATGAAGATTCCATAATTAATGGAATGTGATTTGTGTTGTCGTGAATGGTATCTTTAATAATACTATTCTTAGACCCAATGGAGTTAAGAAAATTGGAAACTAACTGGAGATTAGTTAAGTTGAATGGTTTTGGCCTTCGGGGTAAATACTTAGGGAATTGTTCATTTGCTAATTTACGGTTAAAGGCTGGTGGAATGGAATGTGATTTTGGGTTTATCGTGAATCGTGTTTTAAATGACATTGGTTCTTTAACCCAGTTAAAGACAGGATATGGTTTCCCAAGTTAAACAATCGTTAATATTGATTTTTGGGAAGATTAAAACCAAGTGGAGTTTTAATAAATCTTTAATTAGATTGAAATGATATCCAAAGGAAGATTAAAGAATAAATTTAAAGAATTCATCTTTGATAAAATTAATGGAAACCTTTCCCAAAGTATAAGAATCTTTGAATAAAGGAATATTCTGGATTGGAATAAGGCATATGTTGTGTTTTTGTAGCACTTGTTTATTATATACGCGAGTTATTCAGAAATACCAGGTTTATCCCATTCTGAATAACTGATTCGACGATATGTCGAGGATGAAGACGGTAGTTGAAGACCGGAGGTCTTCACATCGTTTGGATGATTACTAATGTCATGATTGTGCTGTCCACCCAAGGCAAGGTAATAAGTGGTGATCGTCCAGACGTACTTGGAGATCAACGGATATGCGAGGTCCTCTCCCCTGTATTGGACATATGGGGGAGGAATAAGGTGCCCCCGGTTTCGTTCAGACCCAGAACGAACTTGTAAATGGATGTGTGTCTGACATCAGATTTCATTCTGTGTGATTGATATACAACGGTTGCATAGCGTGGATTGCCTGTGTGGCATGTTGAGATGCAAATGATCAAGGCTTCTGTTAAAAAGCAGAGTCTTGTGGTTGATTATCAAAGCACGACTTTAATATAGCATAGCTTTGTGTAGCGTTAATTCGCCAGCCTCACACCCCGATGTGGACCAGAAACGAGAGAGGACAACAGGGAGGGCATGTGTTTCCTTCTAGCTAGGAGTGGTGTCAGCGTTTTGCACACCCTAGCATTTTACTTATGTGGATGATGGATAAGAGGCGCCTCAGTTATATCGGTCGATCCGGGGCCGATGGAGTCATTTGGCTCATTTACACCCCATAGGGCGGGGAAACGTAGTGTTCAGACATTTTAATCCACATCGAGTGGACCGGCCTTGACGATCCATGGGCTCACCTGTGTCTGGGTCCTGATCCATGGGCTAGATTGTCTCGAAGTGGTAAGGACGATCCCTTGCCTTGGTTCACAGATGGAAATCCAACTTCCAATACGTGACATTTGCGGTTTTGATTGTAGAGCCTAGTATTGGCGACATGATATATGGTACCCATGCCGCCTAGGATTGATACATTTATATTTGAAGTTGTTTTATACACTATGCACTTATAATAGTATCAAATGATTTGTTTTAACGTACCAAGCATGTTTTGCTATTATAAGGGAAAACCCTATCCTCCAGCTTGCGTTGCATTGTGTGATGGGACCTGGGTCTTATAATAACTTCATTGTTCTTTATTTAGCATTGCGCTTTTGTCTTATGCACTAGTATTCCCGTTCCATGTTATATGGCGTGGTCTCTTGATTTACCTAACTTTAGAATCAAATTAATAACCGTTTTAGTTCTCACACCAGTCACATGACTGACCTGGAGTTTATTGTTTTAACCTAAACTCTAGGTGCCCCTATTTTTCGCACGGGTAGCTAGTAGTTTTGGTTTTGCAGATTTATATTCACTGGATCCTGGTTTACATTTGGAATGATATTCGGAAAGCTCTGTATCCGTATATTCTTTTCATTTGTGTTTTGTATTATTTTCCACTGCATTGTAATTTGTAAATCTCTGATATTTATCGAATGTATAATATTTGTTCATACTCTGTATATTCTTGTACTCTGATGTAAATTGTTGTAATAAGCAATGAAATGTTCTTCTTTTTGTGTTCTGATTCATCTTGTTCTAAAAGCAATCTGTTCTTTCCTTCACGGGGAAGTTCAGGTCGTCTCATTGGATTTTTCATAAGTGCCTCATATTCTTCATTCATAGCAGTTTTCCATTCTTTGCATTTGACTGCTTGTTATATGTGCAAGGCTCGTCACTGTTGATTGTAGCAGTGTATGTCTTTGGCTTGAATATTCCACTCTTGGATCTGGTTATCATTAGATGGCTAGTAACAGCCGGTGGTATGTTGGCTGATTGATTGTCTTGATCTTCCATACTTCCATCATCAAGTATGGGATTATTTGAGGTACTTAAACTTTCTTCACTGCCTTGAGAGTTTTAATTTGCTACATTTTCATTGTTTCCTTCTACAGATGTTGAGTTGGTGAGGCTGGGAGGCTCAATAGTATTGCTGCTGAAGCGCTTTTCAATAACAATATTTCTCTAAGCATCATCACCCACTCCATGGTTGACTAGAAGTATGACATCACCATTGATAGAAATTTCAAGTATACTTGCTGAATTGTTAATGACTTTGTTGGTTGTTTTGATGTCACTTCTTTTGTATGCGAAGACATATTTATTAAAGACTACATGTATACTAATGAATATTCTTCCATTTTCATCTATATATATGTACCCCTTCTGTTTAACAACATATCCAATAAAAGTGCAAGGCTTAGATCTGAAATTTAATTTGTTAGTATTATAGGGTCTTAGATAGGGGAAGCAAAAGACAGCTAGATGTTTTCAAGATGGGTAGTCTAGTTTAATAGTACATAGTTTTTCTAATCGACTTATGTCATTTAAAACTTTGGTAGGCATTCTCTTAATTAGATATACTGCAATATTAAATGCCTCAGACCAGAATTTTAGTGCTAGTGATGCATGTGCTAATAGTATTAAACCAGACTCCACTATGTGTCTGTGCTTCCTTTCTACCAAGCCATTTTGTTCAGAAGTATATGGAAACATTGTTCTATGGATGACCCCTTTACTTTTAAAATGTTTATTCAGACTTTTATACTTAGATCCCCCATCAAATTGTATGATCTTTATACCGGTTCTGAACCGATTTTCAACCATATTCATGAAACTTATGACAGTGTCATGAGTTTTAGACTTTTCTTAAAAAAAAATCCAAATGTACCTAGTACGAGAATCTAAAAATGATATATAATACTAGTAGCTATAATAAAAATACACTGAGGAAAGACCCTACAAATCAGTGGCAACTAATTCAAATGGTTTAGAGTAATCAGTCAAAGATGTAATAAATGGTAGCTTATGATTTTTGCCCATTTGGCAACAAGTACAAATGTATGGAATAGAAACATCATTACAGACAATATCATTTTTGCTGTGAATACTTTTTATTTTGTTTTGCACTAGGATGTCCTAGTTTATAGTGCCAAATATCAAAGGTTTTTTTTGCTGTAGAACATATGTGTAGCACGACTTCTCTTTAACAGAATTGATGTGGTCATCAAAGTTGAACTTGTACAGTCCATTTTCAATGTTACGCTGCAAAAGAATATCATTAGTCAGTAAGTCTTTGACAAGACAATATTTAGGGTAAAATTCAAAGTACACATTGTTATCTTTGGCAAATTGAGATACACTTATCAAATTTTTCTTAATTTTTGGCACTCTTAATAAGTTATATAGAAATAATTGTTTCTTTCCCCTCATAATACCACTATCAGTGCGAGAAATTTTAATGCACTTTCCATTTGCCATGCTCATTGACGGTTTATTTCTATACTCCTTGTTCCAAAGATTTAGATTATCAGTCTTGTTGGTCATGTGATCAATTGCTCCTACCAATTATCATCTTGAATATGTTCTGCTCTTGCCTTTTCATTTTGACTGAACCCTGCATTTGTTTCAGGTTGTGTAGTATTATCACATTGTGCTTGAGCAAGATTAGCATTTGAATTATTCCCCCACTGATTTCCATCACCCTGATTTGGTACATAACTTGAATTGTATCTGAAATAGCATTTAGATGTTGCGTGTCCAATCTTTTCACGGATTTGATATTTGGGTTTATTTTTTGTGTTCCACCTGCCTCTTCCTCTGTTGGATAACCCCCTCTCTGATTTGCTGAATGACCCTTATTACTTTGTCCAATGCCTCTATTATTCATGGCAAAGTTAACAGATTAATCTATTTCAGGTTGGTTTCTTGATATCAATTCTTGCTTCATGTGCAAGAAGTATAGCATGCACATCATCAATTGGTAGTGTAACCTTTTTGTAGTTATAACATCCACTACGGCTTCATATTCATCTCCGAACCCATTAAGAAGTGATAGAACATGATCAAATTCATCAACTTTACTTCCTGTAGCCAATAGCATATCACATATATTCTTGACTTTAGCAATATACTCTCTCATTCTCGTGTTTTCCTTTCTGAAGTTTTGCAGCTGAAAGGGCATTGAAAGTTCTTTCAATAGTGGACCAAATATCATTGGCAGATTTACAGCCAGTTACTTATGACAATAAGCTTGGGTTTATAAATGATAAGAGCCATGCACTAATTAGCCTTTTTGTCTATGAAACTGTTCATATTCTTCATTACTTACAATGTTATTATCTTTATCAGTGATGAAATTTGGAGGGATTGGCAGTGTACCAAGAATGTATCCATCGAGACCGTATCCCTGAATTGTAGTTTTAACTTGCAATTTCCACATGAGATAGTTGTTTTCGTCCAGCTTTACAGTGATTAAATTGCTTTCCGGACTTACAATTGTCTTGGTAAGCTGTTCAACTGCCGGAGGGTTACTGATAGCTCTTGAGGTTGCAGAATTGTTTCCTTTAGAAGTTGTAATATCCACCATGATGAAATTAGAACCGAAAAAAGGTAAGTGATCTGAACTTTGTGCTTTGAATTGGGTTTTTCAAAAAGGTTTTGTTGCATTCTTAAACATTGTTAAATGATGAAATAGTGAATTTGTTGAATGAAAAAACCAATTTCTAAAGTGCTTTTTGATTATGATGGCTTTCTTGAATTCCTTGATCGGTATCAGATATGCTTTTACTTGATTTGTTGTTAGATTGTTGATGCAGCCAAATCATTTATGGCGAGGCACAGAAGCTTATAACAAATTTGTTCTTAAATTGTTGATGCAGCCAAATGATTTATGGCACAGCATAACACCTTTCAACATATCTTGCACTCAAATGATGACACTAGATCTCAGATGAGACAAAATTCCAAATGATGAGAATTTTCTGATGGAATTATCAATACATCCACAAATTCAGAATTGGTTGCATTAGACATTGTTGTTAGGCTTGAGGCTTTAATACCATATTAGAGATTGATGAAAGAATGTTGTAGTGATTAATGGATGATTGTATAATAGAAATGGTAATTTGAAGAAGAGGAAATTGATGTATTATTTAGAATGGAATAATTGTACATGCATGTATACATATTTATAGAAAATATTGAGAAATGGTCCAACGTGGTCCATAAGCCCAATATACAGTTCTGTAGTAAATAAAGGTAACACCGGTTCACCGATTATAATAATTCTGCCTATTACATTTGCTTACATCACATATCTTATTTACCATTTTTCATATAGTTAAATACTATCTAATAATAATAATAATAATAATCTTATAAAGCATTACAATTGATTTTGGACTCTGGATTGGTGATTATCTGATAGTTTGTTTTAAAGCGTACATGGATTACAAGCAACATTCTTGGGTGTGTAAGATGTTGGTAGGCACAAACAATGTTCATTCTTTTACTGCTAAATACATTGATTATATTGGTGGTTGTTTTGGAATTTGGAATTTTTGTTTGATATATACGACGACGTCCAAAAACAATTTATGGGATTTGCATTTAAAGATACATGTAAGACTGAAATCTGGAATCCTTATGTTTTGTTAATTTAGACACGTTACCATTCCAGATGCCGATTCAAGTAAGGAAAGATTTACTTTCTACTATCGTGTCAACCTATATCCTTTATTGCCAAACGAGAGCATGCAATGAACTATTTATTTAGCAAATTTCCGAGGCCTCTAGGATGCATGGGTTCTTCGTGTGATAGGAGGGTGCCTGATGTTACCCCATATGGGACTGGAAAATTTAAAGAGATGAAATTTCGAATAAGGAGAGTTTTGCAAATGATTATTGTTGAAGAAACTCCAACTGTTTATATTACTATTTGAAGTTTTATCCTAAAAGACTAACACTGATTTAATCAACGCCTTATAGTTAGACGCTGATTTAATCAGCGCCTAAAATTAAGGTGCTAAATACTAAGGCGCTGATTAAATCAGCACCTTAACATTAGACGTTGATTAAATTAGCATTTAAATTATAAAGCGCTTATTAAATCAGCGTCCGAGCTAGAACACATATTAAGTGCTTCTTATACAATATCTCATCCCGCCTTCCCCACCTCATTATTTAAATTTTTATTTTTATATGATTTCACATTGAGATCCGCCATGTGTAATCAAAATCTCTAGATGAACAATTCGACCACAGATAGATGAGACAGTTGGTCCTGAGCATGTTGTTGCTGCGTCTGAGACTACCGATATTGGACTTATGGATTCTACATGAGTTACCTGAGGGTTCTCTTATCGTATGTTCAAGCAATTGAGACCATTGATGTATCATTTTGGACTGTAATATAATTTAATAGTGTACAAAATAATTATCTATCACATTACATAGTCAAGTTATGGTGCTAGTTCATAATATATTAACCATGAACAAATTTCATTTTACTAGTCTCGCTACCTTATCTCTCATGGCAGTTGGTTGAGGTGTATCACACGTTTTTATGACACAGTGCCTCAAACTTTACGGGATAGGCTACAGACTAGCTCATTTAGATACTCTTACAAACTAGACCTGCACAATCATTTGGCAGGTCACTTTTAGGTGCATTAGTTGAGAGGTGGGCACCACATAAGCATTTCATTTTCCAAATTTTGAACTTAGCATTACCCCAGCCTTTTTTATATGCTCATGGGGATTGATATAGAGGGTGCAGTTAGAGTGACATACCCTTTTGACTTTAGCTACGGGACACCTAAGACATATACCTTGTATTTGCCCGATTTTTGCCCTAAATCATATAACATTTGGAGCCGTTACCCTAACATATTTATATGAGTATATTTCACCTTATATGGGTGCCGAGGCAGTATACAATGCTGTATTTCGGGGTTTTCTGTAATACCTTTTTGGTTCAATATTAGAGTAAAATTCAGCTACGCTACCAAGTAGCATTAGCCATTTTAGAGCATATGCTTATGATAGATTGGGTTTCATATATACTGGGTTGTTTGTATACTACACTAGACTCTTTTGCTCGTAGGGAGCTGATTCGGATGTTTGGTTTTTAGGACATGTTGTCGTGTTGGTACTACGAGTACACAACCAATATACATTCACACATTGTTGAGGCGTCCAACCATGCAATTGATTCATATTTTTCACCTTTGCGGGGATGGGAGTGTATCCAGCCGGTTGCACGTATGCACCAGTTTTAGGTATGACTTGATGGAGGCTCGTTCTCATATCAATCTAAGGTCCAAGGCTAACATTTTATGAGCCTCATGGGCTTCTTATTGGATTGCTCTCACATAGGATAACTATCTTCATTATGCTCATCCCTTCTTCATTGCATACCATTTATCTCTTTGTTGTGTTGTTCAGCTCCCACCGGCCTATCTTCCTATTTGGTACTTGAGAGACCAGTGTTACTTCTAGTCCACGGGTGAGTTGTGTGTGTACTCGAAGATCAAATTTCCAGTGTTGATATGTTTGGCAGACATCAGACTATTGGTAGCCAGTACATACAAGGCTTTAGAAAGACAGGTTGGGTGGACACACATACATTTTTCATACTGGGAGCTAATTTTGATACATATTGGGATAGAGTTTCACCTCAACACTACTTGTTATCAGATTACAGTCAGGGTGTGCACACCGATTATGTAGGTCCATGTGTGGAAAATGCTAGAGTTCATCCTCCGTGATTTACTTTTGATCCGACTACATCATAGTACACTGAACATTCCATGGATTATGCTCTTGATGACTCTTTCAGGGTATATGATCTAAACGGTGCTTTGATCATTCATCCTATTATTTATCCACCTGATGAGTTTATTGCTAGTAAACCCACCTATGGACTTTACCCTTCTCAAGGAGTAATTTAGCTAATTGTTAAATAGTTGCATGTAATTATTTAAGAATTATACATTGAAATAATACTTTTGTATTATAGTATTAACCCAGGTTGGAGCATCACAGATGACATATAGCTGCTATTCAGCATATGGCACTACTTCATTCTCAAATTTTGGGTCCAATAGCATCATGTGGAGATGAAAGCAATGCAGGGTTAGATGCAGGCTCAAATGACGAGTTATAGGCTCGACTGAATGCATTAAGATGTGGGGGATATGGAGGTTCTGGTGGTTTAGGAGTTGGAAGAGGTTCAATGGTGGAGGTGACGACGAAGACGACAATGACAACATGGACGAGTATGACGACGATGACGATGGTGCTACCGTTGATTTATGATGACCTTATATTTTGTACGTGATTTCATGTTGTATATATGTATCTGTCATTTTGTATCATTATATGCTACACATCTATTTAGATTGAGTGCATTATATGTTATGTGTTTTTGATAATTTTATGTTACATGTCGCTACTTCATACTACATTACTGTGTTGTTGATCATGTCCGTCATCCAACCAAATTTCTTAAATCACTTATTAAACATATAAAATGATATACTGAATTACAATTTGAACATGCATACATAATAAAATGACAAAAACCATAGAGATACAGTTGATAATAACCATAAAGATACAATTTACAATAACCATTTTTGATCGGCATAACATAAAATATGATTTTTTTAATTTAAACCACTGTGAAGGAGGTAATTTACCTACATAAGATCATTGACAAGATTACGTAGCTTTCCGATCTTCACTTCCAATTCCAAGGCATAAGTAATAGCCCTAGAAGGGAAACGATCATCTACCCACTATTTAAGTTCACATCCATTTGGACAAACAACAATTATATTGGCAATCAATGCCTATTCCATGTCAGACGACTAGAAGTGGTGCTTTAAAATCATAGAAGCATTACAATGTTTGCAAATTGAACCTCATCGACTTCAATAATATTTTGGACAAGAAAAATTACACCATGTGAACTTTGGTTACTTTGAGGAGGTTGTTGTTGCTGCTGAGGATCTATTTTCATTTGGTTCATCCCTTCTTCAACCTCTCTTTGCCGCAAATCCTCGTAATGTCGCTCTTCTATAACAACTCGCCCGAAATAGGCCTACATTCCAACCAAAAAAAGTCCCATCAGAACTTATAGCTACCCAAAATGGATCATTGGTTCCTATAAGGATTAACTTAAACAGATATAAAGAGTAGTCTAAAATGAAAATCGGAATCTCACATGGCGGAAGTGGCAAAATATAATAACATAAATATAAGCTGCACCATTATTAAAAAACCAGAATTATTAGAGCATGTCTCACAAAATAAAAAGGTACATCATTATCTATCCCAATTACATAGCAATAATAATACTAAAGCAAATAGCATAATAACTAGATCTTCAAGAGGCTCCTCCTCCAAGAGGTCATTCTCCATCCTTAATTGACTGTGTCACCTAAAAACTTGTTAATGTTAAGAGGAAGGAGGTCAGAACATAAAGTTCTGGTGAATGAAATACATGTAAGTTAAGAAGGCTATTTCCTATATTTGGCAAATATAAACTTTTCAAGTTATGTCTATGTAACAAACACACAATACAAACATATGGGGCGAACATCCTTGTAGGGTGAGAAATAGTACCGGTTATTTACTACCAGGTTTGTGTCAGGAACACTTCTTTTAAGAAGAACCCTCCTGGCAAACCCTCATGTTATATATAGCTATCCTTATGGGTGAACTCCTGATCACTTAATACTTCCCTTAGACGGTGGTACCTTAGGCTATATATATAATATGTCCCTAGGTCAGCCCTCACTAACCTCTTGATAAGAAGCGGGCATTACTTGGAGAACTACCCTACACATGTTATTGTCTGCTAGAACCATTTAAATTTTCTAAAGGCGATCCCCATGACTTGGGTTCTGAACCAAGGAGTGAGCATTAGGAACGAACCTAGTCCTAACAACTTAATACCCAACAATAAATAAGTCAGCCACTTAGTACCATTTCCCAAGGTAGACCTACTCTACACTATATATATATATATATATATATATATATATATATATATATATGCTTGCCATCTCACATTATGCCTACCACTTGTAGATGCTGTATTTGCCGAGCTGTGCTGGGAAGGCTTCTACTACAAGTTGGGCCTAACCTCACATCATAGTGTATTAATTATAATGGTCCATTGCACCTATACTCCTCACATTAACCATATTTACTTGTAGACGTTGCATATGCCAGTCCGTTTCGAGAAGACTTCTACTACAAGTAATGGTTAACCTCATGTCTATGTGTCATTAATATTAATTAAGACATTAACTCACACACATACAAACATACAAATTCTTATGGGGACATTCAAATTCTATTCCTAACTTAACCGTATTTATTGCGCAATTAATACATGATAATATTACGTTGATTACGTTATATGTATAAATATATGACGTAAATTAAGAGAACGAGATTAACGTCCTTACCACATTTTTGAAATGTCAATCCTTATCCAATTTTAAAGTTGTACAAGTCATTTTTCATATTTTCCTCAACCATAGCATAAATGTACGTATTAAGATATGACAATAAAATGGGAAAAACAATTATAAAAACACATAAACTTGCAACCCAGGTTTTGACTTGATTTGTGTAACAGTAAAAGATAAATACAATATCATATACATAAATGTTTGCAATTCCTACCTTGAATAGATTTCTTTCTTATATATGTTTATACGCAAAACCTTAACATTTAGTTATTTAATAGATAATACGTTCAAGTACTCTATTTGGGAAAATTAGAGATTCAAACCTATTTAGATTTACAATTCTATCCAAATATTAATCTTTTGCATAAAATCAACATATGGATTTATATGAAATAGAACAAAAAGAATCCAAACAACATAGACAATTATACAACAAGAATCACATCTTTCTTGAATTATTACAGTAATCCAAAACCACGAATTCAACTAGATTGATCATTTCTATGAGCAAATAAAATAAATGGAATATTCGAGAGGGTTAATCATATTTTATTTGCACAATATAGCAAATCCTCCTAGGCACAACAATCCAACTTTAAAACTATCAAATTATAGAAAATAGTAACTTAGATGAATTCCACTCATAAAGCTACAAGAACAAGTAATAACAGAATTGAGTGGAACGAAGTTTGCACTTGGCCTTCGCGAGCCATCATGCTCCAATCTTTTAAATCTATATATACAAGAATCACATACATTAAAATATTATACATATAAATTTAAATTTCAAAATAAATCTAAAATCTAAATCTAAACAGATTATAATAGAAGAATAGATTAAGAAAATAAAAGATGAACCTGTTTTCTTTCCCTAAGATTTAACAATGGTAGAAAGGCATCGTGGAGGTTGGGAAGAGAATGGTTGTAAGGTTTGGAATGATGATTTGGGGCTCTATTTATAGTTTTTGTCGTGTCATATGTCATTAGATCTAATTGATTAAATCTAAGAGTTCCGTTCGATAATATTTATAATTAAGTCCTTATATAAGACAACACTCACCGGGCTTCCCTATAGTACGGTGGTCGGCGTATGCAGTTGACACTCCTCCTAGAGGGGCATTGTAACGACCTGGGGATTTTGCGATCTTGGATATCGGCATACAACACTATGTCGACTATTCAAGCATCGGAAACACCGGATAGTCCGTGAAAGAAATTAGAGGGTGAGAATAGATAAGATAGAGACTTAGAATAGAAGAAGAAGAAGAACATACAACATTAGAGTAACACGAATCTCACAGCGGAACGAACAACATATAATGGATAACATATCCTTGAAATAAAATCAGTATATGTATACAATAACATTATTAGCGTGCAACACTTACAACACAGCGGAATAAACAATAGCTATATAATCCTGAAGCCTCCTGCTCCAAGCTCTCCAAGTATATCTGTAAAATCCTAACTACTTGACTGCCCGTACAAAATTGGGCACCTAAGAGTTTAGGGAAAGCAAACCAAAACAAACTCTAGGTCAGTCATGGGACTGGTGTGAGCAAAAAAATTTAAAATAGTTTGAGCAATAAAATGATATCTCATAAGACCACGCCTTATAACGGAACGGGTTTTTCCTTTATTATAATCCAAAATAATCTTAATATCAAAATTCTTTTGATATTATATTAGTGCCTATCAATCACAATATAATAATCATCTAGCAGAAACGCTTTCATCTCACGTTCTACATACATAGTATACAATCAAAATCGCGAGCACTTATTGGATAATGGATTTCCAACTATGACAAGGTATGGAACCACCTTCCGATAGTGTACCTCTAGAGAGGAATACACTGGGTTCAACAAGAACATCTTGCAACCCGGCCACACATGACCGACCACTCATTTCGCTTGAGTGTATCGAATGTATATCTCCAACGGTTGGGATCAGCAACCATTTATCGAATGGGACAACATAAAATAGATTAAACAATGAAATGAGTATCTATAGATAGGTGATAATACACCCTAATTGGCAGCCAACCACTTAGCCATGCTGCTTGCCCGATTTTTGTCATTTCCCGGTTGTAAGGCTAGAGGCCACACTTATCTCTGACAGATCACACAATTATTCACTTTAAATGTCATATCGTTATACCCGCCAAATCACAAATTGATTTCCCCAAAAATACAATGGGTATACAGCTAAGAGAAACGAATTCCTCCGCCACCAAACGTATATACGTTTGAAGAGATCAACTTACGTGATCCATTAATTATACTCTGTCGGACATTCTTCCATACAGGTTGTCCTAGGACTGGACAAACCGAAGGCACTATTCTGTAAACAGGACATCCCTTGCATAACTCCGTCTTCAACTATCTTCATCATATTTGATCGCAACGCTAACACCTATACAGAGTGGTATTCAGATAATGAATCTCATCCCGATCTCTCCGTATTGACGACGGAAAAATGGTCAAGAACTTTGATAGTCGGTGATTTAACTATCAAAGAAAAACATGTGTGCAAACAACAATATTATTTCCAGATGGAAATTCTATCGATCAATCATCAATCGACATTTATTCATTTCCCCATTTCTCATTTCCATATATTCATCAAATCCTTATTTTCTAATTTTAGAAAATATACGTTATTCTATATTAGAAAACATTTCTGATATTTATTTGGAAAACATTTCCAAAACTCCTTCATTGGATTCAAACAGATGGTTAAATAAAACATCTCTATGCCATCTCAAACCATTACATTCATTAACTAAATTCACTTAACCAACCTTCACTATCGAACCTTAACCATTCCTTAGTTAAAAACGAAGCCAATCAAGTTGAAGTATAACTACCTCTCAGACCTTAACTGGACAACATTTCTACATTCGAAATAGACAAGATTCACCTTTCAAATCTTTAACAAACGTCCTTACGGAACTCTCAGATTCAATTTACAAATCCACTTCTTATTTGAAAACATTGATTATAACTTCAATATAACTTTTATTTATTTATTTGGATAAATAAACAAATAACTAATTTATTAATAAATAACTAAATCTTGATTAAAAACGGAAAGTGAATAGTACTTTCCCGAATTCGATATAATTGAATTCAACGTATAATTCTCTTTTGAATAATCTTTATTCGATAACTCCTTTTCGAATAAACTAATATTCGATAACTCCTTTTCGAATAACTAATATTCGGTTAACCCCATTCGAAAACTATATTCAATTAACTACTTTCGAATAAACTATATTCAAGTAACTCATTTCAAATCAACTATATTCGATCAACTCCTTTCGAATAAACTATATTCGATTAACTCATTTCGGATCAACTATATTCGATTAACTCCTTTCAAATAAACTATATTCGATTAACTCATTTCGAATCAACTATATTTGATTAACTCCTTTCGAATAAACTATATTCGATTAACTCATTTGGAATCACTATATTCGATTAACTCCTTTCGAATAAACTATCTTTGATTAACTCATTTCGAATCAACTATATTCGATTAACTCCTTTTGAATAAACTATATTCGGTTAACTCATTTCAAATCAACTATATTCGATTAACTCCTTTCAAATAAACTGCATTCGATTAACTCATTTCGAATCAACTATATTCGATTAATTACTTTCAAATAAACTATATTCGATTAACTCAATTCGAATTAACTATATTCGATTAACTCCTTTCGAATAAACTATATTCAATTAACTCATTTCAAATCAACTATATTCGATTAACCCTTTTCGAATAAACTATATTCGATTAACTGCTTTCCGACTAACTCTAATTTAATTAACTCTATTCGAATAACTAATATTCGACTAACTCTTGTCCGATTTAGTCTATTCAATTAACTCTAACTCGATTAACTCTAACTGATTGACTCTAATTCGATTAACTCTAATCGATTAACTCCAACTCGATTAACTCCTTTCAATTAACTCTAACTCGATTAACTCTAATCGATTAATTCTAATTCGGTTAACTCTAATCGATTAGCTCTATTAGATTAACTCTATTCAATTAGCTCTAACTCGATTAACTCTAATCGATTAACTCTAACTCGATTAACTCAAATCGATTAACTCTATTTGAATAACTCTAATTCAATTAACTCTATTCGAATAACTCTAATTCCTTTTATAATCCTATTAACATTCCAAATATTTTCTTTTATGATACCTTATTTATTTTCTAAATAAATATTCCTTTTATCTTTCTATTTATTTCCCAATATATATTGTAACGACCCGGGAAAAAGCGACCTTGGTTATCCGATATATAACACCTATCGAACAATCAAAAGTCGAAATTACCGGATAGTCCAAGAAAGAAATTAGAGGGTGAGGATAGATAAGATAGAAAATTAGAACAGAAGAAGAAGAAGAACACAACAACATCAGAGTAACACGAATCTCACAGCGGAACGAATAAAATATAATAGACAACATATCTTGAAATCAAAGTAGTATATGTATATCATACCATTATCAGAGTACAACACTTTCATCACAGCGGAATAATCAATAGCTAGAAAAATCTTGAGGCCTCCTGCTCCAAGCTCTTCAAGCATACCTGTAAATCCTGACTACTTGACTGCCCGTACAAATTTGGGCACCCAAGAGTTTAGGGAAAACAAAACAAAATAAACTCTGGGTCAGTCATGGGACTGGTGTGAGTAAACTCAAATCATTTGGTTTAACTTTCAAAATCCTTCCAAAAGAAAAGATAATCGTAAGACCAATCCACACATAAACACGGACGGTTTTTACCTTACGATAACCCAAAACACTTTGGAAATCATATATTATCTGATATTATAATAATGTCTAATCACAAGTAATTAAAATCTAGTAGAACGCTTGCATCTCACGCTCTACATATATAATATACAATCAAACTCGCAGGCACTTATTGGAGATTGGATTCCAACTTGACAAGGTATGGGACCACCTTCCGAACGTGTATCTCTAGAGGCAAATACACTGGGTTCAACAAGAACATCTTGCAACCCGGCCCACACATGACCGACCACTCATTTCGCTTGAGTGTATCGAATATATATCACCAACGGTTGGGATCAGCAACCGTCTCCCAAATGGGGCAGCATCGATAGATTTAAGAAGCAATTGGAATTTCTCTAGATAGGTGATTATACATCCTAATGGGTGCGACCCACATAGCCATGATGCTTGCCCGATTTTTGTCATTTTCCGGTTGATGAGGCTAGAGGCCACGCTTATCTCTGACAGATCATTCACTTTGAATGTCACATCGTCATACTCGCCAAATCACAAATTGATTTCCCCAAAAACACCACGGGTATAAACCTAAGAGAAACGAATTCCTCCGCCACCAAACGTAAGTACGTTTGAAGAGATCAACTTACGCGATCTATTGAATATACTCTGTCAGACATTCTTCCATACACGTTTGTCCTGGGACTGGACAAACCGAAGGCACTATTCTGTAAACAGGATAGCCCTTGCACTCCACTCCGTCTTC
This sequence comes from Allium sativum, assembly GCA_030737875.1. Classification (NCBI taxonomy): domain Eukaryota; kingdom Viridiplantae; phylum Streptophyta; class Magnoliopsida; order Asparagales; family Amaryllidaceae; genus Allium; species Allium sativum. The sequence continues at coordinate 110,493,499 of CM060912.1, forward strand.
AATATATTCAGCATACTTGATTCGCAACGCTTGTGCCAATACGGAGTGGTTCTCTGGATAATAATCCTACCGGTCTCTCCATATTAACAACGTAAAATGGTCAAAAACTTTGATAGTCGGTGATTTAACTATCAAATGAAAACATGTCTGTGTGCAAACAACGATATTATTTCCAGATGGAAATTCTATCGATCAATCATCAATCACTTAAATTAAATTATCATAAATTTATTCTTTTCCTTATTCTTGTTTTCCTATATTTCTTATTTACTATATTTAGAAAATATACGTTATTAACAATGGAAAACAATTCCATTTCTCATTTTCTATATTCAGAAAACATTTCTGATTTTCATTTGGAAGACATTTCCAAATCTCCTTCATTGGGTTTAAACTGATGTTTGAATAAACATCGATATGCCAACACCAACCATTTCGCTCATTAACTAAATTCACTTAACCCCTTTCACTCTCGAACCTTATCCACTTTTTAGTTAAAATTGAAGTCAATCAAGTTGGGGTATAATTACCTCTCAGACCTTAACTGAACAACATTTCTAACTTCGAAATAGACAAAGTTCAAACTTCACTCTTTAAGAAACTTCCTTGCGAACTCTCGGATTCTATTTATGAATCCACTTCCTTTACTGAATCATTTGATTATAACTATAAATGTTATAATTCCATGCTTTCAAAATATGTTAACTTAAATATATTTCCATATCTTAAATTGGATAAATAAACAACCAACTACTTTATTAACAGATAATTAAAACTTGATTTGAAACGGAAAGTAAACATTACTTCCCTTGATTCGATATAATCGAATTTCCATGTATGATTCACTCTCGAATAATCACTATCCGATAATTCTCTTTCGAATAAACTATATTCGATTCCCCTGTTCGAATAACTAATATTCGATAATCCTTTTCTTCGAATAACTAATATTCGAAAAATCTCACTTCGAATAAACCATATTCGATAATTCTCTCCTTCGAATAACTATGTTCGATTTAACACACTTCGAACGAACTATATTCGATTACTCTTCTCGAATAAACTATATTCGATAACTCTACTTCGAATAGGTGATATTCGATTAATTCCCTTTTTGACTAACCCTACTTAATTTACTAATACTCGACTAACTCGACTTAATTAACTTCTATTGATTAATTACTATTTGATTTAACACCATTTGCTTGACTCTAGATCGCAGCGATCACAATGGTTACGCCTGATTCCCCCAGGAAACATCCGACCGCCGTAGGCTATCTGCAGCCCTGCGAATTACGCTAGCAGTCGTGCTAAATGGAAATTCATCCTTAAATAACTTTGTCTATTTTTAACTCTATCTCGAATAATTATATTCGATCAATTCTAATTGAATAACTAATATTCAATTAACCCTTATTCGATTACTATATTTGAATAACTCTAGTTTGATTTGACTCAAAACGATTAACTCTAACTGATTAACTCTAACTGGTTTATTCTAACTGAATAACTCTAACTGGATAACTCTAACTGAATAACTCTAACTGGTTAACTCTAACTAACTAACTCTAACTGTTTAACTTTACGGTTTAACTCTAACAGTTTAACTCCAATGGTTTAACTCTAACAGTTTAACTCCAATGGTTTAACTCCAACAGTTTAATTCCAACTGTTTAACTCTAACAGTTTAACTCCAACTGTTTAACTCTAACAGTTTAACTCCAACGGTTTAACTCTAGTTGATTAATTCTTTTGAATTAATCCCTTTGACTTTTCTCTTTTGAATAATTCCTTTGGAATAATTCCTTTGAATTACTTCCCTTGAATAGATTCTTTTTCTATTCGTTTACTCAACAAATAACTATTCTCTTTTCGCTTCTATTTATTTAACAAATAAATATTCCCTTTAACTTTTCTATTTATTCAACAAATAAATATTTCTTTTAACTTTTCTATTTATTTAACAAATAAGTACTTCTGTCAACTTTTCTGTATTCCCTACATGAATATTCCCTTTTCAATTCCATTTGTAAATACTTTTACGAATGTTTCCCTTTTTATTTCTATTTGTAATCGTTTCACAAATATTTCCCTTCTATTTGATTTCACCAAATTTTTCCCTTCTATTTGATTTCACCAATATTTTCCCTTCTATTTGATTTCACCAATATTTGTTTTTTTTACAAATGCTTTGATTCTATAATCATTTTCTCTCATGAAATTCTCTTCCTTTTATATATAAAATCTATTGATTTTATATAAATAATTTATTTTCAAAATAAACTTTGAAAATCCCTTTTCACTTTCTAGTATCACTTATGGTATAAAAATACCAAATCAAAAGGTTCAATCATCATCCAAACACACAGGTTCAACAACAGATGATATAACACATCATATATCAGAATATATGAAAAACGGTAAATAAATGTTGAGGAATCTAGTTGGATTCCTCCGACCTGTTTCCCTGCATCCACAGATGTTACACAATATAATTCACATCAATTTCATTTCAATATGAGGTATTCTGATAAACAAAATCAACATCGGTTAACGATATATATAACTATATCGGTATTTTCAATCAATTGACTAGCAGTTCAACCAAACAATCAATACTCAGCAATTCAACCAATAATTATCAGTTCTAAAAATACTTTATAAAAATATAAAGTGTTCAGAGTTAGTGAGATTTACTCACCTTGGACGGTTTATCGTTGAATAACGATAATCGGTCATTGATTTGGTTCAGACGTTAAATTTCACCATAAATCCAAACGAGCTCCAATCCACTTGCGGTCAGTTCCATTGCGTAGTGCTCGTCCATACGATCCCAACGGATCCTGTTTCGTTAAATTTCGTTAATGTATGCAAAAGTTATGCTATTTACAATATTTACCTAATTTAAATGAATATATATTTAATTAAATTAATTAAATTATTTTTATCTTAATTAATTTCTAATTGCGTTATTAGCCAAATTACCTTCCCTGCCCTTCTAAAAAATCATACTTCCCCATCTCTAGCCATATCCAAATTTTTTTAAAATTGAAAAACCATTTTAATATTAATTAAATTTAATTTTCAAATAAAATATTTAAAAATATTCATTTAATTATAACTTAAATTTTTTAACCCGGATCAAAAATCTGCTTCCACTCATTTTAAAGTATTTTCCGATAAGAATCCAACGGTCCTTGTTTCGTGGAAATCCGACTTGTTTTGAAAAAGTTATAAGCTTTTAAAGTTTATGGTTAAAAATTACGAAAATGCCCCTGATCTGTTTTAAATTCAAATTAAATTCAAATTAAATTTTAAATTTAAATTTAAATTAATCATCCCATCCGTCGGATCAGTTAGGGATAGCCAGGGAGAGCAGGAAACTATATTTTCCAAACTCAAGCCTTAGACACTATCCTCTCTGTCACCCTTAGAATGTTCTGATATTTATTTTTACAAATTCTATTTTAATTATAATATATATATATATATATATATATATATATATATATTACACAAATAAATAAATAAATAAATATTATTTAAAAACTTACCCCGCGAAGCCCAAGCCTCTGCCTAAGAGTCCCTAGCTCCACGTCTTGCCCTCCTTTCTCCCTTCCTTCCCTTTTCCCTATTTCCTAATATTTTATTATTATTTCTGCCATTGCCAAAGCTTGAAAGAGGAGGAGGAGGAGTGAGTTTAAAATGAAGAGGGGGGGGGGGCTATTTACAGCCGAAGGAGTCACATGGATTGCTGAGGTGGCGCTAATCCAACGGTCGAAAATGGATGGCTAGGATTAATCCTTAAATTAATTAAATTATAAATAAATTTAATAATTTATGAATAGTAAAGTGTGTTTTCTCAACCCTATTCGGACGTTAATTTGACTTACTTATTGATACCTTATCCAAAATCTTTTTCAACCATGTTGTTCAATTTTTCTTGCTCTTCAATACTATATAAAAATATATCAATTTTGAATTTGTTTGAACTTTCAAATAATTTAAATTCAAATTCAAAATAGTGTTTTGTGTTAGTTTCAACACCTTCCGATCTCATGTTGGAGTATCAAACGATAACGGTTTTCAGAAATTCTTCCACCATCTGGTCCGGTTTTTAACGTACTTCAATCCTATGTATTCAAATCAAAAATCGGAGTTCGTTTAGATTTTCAAATAATTTATTTAAATTTTGTTTCCTTAATAACTTTCTATATCCGTTATAGGATTTTCCCAGATTTCATATATAGCTAATATCCTATGTTTAGAATTTTCCTGGATAGGTCACAGGTTCCAGTTTTGCCGTTAGCATTAGCAAATTCCAATTACCGTCAAAATTTAGTTCAAATTTTGGCCTTTTATTTTTTTTCTTTTCCACATACGGATGCCATTTTTGACGTAACTTGGTTGGTTACCTAATTTCATCATTTCGGATTTAATGAAACTGATTTCATCGAAATCCGAGTTCGTTAGCTACTACATCCTTTGTAAACGTACTATTTTAAATTAAAAATTTATCCTTTTATACTGCCAGTTCACATTATATTGCAGATCCACTAAATTTCTACCATTTTGGAATAAAATAAAATATTCAAAATTATTGAAATTAAACCATTTAGAATTCCAAAATAATAAAAAAACATTTTTAAATAATAACTAAATGGTCAAAAAATCTGGGCCGTTACATTCTTCCCCCCTTAAAATAATTTCGTCCTCGAAATTGCTAAGGTAGAAAAATGAATTTTATAACTAGGTTAAAATTATTTGGTTACTCTGATTTCACTAAACCAATCTATTCTAATTAATTTATTAATTTATTTCTATAAACGAAAATTTTCAAAAATTCTGAAAATTTTCTAACACTTGAAATTTCTGAAAAATTTCGCCACCATCTCCTTTGTACTGGTCAATAGCTCAAACTCCAACTCGCCTCTCTAGGCCTTCTTCAACCCAAAAGAAAATCAAACAGCCAAGTGGCTTGCCAAACAGGCTCATAAATCTCATCCAACTCATATGAATATGTACGTGTACCTTTTTGTCGGCATTCAATTCTGCTATCAATTTAGCATATACCACTATCATCCCAATCAAACTCCCAATCACTTTTATCTTCAACACGACCATCCGCTTATAACCAAGCCAAATTTCAATCAAACTGTAATTCCAATCTCAATTCAAATTTCTTGCTCGACCATCCATTTCTATCCCAGATTATCTCTAATCTAGTCCAATTCTACTTGATACCATTCTATTTCAATTCAACTCAATTTCCACTGAACTGCCTTCAATTCAATTTCAAATTTGCTTTCACAAATTTCTATTTAATTTGTGTTTATTTCAATAATCTGTACCTGGGAGTTTCAAGTAGCTTTGCCTTTTTCCAAAAATCAAATATCCATTTGGAATATCAAAACAACTCGGTTTCTCAAAACAATTCAAAAACAAAATCTTTGGTAGTAATCCGTCACTTACAAACTCGAAAATGAGCACCGATGATGTCCGGATCAACATCGGAATTTATTTTCCAGCTATCGAAGTGAGTTCAATACTATAGCACTTTCAAAACCCATTTTTAAACATTTTCATATGATATTCATTTCAAAATATCCCTTTTCAATGCTTGTAACAAATTTAAAATCTCTCAGGATTTTAAAATTCACATATATTCAATTTAATTCCATTTACAACGCTTATTCAAATTTTAGCAATTTTAATTCCAATTCTGAACTTAAATTCAGATTTAATTCATCTGATTTTATATATTTCACCTATATGAATTTTGATTTTTTATTTACATAACCATTCCACATTTTATAATCTTATTCGATTATAATCACAACCAACACATTCAATATACTATAATAATTTCAAATATCTATACTTTGCTTATATCAAAATATAATTTGGGTAAAATTATTTCATTCACCCTTTTTCAAAACATACTGTGTCGGTTCATCGTATTCAAGCGTTTATAAACCCCTATCGATACAGTGGATCAAACTGATCGACCAGAATTCATAAACAACTCAACCAATAAATCTCCACAATATAAAATCATTTTATATCAAATAACAAATACGTTCACTCGTATATATACACTCAAACTCAGTCTAGGGTATTACTAACCCCATCTCTACTGAGTCACGCCACAGAGCCAAGGTAAATCACTAAACCTTCAGCTCTGATACCAACTGTAATGACCTCGGGATTCGAGTAGGCTTTTCAACCATCCTCTCCTCCCTCGGCACTGGGCTAACCTCCCAGCGTGGCTTACAGAGATACCTCAGAACTGCTTTTACGGCCAGCCTCTCGACTCGACCAACCCACATTGTCGGGAGATGTAGGGGTAAGAGTCTCCCGTTCGCCACCAAACGCGAAGCGAGAACCCCCTATCATCCGTACCAATTAAGCAACCAGCTCTGATACCAACTGAAACGACCACGGGATTCGAGTAGGCTTTTCAACCATCCTCTCCTCCCTCGGCACTGGGCTAACCTCCCAGCGTGGCTTCCAGAGATACCTCAGAACTGCTTTTACGGCCAGCCTCTCGACTCAACCAACCCACATTGTCGGGAGATGTAGGGGTAAGAGTCTCCCGTTCGCCACCAAACGCGAAGCGAGAACCCCCTATCATCCGTACCAATTAAGCAACCAGCTCTGATACCAACTGTAACGACCCGGGAAAAAGCGACCTTGGTTATCCGATATATAACACCTATCGAACAATCAAAAGTCGAAATTACCGGATAGTCCAAGAAAGAAATTAGAGGGTGAGGATAGATAAGATAGAAAATTAGAACAGAAGAAGAAGAAGAACACAACAACATCAGAGTAACACGAATCTCACAGCGGAACGAATAAAATATAATAGACAACATATCTTGAAATCAAAGTAGTATATGTATATCATACCATTATCAGAGTACAACACTTTCATCACAGCGGAATAATCAATAGCTAGAAAAATCTTGAAGCCTCTTGCTCCAAGCTCTTCAAGCATACCTGTAAATCCTGACTACTTTACTGCCCGTACAAATTTGGGCACCCAAGAGTTTAGGGAAAACAAAACAAAATAAACTCTGGGTCAGTCATGGGACTGGTGTGAGTAAACTCAAATCATTTGGTTTAACTTTCAAAATCCTTCCAAAAGAAAAGATAATCGTAAGACCAATCCACACATAAACACGGACGGTTTTTACCTTACGATAACCCAAAACACTTTGGAAATCATATATTATCTGATATTATAATAATGTCTAATCACAAGTAATTAAAATCTAGTAGAACGCTTGCATCTCACGCTCTACATATATAATATACAATCAAACTCGCAGGCACTTATTGGAGATTGGATTCCAACTTGACAAGGTATGGGACCACCTTCCGAACGTGTATCTCTAGAGGCAAATACACTGGGTTCAACAAGAACATCTTACAACCCGGCCCACACATGACCGACCACTCATTTCGCTTGAGTGTATCGAATATATATCACCAACGGTTGGGATCAGCAACCGTCTCCCGAATGGGGCAGCATCGATAGATTTAAGAAGCAATTGGAATTTCTCTTGATAGGTGATTATACATCCTAATGGGTGCGACCCACATAGCCATGATGCCTGCCCGATTTTTGTCATTTTCCGGTTGATGAGGCTAGAGGCCACGCTTATCTCTGACAGATCATTCACTTTGAATGCCACATCGTCATACTCGCCAAATCACAAATTGATTTCCCCAAAAACACCACGGGTATAAAGCTAAGAGAAACGAATTCCTCCGCCACCAAACGTAAGTACGTTTGAAGAGATCAACTTACGCGATCTATTGAATATACTCTGTCAGACATTCTTCCATACACGTTTGTCCTGGGACTGGACAAACCGAAGGCACTATTCTGTAAACAGGATAGCCCTTGCACTCCACTCCGTCTTCAATATATTCAGCATACTTGATTCGCAACGCTTGTGCCAATACGGAGTGGTTCTCTGGATAATAATCCTACCGGTCTCTCCATATTAACAACATAAAATGGTCAAAAACTTTGATAGTCGGTGATTTAACTATCAAATGAAAACATGTCTGTGTGCAAACAACGATATTATTTCCAGATGGAAATTCTATCGATCAATCATCAATCACTTAAATTAAATTATCATAAATTTATTCTTTTCCTTATTCTTGTTTTCCTATATTTCTTATTTAATATATTTAGAAAATATACGTTATTAACAATGGAAAACAATTCCATTTCTCATTTTCTATATTCAGAAAACATTTCTGATTTTCATTTGGAAGACATTTCCAAATCTCCTTCATTGGGTTTAAACTGATGTTTGAATAAACATCGATATGCCAACACCAACCATTTCGCTCATTAACTAAATTCACTTAACCCCTTTCACTCTCGAACCTTATCCACTTTTTAGTTAAAATTGAAGTCAATCAAGTTGGGGTATAATTACCTCTCAGACCTTAACTGAACAACATTTCTAACTTCGAAATAGACAAAGTTCAAACTTCACTCTTTAAGAAACTTCCTTGCGAACTCTCGGATTCTATTTATGAATCCACTTCCTTTACTGAATCATTTGATTATAACTATAAATGTTATAATTCCATGCTTTCAAAATATGTTAACTTAAATATATTTCCATATCTTAAATTGGATAAATAAACAACCAACTACTTTATTAACAGATAATTAAAACTTGATTTGAAACGGAAAGTAAACATTACTTCCCTTGATTCGATATAATCGAATTTCCATGTATGATTCACTCTCGAATAATCACTATCCGATAATTCTCTTTCGAATAAACTATATTCGATTCCCCTGTTCGAATAACTAATATTCGATAATCCTTTTCTTCGAATAACTAATATTCGAAAAATCTCACTTCGAATAAACCATATTCGATAATTCTCTCCTTCGAATAACTATGTTCGATTTAACACACTTCGAACGAACTATATTCGATTACTCTTCTCGAATAAACTATATTCGATAACTCTACTTCGAATAGGTGATATTCGATTAATTCCCTTTTTGACTAACCCTACTTAATTTACTAATACTCGACTAACTCGACTTAATTAACTTCTATTGATTAATTACTATTTGATTTAACACCATTTGCTTGACTCTAGATCGCAGCGATCACAATGGTTACGCCTGATTCCCCCAGGAAACATCCGACCGCCGTAGGCTATCTGCAGCCCTGCGAATTACGCTAGCAGTCGTGCTAAATGGAAATTCATCCTTAAATAACTTTGTCTATTTTTAACTCTATCTCGAATAATTATATTCGATCAATTCTAATTGAATAACTAATATTCAATTAACCCTTATTCGATTACTATATTTGAATAACTCTAGTTTGATTTGACTCAAAACGATTAACTCTAACTGATTAACTCTAACTGGTTTATTCTAACTGAATAACTCTAACTGGATAACTCTAACTGAATAACTCTAACTGGTTAACTCTAACTAACTAACTCTAACAGTTTAACTCCAATGGTTTAACTCTAACAGTTTAACTCCAATGGTTTAACTCCAACAGTTTATTTCCAACTGTTTAACTCTAACAGTTTAACTCCAACTGTTTAACTCTAACAGTTTAACTCCAACGGTTTAACTCTAGTTGATTAATTCTTTTGAATTAATCCCTTTGACTTTTCTCTTTTGAATAATTCCTTTGGAATAATTCCTTTGAATTACTTCCCTTGAATAGATTCTTTTTCTATTCATTTACTCAACAAATAACTATTCTCTTTTCGCTTCTATTTATTTAACAAATAAATATTCCCTTTAACTTTTCTATTTATTCAACAAATAAATATTTCTTTTAACTTTTCTATTTATTTAACAAATAAGTACTTCTGTCAACTTTTCTGTATTCCCTACATGAATATTCCCTTTTCAATTCCATTTGTAAATACTTTTACGAATGTTTCCCTTTTTATTTCTATTTGTAATCGTTTCACAAATATTTCCCTTCTATTTGATTTCACCAAATTTTTCCCCTCTATTTGATTTCACCAATATTTTCCCTTCTATTTGATTTCACCAATATTTGTTTTTTTACAAATGCTTTGATTCTATAATCATTTTCTCTCATGAAATTCTCTTCCTTTTATATATAAAATCTATTGATTTTATATAAATAATTTATTTTCAAAATAAACTTTGAAAATCCCTTTTCACTTTCTAGTATCACTTATGGTATAAAAATACCAAATCAAAAGGTTCAATCATCATCCAAACACACAGGTTCAACAACAGATGATATAACACATCATATATCAGAATATATGAAAAACGGTAAATAAATGTTGAGGAATCTAGTTGGATTCCTCCGACCTGTTTCCCTGCATCCACAGATGTTACACAATATAATTCACATCAATTTCATTTCAATATGAGGTATTCTGATAAACAAAATCAACATCGGTTAACGATATATATAACTATATCGGTATTTTCAATCAATTGACTAGCAGTTCAACCAAACAATCAACACTCAGCAATTCAACCAATAATTATCAGTTCTAAAAATACTTTATAAAAATATAAAGTGTTCAGAGTTAGTGAGATTTACTCACCTTGGACGGTTTATCGTTGAATAACGATAATCGGTCATTGATTTGGTTCAGACGTTAAATTTCACCATAAATCCAAACGAGCTCCAATCCACTTGCGGTCAGTTCCATTGCGTAGTGCTCGTCCATACGATCCCAACGGATCCTGTTTCGTTAAATTTCGTTAATGTATGCAAAAGTTATGCTATTTACAATATTTACCTAATTTAAATGAATATATATTTAATTAAATTAATTAAATTATTTTTATCTTAATTAATTTCTAATTGCGTTATTAGCCAAATTACCTTCCCTGCCCTTCTAAAAAATCATACTTCCCCATCTCTAGCCATATCCAAATTTTTTTAAAATTGAAAAACCATTTTAATATTAATTAAATTTAATTTTCAAATAAAATATTTAAAAATATTCATTTAATTATAACTTAAAATTTTTAACCCAGATCAAAAATCTGCTTCCACTCATTTTAAGGTATTTTCCGATAAGAATCCAACGGTCCTTGTTTCGTGGAAATCCGACTTGTTTTGAAAAAGTTATAAGCTTTTAAAGTTTATGGTTAAAAATTACGAAAATGCCCCTGATCTGTTTTAAATTCAAATTAAATTCAAATTAAATTCAAATTAAATTTTAAATTTAAATTTAAATTAATCATCCCATCCGTCGGATCAGTTAGGGATAGCCAGGGAGAGCAGGAAACTATATTTTCCAAACTCAAGCCTTAGACACTATCCTCTCTGTCACCCTTAGAATGTTCTGATATTTATTTTTACAAATTCTATTTTAATTATAATATATATATATATATATATTACACAAATAAATAAATAAATAAATATTATTTAAAAACTTACCCCGCGAAGCCCAAGCCTCTGCCTAAGAGTCCCTAGCTCCCCGTCTTGCCCTCCTTTCTCCCTTCCTTCCCTTTTCCCTATTTCCTAATATTTTATTATTATTTCTGCCATTGCCAAAGCTTGAAAGAGGAGGAGGAGGAGTGAGTTTAAAATGAAGAGGGGGGGGGGGCTATTTATAGCCGAAGGAGTCACATGGATTGCTGAGGTGGCGCTAATCCAACGGTCGAAAATGGATGGCTATGATTAATCCTTAAATTAATTAAATTATAAATAAATTTAATAATTTATGAATAGTAAAGTGTGTTTTCTCAACCCTATTCGGACGTTAATTTGACTTACTTATTGATACCTTATCCAAAATCTTTTTCAACCATGTTGTTCAATTTTTCTTGCTCTTCAATACTATATAAAAATATATCAATTTTGAATTTGTTTGAACTTTCAAATAATTTAAATTCAAATTCAAAATAGTGTTTTGTGTTAGTTTCAACACCTTCCGATCTCATGTTGGAGTATCAAACGATAACGGTTTTCAGAAATTCTTCCACCATCTGGTCCGGTTTTTAACGTACTTCAATCCTATGTATTCAAATCAAAAATCGGAGTTCGTTTAGATTTTCAAATAATTTATTTAAATTTTGTTTCCTTAATAACTTTCTATATCCGTTATAGGATTTTCCCAGATTTCATATATAGCTAATATCCTATGTTTAGAATTTTCCTAGATAGGTCACAGGTTCCAGTTTTGCCGTTAGCATTAGCAAATTCCAATTACCGTCAAAATTTAGTTCAAATTTTGGCCTTTTATTTTTTTTCTTTTCCACATACGGATGCCATTTTTGACGTAACTTGGTTGGTTACCTAATTTCATCATTTCGGATTTAATGAAACTGATTTCATCGAAATCCGAGTTCGTTAGCTACTACATCCTTTGTAAACGTACTATTTTAAATTAAAAATTTATCCTTTTATACTGCCAGTTCACATTATATTGCAGATCCACTAAATTTCTACCATTTTGGAATAAAATAAAATATTCAAAATTATTGAAATTAAACCATTTAGAATTCCAAAATAATAAAAAAACATTTTTAAATAATAACTAAATGGTCAAAAAATCTGGGCCGTTACATTCTTCCCCCCTTAAAATAATTTCGTCCTCGAAATTGCTAAGGTAGAAAAATGAATTTTATAACTAGGTTAAAATTATTTGGTTACTCTGATTTCACTAAACCAATCTATTCTAATTAATTTATTAATTTATTTCTATAAACGAAAATTTTCAAAAATTCTGAAAATTTTCTAACACTTGAAATTTCTGAAAAATTTCGCCACCATCTCCTTTGTACTGGTCAATAGCTCAAACTCCAACTCGCCTCTCTAGGCCTTCTTCAACCCAAAAGAAAATCAAACAGCCAAGTGGCTTGCCAAACAGGCTCATAAATCTCATCCAACTCATATGAATATGTACGTGTACCTTTTTGTCGGCATTCAATTCTGCTATCAATTTAGCATATACCACTATCATCCCAATCAAACTCCCAATCACTTTTATCTTCAACACGACCATCCGCTTATAACCAAGCCAAATTTCAATCAAACTGTAATTCCAATCTCAATTCAAATTTCTTGCTCGACCATCCATTTCTATCCCAGATTATCTCTAATCTAGTCCAATTCTACTTGATACCATTCTATTTCAATTCAACTCAATTTCCACTGAACTGCCTTCAATTCAATTTCAAATTTGCTTTCACAAATTTCTATTTAATTTGTGTTTATTTCAATAATCTGTACCTGGGAGTTTCAAGTAGCTTTGCCTTTTTCCAAAAATCAAATATCCATTTGGAATATCAAAACAACTCGGTTTCTCAAAACAATTCAAAAACAAAATCTTTGGTAGTAATCCGTCACTTACAAACTCGAAAATGAGCACCGATGATGTCCGGATCAACATCGGAATTTATTTTCCAGCTATCGAAGTGAGTTCAATACTATAGCACTTTCAAAACCCATTTTTAAACATTTTCATATAATATTCATTTCAAAATATCACTTTTCAATGCTTGTAACAAATTTAAAATCTCTCAGGATTTTAAAATTCACATATATTCAATTTAATTCCATTTACAACGCTTATTCAAATTTTAGCAATTTTAATTCCAATTCTGAACTTAAATTCAGATTTAATTCATCTGATTTTATATATTTCACCTATATGAATTTTGATTTTTTATTTACATAACCATTCCACATTTTATAATCTTATTCGATTATAATCACAACCAACACATTCAATATACTATAATAATTTCAAATATCTATACTTTGCTTATATCAAAATATAATTTGGGTAAAATTATTTCATTCACCCTTTTTCAAAACATACTGTGTCGGTTCATCGTATTCAAGCGTTTATAAACCCCTATCGATACAGTGGATCAAACTGATCGACCAGAATTCATAAACAACTCAACCAATAAATCTCCACAATATAAAATCATTTTATATCAAATAACAAATACGTTCTCTCGTATATATACACTCAAACTCAGTCTAGGGTATTACTAACCCCATCTCTACTGAGTCACGCCACAGAGCCAAGGTAAATCACTAAACCTTCAGCTCTGATACCAACTGTAACGACCTCGGGATTCGAGTAGGCTTTTCAACCATCCTCTCCTCCCTCGGCACTGGGCTAACCTCCCAGTGTGGCTTACAGAGATACCTCAAAACTGCTTTTACGGCCAGCCTCTCGACTCGACCAACCCACATTGTCGGGAGATGTAGGGGTAAGAGTCTCCCGTTCGCCACCAAACGCGAAGCGAGAACCCCCTATCATCCGTACCAATTAAGCAACCAGCTCTGATACCAACTGAAACGACCACGGGATTCGAGTAGGCTTTTCAACCATCCTCTCCTCCCTCGGCACTGGGCTAACCTCCCAGCGTGGCTTCCAGAGATACCTCAGAACTGCTTTTACGGCTAGCCTCTCGACTCAACCAACCCACATTGTCGGGAGATGTAGGGGTAAGAGTCTCCCGTTCGCCACCAAACGCGAAGCGAGAACCCCCTATCATCCGTACCAATTAAGCAACCAGCTCTGATACCAACTGTAACGACCCGGGAAAAAGCGACCTTGGTTATCCGATATATAACACCTATCGAACAATCAAAAGTCGAAATTACCGGATAGTCCAAGAAAGAAATTAGAGGGTGAGGATAGATAAGATAGAAAATTAGAACAGAAGAAGAAGAAGAACACAACAACATCAGAGTAACACGAATCTCACAGCGGAACGAATAAAATATAATAGACAACATATCTTGAAATCAAAGTAGTATATGTATATCATACCATTATCAGAGTACAACACTTTCATCACAGCGGAATAATCAATAGCTAGAAAAATCTTGAAGCCTCCTGCTCCAAGCTCTTCAAGCATACCTGTAAATCCTGACTACTTGACTGCCCGTACAAATTTGGGCACCCAAGAGTTTAGGGAAAACAAAACAAAATAAACTCTGGGTCAGTCATGGGACTGGTGTGAGTAAACTCAAATCATTTGGTTTAACTTTCAAAATCCTTCCAAAAGAAAAGATAATCGTAAGACCAATCCACACATAAACACGGACGGTTTTTACCTTACGATAACCCAAAACACTTTGGAAATCATATATTATCTGATATTATAATAATGTCTAATCACAAGTAATTAAAATCTAGTAGAACGCTTGCATCTCACGCTCTACATATATAATATACAATCAAACTCGCAGGCACTTATTGGAGATTGGATTCCAACTTGACAAGGTATGGGACCACCTTCCGAACGTGTATCTCTAGAGGCAAATACACTGGGTTCAACAAGAACATCTTGCAACCCGGCCCACACATGACCGACCACTCATTTCGCTTGAGTGTATCGAATATATATCACCAACGGTTGGGATCAGCAACCGTCTCCCGAATGGGGCAGCATCGATAGATTTAAGAAGCAATTGGAATTTCTCTAGATAGGTGATTATACATCCTAATGGGTGCGACCCACATAGCCATGATGCCTGCCCGATTTTTGTCATTTTCCGGTTGATGAGGCTAGAGGCCACGCTTATCTCTGACAGATCATTCACTTTGAATGCCACATCGTCATACTCGCCAAATCACAAATTGATTTCCCCAAAAACACCACGGGTATAAAGCTAAGAGAAACGAATTCCTCCGCCACCAAACGTAAGTACGTTTGAAGAGATCAACTTACGCGATCTATTGAATATACTCTGTCAGACATTCTTCCATACACGTTTGTCCTGGGACTGGACAAACCGAAGGCACTATTCTGTAAACAGGATAGCCCTTGCACTCCACTCCGTCTTCAATATATTCAGCATACTTGATTCGCAATGCTTGTGCCAATACGGAGTGGTTCTCTGGATAATAATCCTACCGGTCTCTCCGTATTAACAACGTAAAATGGTCAAAAACTTTGATAGTCGGTGATTTAACTATCAAATGAAAACATGTCTGTGTGCAAACAACGATATTATTTCCAGATGGAAATTCTATCGATCAATCATCAATCACTTAAATTAAATTATCATAAATTTATTCTTTTCCTTATTCTTGTTTTCCTATATTTCTTATTTACTATATTTAGAAAATATACGTTATTAACAATGGAAAACAATTCCATTTCTCATTTTCTATATTCAGAAAACATTTCTGATTTTCATTTGGAAGACATTTCCAAATCTCCTTCATTGGGTTTAAACTGATGTTTGAATAAACATCGATATGCCAACACCAACCATTTCGCTCATTAACTAAATTCACTTAACCCCTTTCACTCTCGAACCTTATCCACTTTTTAGTTAAAATTGAAGTCAATCAAGTTGGGGTATAATTACCTCTCAGACCTTAACTGAACAACATTTCTAACTTCGAAATCGACAAAGTTCAAACTTCACTCTTTAAGAAACTTCCTTGCGAACTCTCGGATTCTATTTATGAATCCACTTCCTTTACTGAATCATTTGATTATAACTATAAATGTTATAATTCCATGCTTTCAAAATATGTTAACTTAAATATATTTCCATATCTTAAATTGGATAAATAAACAACCAACTACTTTATTAACAGATAATTAAAACTTGATTTGAAACGGAAAGTAAACATTACTTCCCTTGATTCGATATAATCGAATTTCCATGTATGATTCACTCTCGAATAATCACTATCCGATAATTCTCTTTCGAATAAACTATATTCGATTCCCCTGTTCGAATAACTAATATTCGATAATCATTTTCTTCGAATAACTAATATTCGAAAAATCTCACTTCGAATAAACCATATTCGATAATTCTCTCCTTCGAATAACTATGTTCGATTTAACACACTTCGAACGAACTATATTCGATTACTCTTCTCGAATAAACTATATTCGATAACTCTACTTCGAATAGGTGATATTCGATTAATTCCCTTTTTGACTAACCCTCCTTAATTTACTAATACTCGACTAACTCGACTTAATTAACTTCTATTGATTAATTACTATTTGATTTAACACCATTTGCTTGACTCTAGATCGCAGCGATCACAATGGTTACGCCTGATTCCCCCAGGAAACATCCGACCGCCGTAGGCTATCTGCAGCCCTGCGAATTACGCTAGCAGTCGTGCTAAATGGAAATTCATCCTTAAATAACTTTGTCTATTTTTAACTCTATCTCGAATAATTATATTCGATCAATTCTAATTGAATAACTAATATTCAATTAACCCTTATTCGATTACTATATTTGAATAACTCTAGTTTGATTTAACTCAAAACGATTAACTCTAACTGATTAACTCTAACTGGTTTATTCTAACTGAATAACTCTAACTGGATAACTCTAACTGAATAACTCTAACTGGTTAACTCTAACTAACTAACTCTAACTGTTTAACTTTACGGTTTAACTCTAACAGTTTAACTCCAATGGTTTAACTCTAACAGTTTAAGTCCAATGGTTTAACTCCAACAGTTTAATTCCAACTGTTTAACTCTAACAGTTTAACTCCAACTGTTTAACTCTAACAGTTTAACTCCAACGGTTTAACTCTAGTTGATTAATTCTTTTGAATTAATCCCTTTGACTTTTCTCTTTTGAATAATTCCTTTGGAATAATTCCTTTGAATTACTTCCCTTGAATAGATTCTTTTTCTATTCGTTTACTCAACAAATAACTATTCTCTTTTCGCTTCTATTTATTTAACAAATAAATATTCCCTTTAACTTTTCTATTTATTCAACAAATAAATATTTCTTTTAACTTTTCTATTTATTTAACAAATAAGTACTTCTGTCAACTTTTCTGTATTCCCTACATGAAAATTCCCTTTTCAATTCCATTTGTAAATACTTTTACGAATGTTTCCCTTTTTATTTCTATTTGTAATCGTTTCACAAATATTTCCCATCTATTTGATTTCACCAAATTTTTCCCTTCTATTTGATTTCACCAATATTTTCCCTTCTATTTGATTTCACCAATATTTGTTTTTTTTACAAATGCTTTGATTCTATAATCATTTTCTCTCATGAAATTCTCTTCCTTTTATATATAAAATCTATTGATTTTATATAAATAATTTATTTTCAAAATAAACTTTGAAAATCCCTTTTCACTTTCTAGTATCACTTATGGTATAAAAATACCAAATCAAAAGGTTCAATCATCATCCAAACACACAGGTTCAACAACAGATGATATAACACATCATATATCAGAATATATGAAAAACGGTAAATAAATGTTGAGGAATCCAGTTGGATTCCTCCGACCTGTTTCCCTGCATCCACAGATGTTACACAATATAATTCACATCAATTTCATTTCAATATGAGGTATTCTGATAAACAAAATCAACATCGGTTAACGATATATATAACTATATCGGTATTTTCAATCAATTGACTAGCAGTTCAACCAAACAATCAACACTCAGCAATTCAACCAATAATTATCAGTTCTAAAAATACTTTATAAAAATATAAAGTGTTCAGAGTTAGTGAGATTTACTCACCTTGGACGGTTTATCGTTGAATAACGATAATCGGTCATTGATTTGGTTCAGACGTTAAATTTCAGCATAAATCCAAACGAGCTCCAATCCACTTGCGGTCAGTTCCATTGCGTAGTGCTCGTCCATACGATCCCAACGGATCCTGTTTCGTTAAATTTCGTTAATGTATGCAAAAGTTATGCTATTTACAATATTTACCTAATTTAAATGAATATATATTTAATTAAATTAATTAAATTATTTTTATCTTAATTAATTTCTAATTGCGTTATTAGCCAAATTACCTTCCCTGCCCTTCTAAAAAATCATACTTCCCCATCTCTAGCCATATCCAAATTTTTTTAAAATTGAAAAACCATTTTAATATTAATTAAATTTAATTTTCAAATAAAATATTTAAAAATATTCATTTAATTATAACTTAAATTTTTTAACCCGGATCAAAAATCTGCTTCCACTCATTTTAAAGTATTTTCCGATAAGAATCCAACGGTCCTTGTTTCGTGGAAATCCGACTTGTTTTGAAAAAGTTATAAGCTTTTAAAGTTTATGGTTAAAAATTACGAAAATGCCCCTGATCTGTTTTAAATTCAAATTAAATTCAAATTAAATTTTAAATTTAAATTTAAATTAATCATCCCATCCGTCGGATCAGTTAGGGATAGCCAGGGAGAGCAGGAAACTATATTTTCCAAACTCAAGCCTTAGACACTATCCTCTCTGTCACCCTTAGAATGTTCTGATATTTATTTTTACAAATTCTATTTTAATTATTATATATATATATATATATTACACAAATAAATAAATAAATAAATATTATTTAAAAACTTACCCCGCGAAGCCCAAGCCTCTGCCTAAGAGTCCCTAGCTCCCCGTCTTGCCCTCCTTTCTCCCTTCCTTCCCTTTTCCCTATTTCCTAATATTTTATTATTATTTCTGCCATTGCCAAAGCTTGAAAGAGGAGGAGGAGGAGTGAGTTTAAAATGAAGAGGGGGGGGGGCTATTTATAGCCGAAGGAGTCACATGGATTGCTGAGGTGGCGCTAATCCAACGGTCGAAAATGGATGGCTAGGATTAATCCTTAAATTAATTAAATTATAAATAAATTTAATAATTTATGAATAGTAAAGTGTGTTTTCTCAACCCTATTCGGACGTTAATTTGACTTACTTATTGATACCTTATCCAAAATCTTTTTCAACCATGTTGTTCAATTTTTCTTGCTCTTCAATACTATATAAAAATATATCAATTTTGAATTTGTTTGAACTTTCAAATAATTTAAATTCAAATTCAAAATAGTGTTTTGTGTTAGTTTCAACACCTTCCGATCTCATGTTGGAGTATCAAACGATAACGGTTTTCAGAAATTCTTCCACCATCTGGTCCGGTTTTTAACGTACTTCAATCCTATGTATTCAAATCAAAAATCGGAGTTCGTTTAGATTTTCAAATAATTTATTTAAATTTTGTTTCCTTAATAACTTTCTATATCCGTTATAGGATTTTCCCAGATTTCATATATAGCTAATATCCTATGTTTAGAATTTTCCTGGATAGGTCACAGGTTCCAGTTTTGCCGTTAGCATTAGCAAATTCCAATTACCGTCAAAATTTAGTTCAAATTTTGGCCTTTTATTTTTTTTCTTTTCCACATACGGATGCCATTTTTGACGTAACTTGGTTGGTTACCTAATTTCATCATTTCGGATTTAATGAAACCAATTTCATCGAAATCCGAGTTCGTTAGCTACTACATTCTTTGTAAACGTACTATTTTAAATTAAAAATTTATCCTTTTATACTGCCAGTTCACATTATATTGCAGATCCACTAAATTTCTACCATTTTGGAATAAAATAAAATATTCAAAATTATTGAAATTAAACCATTTAGAATTCCAAAATAATAAAAAAACATTTTTAAATAATAACTAAATGGTCAAAAAATCTGGGCCGTTACATATATTCCTTTTATCTTCCTATTTATTTCCCAAATAAATATTCATTTTCAATACTATTTATTTAACAAATAAATATTTTCCTTTTTAATTCTATTTATTTTCTAACTATCTCCTTTTATGATACCTTATTTATTTTCTAAACAAATATTCCTTTTATCTTTGTTTCACAAATATTTTCTGCAAATATCTTCCTTTTCTATTTGTTTCACTAATATCTTCCTTTTCTATTTGTTTCACAAATATCTTCCTTTTCTATTTGTTTCACAAACATCTTCCTTTTCTATTTGTTTTACAAATGTCTTCCTTTTCTATTTGTTTCACAAATATTTTCCTTTTCTATTTTTTTCACAAATATTTTCCTTTTTTGTTTGTTTTACAAATATCTCCTTTTCTATTTGTTTCACAAATATTTTCCTTTTCTTAAATTCTTTGATTTTATAATTTTCCTTTATAAAATTATTTTCCTTTTATATATAAAATCCATTGATTTTATATAAATTATTCATTTTCAAAATACACTTTGAAAATCACCTTTTCTACATCCCATTATTTCTTACGGTATTTAAAATACCACACAACAATGACCGATATCATTCAAACACACATTGTCAACAACAGATTCTATATCACATCATATATCACCATATATGAAAAGCAGTAAAATAAATGTTGGGGAATCCAGTTGGATTCCTCTGATCTGTTTCTCTGCATCCACAGATGTTAAACAATAAAATTAACATCACCTTCATTTCAATATGAAATATTCAGATAAACAGAATCAATATTTGATTAACGATATATATATATATATATATATATATATATATATATATATATATCGTTATCTATACTTTCAACCAATACATCAGTAATTCAACCAAACAATCAGCACACAACAATCAACCATCATTTATCAGTACTAGATTATATTTATAAAAATATAATCTGTACAGAGTTAGTGAGATTTACTCACATTGGCGGTTTGTCATTGAATAATAATAACCGTTGTCGATTCAGATCAGACAATTTATTTCGCTATAAATTGTAAAAGCTCCAATTCACTCCCAGTCAGTGCCATTTTGTTGCGCTCGTCCATACGATCCCAACGGAACTTACGGTTCGTCAATCCGACCTCGTACGAACAAGAAATAACATTCCAAAGTTAGCACATGCTTTGCGCACGATATAATTAGCACTATAATAAATTAAATTATAAAACTCTTACCACTCCCACCTCACGTTCATTCCTTCTTCCCCAGTATTTCCCTCTCCCGTGTGATATGTAGTGCAATGGCGTGCACCCCTTTCCACTGATACCACCAACCAATCGCTAAAACTCAAATCCGAACGCTCCTCTGCATTTCTCATCCCAAAATACACTTGCTCGACATCGACTCCTCACCTATGACGTCCCCAGGCGAATTCTGACGTCCCTCCTCCTCTATACAAATCCTCCCTTGACCACAGTTCGACCGCCTCCACTTATCATGTCAGCTACCTATCGACATTTCTGTCCCCACCATGACATTCACCATCAAAATCCGCTCCTACCAGCCACCCAAAACTCGAACTCGATGCGCCCCTGTGAGTTTCGACCTGCTGCTTTTCCCCTCCAAAACCCAATGTCGCACTTCACCAGTAACTATCGGAGTCCGTCCAACCCACCTCGCTAGCTACGCCTCAACCACGTAATCACTCCTGTGCCATCACCTTGGCCTAACTCGGCCCCTAACCATGTCGGAGCTAAGCCCTAGCTCGCTCTGTAAAAACTCGAGCTCCAGTATTGGCGTCACACCCCTTATGAAGGCCACTCACATTAAGCTCTCTTGCTCACGACTCCAATGGATCCGGTGTTAAGTGAGTTTATTAAGTATAGGGGGAGATTGAAATCCCTGAAGGATTAAGCTTGTGGTGGCTTGGAATTTCGTTTATAGGAGATAAGGAAAAGTTAGGTCTTAAGGGAAGAAGTTAGTCTGTTATTTATAGGAAAAAGTTTAGGATACTTTCATTAGATATTTGTTGAGATATTTTGCTAGATATTTTTATTTTAATATTCGTTTATATTCCGTTAAGCATTTTCAGCTCGCATGACCCTCCATAAGCTCTAATTGCGATGAAACTGGAAATTTTTCTATATTATAACATTTTGGACTCAATAAAACCGGTTCCGTCAAATTCCAATACTGTTTGCAAAAACACTATTTTCTAAAGCTCTAAATAGACCATTTTAAATATAAATACATTAAAACAATTAAATTATATATTAATAAATAAATATTATCATATATATTCATAATAGAATATCATTCAACTTCAAAATATACATATCTGGATTTATAACTCCACATTTCTAATCCAGAGTTAAATCGATATTCAATTTATATACCGTAAAAATACAGGACATTTCATTCTTCCCACCTTAAAATAATTTCGTCCTTGAAATTGCTAAGGTGGAAAACAAACACTGTTAACTGGGTAAAAATCATTTGTTTACTTCTTAACTTCAGTTTCAACTGAACTAATAAACTTCAATTCAAATATTAATTAATTCTTATCAACAAAAAATTTCAAAAATCCTGAAAATTTTCTAACACCCGAAAATTTCGAAAAATTTCACCGGAACCTCCTTTGTACCGGTCAATCGGTAAAATTACAACTCGCCTCTCTAGGCCATCTCCAACCTAAAAGAAAATCAAACAGCCAAGCGGCTTGCCAATTCGACTCATCAAAATCTCCAAACTCATATATAATAAACTTGTACCTTTTTGTCGGGCATATCATTATATCATTTCAATCTTTTACCAATTCTGCATATAACAATGTCACCCCAATCATACTCCTATCAGTTTATCCTCAACACAACTATTCATGTGTACAAGCCAAATTCCATTTCAACCCCAATCACAATTTCCGAACTCTTAACTTATCACTCAATTCCATTTCAGATTATTCTCTAATCAAATCCTGTTTTACTTAAATCAGTTCAAGTTAAATTCTAGTTTATTTATTTACTCTTACCATCTCATCCTATACAACTTCACAAGTTAAATTTAAATTCTAGAATTTAAATTCCTGAGTTCTTATTTCAAATCATAATAACAATTCAAAACCTTTAAATTTCTGAATAACTTGTTTTCGCAAAACAATTTAAAAACAAAATCCTTGGTAGTAATCCATCACTTAGAAACTCGAAAATGAACACCGATGATGCAACTTTCATCATCGGAATCTATTTTCCAGCGATCGAAGTGAGTTCAATACTATCACTTTTCAAAATCATTTCTAAACATTTCCACTTTGAAATATGTTTCAAAATACCATTCCCAATGCTTTGTAAAACAATTTAAAATCTCCTAGGATTTTAAAATTCTCATATATTTAATCCAATTCCATTTACAAACACTTTTCATGTTTCCAAAGTTTTAATTTCAATTCTGATTTAAATTTCAGATTTAATTCACTTCGTAATACTTATACGAATTTTATTTGGTTATATATATATATATATATATATATATATATAACCTTCTCAATTATACGATTGTAATAACAACCAACATGTC
The DNA here is from genome assembly GCA_030737875.1 of Allium sativum. Taxonomy (NCBI): domain Eukaryota; kingdom Viridiplantae; phylum Streptophyta; class Magnoliopsida; order Asparagales; family Amaryllidaceae; genus Allium; species Allium sativum. Next base: position 110,517,560 of record CM060912.1, read on the forward strand.
CTATATACTATACTCATTCCAATATAAAACCTTTTTATCATAATATAATTAGGGTAAAATTATCTCATTTACCCTTTTTCAAAACATACTGTGTCGACTCATCGTATTCGAGTGTTTAGGAACTCCTACCGATACAGCGGATCAAACTGATTGCCCAGAACTCATAAACAACTCAACCAATAAAACTCCACAATATAAAACAAATTTTATATCAATAACAAAGACGCGCTCATACACTCAAACTCAATCTAGGGTATTGCTAACCGCATCTCTACTGAGTTACACCATAGAGCCAAGGTAATCACTTTTTAGCTCTGATACCACTGTAACGACCCAGGGATTTTGTGGTCCTGGATATCGGCATACAACACTATGTCGACTATTCAAGCATCGGAAACACCATATAGTCCATGAAAGAAATTAGATGGTGAGAATAGATAAGATAGAAACTTAGAATAGAAGAAGAAGAAGAACATATAACATCAGAGTAACACGAATCTCACAGCGGAACGAACAACATATAATAGATAACAAATCCTTGAAATAAAATCAGTATATGTATACAGTAACATTATCAGCGTACAACACTTACAACACAGCGGAATAAACAACAGCTAAATAATCCTGAAGCCTCTTTCTCCAAGCACTCCAAGTATATCTGTAAAATCTTGACTACTTAACTACCCATACAAAATTGGGCACCCAAAAGTTTAGGGAAAACAAAACAAAACAAACTCTGCGTCAGTCATGGGACTGGTGTGAGTAAAACAATTTAAAACAGTTTGAGCAATAAAACGATATCTCATAAGATCACGTCGTATAATGGAACTGGTTTTTCCCTTATGAGAATCCAAAATAATCTTGATATCAAAATTCTTTTGATATTATATTAGTGTCTATCAATCACAATATAATAATCATCTAGCAGAAACGCTTTCATCTCACGTTCTACATACATAGTTTACAATCAAAATCGCGAGCACTTATTGGATAATGGATTTTCAACTATGACAAGGTATGGAACCACCTTCCGATAGTGTACCTCTAGAGAGGAATACATTGGGTTCAGCAAGTACATCTTACAACCCGGCCACATATGACCGACCACTCATTTCACTTGAGTGTATCGAATGTATATCATCAACGGTTAGGATCAGCAACCATTTCCCAAATAGGACAACATCGAACAAATTAAAGAATGAAATGAATATCTCTAGGTAGGTGATAATACACCCTAATTGGCAGCCAACCACTTAGCCATGCTACCTGCCCGATTTTTGTCATTTCCCGGTTGTGAGGCTAGAGACCACGCTTATCTCTGACAGATCACACAATTATTCACATTAAATGTCACATCGTCATTCCCGCCAAATCACAAACTGATTTCTCCAAAAATACAATGGGTATACAGCTAAGTGAAACGAATTCCTCCGCCACCAAACGTATATACGTTTGAAGAGATCAACTTACGTGATCCATTAAATATACTCTGTCAGACATTCTTCCATATAGGTTGTCCTGGGACTGGACAAACCGAAGGCACTATTTTGTAAACAAGACAACCCTTGCATAACTCCGTCTTCAATTATCTTCATCATATCTGATCGCAACACTAACGCCCATACAGAGTGGTATTCAGATAATGAATCTGATCTCGGTCTCTCCGTATTGACGAGGGAAAAATGGTCAAGAACTTTGATAGTCGGTGATTTAACTATCAAAGAAAAACATGTGTGCAAAGAATGATACTATTTCCAGATGGAAATTCTATCAATCAATCATCAATCAACATTTATTCATTTCCCCATTTCTCGTTTCCATATATTCATCAGTCCTTATTTTCTAATTTTAGAAAATATACGTTATTTTATATTAGAAAACATTTCTGGTATACTGGAAAACATTTCCAAAACTCCTTCATTGGATTTAAATAGATGGTTAAATAAAACATCTCTATGCCATCTAAAACCATAAGACTCATTAACTAAATTCACTTAACCAACCTTCACTATCGAACCTTAACCATTACTTAGTTAAAAGCAAAGCCAATGAAGTTGGGGTATAACTACCTCTCAGACCTTAACTGAACAACATTTCTAACTTCGACATAAACAAGATTCACCTTTCAAATCTTTAACAAACTTCCTTACGTCACTCTCGGATTCAATTTACGAATCCACTTCTTAATTGAAAACCTTGATTATAACTTCAATTTAATTTTTATTTATTTATTTAGATAAATAAACAAATAAGTAATTTATTAATAAATATACAAATCTTTATTAAAAACGGAAAGTGAATAGTACTTTCCCGAATTCGATATAATCGAATTAAACGTATAATTCTCTTTCGAATAATCTCTATTCGATAACTCCTTTTGAATAAACTAATATTCGATAACTCCTTTTCAAATAACTAATATTCGGTTAACTCCTTTCGAATAAACTATATTCGATTTACTCCTTTCGAATAAACTATATTCGATTAACTCATTTCGAATCAACTATATTCTATTAAATCCTTTCGAATAAACTATATTCGATTAACTCATTTCGAATCAACTATATTCGATTAAATCCTTTCGAATAAACTATATTCTATTAACTCATTTCGAATCAACTATATTCGATTAACTCCTTTCGAATAAACTATATTCGATTAACTCATTTCGAATCAACTATATTCGATTAAGTCCTTTCGAATAAACTATATCCGATTAACTCATTTCGAATTAACTATATTCGATTAACTCCTTACGAATAAATTATATTCGATTAACTCATTTCGAATCAACTATATTCGATTAACTCCTTTCGAATAAACTATATTCGATTAACTCATTTCGAATCAACTATATTCGATTAACTCCTTTCGAATAAACTATACTCGATTAACTCCATTCCGACTAACTCTAATTCAATTAACTCTATACAAATAACTAATATTCGACTAACTCTTGTTCGATTTACTATATTCAGTTAACTCTAACTCGATTAACTCTAATCGATTTTATCTAATTCGATTAAATCTAATCAATTAACTCCAACTCGATTAACTCCTTTCAATTAACTCTAACTCGATTAACTCTATTCGATTAATTCTAATTCGATTAACTCTAATCGATTAACTCTAATCGGTTAACTCTATAGGATTAACTCTATTCAATTAGCTCTAACTCAATTAACTCTAATCAATTAACTCTAATTTGTTTAGCTCTAATTCGATTAACTCTAATCGATTAACTCTATTTGAATAACTCTAATTCAATTAACTCTATTCTAATAACTCTAATTCCTTTTATAATCCTATTTACTTTCCAAATATTTCCTTTTATGATACCTTATTTATTTTCTAAATAAATATTCCTTTTATCTTTCTATTTATTTCCCAATATATATTCCTTTTATCTTCCTATTTATTTCCCAAATAAATATTCCTTTTCAATTCTATTTATTTAACAAATAAATATTTTCCTTTTCAATTCTATTTATTTTCTAACTATCTCCTTTTATGATACGTTATTTATTTTCTAAATAAATATTCCTTTTTTATTTGTTTCACAAATATTTTCCTTTTCTATTTGTTTCAGAAATATTTTCCTTTTCTTTTTGTTTCACAAATATCTTCCTTTTCTGTTTGTTTCACAAATATCTTCCTTTTCTGTTTGTTTCACAAATATCTTCCTTTTCTGTTTGTTTCACAAATATCTTCCTTTTCTGTTTGTTTCACAAATATCTTCCTTTTCTATTTGTTTCACAAATATTTTCCTTTTCTATTTGTTTCACAAATATTTTCCTTTTCTATTTGTTTCATATATATCTTCCTTTTCTATTTGTTTCATATATATCTTCCTTTTCTATTTGTTTCACAAATATTTTCCTTTACTATTTGTTTCACAAATATCTTCCTTTTCTATTTGTTTCACAAATATTTTCATTTTCTTAAATTCTTTGAATTTTTAATTTTCTTTTATAAAAATATTTTCCTTTTATATATACAATCCATTGATTTTATATAAATAATTCATTTTCAAAATACACTTTGAAAAATCCCCTTTTCTACGTCCTTGTATTTCTTACGGTATTTGAAATACCACACAACAATGATCGATATCATTCAAACACACATAATCAACTATAGATTCTATATCACATCATATATCACCATATATGAAAAGCAGTAAAATAAATGTTGAGGAATCCAGTTAGATTCCTCCGACCTGTTTCTCTGCATCCACAGATGTTAAACAATATAATTAATATCAACTTCATTTCAATATGAGATATTCTGATAAACAGAATCAATATTTGATTAATGATATATATATCGTTATCTATACTTTCAACCAATACATCAGCAATTCAACCAAACAATCAACACACATCAATCAATCATCATTTATCAGTACTAGATTATATTTATAAAAATATAAACTGCACAGAATTAGTGAGATTTACTCACATTGGCGGTTTATCGTTAAATAACGATAACCGTTGTCGATTCAGATCAGACAATTTATTTCGCTATAAATTATAACGAGCCCCAATTCAATCCCAGTTAGTTCCATTTTGTTGCGCACGTCCATACGATCCCATTGGCACTTACGGTTCGTCAATCCGACCTCGTACGAACAAGATATAACGTTCAGAAGTTAGCACGTGCTTCGCGCATGATATAATTAACACTTTAATAAATTAAATTATAAAACTCTCACGATTCCCCCCTTACGTGCATTCCTCCTTCCCCGGTATTTCCCTCTCCCGTGTGATATGCAGTGCAATGGCATGCACCCCTTTCCACTTATACCTCCAACCAATCACTGAAACTCAAATCCGAACGCTTCTCTGCATTTCACATCCCAAAATACACTTGCTCGACATCGACTCCTCACCTACGACATCCCCAGGCGAATTCCGACATCCCTCCTCTCTTGTACAAATCCACCCTTAACCACAGTTTTATTGTGTGAAAACCCGTAACTTCCCCGGTGAGGAAAGCGCGGATAGTTCGAGAACAAGCCACAACAGAACGTAGACGAAAGAACATTTCATTGTATATTACAACAATGCATCAGAATACAAGAATATACAGAGTATAAATGAATATTACACAGAAATATCAGAGATTTAAATTACATTTAAATACATCGCAGCGGAAAATAATACAATACACAACTAGAAGAGATATACGGATACAAAGCTTTCCGGATATCATTCCAGCTGTAAACCAGGATCCTGTGAATATAAATCTGCAAAACCAAAAGTACTAGCTGCCCGTGTCGAAAATAAGGGCACCCAGAGTTTAGGTTAAAACAATAAACTCCAGGTCAGTCATGTGACTGGTGTGAGAACTAAAACAGTTGTGAATCTTTATTTCAAAGTTAGGTAAATCAAGGGACCACGCCGTATAACACGGAACGGGTTTCCTCCCAAGAATACCAGTGCATATAAGTAAACAACGCAATGCTTTTCTAAAAATGAAGCTATTATAAGACCCAGGTCCTATCACACAATGCAACGCAGCCGGAGGATAGGGTTTTCCCTTATAATAGCCAAACATGCTTGGTACGTTTTAAAAATCAAATCATTTGATACTATAGTAAGTGTATAGTGTCAAAACAATTTCAATCATAAATATCAATCATAGACGGCATGGGTACCATATATCATGTCGCCATACTAGTTCTACAATTAAAACCGCAATACACATATTGGAAATTGGATTTCCATCATGGTGGCTCCTGATTCGAAAGATCGATCGCATAATGCAATTCACCACGGCTTACGTCCCAGCGAGAGAAAACACCGTCTGCACATCCGCACATTTGGGACCAGAGTATCACCGCGGCTTACGTCCCAGCGAGAGAAAACACCGCTTACTCTATATATCCCTGAGCACTAAGCTCATCTCGGTCGACCGAATCCACGACACCACTAAGGTGCCCATCCACTAAAAAGCATACTGATCAAACCATCAGTTTACCACCATACCGGGATGTGAGGCTCGCGAATCGACGCTATACACAAAGCCATGCTATATCAGCTGCGCTTTGATCATCATCCACCAAACTTTGCTTTTCAACAAAAGTCTGGATCACTTCATCTCAGCATGCCACACTATCAATCCATATCGTACCACTGATTTCTGCCAATATATAACCTCTGAGCTCGTATGTCTCAGAGAAGGGCGTTAAGCAAGAGAATAAATTCTCCGCCGCCAAACAGATATATATTTAGCAGAGATCAACGAATACAATTTAAAGGAATACAATGTCAGACACACCATCCATTTACAAGTCCGTTCAAGGTCTGAGCGAAACCGGAGGCACTTTCCTCGCATATCCATCCATCTCCAAGTACGTCTGGACGACCACCAACTATTTCCATCCTCTTGGGTGTACAGCCCAATCAGGATCGTCAGTAATTATCCCAACGATATGAAGACTTCCGGTCTTCGACCACCGTCTTCATCTTCGACATATCGTCGAATCGGTTATTCAGAATGGGTATAAACCCGACCTTTTCGAACAACCCGCGTATATTAAAAATAAATGTTACACAAACACAACATACGCCTCATTCCAATTCATTAGTTACTAACCGTAAATCAGTAAGAGAGCAATTCCCCAAATATTAACCCCGAAGGCCGAAACCAACATCAAATCAATATCCAGGAAACCATTCTTCTTAACTAACCTTCAGTTAGTTTCTAAATTTCAATTCTTAGGGAAAGGTTCCCATTAATTTTATCCAAGATAAATTCTTTAAAATTTATCCTTTAATCTTCCTTTGGATGTCATTTCAAACCAAATTATGGTTTTCCAAACTAGTGGGGATTAGCGAACCATACCGAAGTAATTATTTATTTTATTTCCCAATCCCAACCTATTCATCCCATGAAGCAAAACTGGCAATACTCCATATCTAATACCATGGTGTTATCGGTAAAATTAATTACCATTTCACGTTCAAATCTAATTAAAGATTTGACTACCGCTTTGGAGCAAAACTGGTGATACTCCATTCTCGCTCAATTTCTAAATTTGATAATTTAAACTATCAATTCCCATTTCAATCTAATTGAAGATTCATTAAAACTCCTTTTACTAGGTTAAAGAACTAATGTCTTTTTAAACACGGTTCACGACATACCCAAATCACATTCTTATTTACTATCGGGTTAAAGAACAAGTGTTATTTAAAACACTGTTCATGATAAACCCACAAATCAATTCTATTTAAAACCCATTTCAAATCCGATTTATTTATTTATTTAAAAATAGATGGGTTTTAATTTTAATTCAAAACTAGTTCATTTCGATAAAAAATTATTTTTATCTTTTCAAATATGGAGTTTTTCATCCCAATTTTTCCCAAATCATTTCTTATGATTTTACACTAATTATTACTATTTTTAATAATTTTACCAAGGCCCGTACAGTCGATTTCCATCAACGGCCATCGAACTGCACTTACAGCGACCTTTTCCAAATTTGATTTGGACGTATCTCCAAATCCAACCGTTAGATTTCAAATTTCTAATATTCTTTAGAAATCTCTTTTCGATACGAATCCAACGGTTCCAGTTTTAAGAGAATCCGACGGTTGGATCTCCCGTAATGTCCGTTTGAAATAAATGGTCGAAATTCACGAACTGTCGCGGCGCGGCGCGTTCTATTCAGGCCATTATATATAATATATATATATATAAATATATTATATATTTCGTTGATTTCCTTTTTTTAAAATGAATTTTATAAATCATTTCAAATTTGTTTCAAAAACAATTTCAACCTTTATTTCAAATTCAAATCAAAATTGAATTTTCCCTTATAAATTCTTTCTACATTCACTTCTATTTGATTTCAATTCAAATTGATTTCAATTCTATTTCAATTCGTTTTCAATTGAATTCAATTCAGATTCGTTTTCTATTCAATTCAATTCGAATTCATTTTCTATTCAATTCAAATTCGAATTCGTTTCCTATTCAATTCAAATTCGTTTTCTATTCAATTCAAATCGTTTTCTATTCAATTTAAATCGTTATATATTCAATTGAATTCAAATTTCATTTTCTATCAAATCAAATTCAAATCATTATCTATTCAATTCAAATTCAATTCATTTTCTATTCAATTCAAATGCAATTCATTTTCTATTCAATTCAAATTCGATTCATTTTCTATTCAATTCAAATTCGTTATATATTCAATTGAAATCAAATTCGTTATATATTCAATTCGAATTCGTTATATATTCAATTCGAATTCGTTATATATTCAATTGAAATCAAATTCGTTATATATTCAATTCGAATTCAAATTCGTTATATATTCAATTCGAATTCGTTATATATTCAATTGAAATCAAATTCGTTATATATTCAATTCGAATTCGTTTTCTATTCAATTTAATTCAAATTTCATTTCGAAATATTCGATTTCGAAATCACTTTTCAATATTCATTTTAAAATGAATAAAATCGATATAAATATCGTTCACGTCAAAATGGCGTCAATCTAATCAACACGGCTTCATATATTTCTATTTTCAAATATTCTTTTTCAAATATTTCTTTTTCAAATATTTCTATTTCAAATATTTCTATTATTAAAATATTTCGTTCAACACATGACTAATCTCAACGGATGAGTACTGTTAACACATGAACCTTTATTTTATATTATTCTTTATTTCCTAAATTGGAATGAGGCCCAATCAATTACCATATAATTGTTAATTATATGGATTTCATACAACGCATGTATATAATAGCAATGATAAATAATCAACCATCATCCAAAGTGCACTACACCGTATAAGCATCAAATATAGATATCTAACGCTTGTAACAGCCTGTCAATCCATCGATCGACATATTTAATCAATCAGGATGAGTGAACTTCAAATTTCATCCCAACACCCGTGTGGGGTTTCAAATCAACAAACACGGATTTTATTTGTACAGTTGGGCGATGTGTAAAATTTATCAACCCAATCAATGTCCTTCAAATAGGTGTACATAAACAAACCGTCCGGTTTGCAAATGAATATTTTATTTTATTCACTTCCACGTTAAAAATTATATTTTTAACGATCAAAATATTTTATTCAAACTATGAATATTCTATTCGGTTCATTTATTCAATAAAATGATACTTTTATTTTTCTAACATATTTTAGAAAATTTCGGCGGCATAACGGCACGATACTAGAAACGGGACAAGGCCTAGCCTTATCCCCGGTCTAGTGAAGGCCCACGCCATTCACACATCAATCAAATCCATTCAATTCACCAAACAATTCAATTCAAACCAAATAATCTAACCAACTACACAACCAAACAAACAAGTCCATGGTCTGTGGACGATTGTGTCGGGTGCTACTAAGCACCGTCTGCATCCTAGTATATATATATAACTAGAAAAAGAAATTGAAAGGTGAGAAATTCTCACCGATAGCTATCCTAACTCCACGGCACTCCCAATGCAGGAAATCTTCACTGTTCTCGCCCCTTTGTCAATTTCTTTGCCCGTATTCTCTACATACAGAAAAGTCGAATTTTTACTTCGCTATTCAATATATAAAAATCGAATCTTTACTTCGCTATTCAATATATAAAAATCGAATTTTTACTTCGTTATTCAATATATAAAAATCGAATCTTTACTTCGCTATTCAATATATAAAAATCGAATTTTTACTTCGCTATTCAATATATAAAAATCGAATCTTTACTTCGCTATTCAATATATAAAAATCGAATTTTTACTTCGCTATTCAATATATAAAAATCGAATCTTTACTTCGCTATTCAATATATAAAAATTGAATTTTTACTATTTTAAAAATCGAATCTTTTATCTTCATGAAAACACTATAAAAATCTTTACTTCATCGTCCTTTTTAAAACAAAGTAGATTTTTGTATCTAAAACAAAGTAGATTTTTATTGCTATCTTATTTTTAAAAATCAGATTTTAATACAGTCATATATATATATATATATATATATAAAAATCATGTTTAAATTTTAATGAACTAATTAATACCACTAAGATAATTATATAATTAAATCAACCTAATTTAATCCCTTACCCATCGTTCTTCACTGTTGCCAAAAACTGGAGCCGTTCAACCCATTTCCAATCCAAAATCACCCCTTCTTCCTCTTCGTTCTGATCAAATCGTAGAGCTCCATCGCGCCGCCAAACGGAGCAGTTGGTCGACGATCCAGGGATGCCGCATCGTGCGCCATGGAAGGGGATGCCGTCGCCGTGACCGAGGCGGAGCTCGGTGGGCCCCTCAAGCCAGAAAACGGCGGCGAACTCTTGGACTTTGAGCAGCAAAATCGGACGAACCACTTCATGAAATACGATGGAACCAACATGGATCGATAGCCCTTGAGATTCGCTTCGATATCAGCTTTGAAAAATCCTTGAATTGATTTGAGGATTCGAAGAAAAATCGATTTGAAGTTGGGATGTTTTCAGTCGTCGAAGGAAACAGGGGCGGCTACGCAGGTTTGACCGCGCGAGTGGGTTCTGACCTAGTTTGACCGTGTAGTGATATTTATACCATTATTTATTTTATTTTATTTTAATTTAATTCCCAACAATCTCTGTTTATTAATCCGATCCCCAAATCAAACCCAACGACTGTCGCCCCTAGCTAAATACCCCCATTCTGAACACAATGGGATATGTCCGGTGAGCCAATTTTATCGTTTCGATCAGTTTCAATTTAAATTAAAATATAATTCAATATATATTCAATTCAAACGTACATTTCAATTTACCGGGGTCACATACAAACTCTATAAATTGCAGAAAAATATTTTCTAGCTTCGTATTGACGATACGGTCCTAACAAAACTAGTTTCGTCGAATTCTGAGACCGTTGGAAAAATGGCCATTTTCCAGTCGATTAAAATCAACTGAAACTAGTCAAACACGTTTTCCTTTGCCACGCTCACATATTGATTCGAAAAATTATGAAATTTGGAATCTAGCAATAATTTGACATCACAGATCCAACAAAAGTGGTTTCGTCGAAATCCGAGGTCGTTTGCAAATTGTCTATTTTTAAGGACCTGAATTCCATAGCGACTATTCTGAATTTTCATTTGGACATATCTTTTGATTTCCACTATGAAATTTCAATTTTTTGAATTCGTTGGAAAGATATTATCAATTAGATCCTAGTGTTTTGGTTTCACTAAAATCCGGTTTATTTTGCACCTGGTACGTTCAATTGAAGTTTGAAATCGAATTATCGAACTACTGCGCCATTTTCAATTCTATTTATAATTATATATAATTATTTATATTCTAACGACGGCGTATAAAATATATACGTTCGATTTATATTCAAAATAAATTTCTCGTCATCATTATTTAAAATAATTCATTTTAAATGTTCAAAATTTGCTAAAATTGCCAAAATAAAAAATTTTAAACTGGCCCAGATTTTACGGGTTGTTACATATTGCGTCCACCTATCACGTCAGCCACCTATCGACATTTCTGTCCCCACCATGACATTCACCATCAAAATCCTCTCCTATCGGCCACCCAAAACTCGAACTCGACGCACCCCTATGAGTTTCAACCTGTTTCTTTTCCCCTCCAAAACCCAATGCCGCACTTCACCAGTAACTGCCGGAGTCCGTCCAACCTACCTCGCTAGCTAGGCCTCGACCATGTAATCACTCCATCGCCATCACCTCGGCCCCTAACCACGTTGGAGCTAAGCCATAGCTTGCTCTGTAAAAACTCGAGCTCCAGTATTGACGTCGCACCCCACACGAAGGCCACTCACATGAAGCTCTCTTGCTCTCAACTCCAATGGATCCGGTGTTAATTGATTTTACTAAGTATAGGAGGAGATTTAAATCCCTGAAGGATTAAGTTTGTGGTGGCTTCGAATTTCATTTACAGGAGGTACGGAAAAGTTAGGTCTTAAGGGAAGGAGTTAGTCTGTTGTTTATAGGCAAAAGTTTAGGATACTTTCATTATATATTTATTGAGATATTTTGCTAGGTATTTTTATTTTAATATTCATTTATATTCCGTTAAGCATTTTCAGCTCGCATGACCCTCCATAAGCTCCAATTGCGATGAAACTGGAAACTCTACTATATTATAATATTCCGAACTCAATAAAACCAGTTCCATCAAATTCCGATATCGTTTGCAAAAACACTATTTTCTAAAGCTCTAAATAGACCATTTAAAATATAAATATATTTAAAACAATTAAATTAAATATTAATAAATAAATATTATCATATATATTCACAATAGAATATCATACAGTTCCAAAATATACATATCTGGATTTATAACTCTACATTTCAAATCCAGAGTTAAATCGATATTCAATTTATATACAGTAAAATTACAGGACATTAGAGGCATTCGCCCCCTTCCGGGTTGAGCCCAGGAGACAATTGTCTCCTTTACGTTACTTTCATTTATTTCTTATTAGTACTGATTGATTGTCTTCCTTATTTTAATTATTCTTGTCCCATACTTTGTATAAATATATACACACGAGTTTGAATTAAAAAGAAATTTTATTTTCATGATTATTTGAATTAATATACTCTCGGTTTGTAGATATATTTATTTCAAATTGAAACTGTAGCAACCCGGAAATTCTGAGCCAATTTAAAATTTTTATTTTGGAAATTTTAACGAATTTTGAATATTTAAAATGATTTATTTTAAATAATATCGACGAGAAATTGATTTTGAATTGAAATAGAACGTATATATTTATTTGAATCGTCGTTAGAATATTAACATTTATTTTAATTATGAAAGGAATTGAAAATGGCGCGGTAGTTTGAAAATTCGATTTTAAAGTTCAAATGAATGTATAGGATTCAAAATAAACTGGATTTTAGCGAAACTAAAAATATTTGAATCTATTTGAGAATCTCTTTCCAACGAATCCGAAAAATTGAAATTTCATAGCGGAAATCAAAAGTTATCCAGTTGAAAATTCAGAATAGTCGCTATGGAATTCTGGCCCTTAAAAATGGAAATTTTGCAAATGACCTCGGTTTTCGACAAAACCACTTTTGTTGGATCCATGATGTCAAATTATTGCTAGGTTTTAAAATTCATAATTTTGTGAATCAATGTGTGAGCGTGGCGAAGTAAATCGTGTTTTGGCAATTTCAGTTGATTTTTATCGACTGGAAAATGACCATTTTTCAAACGGTCTTAGAATTTGACAAAATTAGTTTTGTTAGGACCGTATCGTCAATACGAAGCTAGAAAAAAATTTTCGGGAATTTTTTAGAATCTATATGTGGACCCAGTAAATTGAAATGTGCATTCAAATTCAATATATATAGATATATTTTGATTTTGACGAAAACTGATTGAAGCGATCGAATCAGCTTACGATACATATCCCATTGTGTTCGAAATGGGGGTAATTAGCTAGGGACGATAGTCGATGGGTTCGATTTTGAGATCGAAAAATTAAAGTTACTTTTTGGGGGATAAAATAAATATAATATAAATAATTAAAACCCTCACCTTTCCCTCCTCTCTCTCTCCTCTAAGTCAACCCCTACCCCTCCCGTTCAAATCAGTTTAACAGAAATAAAAATAAAAAATAAAAAACCGTCGTTCTCCTCTTACCCGCCACCGCCGCCGGTTGGCCACAGCCACCGCACCCCATACCCCGCCTCCTCTCCTCCCCTCGCTCCTCTGACCAATCGAAACTCGGAGCCCAAAAACCCCTAAACGATTCAAGAAGCCCTAGCCGCCTCACCAGGGCTTGCCGCCGCACCAGGGGCACACCACCGCGCCTAGCCGCGCCCCCTATCGCCTGCTGCCACCACTGTCAGCCCCCCTGCTCCACTTCGACGCCGAGCCTCCCCGTATGCCTCCTGTATGTTTTTCTATTTATTATTTTAATTTATATTGAATAATTAGTTTAAAAATGTAATCTTTTATAGGAAAAAAAGAGAAAGTAATTTTTTAGTTTGTCGAAGATTAGATTTTTTTAGAATTATAAAAATTCGATTTTTATATGTATGTAGAAAGGATAAAAATTCAATTTTTATGTATGTAAGATAATAAAAATATGATTTTTATATTAGATAGATAATAAAAAATCGATCTTTATTATGTAGAAGATATAAAAATATGATTTTTATTGTGTAGAAGAAGCAAAGATGTGATTTTTATATGAGTGGCGATATAAAAATATAATCTTTATTATATGAACACCGATGTAAAAATAGAAATTTTATCTATACACTATCGGTGTAAAAATAGAATTTTTATCTATATAGTAGCGGTATAAAAATAGAATTTTTATCTATATAGTAGCGGTGTAAAAATAGAATTTTTATCTATATAGTAGCGGTATAAAAATAAAATTTTCATCTATATAGTAGCGGTGTAAAAATAGAATTTTTATCTATATAGTAGCGGTTTAAAAATGTGATTTTTATCCATATAGAGTGATTATAAAAATGTGATTTTATATACATAGCAACAATATAAAAATGTAATTTTTATATATGTAGTGGCTACAGACAATGAAATTGACAAAAGGGCAAGCACGGCGAAGATTTCTACATATGAAGATTCGCGGTGTATTGGTTTAGCTAGTCGGTGAGAACTTCTCACTTTAAATCTTGTTTTCTAGTTAAAATATATACTAGGATACAGACGGTGCTTAGCAGCACCCGACACCCGTCGTCCATAGACCATGGACGACTTGTATGCTTGTTTGATGTGTTGTGAAGTTTGATGTTGATGTGAAATGGATAATAAAACATTCATGTGTTGAAATAAATTAATTATCGTTAATAATATAATTTTTAACGTGAATGTGAATAAATAAATATTCACTTACAAACCGGACAGTTTGTTTATGTACACCTATTTGAAGGACATTGATTGAGAAAATAAATTTTACACGTCGCCCAACTGCACAAATAATATTCAGTGTTTGTTGATTTGAAACCCCACACAGGTGTTGGGATGATATTTGACATACACTAATCCCAATTGTTTAGTGGTATGTTGATCTTTTGATTAACAGACTGTATGAGCGTTAATTAGTTATATTTAATGCTTATGCAGTTGTGTGGTGCACTTTGGATGATGGTTGATTATTTATCGTTGCTATTATATACATGTGTTGTATGGAATCCATATCATTAATATTATATGGTAATTGATTGGGCCTCATTTCAATTGGAAAAATAAAGAATATTATAAAATATATATTCATGTGTTGAATAGAATAGAGAATAGTCATGTGTTGAATAAAATATATATTCATGTGTTGAATAGAATAAAGAATATTCATGTGTAGAAACTTATCATGTGTTAAGTAAAATATTTTAACAATAAAATTTACATCTTTATCATAATTTTATAAAATATATTAAATAACAAAAATAGTCATGTGTTGACGATGCTCATGTGTTGAGAATATTCATGTGTTGAAAGAAAAATATATATATATATATATATATTCACGTGTTGAAAGAAAAATATATATATATTCATGTGTTGAAAGAAAAATAGATATATTCATGTGTTGAAAGAAAAATATATGTTCATGTGTTGAAAGAAAAATATATATTCATGTGTTGAAAGAAAAATATATATTCATGTGTTGAAGAATAAATATTCATTTGTTGAATAGAATAACGAAGTTATTGAAATATATAAAGCCGTTTGATTAGAGATGCGCCATTTCGACGCGAACGATATTTATATCGATTATATTCGTTTTTATAATGAATATAGAAAAGGAAGTGATTTCAAAATATAACGTTTTGAAAATATTATCATTTGTATATCGATGATGTGGAATATTCAATTTTGATTCGAAATTGAATATGAAGTTGAAATCGTTTCGAAAACGAATTTAAAACGATTTATAAAATACATTTTAAAAGGAATTCGGCAAAATATATATAATATATATATTAAATGGCCCGAATAGAACGCGCCGCGCCGCGGCAGTTCGCGAATTTCGACCATTGACTTCGAATTGACGTTGCAGGAGATCCGACCGTCGGATTCTCCTAAAACTGGAACCGTTGGGTTCGTATCGAAAAGAGCTTTCCAATGAATATTAGAAATTTGAAATCTAACTGTTGGATTTGGAATTATGACCAAATCAAATTTGGAAAAGTTCGTTGTAAGTGCAGTTCGGTGGCAGTTATAGAAAACCGACTGTACGGGTCTTGATAAAAATATTAATAATTTGTGTAAAATCATAATATATGAATTAGAAGGAACTGGGATGAAAAATTCCACATTTGTAAAGATAAAAATAGTTTTATCGAAATGAACTAGTTTTGAACTAGAATTATAATCCATTATTTTCGAATAAATTGGATTTGAAGTGGTTTTAAGAATAATCAGAAATTCCAATACGTGAATTGGAATGGATTTGAATCGAAATTATCTTTGGAATATTTCGATATTGGATTTCGTGATTATACAGAGATGATTGTGGAAATTTGAAAGATATATTTATATCGTTATTTCCAATACGATATTTGTTGGTCATAGAATTTGATATTGAATATAAGCCGATATATTTTCTATTCAGAGCCTTGTATTTAATATCAAACGTGATTTGGATTTGTCGTGAATGGTGTCTTCATTAACACTGTTCTTAAACCCAGTTGAGAAAAAGATTAAATCTTTCTATTTAGATTTAATGAAGTGTACCAATTAAATAATATTAATTGGAATTGAATTTGAATTGGTTTTTGGGGTTTATCGTGAGCGGTGTTTTGAATAACACCTGTTCTTTAACCCGATTAACAATATATGGACTATATAAAATAATCTCCCCTTTTAAATAATTTGTTTTAAAATAAAAATCCTATTTTTATCACCTATATTAACTATATAAAATAATCGTGTTTTGAAATAAATTGTTTTACATTAAAAATCTCATTTTTATTATACACATGAATTGTTGAAATATGAAGTGTTAAAATAGCAACTCGTTCAAATAAATATGCATGAGTTGTAATATTCATTAATTAGGTAATGATGTGATTTTTACCTATGCATGCAACATTAGAATGAATGGTGTTTTTAAACCAAATGGAATCAAATATGAAGTTGAATGGAAAATGATAAGTGATAAGAACTGTATATATGTACATGCATATTTATTGAACATGTTATAGCAAAGGGGCTAGAGAAGAGGAATAAAATTTTGTGCCCGACAAATAGGTACACATTTACTGTTTTGTTTGGGTGATGATTTTATGAGCATGTTGGCTAGCCGCTTGGCTTTTTTTTTTTTACATGAGACGCCCATGTGGCTATTTGGGAATTTTCCCAGCCCCTTCCGTACAAAGGAGGTTACGGCGAAATTTTCCAAAATTTAAAGGCGTTAATGAAATATTTGAAGTGAAAACGATATTGAAATTGTTGAATGAACTATATTTATATAAATATATAAATATATAAATATAAATAAAATTAAAACGAAATGTGGCCGTGCAGTTCGTGTTTTGAAACCGTGATTTCAAACAACTAGTGTGGGAAATCCGATCATTGGATTTTCCCGAAAGCGCAATCGTTGGGTTCGCCTTGGAAATATCTTTCCAACGGCACCAACTTTTTAAAAATCCAACGGTTGGATTGTCTGGAATGTTTAATTCAAATCTGAAGAAAAACAGTGCCAGAAACGATTATATTTATATATATATATATAATTATATTTAATCGAATAACGACGCTGCAGTTCGTATTTTGAAATCGAAACTTCAAACGATTGTACCGGAAGATCCGACCGTCGGAATTTCCCGAAACTGGAACCGTTGGATTCGTGTTGAAAAGATCTTTCTAATGATTAAATTTTGTAAAGATCCAACGGTTAGATTTTCAGATATGTGTAAATCAAATCTGAAGAAAAACAGCACCACGGCCGCGTTATGGCCCGAAGCGTCGTTTTGAACAAATTGGCTATTTTAAAAATAAATAAAAATAGCGATAAATCGTTATAAAATACCATAAATGATATGGAATGGAAATAAACTGAATTTGCTTGATTTATGTGGTATTTGATGGTTGAATGTGTTTGGTGTGAAAATTACCTTAAAGAACAAAATTGGTGTTGTCGAATAATTTAACCATTGAAGTAAATTGATTTGAAATTCTAAATATACGTGAATTATTTGAAAAGGCCGAGTTAATTCTCATTTCAAATAATTAACCGACGATTGAAAGTCGAAGATGAAGACGGTGGTCGAAGACCGGAGATCGTCACCTCGTTTGGATGGTAATCGAGGTCCTGATTGGGAGGCATCCCGAAATATGGATAATGAGTGGTGATCGTCCAGACGTACGTGGTGATCGAAGGGTTTGCGAGGTATTTAGTGCCTCCGGTTTCGTTCAGACCCAGAACGGACTTGTAAATGGACTGTGTGTCTGACATTGGATTTTATTCTGTGTTGATTGATCTCTGTTGAATATACATCTGTTTGGCGGTGGAGAATTTATTCTTTTGCTTAACTCCCTTCTCTGAGATGCACGAGCTCAGAGGTTGTATATCGATGGACATCAGTCGCATGGCATGAATTGCTAGTGTGGCATGCCTAAGTGGCAAATGATCAGGGCTTCTGTTGAAAAGCAAAGTCTTGTGGTGATGATCAAAGCACCGCCTGTGTGGTGTAGCTTTGTGTATAACGTGAAATCGCGAGCCTCACACCCCGGTACGAACCAGAAATGGGAGAAGGACCTCAGGGAGGACATGCGTTTCTTTCTAGCTAGGGTGGTGTCACTGACCTACCAGCCCTGACATTTATATACTTTTCACCTGTGTGGTTGTTGCTGTTGCGAGGCGCCTCAGTTTGATCGGATGATCCGGGTCCGATGGAGTCATTCGTTGGCTCGTTTACGCCCCAAAGGGCGGAGAAACGTATTGTTCAGGCATTTTAATCCACATCGGTGGACCGGCCCTGTCACTCTAAAGGCTTGACTGAGTACTTGCCTGGGACATAGGCTAGATTGTCTCGAATTCGGTAAGGACTATCTTTTGCCTTGGTTCATGACGGAAATCCAATTTCCAAATACGTGACTGTGCGGTTTTGATTGTATATATATATATATAGCGACATGATATATGGTACCCATGCCGTCTATGATTGATAGTTATGATTGAAATTGTTTTTGAAACATATAAACACTAGTAATAATATCAAATGCTTTTTGTTTTATTTGTATCAATCATATTTTGGCCATTATAAGGTAAAACTCTATCCTCCGGTTTGCGCTGCATTGTGTGATGGGAACTGAGTCTTATAATGGCTTCATTTTTATAAAAAGCATTGTGATGTTTAAAAGAAAGATTTGTTTTTAAAGCACTGGCAATCCGATGGAGTAAACCCGTTCCACGAAAGTGGCGTGGTCCTATGATTAGCCATATATTAAATGTGTTGAGTAGATTTCTCATACCAGTCCCATGACTGACTCGTAGTTTGTTTCACTTTCAAACTCTGGTGCCCCTTTTTCTACACGGGCAGCCTTGTATTCAGGTTTAGCTGGTTCTTTCTGGATAGCTGGAGTTGAAGATGGATTCTATTATTTATCTCTTTTTATGCTATTTAGCTCCTATTGTACATTATGTTTGTTTTCCGCTATAGACATATATGTATAGCTGAATTGTATTTGTACTAAGTATGATCATGTATACTGTGTAACTCTGATGATTACTTTTATCCAATATATTCTATTGTTCATTATCTGGTGTATTTATCTAATTCTGTTCTGTTATTATTTATTTCTGTGTTATATTCCAAAGATAACCCTTGTCTCCGTCAGTACGGGGTTTGGGGTCGTCACATCGTGGTATCAGAGCTTTGGTTAAGCTTAGTGCTGGAATATAACATATTAGCGAACTCGTCAGAAATAGAACCAGTAGTGTTCTAGGACGGGTAACTCTATACAGATAGGATCGGTAATATCCTAGTATGAGTAGCAGAATGAAATAACACCTCGATAGACACATTTACATTTGAAGTATTTGTTTCTATGTTTTAAAATATCTTTTCTGTGACCTGACACTTGTTCTGCTATTTGCAGAAGTACTAGAAAATGAGTGTCAGAAACAGAAGGAATGTAGAACCGGATATTGAGGCCCTATTAATCAAATATCGAAATATGGGTGGAATACCGTTCTCAGGTGAAGAATCTATTATGAAGACACAGGCTTGGATTCGTTCGGCTGAAAAGATCTTTAATGGTTTAAAGCTGAGGGATGACCAGAAAATAGTACTGGCATCCTGGGCACTCAAAGATGAAGCCTTGTTCTGGTGGGATTCAGTTATTGAGAATAATCCAGAAGGTGATATCACCTGGGATAGATTCAAAATGATTTTCTTAGAAAGATTTACTCCTCTAGAAGCGACTGAGCGATTATGCGATGAATTTTCTTATCTGATATAAGGTGATATGACCATCCCAGAATATCATAAGAAATTCAACGAACTTTCTCACTTTGCTCCTCATTTGATTCAAGATCCAAAGAGGAAGAATCTGAGATTTATTCATGGCCTGCAAAGAAAATATCAGAATAGTGTGATGAGAAATGTGAAGCTTCCTTTCTCAGAAATGATTTATATGGCTTATCAGTATGAAGATCTCCATAGGAAAGGTATGTTGCGCGGCGAAGAGGAAGTTAGTTCTAGCGATAAGGTTGAATCAGAGACTGATCGTCCTGAGGCCAGTACGATGTCTGAGGTCAGTAAGGAGCCTAGAACCAATCAGAAAAGGGCCAGATCAGGAAAACAACCGGTAACGACCGCCATATGCAACAACTGCCATAAGCAAGGGCATTTGCAAGGAAATTGCAGATCTTTAAAGAAGCAAGGAAAGAGCGGATCCAAACCTATGAAGAGGCAAAAGAACACACATGGCGAAAGGAAATGCCATAAGTGTTGTCAAGCAGGTCATATTGCACGGGGGTGTCAACTCTCAAAGAAATCTGAGGCAGTACATATAAATGAGGTAGCAGAAACCTCAGCACCCTCAGATAATCAGGGAAGGTTTGATGTTTTAGAAGGCACGCTTAATGTCAAAAATATTCCAGTTAAAGTACTGTTTGGCACAGGCGCGTCACGAAGCTTTATTTCGAAGGATGCAGCTAAGAAACTGGATTTGAATTTGAAAAGGCTCAAGGAACTTATGACTGTCCAGAATCCGGTTGGGGTTCCATCGATCTCAGTTGGGTTTGTGCAGTACCTGTCTCTTTCTCCTGCTATAAATTCCCTACTATCTCCATCGTCATGAATTTTAAGGAGTTTGATCTTATATTGTTGTTGGATTGGCTAACCAAATATGAAGCTGAGGTTAGATGCACCGAGAGAGTGGTTAAAGCAAAGGCCCAATCGGGGAATTATATAACCATACCATTTGAAGGCCCGACTTCAAATAGAAAAGATTTCTGGTCAGCTCTCGATGTTTCTCCAGCCCAAATAGAAAATATCCCAGAAGTCACAGAGAATATTCCTGACCTCATCAAAGACATCCCTGTCGTCAAGAACTATGCGGATGTGTTCGAAGAAATTGTTCGCTTACCTCCGTAGAGAGAGATAGATCTCAAGATTGATTTGATTCCGAATGCAAGGCCGGTAGTTCACGCTATTCGACGAATGTCCTTGAAAGAGATAGAGGAATTAGACAATCAAACACGACAGCTAGTATGGAAGGGTCTGATCAGGCCTAGTTTCTCTGATTGGGGAGCAGCAGTGGTTTTTGTCCCAAAATCTGACGGTACTCTACGGTTATGTGTGGATTATCGTGATTTGAACAAGCAGACAATAAAGAACAAATATCCATTGTCGTGAATAGATGATTTGTTAGATCGTCTAAATGGAGCACAAGTATTTTCACGAATGGACCTAGCTACAGGCTTCCATCAACTTTGAATTGCCGAAGAGTGTGTTCCAATGACAGCATTCAGAGGTCCAGACTTGTTCTACGAGTGGTTAGTAATGCCGTTCGGTTTATGTAACGCTCCAGCTTACTTCGTCGATCTGATGAATAGAGTGTTCAGAGGGGTTTTGAATAAATTTGTTCTGGTTTTCATTGACGATATTCTAATCTTCTCTAAATCAAAGGCCGAACATGAAAAGCATCTGGAACAGGTTCTAGAAATTCTGAGATGGAATGTATTAAAAGCCAAATTTCCAAATGTATCTTCTGGCAAGATGAAGTAAAATTTCTAGGCCACGTCATATCGAAAGAAGGAATCGCTGTGGATCCAAGCAAAATCACAGCTATTCAGAATTGGAAACAGCCCAGTACCCCCACTGAAGTCCGCAGTTTTCTCGGAATGGCTAGCTATTACCGGAAGTTCATTAAAAACTTTTCGAAGATATCTGGTCATTTAACGAAGCTTACAAAGAAGCACTCTAAATTCAAATGGACTCCAGAAAGTGAGGAGGCATTCGAAGAGCTAAAGTTAAGATTAATGACAGCTCCAATGTTAACCATCATAGATGGCAATCAGGATTTGAAAGTCTGGACTGATGCTTCTAGAGAAGGCCTTGGCGCAGTGTTAATGCAAAGAGGCCAAGTGATCGCTTATTATAGCCGTCAGCTGAAGCCGCACGAGAAAAACTATGTCACTCATGATCTTGAGTTATTGGCTATAGTATACGCTTTGAAAATCTGGAGACACTATCTTCTGGGTGAGAGATTTGAACTGTATATAGATCACCAGTCGCTAAAGTATCTGTTCACCAAGAAAGACCTGAATCTGAGGCAGCAACGTTGGCTGGAGTTTCTTGCAGCATATGACTTTGAAATTATATACACTCCAGGAAAAGCCAATGTCGTGGCCGATGCGTTAAGCCGAAAGAATGAGATGATCGCCAGTTTTATTATCACGACTTCATTGCTAGATAAAATATCTGCTCTTCAGAAGGATGATCACTTCATTCAGAAGATCAGAGAGATAATTCAACAAGGCGAACCCTCGAGTTTTCAAGTGGATAATGATGGAATTCTAAGGCTTAAAGGTCGAATCTGTGTCCCTAACATTCCTGAGCATCGAAAGGAAGTACTGGATGAATGCCACAAGTCAAAACTTAATATCCATCCGGGAGTAAGCAAAATGTATAATGACATCAAACGCACTTTCTGGTGGAGGTCGATGAAGAGGGACATTTCTTTATATGTTAGCCGATGCCCTACTTGCCAGCTAGTCAAGAGCGACCAATAGAAACTGGCTGGATTGTTACAACCGTTAGAAGTTCCAGGCTGGAAGTGGGAACATATTTCTATGGATTTCATTGATGGTCTGCCCAGAACCAGAAAAGGGAATGACAGTATTTGGGTGATCGTAGATCGCTTCACGAAGACCGCCCATTTCATACCTGTCAGATCAAACAGAACTGCTCAGAGTCTGGCGCAGATATACTTCAGGGAAATAGTTAGACTACATGGAGTGCCACTCAGTATAGTCAGTGATAGAGATACAATATTCACTAGCAAATTCTGGGAAGCATTTCAAGTCGAATTGGGAACGAAGTTGAACTTGAGCACCGCTTATCATCCTCAGACAGACGGTCAGACTGAGAGGGTGAATCGTATTTTAGAAGATCTATTGCGGGCTTGTGTTATAGATTTCGATGGATCATGGGAAGACCATCTACATTTGGCTGAATTCTCATATAACAACATCTACCAGGCGAGCCTGACAATGTCGCCATTCGAAGCGTTTTATGGTAGACCGTGCTGATCTCCTGTTTGTTGGGTCGAACCTGGAAATAGACTTGTGTAAGGGCCCGATAT
Source organism: Allium sativum (assembly GCA_030737875.1). NCBI lineage: Eukaryota > Viridiplantae > Streptophyta > Magnoliopsida > Asparagales > Amaryllidaceae > Allium > Allium sativum. Next base: position 110,541,374 of record CM060912.1, read on the forward strand.
GATCCGAGAAGCTGCCGACAAAGTTGATTTTATTAAGAAGCGATTATTGGCTGCTTAAAGCCGACAAAAGAGCTATGCCGATAGGAGAAGAAGAGATATATCCTTTGTTGTTGGCGACTATGTATATTTGAAAGTATCGCCGACGAGAGGAGTAATCCGGTTCGGTAAAACTTGAAAGTTGGCACCCAAATTTATTGGTCCGTTTCCTATTCTGGAACGGATCGGAACTCTCGCTTATAGGGTCAAACTGCCTGACTGGTTGCCTGGAGTTCATGATGTATTTCATATATCTCAACTTCGAAAGCACGTTCATGATCCAGACTTGATCGTGGAAGAAGCAGCTCAGCAGGATATTGAAATTACTCCAGAATTAGCTGTGAGAAGAGAGCCGCTAAAGATTATCGGCAAAGAAACCAAAGAGCTGAGAAACAAGAAGGTTCGCTTAGTCAAAGTGCATTGGAGTGGAGATCCACGAGATTGTACTTGGGAAACTGAGGAGAGCATTCAGAAAGCTTATCCTAGATGCCGAGTGGATATCTCTATTTGACTCCGGTGCAAGGTACATTTACCATACTTTGCATTACCAATTAGTGCTCTATTCTATTGTTATTTTCTTTCCATGGATGTGCACTTTTAATTCTATAGTCTGAATGATTTTTAAAGAATATACGAATTAATTTGTATGGTTTTCAAAAGTTGAAAACAATTGGATTGGTTGTTTGTGTTGTGTGATAGTAAATTTGACTAATTGGATTATTGAAACAATAGTTAATTTAATCAACAATAGAATAGTGGTAGAATTTATTCGATTATATCACACATTGAACTGATTAGAAAATAGATAGGAATATATATACTGGTGCATTATATATGTTTGAACAGGTAAATGGATTAGCTGTTAAGTAAAGATTTTATTTGCGTGCCCGACAAATAGGTAAACCTTAATGAGTTGGATGCAAAATATTATTATGTCAACTCCTGTGAATGCCATTGGATGCAGATGCTGGTTTTTCTGTGTGAAATAATAAACGTCGCCATAGGATAGTAACAATTAATTTTGAAATACATTGCATGGCATACTTCAGAAGATAGGCATACTTCATCATATACCACATAAGCTTTTGGAGCTTGTGTGACGAGGTGGAAGATTTACCATACGAGCGAGAGGCTTGTATGGCGATGACTGTATTTTATAGGTTGAACTGATGACCAATATGGACTATTTAAATTGTAACGATTAAATTTCCAGATTAATAAAAACCCCACACGGGTCTGGAGTTGACAATAATCACGTCTCTCTAGTTATTAGATACAACACATGGACTATTTATTTCCCACACGGGGCAGGGTGACGAGAATTTATTCTCTGGAGTTATTATCAATACATGCTCCCCTGTAAACACCAGAATATATCACTATAAATATGTGTATGCTTATAAGGATTTATTGGGTACCTAATACGGCCCAATAAATTTCCAAACCCCTCCCCATACAAAGGAGGTTATGGCGAAATTTTTCGAAAATTCCGGGTGTTAGCCAAATTTTTGAAGAATTTGAAATTTCTCAGAAATTGAAAAGTTGGAGAACTGAAGCCAGATCGAACGTAGAGTTGATTAATCAAACCAATTTCGACTTTGTTCCTTTTCGGGGATGAAAAGTTTGAAGTGGGGGAGATTGTAACGACCTAGAAAATCTGAACCAATTTAAAATTTTTAAATTGGCTAAAATAATGGATTTTAAATATTTAAAATAAATATTTTAAATAATGGCAATGAAAAGAGAGTTTGAATCGACAATTGAAAACGAATATAATTAATTATAATTATAAACAAGGCCTGAAATGGCGCTGTAGTTTCAAAAATTGAATTCAAATTTTGTCGGACTGTACCGGGTGCAAAACAAAACGGATTTTAGCGAAACCAAAAATATTTAAATCTATTAGTGAATACCTTTCTAACGAATCTGAAAAATCGAATTTTCATAGCGGAAAGCAAAAGTTATGGCCGAATGAATTTTCAGAAAGGTCGCTATGGAATTTATATAGCCCGTGAAATTGGCCATTTTGCATACGACCTCGGAATTCGACGAAACCACTTTTTTTGGATCCGGGATGTGAAGTTATTGCTAGGTTTCAAATTTCATAATTTTTGAAGCTAGTATGTGAGCGTGGCAAAAGAAAACGTGTTTTGGTCAATTATAGTTAAATTGGATCGACCAGAAATGGGCCTTTTTGCAAACGGTCTCCGAATTCAACGAAACTAGTTTTGTTGGGACCGTATCATCAAAACATAGCTAGATTTATTTTTCTGGAATTTTTCGAATCAATATGTGGCCCTGGCAAATTGAAATGTACGTTCAAATCAAATATTGAATGTTATATATTTTAATTTGAAGGAAAACTGACTGACACAGTCGAATGGGCCTACGAAACATATCCCATTGTGTTCGGAATGGGGGTAAAACGCTAGGAACGACAGTCGTTGGGTGTGGATCGGGGTTCGTGTGTGAAAGGGGTATTTTTGAAATTTTAAAAATATATTAATTAAATGGAAAAATCTGATTGGCCACTCCACTCTCTCTCTCCCCGATCCTTCGTCGCGCGAGACGGAAGTGTGCTCCAAACTTCTCTCTTCGTTTTCTCCTCCGTTCCTCCACGATATCGAGTGCCCTTGGTACCATTTTGAAGAGCTCGGCAAGAGCTTCAAATCCATACCCACCATCGTCACTTTCATGGCCTGTGGAGAGCGGGTCGGGCTTGGGAAGTCAGCGACTTTAGTTCGCCGCCACCGTCGACTTGGGCCACCGCAGTGGGCCCCACTTCTGGCGCAGGTGCGCCTTTCCTTGCCTGACGTCGTGGTAAAGGCGGATCGGCTTCATACTTCGCGGATTGCATGAAAAATCCAAACCTAGTTTGGAACGAAAACTGAGAGGTAACGGCCTTTGGTTTTAAAACTGATTTCAACTCTTTAAAACCGTTGCAAACTTTGAAAAATCATATCTTTTTGCTGTGTTAACGAAATTCGATGAAACAGGAAACATCGCGACCGTGTGGACGTCTTCTACATTTTAGAAGAGACCGCATATTTTTCTGAGCCTTCTGCTATTTTTGGTGGAGTGGAACCCAATGTGAGATATCTAATTTATAAACGAGGTGGATAAACGACAATGTATAAATTATATAGTCGATGTATGAGTTATATAAGCATTGTACACCTCATGTATAAGCGTTGTATAAGTTGTATGTTCGATGTATAAGTTATATATGCGTTGTAAAAATTATATATGTGTTGAAATAGAAGTGAATTGCTATATATATATATATATATATATATATATATATATATATATATATATACACGCCCCTCGTCCACAAACCATGGACGATATTTATTGATTGGTGTGAAAATTGATTGATAGCAAATGGTTGATTGTGATTGTTTGTGGTTGATATTGGTTGATTGTGGTTGGAAAATACCCATTTGTGGTTGAGAAATATTTGGTTGAAACCACATAGGATTAGTTTGTGGAAATGAAATAAATATACATGCCGCCTGCGTGCGAACTAGATGCATGATCCCCATTGTCAAAAACCGCGAGGTTTTAAGGTAGAGCGAGGAGCCGTACTAGGGACGGTCCCGGTTTTAACTACCCTGACGTTATGCTGCCGAAATTTTGAATAATATTCATGTGTTTGAATTATTTTCATTTGCTGAAACTATATTTATTCGTTGAATAGAAAACCTTCATGTGTTGAATCGATATTCATTCGTTGATTAGAAATTCATGTGTTGAATGGTATTCGTGTTTTAAATATAAAAATCACATTTTTATCTATATATATAAACTATAGAAAACCTTCATGTATTGAATCGATATTCATTCGTTGATTAGAAATTCATGTGTTGAATGGTATTCGTGTTTTAAATATAAAAATCACATTTTTATCTATATATATAAACTATAGAACACCTTCATGTGTTGAATCGATATTCATTCGTTGAATTGAAATTCATGTGTTGAATGGTATTCATATTTTTGAAACAAATTGTTTTATAATAAAAATCACATTTTTATCATATATATGGACTATATAAAATAATCTCCCCTTTTAAATAAATTGTTTTAAAATAAAAATCCTATTTTTATCACCTATATTAACTAGATAAAATAATCGTGTTTTGAAATAAATTGTTTTACATTAAAAATCTCATTTTTATTATATACATGAATTGTTGAAATATGAAGTGTTAAAAATAGCAACTCGTTCAAATAAATATGCATGATTTGAAATATTCATTAATTACCTAATGATGTGATTTTTACCTATGCATGCAACATTAGAATGAATGGTGTTTTTAAACCAAATGGAATCAAATATGAAGTTGAATGGAAAATGATAAGTGATAAGAACTGTATATATGTACATGCATATTTATTGAACATGTTATAGCAAAGGGGCTAGAGAAGAGGAATAAAATTTTATGCCCGACAAATAGGTACACATTTACTGTTTTGTTTGGGTGATGAATTTATGAGCCTATTGGCTAGCCGCTTGGCTTTTTTCTTTTTCTTTTTGACATGAGACGCCCGTGTGGCTATTTGGGAATTTTCCCAGCCCCTCCCGTACAAAGGAGGTTATGGCGAAATTTTCCAAAATTTAAAGGCGTTAGCGAAATATTTGAAGTGAAAACGATATTGAAATTTTTGAATGAACTATATTTATATAAATATATAAATATAAATAAAATTAAAACGAAACGTGGCCGTGCAGTTCGTGTTTTGAAACCGTGATTTCAAACAACTAGTGTGGGAAATCCGACCATTGGATTTTCCCGAAACCGCAACCGTTGGGTTCGCCTTGGAAATATCTTTCCAACGACACCAACTTTTTAAAAATCCAACGGTTGGATTGTCTGGAATGTTTAATTCAAATCTGAAGAAAAACAGCGCCAGAAACGATTATATTTTTTTATATATATATAAATATAATTATATTTAATCGAATAACGACACTGCAGTTCGTATTTTGAAATCGAAACTTCAAACGATTGTACCGGAAGATCCGACCGTCGGAATTTCCCGAAACTGGAACCGTTGGATTCGTTTTGAAAAGATCTTTCTAATGATGTAAATTTTGTAAAGATCCAACGGTTAGATTTTCAGATATGTGTAAATCAAATCTGAAGAAAAACAGTGCCACGGCCGCGTTATGGCCTGAAGCGTCGTTTTGAACAAATTGGCTATTTTAAAAATAAATAAAAATAGCGATAAATCGTTATAAAATACCATAAACCATATGGAATGGAAATAAACTGAATTTGCTCGATTTATGTGGTATTTGATGGTTGAATGTGTTTGGTGTGAAAATTACCTTAAAGAACAAAATTGGTGTTGTCGAATAATTTAACCATTGAAGTAAATTTATTTGAAATTCTAAATATACGTGTATTATTTGAAAAGGCCGAGTTAATTCTCATTTCAAATAATTGACCGATGATTGAAAGTCGAAGATGAAGACGGTGGTCGAAGACCAGAGATCTTCACCTCGTTTGGATGGTAACCGAGGTCTTGATTGGGAGGCATCCCGAAATATGGATAATGAGTGGTGATCGTCCAGACGTACGTGGTGATCGAAGGGTTTGCGAGGTATTTAGTGCCTCCGGTTTCGTTCAGACCCAGAACGGACTTGTAAATGGACTGTGTGTCTGACATTGGATTTTATTCTGTGTTGATTGATCTCTATTGAATATACATCTGTTTGGCGGCGGAGAATTTATTCTTTTTCTTAACGCCCTTCTCTGAGACGCACGAGCTCAGAGGTTGTATATCGATGGACATCAGTCGCATGGCATGAATTGCTAGTGTGGCATGCCTAAGTGGCAAATGATCAGGGCTTCTGTTGAAAAGAAAAGTCTTGTGGTGATGATCAAAGCACCGCCTGGGTGGTGTAGCTTTGTGTATAACGTGAAATCGCGAGCCTCACACCCCGGTATGAACCCGAAACGGGAGAAGGACTTCAGGGAGGACATGCGTTTCTTTCTAGCTAGGGTGGTGTCACTGACCTACCAGCCCTGACATTTATATACTTTTCACCTATGTGGTTGTTGCTGTTGCGAGGCGCCTCGGTTTGATCGGACGATCCGGGTCCGATGGAGTCATTCATTGGCTCGTTTACGCCCCAAAGGGCGGGAAAACGTATTGTTCAGGCATTTTAATCCACATCGGTGGACCGGCCGTGTCGCTCCAACGGCTTGACTGAGTACTTTCCTGGGACATGGGCTAGATTGTCTCGAATTTGGTAAGGACTATCTTTTGCCTTGGTTCATGATGGAAATCCAATTTCCAAATACGTGACTTTGCGGTTTTTATTGTATATATATAGCGACATGATATATGGTACCCATGACGTCTATGATTGATAGTTATGATTGAAATTGTTTTTGAAACATATAAACACTAGTAATAATATCAAATGCTTTTTGTTTTATTCGTATCAATCATATTTTGTCCATTATAAGGTAAAACTCTATCCTCCGGTTTGCGTTGCATTGTGTAATGGGAACTGAGTCTTATAATGGCTTCATTTTTATAAAAAGCATTGCGATGTTTAAAAGAAAGATTTGTTTTTAAAGCACTGACAATCCGATGGAGTAAACCCGTTCCACGAAAGTGGCGTGGTCCTGTGATTAGCCATATATTAAATGTGTTGAGTAGATTTCTCATACCAGTCCCATGACTGACTCGTAGTTTGTTTCACTTTCAAACTCGGGTGCCCCTTTTTCTACAGGGGCAGCCTTGTATTCAGGTTTAGCTGGTTCTTTCTGGATAGCTGGAGCTGAAGATAGATTCTATTATTTATCTCTTTTTATGCTGTTCAGCTCCTATTGTACATTATGTTTGTTTTCCGCTGTAGACATATATGTATAGCTGAACTGTATTTGTACTAAGTATGATCCTGTATACTGTGTAACTCTGATGATTACTTTTATTCAGTATATTCTATTGTTCATTATCTGGTGTATTTATCTAATTCTGTTCTGTTATTATTTGTTTCTGTGTTATATTCCAAAGATAATCCTTGTCTCTGTCAGTACGGGGTTTGGGGTCGTCACATCAAAACTGGCCGTAGGTGAAACAACTACGGCTATGGATGGAAGTCGGGCACTACTTTTCCCTTCGATGAGGTTACCTCCCAGAGAGCCAGGAGCCCCAGAGACTCAAGGAAGAAGGATTAAAAAAAAGAGGAAGAGAAGATAATGCGTATGGCTTTGGGGAATATGCCTTAAAAACAAATCTTTTCTTTTAAAAATGCTTCTTTTAAAACCGTTTTGAAAATAATTTTTCAAATCCTTTATCTGATCTGGTAACCTTCAACTCTGATACCACGTGTAACACCCCACGTCCGTTAGTGTCACTCACAAAGGGAATGCACTAAGTTCTGTGGAGCATTTTGGGTAAAAGATGCAGATAAATTACAAGACAGACATAAATTAAATAGCGGAAAATAAAACTTGGCTTTATTGATAAAATAGTTTGTACAATGATTTCTTTACAATATCAGAGTATCATCTGTCTTACAAAATAAAGAAGCATAAAACAACATTTATATTTCCCAATTTTAGCAAGAGCCAGCCACAGCATCTGAAAAGAGAATCCAAGCAAAACTTCGGAAAATCTTCAAGCTGGGGAAAGAGTGACAGTCCAACTTAACCTGAGCTATACTATTCCCTCCTTTACTACCGGGGGGGGGGGGGGGGAGGGGGACGGAAGAAAAAGAAGACGAAAGAAAAACAGAGTCTAACATAAAGCCTGAGTAAGTTCAGTAACTTCTAGCATGTGAACATGGAAAAACAGTACGACATGAATTAACTGAATACAAGATAACACCATGATGATAGGGTTGGCAAGATTAGACAAGACTAACATAAGATATGCTAAGCTAAGATAAACTGGATATGCTCTAATACTTTCGCCGCTTCGCTATTTCGTTATTATACTGGTTTCTATATCTCTGCACCACCTAACTAGTGTGCCAACTAGTAACGATAACGTGATCCCAATCCCTGTAGTTTCCATTGCCTTCAGGCATACATTAATTATTTGTTACCAAGATTTAATCTAGGGTTTTCTACCAAGTGCTTTCTAGATTCAACTAGAGTTTACGCTATCTGCTGAACGCTTTTCGGATTCAGAGTTTATGCCACCTTGTTCAACTAGGGATTATGCTACCTGTCGAACGATGCCCCCAAGTCTAGGACACACTACCTAAAGTGGTATATGTTCCTATACTTCCCCACGCATGTATCACGAATCGTTATCGCTTGTCTAGACGCACATGTCCTGTAATGTGCGACCCGAGTTCTGTGTCAGGGCAAATCAAGGAATACAGAACTCGGTCGGGAGCTTTTAGATATCTGCCAATGCAGATGCTAAGGTTTGTTTTTATTACAGTGGCTATGGTCCCACTTGACCCCTCCCTCAACTAATGAAAGACACACCTTGTAAAATGAGAATTATACGCCAGCCCCCGGTGCCCCACTATCCTATGGCCATCCTCAGACATAACTAGATAGCAAGTATATAGTCTTTTGGAGTTCTCCGCCTTTCCGCTTCACATATATCGATTGACTGAAGATGGATGGTAGACGACGAGTTGCTATCACAGGGCTACCGTTTTCTCGCCGAATCACGCCGGTCCATCCTAGTCTTTAGGTTGCCATATATTGCAACCAAGGCATACCCCTGGTTCTTCTACGCAGACCTTAACCTCTGTGAGCCCAGGAGGATCATCTGCAGCCTCACAAAGGGATACCAAGAGTACCCTCACGTCCCCTCGAAGCCTCGGGCTTCGTAACCCAATTCGTTGGAGCCTCCTTTTTACTCAGATGGACATTCGCTCCTTCCCGTGTTATACTAAGAATTACTAATTAGTTTTACTAACTAAGATTTACCACTTAGTTTCCAGAATCGTTGTTTTCTTAACTAAGGTTTACTACTTAGTTCTCTTTCCCGTCAATTTGGATTGGTTAAGTGTCATTAGTCAATTCGAGCCAACTTAACCCTCTTCATTCATCCTGTTAAACTGGTTAAGTGTTATCAGTGATTCATGATGACTTAACCCTACCACAAACCAAGTTATATTGGTTAAGTATTTCTTATTACTTAACCCTACTCGTTCATCCTGTATTGGTTAAGTGTTCCTTTTTAACTTAACCCTGCCCGTCTGTTTTAACTAACATGTTATTAATGGTTAAGTATTATCCCTTCATGTTTTAGACTTAGCCCTATTCCTTCATCACAATCTGACGGTTAAGTGTTCAAGTTTACTTAACCCTACGGTCTGGTCCAGCTATCATGCCAAATTGGCTAAGTGTATTTACTTAACCCCAACCTCTAGTCTAGTTAACATGTTAATTTGGCTAAGTGTATTAACTTTACTTAACCCCACCTTCTAGTCTAGTTAACATGTTAATTTGGCTAAGTGTTTTCTTGGTTACTTAACCCCTACAAATCTTGTCTTGTTACCGTGTTAAGTTGGTTAAGTGTCCCTATGGACTTAGCCCTCCCATTCTAACTTAACTTTGTTAAGTTGGTTAAATGTTCCTATGGACTTAACCCACCCATTCTAGCTTAACTGTGTTAAGTGTCAGTCTGAACCTAACCCCACCCATCAGTTTAGTTATCATGTTGAACTGGTTAAGTGTCTTAGTTAACTTAACCCTACCATTATTGTTCTAGCTTTAACTAAATAAATTAAAACCGCGACCACTCACATTAGACAGATATTGTTGCGAATACTGGATGTGCCGGTTGGTTCCGGGCAGGTTTACATCGCAACTCAGTCTAACCTCGGGTTAGGCATATTCGTGTTTTCTAAGTTCAAAAGGTTTTGATTAGATTTCAAATCAGGTTTTAAAAGTAACCATCCCGTCCATCGGATCAGTTAGGGATAGCCAGGGAGAGCAGGAAACTTGTATTTTCCAAACCCAAGCCTAGACACTATCCTCTCTGTCACCCTAGAACTTTCTGGTGTATTATTAAAAGAGATGTCGTTTAATAAACCTTTAATTTGTCAAAGTTTACATTTCTCATTTAGAACAAATTCCATAAGTAAATTATTCCTAATTTACTTATTTCCTAATTCCTCTTTTAATGTAAATTTTCAACATTCATTCTTATTGCCCATTTCTCCCTCTAAACCATGTTTATGCTTTTTGGTATGTAAACTATACCAAATTAAGTGTCATTAACCAAGATTTTGCTAAACCTGACAATTACTCCCAATTACAGCCTATTTCAAATTTATGCCAATATACTTATCATGCCAAATTAGCTAATCCAATTCTGATTTACATTCTAATTATGGTTCATGTCAAACTAGACTTATTACTCTAATTCACAATTCATGTAAATACTAGATTTACACGTCAATACTAGATTCAAATTACCCATCCTAAAACTTACGTCAAATTTATCCAATTTGCATTTCTATGAACATGCCATAATACATATTCCCAATTTATGCCAATTTTCAAGTTAAAAACTACGTTTCTAGTAAATTTCATATTTTCCCCAAATCGTATTCCCACCGTTCGTATAATCGTGATTCAATCTAGATTATAGATAAATCTAGATTCGTAGAAAATAGGGAATGAACCAAAGATGCTATGAAAAAGGATGGACATAAAACTGGCATAAAAAGGTTTGAATAACGACGTAGGTTCAAGAACATGGGTAGACCTAACTTAATAGGTAAATTTCCAAGGTCTAAAACCAAGACTAGACAGAATAGAGATGTAGGTCCAAGAACCTGGGTAGACCTAACTTAATGGGTAAATTCCCAAGGTCTAAAACCAAAGAAAACCAAGAATAGACAGAATAGATAATCGGGTTTAGACCCAATTCCACAGTCACAAAACTTAAGCAACACTTTCCTAGTCATGAATCACTGTTGTTCTTGTTATGTCATAGGCAATAGTTTATGTTTCCTAATCAAAGGTATAGGCTTGTGTTCATAGTCAAGGAAATAATTCTCATAGTCACAGTCACATTCATAGGCAATGTTCATAGTCATAGGCGATGTTCATAGTCATAGGCAATGTTCATAGTCATAGGCGATGTTCATAGTCATAGGCAAGGCCTAATTGGTCATCGAATCATAACAGTTCTTAATTAGGTCCAAAGATATAGGCACAGATTCAAATAGAAAGATTTAGCATATTCCTTTATTCCTTTAATTCATGTCACGAATAGAGAAAACGTTCAAATCTAAAAATAACTGACTTACAGAGATTAGATTAGAATAGAAAGAAGGCGTTGCTATGATTCGTGCGACGTTGCTTGAAACCGTTTGAGTTAGCCTTTGATTCTCATCCTGAAGCTTTAATCTTGATTCGAACCTCCTTTTGACAACTTGAGCAGCATCTCCTCGCCTTGGAATTGCGTATTATTTTCTTATTTTTATTTATTTATATATTTTCTCAGAGGCAGCATAAGGATAGAAAAGAATTGTGAATAGAGGAGAAGACCAGGGCTGTTTATATAGTGTTAGGCGGACGAACCTGGTCAGAAAACGTGACCAAATACATCAGAACGAACCAGATTCAGAAAGCTGGAAAAAACAGGGGGGTCGACCCCCAGGTCGACTACCCAGTCGACCTGGGTGCCCCAGGTCGACTACCCAGTCGACCTGGGTGCCTTAGGCGGGAAAATTCCCGCCCATCCCAATCTGGGTATGTTTTGAATTTCGAACTCGTTTTTCTGAACTGTTTTGAAATTTGAACTTTGCTGAATCTTCTGGAGGTCATATCTCCCTCATACGTAGTCCGATTAACGCAAACTCGGACTATATTTCATGCAGAATTCCGAGACGAACGCAATGGCACAGCTCGTTTCCCTTGGTTTTAATTTTAACTTTTAATTCTGTCTTGATTTGTAAATCTTAATGTTGCAGAATTACGGGGTGTTACATCAACATCCTAGAGGACAGAGATAGAATTTAAACAGTCGACCCACTTATTGTCCAAATTAAGCTGGTTATAATGAGACCATGGGATGCTAGTATTGGTGATTTAAGCAACCATACAGTCGATGCCTGTGTGGATTAAATTGACTAATCTGCCGTTACACGTGTGGTGAAAGATATGTGTAATTTGGTTAGCGATGAGGGTAGGTAGATTCCTTTTTAAGGATTTATCTACAGAGAAATTAAATCGTTTGGAATTCATGAAATGTATGATAGAAGTTTCACTTATGGATGAACTGCCCTTTGCCCGATGGGACACATCAGGTTGTTTGTGTAACGTATTTGTGGAAACCCAGTATTGTGTCCATTGTGAATCATTTGGTCACCTTACTGTAAATTGCATTAAGCACAATGTCAATTCTACTGAGGTTAATGGTAGCAAGAAAGTGTCACTTTCACCTAAGCATTACCCTACTTCTAGTGGGCAACCGTTGGCTAAAGTTAATGGAGGTAGAAGTATATAGGCATAGGCAAGATTCTGGTTGGAGAAAAGTATATAGGAAAAAGATGGTAGCTTTTGTATATCAGCTAAGGAATACGCAAGTGAAAGGAAAAGCTATAGTTATGAATCAAAAAATATAGGAAATTGTTTCAATGCCCTATCTGAATGCAATGATGAGGAACAGGAAAATGTTAAAATTTATGATCGAGCGTCAGGAGAAATAAGGAAAATTAATGAGTTTCTTACCATGGCTTTTACCCCGAATGACCACTTGAGTGATACCAATGACGATGTGCAGTTAACCTCTAACTGCAGCGTTCCTGTGGTCCGCAAAGCAATAAATAAAAGTGAGCATGCAAGTAATGTAGCAGTTATTAGTACTGAGCATGTTAATGATGCAGTTCTTTCAAGTCCAACACTTCAGAAATTTTCTAGAGTGAATGCTAATGACGCTAAAGTTTTGGCAGCAGTTGCCGCTATAGAGGAGAAAGTAAATGTATTAGAAAAGTTAGGATTGACTGAAGATTGTTTTGGAATAGATCAAGTCATTATGACTATTGGTATCATTGAATTTGAAGAAGAAAATGTTAATGAAAAAGAAGGTTTGGACTCAATGCCAGCTGGTTTATCTACTAATGAACTAGCTAAAGCAGCAACAGCCATAAATAAGAACTACAAAGATAAATTCTACATTAAACCTGGATATCTCAATAAGAATTCTCCTATTAGAGAATCACCAACTCGCAATGGCAATGCTTCCAAAGAAAAAAGAAAAGCTCAAGATCTGATGGAAAAAAAACCTTATGCTCATATTTTCCCCCTCCAGGATACAAAGCCTCACCTGATATCCTCTCCAATTCACCTGTAGCGGCTTTGACATCTGGACGTAAGTTGGGAGGTGCTCCCCTCACAGGAAGTAAGAATACTGAGCTTCTTAAGGAGATCTATGACAACAAAGGATAACGATAGTGGTTTTGTTGAACTGTCTACGAGTTCATGTCAGTCAAATATGTAATATGATATGTAATTTTGGTTATGCAAAATGTGCTAGCATGTCAGTCTAGTTATGTTTAGTCTTCCCTATGTGGAAGCTAGTTGTCATTCCACTTTAAAAACCATTTGTAGCTGATTGATTACTATGAATCACCTATACTCTCTTGTTTTTTTATTATTAGTTATAATAAAAGGTGTTGTGGTCCCTTAAAAACTGGTCGTCTCTGCCAAAAAAATTGTTGATTCATTTTGACACTGCCATAGCAATTTTGACATATCTTTTTCAAATTGCAAAATTCTTGATTTTTTTGGAAATTAGATTCAATTTTTTAAAACTTTCATGTTTTGATGATTTCCATATTATGAACTTAAGTTGGTGAAAAACTACAATTCTTTTGACATTTAATTTCTAGACTTGTACTAAATTTCTGGCAATGCTATAGTATTCTGATCATATCTTGAATACTATTTTTTGAAATTCTAAAAAATTTGATGTTTTGGAAAACTAATGAAACTTCACACATCTTTGCAGTTTTGAGTTTCTTCTAATTCATCTTGGAAATTTCTGAAAAACTACACTTAATACAACACACTACTTGAAAGCTATGATTTATAAGTTGTGATAATTTCATAGTTTTTGGTTTGGCTTGACTATTTTGAATTGAAAATTAGTATTGTGTTGCATCTTGAATAACCATGATCTAAACTCACTTTTAATTTTTAGTTGATAGGGTTGATGTTTTGAATTTCTAACCCATCTCAAATCATGATCTTGACTTGAATATTTTGATTTTGAAATCGTTTGTGATTGACGCTAGTTTGAATCTCATGGATTATAGTTTTTGTATTTGATTTCTTAAAATAAATTTCATCAACTGGTTTCAGATAACTTGTTTTTATTTAAATCATTGACTGTTACTTGTGCTTGTTAAAGATGCTCTGAAAAATTCTCTTGTTAAGCTTGTCATGATTTACTACTGCTCAGATAAATGAAATTGAAGTGTTTAAGTGAATTTGATGATTGCATGATATGTTGAAAAATCAGTGTTTAGACTTCATTGACTTCTATGGGCTTTTCAGGACCTACAAGTGGTATCGGTCCTAGAAGTATTGAAAAATTCACATTCAACTGATTGATTTTTGAAACTGATTTTCAACCTGCATAGTCTTTTATAATCCCTCTTGAAATTGATATTTTCAAATTTAAAACAATTTTTTATTATTTATATAAAAATTGAAATTATTGACCAAATTGAACTATTTTTTAACTCATCTAAATTATTATTGGAATTATGAAATTATGATGAGTTGCGACTATAGTATATTCCATAACAAGAGGAAATATTATTTAAATTCTCATGATGATTAGATAAATTTCAAAATATCTTTGAATTGGTGCTTATTTCAAGATCATCTTCTTTTTCTATCATCTTTCTGTCATTCATTGTAGTTTTATATAATGTGGAGAGTTTAATTTTTTTTTTGGGAACATCATCAAAGAAAGTACAGTTTTAAAATTTTAGTGATGAAAATGTGACTACACTATTTTTCAGAATGATAGAGAGCTGGAAATTTTCAAGAATCCTGGTACAGTTGAACATATTTCATAATATGATCAATTTGTAGATTTATTTCACGACCATCTCTATCCCTACCATGTTTATGTCATTCATTATGGTTTTATATAATGAGGAGATTTTTATATAATAAGTGTTACTCTAATCTTATTTAAAAAACCTTGCCGTCATGCATGGGTAGAGAATGCTTACAATTTAAGTTAATATTGAACCTATTTAAAATTCGTTGGGGTTATGCGTGGTTAGTGAGTTCTTAAGAAAAAGGAAAGAAAAAAAATGCATATATATATATATATATATATATATATATATATATAATTCTCCTCATTATGTAAAGACTGACCTTTCGATCCATTCTCTGAAATGTGAAATGTGTTACTGTGTTATGAAATGTTATGATTTTCTGTTTGATTATTTTGGGATTTGCGATATTTGATTTTGACTCTTGATTTGAATTTATAATTATAGTCCAAATCGATCACCTTTTTTTCGTACTGTGCTTAATTATAAAGTTTATTTGATTCTTTTTGGAATTCATATTCTTACATTTAAAGTTTAATAAATCTGTCCATTTTATAAAATCCATCGTAAATCCATTATTCGAAAATGTGAAATTTTCAACTAGTTTGAAGAATATTACGATTTTAGTTTGACTAAATGAGATTTACAATATATACTCTCTCTCTCTCTCATTTTGAATTCATATTTCTAGTCTATATTCATCACTTTTTCGATTTCTATTATCCTTTTGATGGTAACAAAAGGGGGAGAATAGTTAAGATTTTGATTGATGAGTGAATAATTCAAGAATATTTTTAGTATTAGAAATTCAATTGTTTTTTAAACTCAGTAATATGCACATATATAGGGGGAGTTCAGTTGTAGAGAGAGCATACAAATATGGGAGTACTACATTTCATATTCAAACGCATTTATCGCTTTCAAATTCTTTGTGTATGTTTGTCATCCTCAAAAGGGGGAGATTGTTAAGTATAACAATATTTTTTTTATGATAACAAACATATATACTATTATATAAATGTGTTTGTATCTGTGTTATTTTATATTGCATCATATACAAAAATAAATATTTGTTTTGAATAAAAAACTATTGCAAAAAATTTAATATTCAAACAGTGTTTTTATTCAAATAAATATTTTATTTCAACATTTGATCTAGTATAAACTTCTGACTCTACTATTGTGCATTTCATTGTGATATAATACATTCAATTTACATTCATTCCTCAATACAATACTCAGTTCTCTCTGATTTCACTTGATTATATATATATGTATGTATGTATATATATATATACATACAATTTCATGTGTAGACTTATATACTCACACTGACACACTTTGCCTTCACTTGCTTCAGATCTAGTCTAGTCATATGCATACCTGCCACAGAAAAACACACAGCAAAATAGAACAAAAATAGAATTAAATGTGGATAAATATAAATTTATTTTAAATTATATTTGCCTCAGAATCTTGGTTTGTTTCCCATCGTCTTTCTAGACTTGGCCAAATGTAATTTTTTATTTAATTGAGTCTAGACTACTTGAAATATTTACAGTGATTCACTATAAATACTACATGGTAGACTGAATCATATAACTTCACAAGCATGATACATGTATACACATACATGTGTATGTATACACACACACAGACACAAATATATATATATATATATATATATATATATATTGATAATATGCAGGGGCTTTTTAATGGAGACAAGCGGATCTTTTCCGCTTGATTTCACTATGCGTGAGCCCTTATCCTTTCCTTAATTTCATCATGTATTTTATCCAATTCCTCTAACCACATTCAATGAATTCATTCTACGATTTTGTTGATAAGCCATCTGCAATTTTATTTTATTTTCACATTTCAATTTAGATCTGAGATACGATTACAAATCGCTAACAATTTGTTTTCAACCCTCAGTGAAATCTGTTTTGTTGATTTGCCTTTTTCCACAGATTAAAGTTTTATCTGATTCTTCATCATCAAATGTGGATACGATCCAAAGCTTCAACAGAATTTCCAGATCCTCGCACCGCTCTATTTTCCCAGATTTACACACTATTTTCAAAACATGCCGCTTCAGATCTACACAGTGTCAACCAAACTTAGCAGATATATCCTACCGTTGATTCCAGATGAGTTTTTTTTTTTTTTTTTTTTTTTGAAAATAGGAGATCAATACATTGGGGGAATTGGGATCTGGCATTGCCGGTGTAAGTTTTTTCACTTCCGACTCCTCATAACCGATCTGCCAGTTTTTCAGCAATTTCGTGATGTGGTAAGAATTCTAGGTTGTTTCTGTTCAGTTATTTACCTATTATTTGGGCGATTTTCATTCTGTTCATTTTAGTACACTGGGATGCCTATCCAGTTTTATCTAGTAGGTTATGCATATGGTTTTGATGTCGAATTCGGTTGGAATTTTCTGTTTGATGATGTTCTTTTGGGTACTTCGTGATTATGGAAACCTATAGCCCCGGTTATTCCCCTTTATCGACACAATCACCAATATGGAATATGATCTCCAAATTTCCTAGAGCCATTCAACTTGACTTCAATAAAGCCTCAACTCCTTTACATCCTTATCCATCTTCAAAAACTAGACAATTCATCAACAATAGTACACCGTCCTGATTTAAAAGTCCCCTAATAACCAAGAAACTCCTCTTCTTTCTCATTCAGTTGTACGAACACCTAACCAAGAGACAAAGTGTAGTTCCTCACAAAGCAAAGTCTCAGATGCATCTGCTAGTTTGTTGGTAATCAAATTCAGATTTGTTTGGCAGTATACCCATATTACGTTGGCTTTTAACTTTAAATGGGTTAAGGCTAATCATGTCCACCTAGTAGTTCTGTTGGAATAAGATTAACTTGATTACCTTTTTTGGTCACTTTATGTCATGATATTATATAAACTTCTTCGGCTGGTTGAATAATATATGCTGCTCATTGGAATTGGGATAGATTGATAGGCACCATGAAAATTGTTATCTAGAAATTAGTTCATGGGAAACTGACCATATTTCTACCTGCTACTCAATTACAAATTAGCACTGAATTCATGAAGAGAACTGTATTCATGGTAGACAAGTTAGTGGGTATATCTACCTGCTACTCAATTGAAGGCAACAAAACATGAGGCAGATCGGTGCCTTGTATTCTGGTTTATTATTAGTTTCAGTTCTTTAGGAGTAATCAATTTGGTTGGTATTCACTTGATTTTCATTAAAAAAATTAGTTCCTACCTTTTGACAGAAGTGATGTTCAAATTTCCTATATACAATGATGAATGCACTCACTATTGTTTTAACAGCAACAGGCTTTAGTTCATATATTGCATACTCTGAAAATTCACTGGTTGTGGTCTGCTCTAGTATCAGAGTTTTGCATGGAAATATAGACCAGTATGACAACTTTTTTGCGTTTTAACAGCTTTTCCTGGGTGAGGATTAATGGCAGACTTATTTACTGTAGTTTCAATAATCCAGCTTCAGTTTACTACTGGAATTGGATGTTATTTGTTCATAGGCTTGGCTTTGATCAAGTACAGGAGGAGCAATTGGCTTGGGGAAGTGCAGCGTGACGCACATTAGCGTGATGACGGCCTTATCATTGGCTGAATTTATATATTTTTAGATTTTAATAACTTATATTTCCCCTTTTCACTTTCAGTTTTATGTTGTTATTTGTACTGGTTTTTTTAGTAGATAATAAAGTGAACCAAATTTTTTTTAAAAAAAAATATTGTAGGGGAGTGGTCTGATATGCATGCAACATAGGTTCAAACAGTAAATACACAAACTGGTAGGACATGCAAATCATAATCCAAGCAAACACAAGTGCAGCAATATCAAGAAGGGAGATACATATGATAAGCCTTAAATTGTTGTAATTAAGATCACACTGTTCAAGTACATAGCACCAACAAGTTGTTCACAGCGAGTCAAGGCAGCATTGCCAAGTGGCAGCAACAAGTGTACATAGCCAAGTAACCAAAAAAAAAAAAAAAAATTGAAGCACACATATTTCTCTTCAGCCCCAAAAATCAACTCATGGTAGTAATGATACAAGTGCACAAATAAGAAGGTGCTCATGCAAAGTTGACATGCACATAAGTCATGAATCAAAGAAGCATGGAATTTACAAAGTTCAACATGAAGCATGGACTGATATGCATCAACAAAATATGCACATGTCACATAAATATGTACATATATACACAAGTGCACATATGCCTATATGTACACAAGCAGATGCATGGGTAGACTCATGTGCAAGACAGTTTTCAAGTCAATGCAGCAGCCATCAACACAATTGGTTCAAGACATCCATGGGAGCACACAACAATATGCACATGACAGCAAAAAGAGTGATTAAAGCCATTCATAAATTGTTGCAACAAGCACAAGTCGAGCTAGCAACATCAACCTCAACATAGGTAAAAGAAAATAGCATGTGAATGGATACACAACAACAAATATAGCAATATCAACGAAGCAAAAGTAGGAAACGGTGAATCAACAAGGAATGAACAACAAAATCAAGAATGAATGACTATGACAAGAAAGTAATACATGCATGTGAACAAGTACATGTACGAAGCTGCAGCTCAAGTGACAATAAAGCAAGGCATTATAGCAAAGACTGGTGCACAGGGAGCTACAAGCTGAAATACACAATATAACAACACATATACACATATATTATATATATATATATGTGTGTGTGTGTGTGTGTGTGTGTGTGTGTGTTTTAGTGTATGCATGTCTTGATTAATTTCAAACAACTAGTGCATAAAGGATATAGAGTAGAAAACACATACACACTCATACATATACACATGTATGCTAATGTGAATGTATGTATGAAAATTTGAGTGTATGTATTAGTTTGTAACAGATATAAAGATCCAAGATGAATGGACATAAGAGTTTACATGAAGTTCTCTACGGAAATAAACACAAGCACCCAACATGCATGACTAAAGCCTTTCAAACAAGTTGATGTCATAGACAAAACAGTGGATTAGTGATAGAGGTACAATATCTTTTCGAATAATCAAGTCTAGAACCATGTGCATGCGTCAATGCCATACTTTTTTTTAATTCAAAGGAAAATTAATAAAGGGTAAAATATATGGAAGCTAATTTTCAAAAATGTTTGAAAAAATCAATTCACAATATTTGGCAAAAAGAATAATTCAAATTTCCAGAAAGGATACACGCTATCTTTTATTTTCAGCAAGCTCATAGTTTTCAGGTTTGAAGAATCTAACATGTCGTGAATTCGTTTTTGGCAAGAGAATAATTTAAAGTTTCTAGAAATAACAGAATTCAACACCTTTTATTTACAGTAAAGAAAATGTACTAAAAATATCCACAATTCATGGAGTTCAATATTGTTATTTTAAGCAAGATTGGTAAATTCAAATCACAAGAAAAGTCTTTCTAAATCATGCAAATGAATATATACGAGATCTTGTATATTTGTCAAGAACAACTTCAGAAATTGGGTTGAACAATATAGTAAAGCTTCAGCATTTTATAATCGGCAATGCGTTATTTTCAGCAGTTCCATAAATTTGAGAAATCTCCAGAAAAGTGTGAAGAAATCAACAAGCAAATATCATGTAATATCACAACCAATTCTAAGGGAGAGACAAGGGGAATTCTAGGGTTTAGAGAACCTTATAAATACACCTATTCATCACAGGCAATAAGCATCGAAAACCACAAGCATTCAATTGAAAAAGAAATCAGAGAAACTCACATACTTCAGAATTTTCGATCAAATTGCAACACCAAATCAGACGACCAGGGGAATCGAATAATCGGAGGCATCGGAGAACAAAATCAAATCAACGTTGAAGTTGCAGTTTGAAAGGAGGAGAAAAACCCTATTTTTTCCATTTGGTCACCATTAAAGATTAAAGAAAGAAGCCAACATATTTGACAAAACAATACAAAAGGGGTCCCGACATTTTTTTTCTTAATTGGGCTAAAGGGTTGTTTTTAAGTTGTTTTATTTTTTGTAAACCATTATATGGTTTTCTAGTTTTTCTTTAAACGAGGATTTTAGCTATGGGGTATGTAGTTAGGAAAATCTAATATTGGGGTTTGAGATTAATACAGGGTTTTGAGCATAGGATTAGAACAATAGCGAGGGGTCGTGAGTGTATAGGTGTTGTATGTGGGATATTGTTTTCAATACCTAGTAGAAACCTTAGGCAATGCAGCAGTAGGCAGGAGTTTGTCGAAGCTGGGTAAATTCCATGTCGTTTATTTTCAACATTTATTCTATTGTGATCTGTGCTGTGATAATTTTTACACCCCACAAAACTGCAATAAACCTAATTCACCCCCTCCATTCAGGGTTAATTTAAATCCTACAATAGTGACCCTCTCAATATAACAACATAGATTGGGCTTTCAATGGTATCTAAGATGATTGTTGATGTCAGGAGTGCAGTTAATGTGATCATCAAGCATGCATACAACTAAATGGTTCTTTCTGAACAGGAGCTTGAACCTAGAAGTGAACCTATCTTCGGTTTCAACAACAAATGGTCATCTCCAATAGGGAAATCAAGTTGTTGATCTAGGTGGGATTGCCTCCCTTTTGTCGAACCTTCGAGACTCTTATTGTCATCATTGATCAGCATTCCTACTACAACGCATTCTTTGGCCGCTCAGCTCTTAAGAAGTGGATGTCTTTGTCTCCTCGAAGTATCTCATGATGAAATTTTAACTAAGTATGGGTAGGGAACTATCAGGGGAGAGAAACTAAGCTCCAGCAAACTGTACTTTTCCACTCTCGACCAATATAAAAGAGAGTATTTTGCTTACTTTGATTCTTCTACAATTTTACAGCCTTTGGATGACGGATTTCTACATTTGACATTCTAAGCTAAAGTTAACAACAACAAGGCTAACAAGCATATGAATGATAGGCACAATCCTTTGAAAAATAAAAGAAAAGGAACTAAAGAGATAAACTCAGCCGAAGAAGGAGATATTATAATGGACTTAAATTCTCGAAGAGATACGGAAAGGATCAAACCCATAGAAGATTTGGATGAAATAAGCATAAACCTAACCAAATCAACCAAGACCATCAAAATAGGTAAAAGATTGGAAGGGCTATTGAGTACATACCCAATTCAGTTCCTGCAACATAATAAAGATGTATTTGCTTGGATCCATTCAGATATGGTAGGGATCAACCCGTCTGTCATGAGCAACACTCTGAACATCAATCCAGCTGTAACACCTATCTGGTAGAAGAAGAGGCAGTATAACAAGGACAAATTGGAAGCCTTGAAAGATGAAGTATAGAAATAACTTACGAATGGATTCTTTCGAGAGGAATTTTATACCAAATGGTTAGCTAACCAGTATTAGTGAAAAAGTCTAATGGAAAATGGAGGACTTGTGTTGATAATACAGATCTGAATATAGCGTGTCCAAAGGATTGCTATACCTTTCCACGGATAGATTAATTAGTTGACGCAACTAGTGGACACATGTTGCTATCACTTATGGATGCATATTCACGATATAACCAAATTCCTATGTTCAAGCTAGATGAAGAGCATAAAAGCTTCATTGTTGATTGTGGTACATTTTGCTAGAGGGTAATGCCCTTTGGATTAAAAAATGTAGGTGCTACATATCAAAGATTGGTCAAAGAATGTTCCAAGATCAAAGAAGGCAGAATATGGAGGTATATGTGGATGACATGCTAGTAAAATCCAACCAAGAAGAAAATCATTTGGAAGATCTAGAAGAGATGTTCAATGTCCTGAAGGAATAACAAATGAAGTTGAATCCACATAAATGTTCTTTTGCAGTTCAACCTGTAAAATTCCTAGGATATGTTATCAATGAACATGGGTTGAAGCTAGTCTCGACCAAATTAAAGCCATAAGGATATGGATGAACCCAAGACAAGTAAGGAGATCATGAGTTTAAATGGGAAGTAGCAGCCCTAAATTGGTTCATTTTTAAGGCCACTGATAAGGGCGTACCTTTCTTTTACATAATTAAGAAAAAGAGAAATTTTGAATGGAGTGAGAAATGCAAAAAGGCTTTTCAGGAATTGAAAGATTATTTTGGAAAACCTCTAATTTTATCTAGTCCCGAAAATGGGGATGACTTGTATCTTTACACGGCTATTTCAGAATATGAGATCAGCTCGATTCTCATTAGGGAAAGCAACGGAATGCAATTCCCAATTTATTATTTTACCAGAAGGCTAAAAGATGTAGAAACCCGGTATCCTAGAGTTTAAAAGTTAGCCTATTGTTCAATACTCACAGCTCAGAAACTTAGAGGTTAGTTTCAAGCACATCCCATTAAGGTTCTAACCAACTTTCCACTCAAACAAGTTTTTAGTAAACCAGAAACATTGGGATGATTGGGCAAGTGGGGAATTTAGCTTTGTCAATACGAAATTGAGTTCCAACCACGGGCAACAATTGAAGGATAAGACTTAGCAGACGTTGTGAATGAGTGCACAAGCTTTGTTAAGGAGACCAAGGAAAATGATCTTAAGTCCAAATGGAAGATATTTGTAGATGGAGCATGGAATGAGCAAGGAGCAGGGGAAGGATAAGTGATATTTACCCCTGAGGGGCACCGTTTACACTATGAAATGAAACTTGGGTTTACTGCAACAAACAACGTGGCTGAATACAAATCAACGACAACAGGATTGAACCTAGCCCTACAATTGAAAATACCTAGAATTGAGATCTTTATTGATTCACAACTAATGGTAAATCATAAAAACAAAGTTATCAAATCAAGGATGCCATGTTGGCATTATACCTGAAGAAAATATTGAAATTGCTTACCTAGTTTGAGGATTTAATACACATCAAATTCGAAGAGGGGGAAATTACCAAGTTGATTCTTTAGCTAAGTTTTCTAGCTCTAAAGGAGATCCCAAAACTTGCATTATCCCTATAGGGTATCGAGAAAAGACTAGCTTCAAGCAAGACACATTCGAACCTGGAAAAGAATCACTAGTTTTGACTAGATCCTAAGATTTGGCAAGAGAAACCGAAAAATATAAAGATACAGATGAAGTCGCTATTGAAGAATCCATGCAATCCGAAATGGATTGTAATTATGAGAATAATTTGATGAATCCCATTGTAGATTACCTCTTAAATGGAACGTTACCTAACAATAAGCAAGATGCTATGAGGTTAAGCTTCAATCCCCAACCTTTGTTATTATGGACAAGGTACTCTATGTAATGGCGCGTTTTGTAAGGTATAATAATTAAGTTATTTAATTATTTAAATAACGAATATATTAAATAAACGATAGCTGAACGTATAATTTGTAATATAATTATAATCGAGCTCGAAATGGCGCGGCAGTTCGCTATTTGGCGATTCGAACTTCAACTGAATGTACAGGATTCGTTTTAAGCCGGATTTCTATGAAACAAGAAACATGTGCAGCAGGTGAAGTATATCTTTCTAGTGGAAGAGAAATATCGGGATTTCGTCGTGTAGATTTTGAGTTACGTCCAAATCAAATTCTCAAGAATGCAGCGCCCTGACCATAACGATTTAATTATATTTTAAATAAGGATTTAAAATAGAAATCGAGCGTCGATATAACTCTGACGATGTAATATCGAGTTGTAAATATATACAGGAATATTCTGGAGCTGTACGGTATACCACTGTGAATACAGACGATAATAATTAATTTTAATTAATTAATTTAATGATATTTAAATATATTTATATATTTAAATAGGCTATTCAGAGCGTTAAAAATAGCCAGTTTTGCAAACGAAGTCGGAATTCGACGAAACCAGTTTTGTTGGATCCGCAATATCAAATAATTGCTAGATGTCAAGTTTCGTGATTTTTAGAGTCAGTGTGTGACCGTACGGATTTTTAGAGTGTAAAACAGTCAGTATTTTGACAGTTAAAAATACGCTGTGTGAGCATACGGAGTCAGAATTCGACGAAACCAGTTTCGTTGGGACCGTAATGTCAAACTCTAACTACGTGTCCAGTTTGGTGATTTTTGGGTATCGTATGTGGTCGCAGGGATTTTTAAGGACCGGAGATAAGTATTTAAATCGATAAAATAAAATATCCAACATTTTTCTTGGACCATAGGAGGCCACGCAGCACTGTATCTCAACCACAAACAACACCTACCACAGCACAACTTATAAATACGAATACAACTGAACACAGTAAAAGATTAATCAAAGAAAAAATCAAAATAAAATAGAAACAAAGTATATAAAATCCAAGAAGAAAGTGTATGGGATTCCTGTGTGTTTCTCTACAATTCCATACCCTTCATATAGGGTGCGACGCCATCATCTGATGCCCAAAGTTTTCCTGCGAAGGGTGTTTAAAACTAGGGTTCCTAGATTCACAAATTTCAAGCGTTTATGCCTCGAACGGTCACTAGACTTCGATTCAGAGGATGGAGCAGCACCTTCTCGCGGAAATTGGTGGAGCTCGACGTTGATTTGGTGGATGCGAGCTTCAGCTCGAGATTTGCGAAGGGAGTTGAGTTCAGTGTCATGGGTCCCGGCGAATAGAGGTAGAGACGCGGAGTCCGTTGGTGGTGGTGGCGCCCTGCGTTGGTGACCGGAGTAGTGGTGGACGGTGGGTCAAACCAAAGTCAACGGGAAGCATTTTTGGTTACGGGATTTTGTGTTTGGGAGAGACGAAGTAGAAATGGGTAAGGGCCAGAGAGGGGTAGGCGGGTTTGATAGAGGAAAGGTGGGCTTGGGCCGGCAAAAGGAAAGGTAGAAGCCCAGCTAATAAAATAGTTTTAATTTTATTTAAATTAGTTCAAAACTTGTAAAAGCAATATCTCGTTCGTACGAAATCAGATTGACGAACCGTAAGTTGCGTTGGGATCGTGGGGACGGACACTACGAAATGGAACTGACCGCGAGTCGATTGGAGTCCGTCACAATTTATAGCAAAATAAATTGTCCAGCTGAATAAAGCGATGGTTATCGTCATTGACGATGATCGTCAAAAGGTGAGTAAAACTCACTAACTCTGAACAGTTTATAATTTCATGTTGTATTGTTAGAACTGTTAAAATTGTCTGTTTTACTGTGTTTTGATTGAACTGCTAGTCAGTTAGTTAAATTTCTATATTGATTCTGTTTAACAGAATATATCATATGGAACTGAAAGTGATGTTATCTATATTGTCTAACATCTGTGATGCAGGGAAACAGGTTGGAGGAATCCGACTGGATTCCTCAACATTTATTTTACCGTTTTTCATATATTGTGATATATGATGTGTTATGAAATCTGTTATTGATTTCATATGTTCGAATGATACCGATCATTGTTATACGACACGTTAAACACCGTAGGTGATACTAGGATGTAAAAAGGGAATTTTCAATGTTTATATTAAAAATAAATCTTATTTATAAAATCGATAGGATTTTATAAAATGGAAACGTTTATTTATTTAGGAAATAAATAAAGGAACATTTATTTAGATTATAAATAAATGGAATAAAGGAATATTTATTTAGGGAATAAATAAAGGAACACTTGTTCGGAAAATAAATAGAATTATACAAGGATAGATTTAAAACACGTGCTTCGCACACGGTATAACACGATATGGATTTAAATGAGATATTAAATAGGAAATCTGTTTTAAACAGATAAATTGAAGTAGATTAATTTATAAATAATGTTTTATAAATTAAATAAATTATTTATCGTTGATAAATGGGATATATATAAGTCTGGACTTATATAGAGAAGTAGAAACGTTATTAAAAGGACTTTTATAAAGTGAAGAACCGTTACTGAAAGTAAATCTTTATAAATGGATAAACGTTGTAAAAAGTAAATCTTTATCAATGGATAAACGTTGTAAAAAGGAAATCTTTTGAAATGAATAAACGTTAATAAAAGGAGTTAATCGAATTTAGTTATTCGAAATGAGTTATTCGAATTTGATATTTGAATAGAGTTAAACACATTAGAGTGATTTGAATTACTTATTCAAATAGAGTTAAACACGTAAGAGTTAATTGAATATTAGTTATTCAATTAGAGTTAAATCGAATTTAGTTATTCGAAAGGAGTTAATCAATTTGAGTTAAGTTAATCGATTTGAATTAAGTTGAATCGAAATGGAGTAAATCGATTAGAATTAAGTTAATCGAGTTAGAGTAAATCGAATATTAGTTATTCGAAGGTAAGTTATTCAAAGTAGTTATTCGAAGGGGTTAATCAATTAAGTTATTCGAATGAGTTATTCGAAGGAGTAAATCAAATTAAGTTAATCGATTAGAGTTGAGTTAATCGATTTGGGTTAAGTTAAGTTATCGAGTTAAGATTTATCGAGTTAAGATT
This sequence comes from Allium sativum, assembly GCA_030737875.1. NCBI lineage: Eukaryota > Viridiplantae > Streptophyta > Magnoliopsida > Asparagales > Amaryllidaceae > Allium > Allium sativum. Next base: position 110,568,838 of record CM060912.1, read on the forward strand.
TATCGAGTTAAGTAATCGAGTTAAGTAATCGAGTTGAGATAATCGAGTTAAGAAAATCAAGTTGAGTTAATCGAATAAGTTATTCGATAAGAGTAAATCCATTTAAGTTAAATCGGATGTTAGTTATTCGATAAGAATTGACACATTTAAGAAAATCGAATATTTGTTATTCGATATGAGTTAATGAAATAGAGCCAACCAAGAAGAGTTATTCGAATATTAGTTATTCGATAGGAGTTAATCGAAATAGGGTTTATCGAATATCAGTTATTAAAAAGGGAGAGTTAATCGAATAGAGATTACTCGAAAGAGAGTAATACGTCGAATTCAATTATATCGAATTCGGGAAAGTACTATTTACTTTCCAGGGTTTAAATCAAGGTTTAGTTATTGATTTAGAAATTATGTGTCTGTTAAATTATTCGAGTTAGGAGATAAAGATATAATTTAGGTTAGATATTGCAGAAGTAGGAATTATAACGTTATAGTTATAATCAAACGTTTTCATATAAGAAGTAGATTCGTAACCTGAATCCGAGAATTTGCGTAAACAGATGATTGGAAAAAGTGAGAGACGAGCTTCATCTATTTCACAGTAAAGGACGTTGTTAAATTAAGGTCTGAGAGGTAATTATACCCCAACTTGATTGACTTCAGAATTGACAAAGGAATAGTTGTGGTTCGATAGAAAAGGTTGATTTGAAATATAGTTAAGTAATAAGCGATTAATGGATTAAGCGTAACGATGTTTTATACAACGTTCATTGGAAATCCGTAAATGAGTTTTGGAAATGTTTTCCAAATATAGTCAGATATGTTTTCTAAACATAGAAAATGAAATGTTTTCATGATAAGAATTTAAGAAATAGAGTTAAGCAAATTTAGAAACTAACTGGAGAGGGTAAGTTGAATGGTTTTCTAAGTGACGATCTGATGTTGGTTCCGACCTTCCGTATTGATACTTAGAGAATTGTTCTCATACTAGTTATAATTAGGGACTGATAGTTGCGAAATAATAGTGATGTGAAAAATAGCTGTGGAAATGTTTTCCAATGATTAATAACATATATTTTCTAAATATATGAAATAAGGAAATATGAACATATGATGATTGATCGATCGAATTTCCATTTGGAAATAAGATCGTTGTTTGTACACCGACATGTTTTCATTTGATAGTTGAATCACAGACTATCAAAGTTTTTACCATTTTAACGTTGTTAATATGGAGAGACCGGTTGGATTTTTATCCAAAGAACCACTCTGTATCGGCATAAGCGTTGCGAGCAATATATGCCAAAGATAAATTGAAGACGGAGTAAAGTGCAAGGGCTGTTGTATAAGTCTTAGATAACAGTGACTAAGAAGGATATACTGAATAGTGCCTTCGGTTTGTCCAGTCCCAGGACAACGTATATGGAAGAAGGTCTGACAGAGTATATCCAATGGATCGCGTAAGTTGATCTGTTCAAACGTATTCACGTTTGGTGGCGGAGGAATTCGTTTCTCTTAGCTGTATACCCGTGTTATTTTTGGATAAGTCAATTTGTGATTTGGCGGGTATGACGATGTGGCATTCAAAGTGAATGGTGATCAGATGTTTTGAAGACAGACGTAGCTTCTAGCCTCACACCGGGAAGTAACAAAAGTTGGGCTAGGCAGCATGGCTAGTTGGGTCATCCCCAAGCAGGGTGTATTGTCACCGATCTAGTGAATATTCATATTTATACTTCTTTTTGATTCTGTATCTTCGGATGACGGTTTGATGGCCTATAACCGTGGTGGCAATATATTCGCGACACTCAAGCTAAATGAGTGAGCGGTCATGTGTGGCCGGGTTGCAAGACGTTCTTGTTGAACCCTGAGTGTATCACCTCTAGAGTACACTATTCAGATGGTGCTCCCATACCTTGTCTGTTGGAATCCATTCTCCGATAAGCGCCCTGCGGTTTATGATTTTATACTATGTATGTAGAACGTGAGATGCAAGCGTTTCTGCTAGATTGATACCTATTTGTACTTAGACATTATTATAATATCACAATGATATGCTTGTCAAAGTTGTTCAGATACTCATAAGGGAAAAACCCGTTCCGTATTCACGGCGTGGTCTTATGAGATATCCTATACCTGTTTTAAACTATTTTACTCACACCAGTCCCATGACTGACCCGGAGTTTACTTTGTTGTTTTCCCTAAACTCTTGGGTGCCTAAATTTGTATGGGCAGTCAAGTAGTCGGGATTTACAGATATACTTGGAGAGCTTGGAGCAGGAGGCTACAAGATTCTATAGCTATAGTTATTTCCGCTGTGTTGCAAGTGTTGTACTCTGATAAGTGCTATTGTATATATATAACTGTTTACTTCAAAGCTATGTTATATATTATATGTTATTCGTTCCGCTGTGAGATTCGTGTTACTCTGATGATTCTGATGTTCTTCTTCTTCTTCTTCTTCTATTCTATTAGTTCTATCTTTTCTTTCTCACCTTCTAAATTCTTTCACTAACGTCTCGGAATTTCCGACTCTCGAGGAGTCGGAAATTTCCAGCCGTTACAGTTGGTATCAGAGCTTAAGTTAAGTGATTACCTTGGCTCTGTGGCATAACTCGATAGAGATGGGATTAGTAATACCCTAGATTGAGTTTGAGTGTATATATACGAGTGTGTATTTGTTATTTAATATAAAGTGATTTTATATTGTGGAGACTCATTGGTTGAGTAGTTTGTGAATTCTGGTCGATCAGTTTGATCCACTGTATCGATAGGGGTTACTAAACACTCAAATACGATGGGTCATCACGATATGTTTTGAAAGAGGGTAAGTGAATTTAACTTTACCCAAAGTATATTTTGATATATATATATATATATATCAAAATTTTATATATTAGATATATTGGTTGTTATTATAATCGAGTAAGATTATAACATGTGAAATGGTTATATATAACTAATCAAAATTCATATAAGTAAAGTATATGAAATAAGATGAATTAAATATGAATTTAAATCAGATTTGGAATTAAAATAAGGAAATTTTAAGTTCCTGGGAGATTTTGAAATGTTTTCAAAATGGAAGTATTTAGTAATGGTTTTGAAAATAATATAGTATTGAAATCACTTGGGTCGCTGGAAAATAATTCCGATGATGACTGCGCAGTATCATCGGTGTGATTTTCGAGTTCTAAGGGGTGGATTACTACCAAAGATTTTAATTTGAATTGTTTTGAGGAAACAAGTTGTTTAGAAAATTCAAAGGCTTTGAATTGACAGTATGATTTCAAGTTGATTTGAAAAACCCAGGAATTTAAATTCTAAATGTAACTCGTGGAGTTAAGTAAAACTGAAATGGATTTGATTATAATCTGGATTGGAATTGAGTTGAAGGGTTAAGAGTTTGAAATTTGATATTTGAGTTTGAATGGAATTCGGCTTGGGTATAAGCGAATGATTTGGTTTGAGGATATAAACTGAGTGGAATGACCATGATATATGCAGAAGTGATAACAGATCAAAAGGGTATAATGATACGACCGACAAAAAGGTACAAGTTTATATTATCTATGAGTTTGGATTTTATGAGCCGAATTGGCAAGCCGCTTGGCTGTTTGATTTTCTTTTGGGTTGGAGAAGGCCTAGAGAGGCGAGGGGTGGTTTGTCATATTGACCAATACAAAGGAGGTTATGGCGAAATTTTTCAAAAATTCCAGGCGTTAGAACATTCTCATGATTTATGGAAATTCAGTTAGCCAGAATGAATGAATAATTTAATTAAAAATTTAATGGTTCAGTTGAAACTGGAGTTGAGAAGTAAACTAAAAGATATTTGAATCGAGTTAGTAAAGTTGGTAGCATTCTCCTAGCTTAGCAATTTCGAGGACGAAATTATTTTAAGGGGGGAAGTCTGTAATGGCGCGTTTTGTAAGGTATAATAATTAAGTTATTTAATTATTTAAATAACGAATATATTAAATAAACGATAGCTGAACGTATAATTTATAATATAATTATAATGGAGCTCGAAATGGCGCTGCAGTTCGCTATTTGGCGATTCGAACTTCAACTGAATGTACAGGATTCGTTTTAAGCCGGATTTCTATGAAACAAGAAACGTGTGGAGCTGGTGAAGTATATCTTTCTAGTGGAAGAGAAATATCGGGATTTCGACGTGTAGATTTTGAGTTACATCCAAATCAAATTCTCAAGAATGCAGCGCCCTGACCATAACGATTTAATTATATTTTAAATAAGGATTTAAAATAGAAATCGAGCGTCGATATAACTCTGACGATGTAATATCGAGTTGTAAATATATACAGGAATATTCTGGAGCTGTATGGTATACCACTGTGAATACAGACGATAATAATTAATTTTAATTAATTAATTTAATGATATTTAAATATATTTATATATTTAAATAGGCTATTCAGAGCGTTAAAAATAGCCAGTTTTGCAAACGAAGTCGGAATTCGACGAAACCAGTTTTGTTGGATCCGCAATATCAAATAATTGCTAGATGTCAAGTTTCGTGATTTTTAGAGTCAGTGTGTGACCGTACGGATTTTTAGAGTGTAAAACAGTCAGTATTTTGACAGTTAAAAATACGCTGTGTGAGCATACGGAGTCGGAATTCGACGAAACCAGTTTCGTTGGGACCGTAATGTCAAACTCTAACTACGTGTCCAGTTTGGTGATTTTTGGGTATCGTATGTGGTCGCAGGGATTTTTAAGGACCGGAGATAAGTATTTAAATCGATAAAATGAAATATCCAACATTTTTCTTGGACCATAGGAGGCCACGAAGCACTGTATCTCAACCACAAACAACACCTACCACAGCACAACTTATAAATACGAATACAACCGAACACAGTAAAAGATTAATCAAAGAAAAAATCAAAATAAAATAGAAACAAAGTATATAAAATCCAAGAAGAAAGTGTATGGGATTCCTGTGTGTTTCTCTACAATTCCATACCCTTCATATAGGGTGCGACGCCATCATCTGATGCCCAAAGTTTTCCTGCGAAGGGTGTTTAAAACTAGGGTTCCTAGATTCACAAATTTCAAGCGTTTATGCCTCGAACGGTCACTAGACTTCGATTCAGAGGATGGAGCAGCACCTTCTCGCGGAAATTGGTGGAGCTCGACGTTGATTTGGTGGATGCGAGCTTCAGCTCGAGATTTGCGAAGGGAGTCGAGTTCAGCGTCATGGGTCCCGGCGAATAGAGGTAGAGACGCGGAGTCCGTTGGTGGTGGTGGCGCCCTGCGTTGGTGACCGGAGTAGTGGTGGACGGTGGGTCAAACCAAAGTCAACGGGAAGCATTTTTGGTTACGGGATTTTGTGTTTGGGAGAGACGAAGTAGAAATGGGTAAGGGCCAGAGAGGGGTAGGCGGGTTTGATAGAGGAAAGGTGGGCTTGGGCCGGCAAAAGGAAAGGTAGAAGCCCAGCTAATAAAATAGTTTTAATTTTATTTAAATTAGTTCAAAACTTGTAAAAGCAATATCTCGTTCGTACGAAATCAGATTGACGAACCGTAAGTTGCGTTGGGATCGTGGGGACGGACACTACGAAATGAAACTAACCGCGAGTCGATTGGAGTCCGTCACAATTTATAGCAAAATAAATTGTCCAGCTGAATAAAGCGATGGTTATCGTCATTGACGATGATCGTCAAAAGGTGAGTAAAACTCACTAACTCTGAACAGTTTATAATTTCATGTTGTATTGTTAGAACTGTTAAAATTGTCTGTTTGACTGTGTTTTGATTGAACTGCTAGTCAGTTAGTTAAATTTCTATATTGATTCTGTTTAGCAGAATATATCATATGGAACTGAAAGTGATGTTATCTATATTGTCTAACATCTGTGATGCAGGGAAACAGGTTGGAGGAATCCGACTGGATTCCTCAACATTTATTTTACCGTTTTTCATATATTGTGATATATGATGTGTTATGAAATCTGTTATTGATTTCATATGTTCGAATGATACCGATCATTGTTATACGACACGTTAAACACCGTAGGTGATACTAGGATGTAAAAAGGGAATTTTCAATGTTTATATTGAAAATAAATCTTATTTATAAAATCGATAGGATTTTATAAAATGGAAACGTTTATTTATTTAGGAAATAAATAAAGGAACATTTATTTAGATTATAAATAAATGGAATAAAGGAATATTTATTTAGGGAATAAATAAAGGAACACTTGTTCGGAAAATAAATAGAATTATACAAGGATAGATTTAAAACACGTGCTTCGCACACGGTATAACACGATATGGATTTAAATGAGATATTAAATAGGAAATCTGTTTTAAACAGATAAATTGAAGTAGATTAATTTATAAATAATGTTTTATAAATTAAATAAATTATTTATCGTTGATAAATGGGATATATATAAGTCTGGACTTATATAGAGAAGTAGAAACGTTATTAAAAGGACTTTTATAAAGTGAAGAACCGTTACTGAAAGTAAATCTTTATAAATGGATAAACGTTGTAAAAAGTAAATCTTTATCAATGGATAAACGTTGTAAAAAGGAAATCTTTTGAAATGAATAAACGTTAATAAAAGGAGTTAATCGAATTTAGTTATTCGAAATGAGTTATTCGAATTTGATATTTGAATAGAGTTAAACACATTAGAGTGATTCGAATTACTTATTCAAATAGAGTTAAACACGTAAGAGTTAATTGAATATTAGTTATTCAATTAGAGTTAAATCGAATTTAGTTATTCGAAAGGAGTTAATCAATTTGAGTTAAGTTAATCGATTTGAATTAAGTTGAATCGAAATGGAGTAAATCGATTAGAATTAAGTTAATCGAGTTAGAGTAAATCGAATATTAGTTATTCGAAGGTAAGTTATTCAAATTAGTTATTCGAAGGGGTTAATCAATTAAGTTATTCAAATGAGTTATTCGAAGGAGTAAATCAAATTAAGTTAATCGATTAGAGTTGAGTTAATCGATTTGGGTTAAGTTAAGTTATCGAGTTAAGATTTATCGAGTTAAGATTTATCGAGTTAAGTAATCGAGTTAAGTAATCGAGTTGAGATAATCGAGTTAAGAAAATCAAGTTGAGTTAATCGAATAAGTTATTCGATAAGAGTAAATCCATTTAAGTTAAATCGGATGTTAGTTATTCGATAAGAATTGACACATTTAAGAAAATCGAATATTTGTTATTCGATATGAGTTAATGAAATAGAGCCAACCAAGAAGAGTTATTCGAATATTAGTTATTCGATAGGAGTTAATCGAAATAGAGTTTATCGAATATCAGTTATTAAAAAGGGAGAGTTAATCGAATAGAGATTACTCGAAAGAGAGTAATACGTCGAATTCAATTATATCGAATTCGGGAAAGTACTATTTACTTTCCAGGGTTTAAATCAAGATTTAGTTATTGATTTAGAAATTAGGTGTCTGTTAAATTATTCGAGTTAGGAGATAAAGATATAATTTAGGTTAGATATTGCAAAAGTAGGAATTATAACGTTATAGTTATAATCAAACGTTTTCATATAAGAAGTAGATTCGTAACCTGAATCCGAGAATTTGCGTAAACAGATGATTGGAAAAAGTGAGTGACGAGCTTCATCTATTTCACAGTAAAGGACGTTGTTAAATTAAGGTCTGAGAGGTAATTATACCCCAACTTGATTGACTTCAGAATTGACAAAGGAATAGATGTGGTTTGATAGAAAAGGTTGATTTGAAATATAGTTAAGTAATAAGCGATTAATGGATTAAGCGTAACGATGTTTTATACAACGTTCATTGGAAATCCGTAAATGAGTTTTGGAAATGTTTTCCAAATATAGTCAGATATGTTTTCTAAACATAGAAAATGAAATGTTTTCATGATAAGAATTTAAGAAGTAGAGTTAAGCAAATTTAGAAACTAACTGGAGAGGGTAAGTTGAACGGTTTTCTAAGTGACGATCTGATGTTGGTTCCGACCTTCCGTATTGATACTTAGAGAATTGTTCTCATACTAGTTACAATTAGGACTGATAGTTGCGAAATAATAGTGATGTGAAAAATAGCTGTGGAAATGTTTTCCAATGATTAATAACATATATTTTCTAAATATATGAAATAAGGAAATATGAACATATGATGATTGATTGATCGAATTTCCATTTGCAAATAAGATCGTTGTTTGTACACCGACATGTTTTCATTTGATAGTTGAATCACAGACTATCAAAGTTTTTACCATTTTAACGTTGTTAATATGGAGAGACCGGTTGGATTTTTATCCAAAGAACCACTCTGTATCGGCATAAGCGTTGCGAGCAATATATGCCAAAGATAAATTGAAGACGGAGTAAAGTGCAAGGGCTGTTGTATAAGTCTTAGATAACAGTGACTAAGAAGGATATACTGAATAGTGCCTTCGGTTTGTCCAGTCCCAGGACAACGTATATGGAAGAAGGTCTGACAGAGTATATCCAATGGATCGCGTAAGTTGATCTGTTCAAACGTATTCACGTTTGGTGGCGGAGGAATTCGTTTCTCTTAGCTGTATACCCGTGTTATTTTTGGATAAGTCAATTTGTGATTTGGCGGGTATGACGATGTGGCATTCAAAGTGAATGGTGATCAGATGTTCTGAAGATAGACGTAGCTTCTAGCCTCACACCGGGAAGTAACAAAAGTTGGGCTAGGCAGCATGGCTAGTTGGGTCATCCCCAAGCAGGGTGTGTTGTCACCGATCTAGTGAATATTCATATTTATACTTCTTTTTGATTCTATATCTTCGGATGACGGTTTGATGGCCTATAACCGTGGTGGCAATATATTCGCGACACTCAAGCTAAATGAGTGAGCGGTCATGTGTGGCCGGGTTGCAAGACGTTCTTGTTGAACCCTGAGTGTATCACCTCTAGAGTACACTATTCAGAAGGTGCTCCCATACCTTGTCTGTTGGAATCCATTCTCCGATAAGCGCCCTGCGGTTTATGATTTTATACTATGTATGTAGAACGTGAGATGCAAGCGTTTCTGCTAGATTGATACCTATTTGTACTTAGACATTATTATAATATCACAATGATATGCTTGTCAAAGTTGTTCAGATACTCATAAGGGAAAAACCCGTTCCGTATTCACGGCGTGGTCTTATGAGATATCCTATACCTGTTTTAAACTATTTTACTCACACCAGTCCCATGACTGACCCGGAGTTTACTTTGTTGTTTTCCCTAAACTCTTGGGTGCCTAAATTTGTACGGGCAGTCAAGTAGTCGGGATTTACAGATATACTTGGAGAGCTTGGAGCAGGAGGCTGCAAGATTCTATAGCTATAGTTATTTCCGCTGTGTTGTAAGTGTTGTACTCTGATAAGTGCTATTGTATATATATAACTGTTTACTTCAAAACTATGTTATATATTATATGTTATTCGTTCCGCTGTGAGATTCGTGTTACTCTGATGATTCTGATGTTCTTCTTCTTCTTCTTCTTCTTCTATTCTATTAGTTCTATATTTTCTTTCTCACCTTCTAAATTCTTTCACTAACGTCTCGGAATTTCCGACTCTCGAGGAGTCGGAAATTTCCAGCCGTTACACTCTATAAGAAAGGGCATTCACTTCCCTACTTGAGATGTGTAAGCCTTGAAGATGGGCTCAAATTGTCAAAGAAAACTCATGAAGGGCTCTTTTGAGACCATTCTAATGGAATCAAATTAGCAAAAAGGGTTATAAAGCAAGGCTTCTATTGGTCACAAATGGTTAATCTTGCAATGGAGTATGTCAAAAAATGGGAGAAATGCCAAAGGTATTCTAAGGTACCCAGATTACCTCCAAGTGACTTAACCACCATCTCAAGCCCATGGCCTTTCTCGTATGAGAAATAAATTTAATTAGACTCCTACCTATATTTAAGTTAGGAGCTAAATATGCGGTGGTAGCAATAGACTACTTTACCAAGTGGGTAGAAGCGGAACCATTCCCGAACATCACATCTAAAAAGGTGTTAATATTTGTGATAAAGAATGTCGTCTCTTGATTCGGAATCCCTTATAAAATAATATCAGACAACGGAACACAGATTGAAAGTGAAGAGTTCACATGGTTTTGCAACAAAAATGGAATCATAAGGAGTTTATCTTCTGTAGCATATCCAAGGGAAAACGGTGCCTTAGAGGCTGCAAATAAAACCATAAAGGCAATCTTGAAGAAGCGATTAAATCAAGCTAAAGGAAACTGGGTAATGAGTTGCCATTAGTACTGTAGGCATACAAAACTTCTGCTAAGATAGCAACGGGACGCACACCATATTCTCTACCATATGAATGTGAAGCTATTCTTAAAATCAAAGTTGATATTCCTTTACATAGAAGATTAGCTTATTCATTTGATCCAAATCAAGAATTGAAGAAAGAATCCGTAGACTTAATTCAAGGGTTAAGGGACGAAGCTACTATTAGAACAACCGAGTGTCAAAGAAGAATCATTTGTAGTACAACTCAAGAGAAAAAATGTGAACTATCCGAAAAGGAGACTTGGTCTTGCGAAGGGTAACGGCAAAACTAAGAATCTAACGGACGGTACCCTTGGGCCAAACTGGGAAAGACCCCTGATCATTCATCAAAAACTCACACCTAGAACATATCGACTCTGCAAACCCAATGGTGATCCAGTACCAAGAACATATAACGCAAAACAGCTAAAACCATACTTTTCGATAATAAATGGATGAAAGAAGATATTCTTAAGAAAATCTACATGATTAGGAGTATGAAAACTCCTCAAAATTGGAACTACCTGAAATGGGTGAAACAACCTACAATGGTAAAAAAACCTTGTCACTGCCAAGATGGCCAAGGAAAGGCATCACCCAGGGGGAGGTAGTGTGTAAGCCTTTAACTGCATCAAAATCAAAAAGGGCTAGGTTAAAGCATCAAAAGTGTAAGCCTCCGATCCATGCCAGAAATGGCCGGGACATAGCGCCTAAATAAAGCACACTCTACCTCTTCTTTAGAAATGAGCACGCCCTGCCTTTGCTTCGACTAATCATGTCATGCCTCCACTCTATAGATGTGAACGTCCTACCTTTTCTTATATCTTTGTCCCGTAGAAGAGAACGAAAGCTATGGAGAAACACAATAAGCACACTCTGCCTCGGATCTAAAATGAACACACTCTGCCTCTGCTTCGACTAAGCTCATCCTTCCTATTCTCCTAGAATGAGCACGCTCTACCTCTGCTTATGTCTCATCCCGCAGAAGGGAATGAAAGCTCAAAGGGAGCAAACTAAGAACATATATCCTTTGCTTACATCTTCCCTGACAGAAGGGAATGAAAGCTTTAAGGGAGCACTATAAACACGCATTCGCCTCTACTTACACATTTTCTTGCAAAAGGGAACGAAAGCTCAAAAGGAGCGCTTAAAGCACACACAACTGCTAATAGAATAAGCTTGAAATAGGCACCAAAACAACAAATACCCAGATTTGGGTTTCGGTTGGGGAATTCTATTATTGCCAGATATGGATTTCTGTTCTTTTATTAAGCACACTAAGCACGTACATTAGCAAATTTAAAGATGAAGATATCAAAGTCATAATGAATGTTGATCCCCCCTAGGATGCCAAACTTGAAAACATCTTTCATTGATGACATAGTATGCTAGATTTGAGTTGCAAAAAAAAACCAAATATTCATTCCAACGATCATGTTCTTATTAATGAGCGTAGCACATTAATATCATTCTCCTCAACATAGTTAAGGACTTGAGGAATGTGAACACCAGCATTCATCAGTAATTTAGGGAAAAGAAGAAGTTCATGCACGGTTTTCTATCATAGATATTGGAACTACTTTGGTAGATGTGGAATTATAACTAATATTAATAGTGCGTTGGGCTGTTTCACTCAATTGAGTGATTTTTGGATTTCCAACCATACCACCATTAACCTTCTTTGCAATTCAACATAAACATCACCATTTCCATTACTAACCCATTCTATGTCACAACCATATTCATTGCCAGCAACTAAAGTATTACTATAATAATTCGACACCGAAACTAAGGCTAAGGCGAAGGGGTATCATGTTGGATCAATACCAAAGTAGAAGCAATGAAGATGCTCATTCGATACTAAAGCATAAGGATGTAGAAGAGAAGCCAGAACCAAAAGAAAATGACATAGGAGGAACTCGACAGACACTAGAAACAATGAGACTTGGAAGACGAAACCGGCACCAAAACAATGATGTCATCGGCACCAACATGATATCACACTGCTTGGTGTCGATACCAAGAAAGGGAAAGAAGCATATAATCAACACCAAAATGTTATGAACAATAAATCTATGTCGATACTGAAGGATAATAGTTGTTGACCTGGTTTTGGTACCAAATAAAGGAAAGCAAAGGCCTAAAGTTGATACCAAAGAAGCAGGGTTAATGCATGAAGGCGATACTGGAAATTAGAGCATTGGGTGGAAAAGCAAAACCAAATAACGAAACCAAGTATTGTTATCGGTGGAAGCAATATTGCACACAAGGAACAAGGAGCATGATACTGAAGCCAAATGGAGGCACAAAGCCAACAACCAAATAAAGGAGCAAACAACGGGCTTGGTATTGATACCATTGCCAAACATGACACCAAATTACAAAAAGAAACACATAAAGCCAATGCTGAATCCAGATGACTTTGAAGAAGGGCAACGTAGAGTAGCCAGAACCAAAGCTAATGTCCCCTCAAATGGTCCAATACCAAAAAGGTGGTACAAAAGGAAGCTGTCCACGCTAACATGCTTAGTGTCGACACCAATGTATGAACCTGGCACTGGAACCTAGAGTCCTTGAAGCTGGCTAATCGTGATATCGAGAGAGTGCTACCAAAAGAGGGTCCAAATTCTCTATAAATAAGACCATAGCGGTCACATTTTCAGGGATTTTCTCATTCCATAATCTCGTATTCACTTCTAAGAGACAAAGAACTAATTTTGAAATTGAATTGGGTATTTCCACATCAATTGTAATACATCTATGATAAATGAGAAAGGGAAAATTGAGATCATACTTATGCTCGATTCAATAATCATATTGTGTTCAAATTTATTTAACAAGGAGTTATCACTAATCTCATATGTGAAAGATTTAAGTACAAACAAATCAGAAGGAGAATCATCGAGTGAAATCAATGATTCATCCTTTATGATTCACACTTGTGCTCCAATCTTTTCGTAATATGTCTAATATACAATAATGTTCAAATGACTGTTATATTCTTATGACATGATAACCGACACAGACAAGGCCTTTCGTGGGTCAGATCGATGTGGAAGTATCACCTTTTGTCACTAAGTGCTATGATATATCTTGAATCTAGCGGTATACCTTTGTTACGAGGTTTCTTACGCTTATGAATGGTGTCCTCTAGATTGATCATCCTCTAGCTCCATTATATGTGCTCTATTAATTCTAAAAAATATGTGTTGACGATTTTTTTCATTAACATAAATCATTAAGCTTAGACCGGATATAGGGAATAACCTCTTCGATCCAAAGACTATCAGAATCAGTAACGACGTTATGGTGCACGATTCAATACAAAAAAGCATCGAGGCCGACGATAGCAACTTTTGAGATGCCGATGATTTTAGTAGCACCGATATCAAGGGAAAACACGAGAGCTTAAGTAAAGTCATTAAAAATTGCATGTCTAAATTGAAACTCAGGCTAGTTGTGGAAAAAGGTGTCGAAAGATCTAGAACTGGTGCTCGACTATACTTTCGGACCATGCTAAAAAGGGCTGTAAAGGTTAGATATGGAAAGAGGAGGTGGCAGGATGGTTGAGATTAGAGGGGCGATGAAGAAGATGAATTGGTGAGTGACTGAGCAAGGTAGGCAATGTTCGCAATGGTCATGTCTAAATCGCCATGGATATGCGTTGATGAAAATAAAATGAAAATAAGGATATATAAAAAGTGGGAATAGATAAATATGTGCAAGAGATCTTTAGTCCCAAGCTTTTCCGAATTGCTCTAAGTTAAACCTGAAGTACTTAATCACATGGAAAAAATAGAGCATACGGAGTTTAAGGGAAATAGAAAATGGACTCAGAATCAGTCATGGGACTGGTATGAGGAAATTAAATTCAATGTTTTAAAATATAAGGTGTAATGTCCCGGATTTTTAGCCATTTAATGTTGAACATTTAAATATTATTTTAAATGTTGAATTGAAAATATAAACAATATTAATATGGAATTATCGATTTAATAATCGATATACGATTTAATTTAAAATATACCAAATTATCGTAATACAGAAAATGACTACATAAATAAATTCGAAGTCAAAACTAAATTGAAATGATTTAGGTGATCAATACAAATTCTATTTTTTCCAGAATCGATGATAAAAATAAATTATTATCGAGGAGTTGATCGTTTTGAATTTGATTATAATTTATCGATTTAATTAGAATTCGCGTGTGGCCATACCAGAGTAAAACGTTTAGAGAATACATTGCTATAATATAATTTAATTTGGCGATCTTAGGAATCAAATTGTATTCGTTTCTTGGAAGCTATTTTATAACGAACCAAGAATTTTTGGCTGCGAAATCGACATAAATACATTTATTGTATCTCATGCCGACCTTCCAAACACCGAAAACACTGGAACGTTATAAAAAAGAAATTAGAGGATGATATAAGAAAGAAATATTAGAATAGAAGAAGAAGAAACAACACAACACAGAGTCTCACATCGCAACGGAACAAAATATAATACAGAAATAAATCTTTATTGATAACTTTAAAAAAAATATAGGTACAATTCATCAAAGTACATCAAACATCTGGACAGTTTCAATAACCTGTCCTCATATACAACACACAACGGAATAGTAACTATACAATATCATACATCTGAACACCTCCTGCTCGTCTCTGGACTTCGCAGCATCCGATAACCTGGACCTATACTTCTGGTCTAACCCGAGAATTTACAAAACACTGGTTCAGTCTGGTGAACTAGAGTGAGAAAAAACTCGCACAGTATTAAGGGGGGTCATCCAACTTGATTTTAAAGTTCAAAAAAAATTTCGAAAGAAAAGGTATAATCGTAAGACCAAATCCACATATAAATACGGATGGTTTTTACCTTACGTTAACCCAAAACATTTTGAAATCAATATCATTTCTGATATTATAATAGTGTCTAAATACAAGTAAATATCAATCTAGCGGAATGCTTACATCTCACGCTCCATATATATAGTATACAATTAAAAACTGTGGGCGCTTATTGGAGATTGGATTCCGACTATGACAAGGTATGGGACCACCTACAGATAGTGTATCTCTAGAGGCGAATAAACTCGGTTCAACAAAAACGTCTTGCAATCTGGCCCGCACATGACCGACCACTCATTTTGTTTGAGTGTATCAAATGTATATCACCAACGGTTGGGCTCAAACCACCATTTCCCAAAAAGGGACAGCATCGAAATAGATTAAAGATGGAAATGGATTTTCTCTAGATAGGTGATTATACACCCTAATGGGAGCGACCCACATAGCCATGCTGCCCGCCCATTTTTTGTCGTTTCCCGGTTGATGAGACTAGAGGCAACACTTTTTTTTAATTAGCACATCATATTCACTTTGAATGCCACATCATCAGATCCATCAGAATCAGTAATTGAATGTCTACAACAATACATTACTTGTTAACAAAAAGAAGTTTACTTCTTCGCTTCCACTCTTGGTACGGTTGAAGAAATCAATGTACGTGACCTTTCTGGAAATACTATGTCAGACATCCATCCATGCAAGTCACCCAGGAACAGGATGAACCGAAGGCACCCTCCTACTGCATTCTAGAAATCACCCTGAGAATCAGTAGCGAGAAGTCCTTGCGAACCCGTAGATTCCAACCACGATAGAATCACAGTCTATCTCTTCTTGCAAGTCAGAGATTTTAAGTAATCCTCTCGCTTATGAAGATCGACGGTCTTTAGTAGCATCTTCAACGTATTCGTACTTGTTAGACGGAATGGTTTTCGAATATAAATTCGATCCCGGTCTTTCCGTACCAACAATCGTATGGCCAAATTTGATAGTCGATTATTTAACTATCAAATAAACCAACAATTCATCAACATTAAGATGTATTCATAGATTTACTACTTAGTACCATTTAGCCTCTTTAATGAACCATCCGTTAATTATATTCTTTAACTTTTCGAACATTTGGAACACTGTAACGGCTGGAAATTTCCGACTCCTCGAGAGTCGGAAATTCCGAGACGTTAGTGAAAGAATTTAGAAGGTGAGAAAGAAAAGATAGAACTAATAGAATAGAAGAAGAAGAAGAACATCAGAATCATCATAGTAACACGAATCTCACAGCGGAACGAATAACATATAATATATAACATAACTTTGAAGTAAACAGTTATATATATACAATAGCACTTATCAGAGTACAACACTTACAACACAGCGGAAATAACTATAGCTATAGAATCTTGAAGTCTCCTGCTCCAAGCTCTCCATGTATATCTGTAATTCCCGACTACTTGACTGCCCGTACAAATTTAGGCACCCAAGAGTTTAGGGAAAACAACAAAGTAAACTCCGGGTCAGTCATGGGACTGGTATGAGTAAAATAATTTAAAACAATTGAACAGGTATATGATATCTCATAAGACCACGCCGTGAATACGGAACGGGTTTTTCCTTATGAGTATCTAAACAACTTTGACAAGCAATATCATTGTGATATTATAATAATGTCTAAGTACAAATAGGTATCAATCTAGCAGAAACGCTTGCATCTCACGTTCTACATACATAGTATAAAATCATAAACCGCAGGGCGCTTATCGGAGAATGGATTCCAACAGACAAGGTATGGGAGCACCTTCTGAATAGTGTACTCTAGAGGTGATACACTCAGGGTTCAACAAGAACGTCTTGCAACCCGGCCACACATGACCGCTCACTCATTTAGCTTGAGTGTCGCGAATATATTGCCACCACGGTTATAGGCCATCAAATCGTCATCCGAAGATACAGAATCAAAAAGAAGTATAAATATGAATATTTCCTAGATCGGTGACAATACACCCTGCTTGGGGATGACCCAACTAGCCATGCTGCCTAGCCCAACTTTTGTTACTTCCCGGTGTGAGGCTAGAAGCTACGTCTATCTTCAGAACATCTGATCACCATTCACTTTGAATGCCACATCGTCATACCCGCCAAATCACAAATTGACTTATCCAAAAATAACACAGGTATACAGCTAAGAGAAACGAATTCCTCCGCCACCAAACGTGAATACGTTTGAACAGATCAACTTACGCGATCCATTGGATATACTCTGTCAGACCTTCTTCCATATACGTTGTCCTGGGACTGGACAAACCGAAGGCACTATTCAGTATATCCATCTTAGTCACTGTTATCTAAGACTTATACAACAACCCTTGCACTTTACTCCGTCTTCAATTTATCTTTTGGCAGATATTGCTCGCAACGCTTATGCCAATACAGAGTGGTTCTTTGTATAATAATCCAACCGGTCTCTCCATATTAACAACGTTGAAATGGTAAAAACTTTGATAGTCTGTGATTCAACTATCAAATGAAAACATGTCGGTGTACAAACAACGATCTTATTTCCAAATGGAAATTCGATCGATAAATCATCATATGTTCATATTTCCTTATTTCATATATTTAGAAAATATATGTTATTAATCATTGGAAAACATTTCCATAGCTTATTTTCACATCACTATTATTTCGCAACTATCAGTCCCTAACTGTAACTAGTATGAGAACAATTCTCTAAGTATCAATTCGAAAGGTCGAAACCAACATCAGATCGTCACTTAGAAAACCGTTCAACTTACCCTCTCCAGTCAGTTTCTGAATTTGCTTAACTCTATTTCTTAAATTCTTATCATGAAAACATTTCATTTTCTATGTTTAGAAAACATATCTGACTATATTCGGAAAACGTTTCCAAAACTCATTTACGGATTTCCAATGAACGTTGTATAAAACATCGTTACGCTTAATCCATTAATCGCTTATTACTTAACTATATTTCAAATCAACTTTTTCTATCGAACCACAACTATTCCTTTGTCAATTCTAAAGTCAATCAAGTTGGGGTATAATTACCTCTCAGACCTTAATTGAACAACGTCCTTTACTGTGAAATAGATGAAGCTCGTCACTCACTTTTTCCAATCATCGGTTTACGCAAATTCTCGGATTCAGGTTACGAATCCACTTCTTATATGACAACGTTTGATTATAACTATAACGTTATAATTCCTACTTCTGCAATGTCTAACCTAAATTATAACTTTATCTCCTAACTCGAATAATTTAACAGACACCTAATTTCTAAATCAATAACTAAATCTTGATTTAAACCCTGGAAAGTAAATAGTACTTTCCCGAATTCGCTATAATTGAATTCGACGTATAACTCTCTTTCGAGTAATCTCTATTTGATTAACTCTTCTTCGAATAACCTATATTCGATTATCTCTCTTCGAATAACTCATATTCGAAATCCTCTCTCTTTTGAATAAACAATATTCGATCTCTTTCTTTCGAATATGCTATATTCGAAAATCTCCTTTCGATTTACTAATCGATAACTCCTTTCGATCAAACTAAAATCGATAACTCCTTTAACTCTATTCGAATAACTAATATTCGACTAACTCCTTTGGATCAACTCATTTGATTAACTCCTTCGAATAACTAATTCGAATAACTTACCTTCGAATAACCAATATTCGATTTACTCTAACTCGATTAACTTAATTCTAATCGATTTACTCCATTTCGATTCAACTTAATTCAAATCGATTAACTTAACTCAAATTGATTTACTCCTTTCGAATAACTAAATTCGATTTAACTCCTTTGGATTAACTAACTTCGAATAACTCCTTTGGATTAACTAACTTCGAATAACTCCTTTGGATTAACAAACTTCGAATAACCAATATTCGATAACTACTCTTCGAATAAATAATATTCGGTAACTCTTCTCAAATGAATAACATTTGATTTCTCCACTCGAATAAACTATATTCGATTACTCTTCCCTCGAATACACTATATTTGATAACTTTACTTCGAATAAGTGATATTCGGCAACTCTACTCGATTAACTCCACTTGGATAACTCTAACTGGTCAACTCTAACTGGTCAACTTTAACTGGTCAACTTTAACTGGTCAACTTTAACTGGTCAACTCTAACTGTTTATCTTTAACTGGTAAACTTTAATTGGTTAACTCAAATGGTTTAACCTAACTGGTTAACTCAAATGGTTTAACCGAACTTGATTTACTTGTCTTGATTAACTGAACTAATCCACTTAGTCTAACTTAGTTAATTCACTTTGATTAACTCTAACCGATTTACTTAGTTTAACTCAGCTAATTCACTTTGATTAACCCAACTAATTTACTTCGATTAACCAATTAGTTTAACTTGACTAATTCACTTAGTTTGACGCAACTAATCCACTTTGATTTACCAATTAGTTTAACTTAACTAAGTCACTTAGTTTGACGCAACTAATTCACTTTGATTTACCAATTAGTTTAACTTAACTAATTCACTTTGATTAACCGCTTAGTTTATCTTAACTAATTTACTTTGGTTAACTTAACCAATTACTTTGGTTAACTCGACTAACTTGCTTTGGTTAACCTAACAAATTACTTTGTTTAACTCTATTCGAATAAGTAATTCGAATCACTCTAATGTGTTTAACTCTATTCAAATATCTAATTCGAATAACTCATTTCGAATAACTAAATTCGATTAACTCCTTTTATTAACGTTTATTCATTTCAAAAGATTTCCTTTTTACAACGTTTATCCATTGATAAAGATTTACTTTTTACAACGTTTATCCATTTATAAAGATTTACTTTTAGTAACGGTTCTTCACTTTATAAATGTCCTTTTAATAACGTTTCTACTTCTCTATATAAGTCCAGACTTATATATATTCCATTTATCAACGATAAATAATTTATTTAATTTATAAAACATTATTTATAAATTAATCTACTTCAATTTATCTGTTTAAAATAGATTTCCTATTTAATATCTCATTTAAATCTATATCGTGTTATACCGTGTGCGAAGCACGTGTTTAAATCTATCCTTGTATAATTCTATTAATTTTCCGAACAAGTATTCCTTTGTTTATTCCCTAAATAAATATTCCATTTATTTATAATCTAAATAAATGTTCCTTTATTTATTTCCTAAATAAATAAATGTTTTCATTTTATAAAATCCTATCGATTTTATAAATAAGATTTATTTTCAATATAAACATTGAAATTTCCCTTTTTACATTCTAGTATCACCTACGGTGTTTAACGTGTCGTATAACAATGATCGGTATCATTCAAACATATGAAATCAATAACAGATTTCATAACACATCATATATCACAATATATGAAAAACGGTAAAATAAATGTTGAGGAATCCAGTCGGATCCCTCCAACCTGTTTTCCTGCATCACAGATGTTAAACAATTTAGATAACATCACTTTCAGTTCCATATGATATATTCTGTTAAACAGAATCAATATAGAAATTTAACTAACTGACTAGCAGTTTAATCAACCAATAACACATAGTCAAACAGACAATTTTAACAGTTCTAACAATGCAATATGAAATTATAAACTGTTCAGAGTTAGTGAGATTTACTCACATTGAAGCGTTAACCGTTAAATAACGGTTTGCGTTTATTTGACTACGACGGACAATTTATTTCTCCATAAATTGTAACGAGCTTGAATTCACTCCCAGACAGTTCCAGTGTGTAGCCCTCGTCCATACGATCCCGACGGATCTTGTTTCGCTGAAAACCGATGTCATATGATAGAGTTATACCATTTACAAGTTGGTACCATTTTTAATTAAATAAAAATTCAATTCCATTTTAGATAAATGGGCTTAACCTTGAAAATAAGGCCCATCTCCACCTTTACATCTGCTCATGTAAAAAGCCCACTGCCATATGCGGTATACCGCAACTCCTTCTTCTTCTTTTAAATGCCGAGACCCCCTGTACCCAATACATGGCCTTTTCTGCACCTTTATGCACCTCGTTCTACATCTATAACCCACCGACAACAAAAAGGAACGCACCTACTTTATATGATCCATCTACATATTTCAAACTCTCCACCGAAATTCAAACAGAAACTAGGATACTTCATCTCGTTCGATCTTATTCACCTCCCTCCCATTCACCTACAGTTCGCACCTTACCTCCCAGTTCCGTCGACTACTTGCTCCGTTCGATATCCATGAAACCACCGAACCTTTTGTTCATGAAAATCCAACAAAACACCACCACTTCTACTAATTTCCATCAGAAACCGCATGTACCCAACCCCACTTCGTCAACTCCGGTCTCCGCAGTGAATTTCCGATGTCCCCCCTCAAAACCATTGACCCCTAGTTGACCCACAACCGGCGCCTCCTCGTTCACCCTTCGCCGCTGCCAATATCACCCTACTCGACGTCCCCCCCCTTCGGCAGCCAACTCCCAGTCCAACTCGAGACAGCCCGCTCCAGAAGAAATCAGAATCCAAGTTGACGGCTTCAAAAGTTTTCGAACCAAAAATGAAGTAGTGCAAAACCGGACGTGTATTTATAACATTTAAATTCCTTAGTGAAGAAGAAAATTTCGTGGGTATATAGGACGTGCAGCTCCCCTATTCATAAATGTGGATTGGCCAAAAATGTAGCACGTTCGCAACCTGATGGCCAAGGGATGGATTTTATTATATGTGTATATTAGTGTGTATTGTTCGTACTGTATTTTAATCAAGTGTAAGCCTGTCGGACCGTTCTTATTGTTACGTTATATACATATATAAAGTCTAGTACATTTCGTTAAGTAAAATCACTTCATGTCCGAGCTGGTAGGGACTGTGATAAGAATACAGTCGTGTCCAGTGATGAGCCATGATCCCAAAAATATAAAAATACCGGTAGGTGGACTCATATTTTAAAACTTCAAAATATTGATTTCAGGGTGCGAAATACTCCAAATAAAAAGTTGTTTATTTAATTAATTAAAAATTACAGTAAAATTCTAAAAATTAAATTATCACTACGTCTCAAAAGAACCACATCTAAATTCAAACCCCATATCTAGTTATATTGAAAAACCCTTTTATAACGTAAATAAAGCGTCGCAAATTATAAAGGAATTCTACAGTGACTTTTCTGAAATTTGATTTGGACGTAAATCAAAATCTACACGATGAAACCCCAATTTTTCTCTTCCACTAGAAAGATATATTCCCCCAGCTCCACACATTTCTTGTTTCACAGAAATCCGGCTTAAAATGAATCATGTACATTCAATTGAAGTTCAAATCGCCAAATTGCGAACTACCGCGACGTTTCAGGTTCGTTTTAATTATAATTATAAATTATAAGTTCGAACGTTGTACTTTAAGTTATCGATATCGCCAAATCGATATATAAATCATTAAATAAATTAATTATTCGACAGCTAACAAAACGCGCCATTACAAACACCGCTTTTATTTCTTATTATAAAATAAGAATATTATTCAAGTTCAACCTATAAACTTTTCGAAAACAGTTTATAATATCATTTATGAAAATCATAAATTATGTTTCCTTAACTACTCTTGTTTATAATCCAATACCGTCCTTTTGAAAACCTATTTAAATTTCGACCTTGTTTACTTAACTAATTGTTAAGTAAAATTTTATTAACCTTTTCGATTTATGTTAATAATCATTTACAATAACACATATGAGCTTCGATTCTATTAGCAATAGAATCCTTATAAAAATTCTTTAATCATCTCTTTATTATTATCTTATAAATCCTTTCTAACAACTAAATTTCATTTTTTTAAAAACAAAGCTTTTTACAAACCTTATAAAATTATTTTATTGATATCTTTTCAAATTATTCTATTTATCAAAACAATTCATCTTATCATATGCTACAGATTCCATATCAAAACCATTTTGCTTTTGTTTATCACCTTCTCGTTAAATCGTACTTGACAACTTATTCATTGTTTAAAACCATATAATATCCTTTATAAAATCTTTTGTCTAGGAATAGTTCCATCTCCTTCGTAACAACGTCCCAAACACATTTACAAACCCTTA
Source organism: Allium sativum (assembly GCA_030737875.1). Taxonomy (NCBI): domain Eukaryota; kingdom Viridiplantae; phylum Streptophyta; class Magnoliopsida; order Asparagales; family Amaryllidaceae; genus Allium; species Allium sativum. The sequence goes on from CM060912.1 coordinate 110,592,074, forward strand.
ATTTTATTTACTAATTCGATTTCATTTCCAAAACTTTAAATTTCCCATTTAAAAATTCTTTTGTAAATCATTTACAACCACCTACCCTTCGTTTTCATTTTCACACCCTTACCTGCATTTAAAAATCCAATTTCCCATTCATTATCGAAAACTAATATTTGTTTTCGTTATTCAAATCTTTAACTTCATTTATAGTGCTACCTTCCGTTAACATTCCAAACTTTGAAATATCACATTCCGAACCTCGGAATGAACCAACTTCGATTAGTCATTTCGAATTCCGGAATACCACATTCCGAACCTCGGAATAAAATCTCGCTTAACCATTTATTTAACTCAATCCCACTTATAAATCTCATTTATGAATCCATGTTCATATTTTCATTTAAAAATGAAATCCCATTTTCAAATCAATCCTCGTTTCTAAATCCATCGACTTGTTAATCCTATTCACGAAATGTTATCATATTTCGTATATTTTAAAACAACGTAGGTTGAAAACGATCATTTATCAAAAGAATATTACTTCCCAATTTCTTTTATATATTCTTGTATACCCACTATTCAATTATTCCATTTCGATGTTTCAAAATTCATTTAAACTTCCTTTACAACCGTTATGGCCTTTATAAAACCATTCAACATTTAAATAGCCAATTCGATAATTTATATCGTTTTAAACATTTATTTAATAATATCTTGTATCTATACTAGTTATATTTCATATATTTCTAAAATTTAAAATCTAATTTCGACTATTATTTTTAAAATCAAAAATCGTACTTCAAATCCATATAAAATATATTTATATCCTTGAAACCGTTCAAAATCCATTTAATATTGATTTCGAAAAATCATTTCATTTAATTGACGGTACTAAAGAGGCAAATGGCTACTATAGTACCAAACCGTGAAATATAAACCAATTTCACATTCAATCCAAACAATATGGTCATATTGATAAACATTATCAATATCAGTGAGGGTAGATTCAATATTCTACATATATAATCATGTATGAAAATTTATATAACTACTGGTGAGGAATCTAGTTGGATCCCTCCAACCTGACATTCCCTGCAAAACAATGGGTTACCATAGTTTAATTCAATCAATTCATTATGGCCAATCAATATTCAGTTTCCATCTAAATAGATGACATAACAATTTGATAATAACAGTCAATAATACCTGTAATAGGCAGTACTGGGCAAATAATAGAAATTCAAACATTCAATTATTTATTTATATCGTTTATATTAGTATAAACGTAACCATTGAGCTAAGTTACCTCAATTGGATTCAATCATTAGAAATAACGATTTGTTTTAATTAAATTAAACAACCGTTTAATTCAACTGTTTCGGTCAATATATGAATATAAACAAACAATTATTAACAGCCATTAACAACCATAGCACACAATTATAAAACCCGACTTATATAAAATATAAGTGGGGTGTACTGAGTGAGTTTAACTCACTTTGATTTCCTTTCGTTGTCAAACGGCTTATTTTACAAGCTTTCATTTGTGTTGCACTCCAAGCAAGACAGCTCTACATTGATGCGCTTGTCATACGGTTCCAAAGCTCCTTGGTTGGCCGTATTCTGCTAATGTATGACACTGTTATACATTTTTAAATGTTGTCCATATATTAGAATTAATTATTAGAACTTAAGTAATATTTTAATTACTAAAACTCTATTAATTGTTCATTAAACTGGATTACGTATATTCTTATGTGGGCACAGTTCGTAACTTGTTTTGGAACATGAAAAGGTTTATACCAGTCCACTATAAACATTGCTAGGCATATTAACCAAGCATAAAAATATACATAGTTTAGCATATTTGAATTTGCAGGAGGCCACGTTTATAAATACCCAACATGTTTATTTTATAGACTAGGCATCAGTAAAATGGACTAATTCAGCGTGTTATTGGGTAAACGAGCCACGTTACTATCTGGGTTAAGCACACTAATATGGTAACTAAGCAACCTAATTTGTGATTATGCATTTTGAATTCTTACCTAGGCCACACATGCAATGATCAAATTGCAGTACATATTCCTCGCTCCTTCTGTTGTAAACCGCCTGTCGCATGCTCACCGTCCGTCTCTAACCCGCCTGCTCCCTCACGTGTATCGAACCACATGTCACCATTGAACTCTCCTCCTCCACCTCTACCAGACCCAATTCGTTAGAACCCCCTTTACCGTGAGCTGCAACCCCCCATCACCACTGATGCGAGCCGGATCACCAGAGAACTCCCTAAGCCTCGACACCACCTATACTGCTTCAGACGCCACCAACAGCCGAGCATCACCGTACTCCTCTCCCCAAACATTCTTGCTCCTGAAACCGTGTACACCGTACACGTTAAAACGTGATACCACCAACCACTTGCTTCGTGTCCATTCGAGCATCCCGCTCCATTTCCATGGCCACTACTCTTGCCTCATCCGTATTTCCCACATTTCAGTGTCATCCCAGTCTCGTACAGCTCACCAGAACCTTGCCAACGAACCCACCTCTGAATCCACGGCTACAGTTTCTTTTCTCTTTTTTTATTTATTATATGGCAGCTTTGGACTTAAATTTACCAATGTTCATTTACTTTCAAACTGGAGAGAAAAAGAAGAACGGAGAGATTTGCTTTTGTTTTGAAACGGAGTTTTGATTTTGTCTTTAAGTGAGGAAGTGCTGTTTACTTCGTTGCTGGAAGACAAACAAAAAGATGAGCATTTATATAGAGGAAAAGGACGTGGGTTGCAAGGAGTTAGGGTAGGTATGCAGTAAGTAGGTTAGAGTAGCTGTCGCGTGGGGAAGGATTCAAGAAAATGCTTGGGTATCACGTTAGAAAACGATTGGTTGGCACGAAATAAAAAATGTAGTACGCAAGAAATAAGAAAATTTGGATGCAAGGAATTGCTTAAGTCTTGAACGCGAGAAAGTGATATATTTAGGATGCAAGTAAAAGAAAGCAACGGTGAGAAGATTCCATATCCATTATGAAGTAATCCACCTTTAATTTTTATTGTGGCCATACACGAACCTCGAAATAACAAAAACAAACAAGCTGCTATGTTCTGCCATTCTATATCCAATGGAATTTATTTCGCTAAATTCCGACTCCGTTTGCACAACCGCATTATTTTAATTTCAATTATATTCATCAGTTCACAATTAAAATTCGCCTACAGATAAAATAACTCTATTGGGTCCCAAACTGGAAATCTAACAATATTCAGCGATATGCATTCCAATAAAACTCGTTTCGTCGAAAACGGAGGTTGTTTGAAAAAAACAATTATTTCTAACGCTTATATAATATCGATTATATGTTATAAATTTCAAAACTAATAAATTAAATAATAATAAATTATTATTGTCATATAAATAATATATCAGTCCAAATATAAGCTAATATGAAATTATAACTCAACGTTTATATCTTCAAATTCAACAGTACCCAAATATATATACAAATTCCTTTTAAATACACTAAATAAACACTATAATTTATAAATAATTTCCATAGCGACTATTTAAAATTTTGATTTGGCTATAACTAACAATCGATAACACGAAATCTAGATTTTTCTCTTTCATGTAAAAATTGTAATCACCACGACTCCAACGTTTCTTGTTTCACATAAATCCGACTTATATTGGACCCTGTATATTCAATTGAAGTTCAAAACTAAATATTACGAACTACTGTGACATTTCGAGCTCGTTTTAGATTATATAAATATATAACGTTCAAACTTCGTTTTAATAACGAATTCAATATTAAAATCCATTAATATTCCAAATATAATATTTAAAACAATAAAATAATTTAAACATTTGATTACCAAAAATACGGGACATTACATTCTTTCCCCCCTTAAAATAATTTTGTCCTTGAAATTAGTAAGGTAAGAAAAATGTTACAAACTCATTTACTATTCAATCCAATTTATATTCAATCAAAAACTAATTGAATATGGTAAAATAAAATTTTCAAAAATATAAAATTTTCTAATACATTAAATTCCGGAAAAATTCGGCAGAGTCTCCCTTGGACGGAGGGACTTCTGCGATATCGCAGAAACAAATAATATATATACCTCGATGCATAAGATTGGAAAACAAAAACCAAAAACAAAATTTTATATTTTCGCGTAAGCGTACCTTTTTACGAGCGCTACTGAGCATATTTGCTCAACTTATGTGCGATCTACTCAACCAAAATTTAATCCTCAAAGCCATCTGTCACTTGTACTCAACTAAATTTACATATGAGTAACCATTTCATGAAATATTAAATACTGCTTCATTAATCAGTAAATATAACTTCACCAATTTCCCAAAATCAACACGAAGCATCAGTTCATTTGCGAATACAGGTTTAACTCACCAATTTCAATTCATATGCGGTTCCATTCCAATTAATATTACTGGAATTTAATTTTAATTCATTTAACTCCATTAACCGTTGATTAATTTTTATTAATCTAACATACAAGCAATAATCAATCAATAACCAGTACCCAACCAGCTTAATTTACATCAATCAAATTTATATTCAATATTAATATTTTACTTTGGTTTCACATATTTGAACCTCAATCGGTTAATATTCGATTGATTTCTATTTAACTATTATTTATTCAATAAATTTCCAATTCAGCTTTATTTAATTTCGATACCATTCTCAATTTAATTACACTTAACAAATTTAAGTTTCAATTCAAATTTCAGTCCAATTTGAATTTATTCAAATCCACCAAACACATAAAACACACTAATATCTCAATAATTTGAGAAAATTATTTCTTTTCTATGCAAAAATATATTTTAGGTAAAATTATTTCATTTACCCTCTTTATAAAACAACGTTGTGTAAATTGCCAGTTCAATTTGGTTCCTCAACACTTGAACCGATCAACTAACACAACACAAACATTTTTATATAAAATCTACAAATACGCTCTCATATATATAAATATATATATATACCCAAACTCGATCTAGGGTGTTACTAATACCATCTCTATCGAATTATACCACAGAGCCAAGGCTATTACTAAACCAATAGCTTTGATACCACTGTAATGGGTCTAGGCTTTTCAACCATCAACCACTTGGCTAACCTCCCAGCGTGGCACTGCAGAGATACCTCAGAACTGCTTTTACGGCCAGCCTCGCGACTCGACCAACCCTCATTGTCGGGACATGTAGGGGTAAGAGTCTCCTGTTCTCCACCAAACGCGAAGCAAGAACCCCCCATCATGCGTATCAATTAAGCAACCAGCTCTGATACCACTGTAACGACCCAAGAATTTTCGGCCCTGAAATCGACATAAATTCATTTACTGTATCTCATGCCGACCTTCCGAACACCGGAACATTATAAGAAAGAAATTAGAGGATGAGATAAGAAAGAAATATTAGAATATAAAAAGAAGAAGAAAAGCACAACACAAAGTCTCACATCGTAGCGGAACAAAATATAATACGGAAATAAATCTTTATTGAGAACTTTAAAAAAATATACTTAGAATTCATCAGAGTACATCAAACATCTGGACAGTTTCAATAACCTGTCCTCATATACAACACACAGCGGAATAGCAACTATACAATATCATACGTCTGACCACCTCCAGCTCGTCTCTGGACTTCGCAGCATCCGATAACCTAGACCTGTACACCTGGTCTAACCCGAGCATTTACAAAACACCGGGTCAGTATGGTGAACCAGAGTGAGAAAAAACTCACACAGTATTAAGGAGGGTCATCCAACTTGATTTTAAAGTTCAAAAATCTTTTCAAAAGAAAAAGGATAATCGTAAGACCAAATCCCCATATAGATACAGACGGTTTTTACCTTACGATAACCTAAAACATTTTGAAATCAATATCTTTTCTGATATTATAATAGTGTCTAAATACAAGTAAATATCAATCTAGCGGAACGCTTACATCTCGAGCTCCACATATATAGTATGCAATTAAAAACCGCGGGCGCTTATTGGAGATTGGATTCCGACTATGACAAGGTATTGGACCACCTACCGATAGTGTATCTCTAGAGGCGAATAAACTGGGTTCAACAAGAAAGTCTTGCAACTCGGCCCACACATGACCGACCACTCATTTCGCTTGAGTGTATCGAATGTATATCACCAACGGTTGGGATCAAATCACCGTTTCCCAAAAAGGGACAGCATCGAAATAGATTAAAGATGGAAATGGATTTTCTCTAGATAGGTGACTATACACCCTAATGGGAGCGACCCACATAGCCATGCTGCCTACCCGTTTTTTATCATTTCCCGGTTGATGAGACTTGAGGCTACGCTTCTTTTTTAATCAGCACATCACATTCACTTTGAATGCCACATCATCAGATCCATCAGAATCACTAATTGAATGTCTACAACAATACATTACGTGTTGACTAAAAGAAGTTTCCTTCTCCTCTTCCACTCTTGGTACGGTTGAAGACATCAATGTACGTGACCTTTCTGGAAATACTATGTCGTACATCCATCCATGCAAGTCACCCAGGAACAGGAAGGACCGAAGGCACCCTCCTACTGCATTCTAGGAATCACCCTGAGAATCAGTAGCGAGAAGTCCTTGCGAACCTGTAGATTCCAACCATGATAGAATCACAGTCTATCTCTGCTTGCAAGTCAGAGATTTTAAGTAATCCTCTCGCTTATGAAGATCGACGGTCTTCAGTTGCTCCATCTTGACTCAGCATCTTCAATGTATTCGTACTTGTTAGACGGAATGGTTTTTCGAATATAAATTCGATCCCGGTCTTTCTGTACCAACAATCGTATGGCCAAATTTGATAGTCAGTTATTTAACTATCAAATAAACCAACCATTCATCTATATTAAAATGTGTTCACTGATTTACTACTCAGTACCATTTAGCCTCTTTAATGGACCATCCGTTAATTATATTCTTTAACTTTTCGAACATTTGGAGCACCGCTTTTATTTCTTATTATAAAATAAGAATATTATTCAAGTTCAACCTATAAACTTTTTGAAAACAGTTTATAATATCATTTACAGAAATCATAAATTATGTTTCCTTAACTAGTTTTGTTTATAATCCAATACCGTCCTTTTGAAAACCTCTTTAAATTTCGAACGTGTTAACTTAACTAATTATTAAGTAAAATTTTATTAACCTTTTCGATTTATGTTAATAATCGTTTACAATAATACATATGAGCTTCGATTCTATTAGCAACAGAATCCTTATAAAAATTCTTTAATCATCTCTTTATTATTATCTTATAAATCCTTCCTAACAACTAAATTTCATTTGTTTAAAAACAAAGCTTTTTACAAACCTTATAAAATTATTTTATTGATATCTTTTCAAATTATTCTATTTATCAAACCAATTCATCTTATCATATGCTACAGATTCCATATCAAAACCATTTTGCTTTTGTTTATCACCTTCTCGTTAAATCGTACTTGACAACTTATTCGTTGTCTAAAACCATATAATATCATTTATAAAATCTTATGTATAGGAATAGTTCCATCTCCTTCGTAACAACGTCCCAAACACATTTACAAACCCTTAATTTTATTAACTAATTCGATTTCATTTCCAAAACTTTAAATTTCCCATTTACAAAATCTTTTGTAAATCATTTACAACCACCTACCCTTCATTTTCATTTTCACACCCTTACCTGCATTTAGAAATCCCAATTCCCATTCATTATCGACAACTAATATTTGTTTTCGTTATTCAAATCTTTAACTTCATTTATACTACTACCTTCCGTTAACATTACGAACTTCGAAATATCACATTCCGAATCTCGGAATGAACCCACTTCGATTAGTCATTTCCAATTCCGGAATACCACATTCCGAACCTCGGAATAAATTCTTATTAACCATTTATTTAACTCAGTCCCACTTATAAATCTCATTTATGAATCCATATTCATATTTCCATTTGAAAATGAAATCCCATTTTCAAATCAATCCTCGTTTCTAAATCCATCGACTTTTAATCCTATTCACGAAATGTTATCATATTTCGTATATTTTAAAACAACGTCGGTTGAAAACGATCATTTATCACAAGAATATTACTTCCCAATTTCTTTTATATATTCTTGTATATCCACTATTCAATTATTCCATTTCGATGTTTCAAAATTCATTTAAACTTCCTTTACAACCGTTAAGGCCTTTATAAAACCATTCAACATTTAAATAGCCAGTACGATAATTTACATCATTTTAAACGTTTATTTAATAATATTTTCAATCTCTACTAGTTATATTTCATATATTTATAAAATTTAAATATCTAACTTCGACTATTATTTTAACAATTCAAAAATCGTAGTTCAAATCCATATAAAATATATTATATCCTTGAAACCATTCGAAATCCATTTAATATTGATTTCGAAAAATCATTTCTTTTAATTGACGGTACTAAAGAGGCAAATAGCTACTGTAGTACCAAACAGTGAAATATAAACCAATTTCACATTCAATCCAAACAATATGGTCATATTGATAAACATTATCAATATCAGTGAGGGTAGATTCAATATTCTACATATATAATCATGTATGAAAATTTAAATAACTACTGATGATGAATCCAGTTGGATCCCTCCAACCTGTCATTCCCTGCAAAGTAATGGGTTACCATAGTTTAATTCGATCAATTCATTATGGCCAATCAATATTCGGTTTCCATCTAAATAGATGACATAACAATTTGATAATAACAGTCAATAATACATGTAACAGGCAGTACTGGGCAAATAATAGAAATTCAAACTTATAACGTTTATATTAGTATAAACATAACCACTGAGGTAAGTTACCTCAATTGGATTCAATCGTTAGAAATAACGATTTGTTTTAATTAAATTAAACAACCGTTTAATTTAACTGTTTCGGTCAATATATGAATATAAACAAACAATTATTAACAGCCATTAACAACCATAGCACACAATTATAAAACCCGACTTATATAAAATATAAGTGGGGTGTACTGAGTGAGTTTAACTCACTTTGATTTCCTTTCGTTGTCAAACGGCTTGTTTTACAAGCTTTCATTTGTGTTGCACTCCAAGCAAGACAGTTCTACATTGATGCGCTTGTCATACGGTTCCAAAGCTCCTTGGTTGGTCATATTCTGCTAATGTATGACACTATTATACATTTTTAAATGTTGTCCATATATTAAAATTAATTACTAGAACTTAAATAATATTTAATTACTAAAACTCTATTAATTGTTCATTAAACTGGATTACGTATATTCTTATGTGGGCACAGTTCGTAACTTGTTTAGGAACATGAAAAGGTTTATACCAGTCCACTATAAACATTGCTAGGCATGTTAACCAGGCACAAAAGTATACATAGTTTAGCATATTTGAATTTGCAGGAGGCCACGTTTATAAATACCCAACATGTTTATTTTATAGACTAGGCATCAGTAAAATGGACTAATTCAGCGTGTTATTGGGTAAACGGGCCACGTTATTATCTGGGTTAAGCACACAAATATGGTGACTAAGCAACCTAATGTGTGTTTATGCATTTTGAATTCTTACCTAGGCCACACATGCAATGACGCAAACTGTTGTACATCTTCCTCGCTCCTTCTGTTGTAAACCTCCTACCGCATGCTCACCGTCCGTCTCTAACCCGCCTGCTCCCTCACGTGTATCGGACCACATGTCACCACTAAACTCTCCTCCTCCACCTCTACCTGACCCAACCGTTAGAAACCCCTTCACCGTGAGCTGCAACCTCCACCCACATCACCGCTGACGCGAGCCGGATCACCAGAGAACCCCCTGAGCCCCGCCACCACCTATACTGCTTCAGACGCCACCAGCAGCCAAGCATCACCGTACTCCTCTCCCCAAACATTCCTGCTCCTGAAACCTGTGTACACCGTACACGTTAAAATGTGATACCACCAACCACTTGCTTCGTGTCCATTCGAGCATCCCGCTCCATTTCCATGGCCACTACTCTCACCTCATCCATCTTCCCCACATTTCGGTGTCACCCCACTTTCGTACAACACACCAGAAACTTGCCATCGAACCCACCTTGAATCCACGGCTACAGTTTCTTTTCTCTTTTTTTTTTATTATATGGCAGCTTTGGATTTAAATTTACCAATGTTCGTTTACTTTAAAACTGGAGAGAAAAAGAAGAACGAGGAGATTTGCTTTTGTTTTGAAAAGGAGTTTTGATTATATCTTTAAGTGAGGAAGTGCTGTTTACTTCGTTGCTGGAAGACAAACGAAAAGATGAGCATTTATATAGAGGAGAAGGATGTGGGTAGTAAGGAATTTGGGTAGGTATGCAGTAAGTAGGTTAGAGTAGCTATCGCATGGGGAAGGATTCAAGAAAATGCTTGGTTATCACTGTAGAAAACGATTGGTTGGCACAAAATAAAAAAAATGAAAAACGCAAGAAATAAGAAAATTTGGACGCAAGGAATTGCTGAAGTCTTAAACGGAAGAAAGTGATATATTTAGGATGCAAGTAAAAGAAAGCAACGGTGAGAAGATTCCATATCCATTATGAAGTAATCCACCTTTAATTTTTATTGTGGCCACACACGAACCTCAAAATAACAAAAACAAACAAGCTGCTGTGTTCTGCCATTTCGTATCCAATGGAATTTATTTCGCTAAATTCCGACTCCGTTTGCACAACCGCATTATTTTAATTTCAATTATATTCACTGGTTCACAATTAAAATTCGCCTACCGATAAAATAATTCTGTTGGGTTCCAAATTGGAAATCTAACAATATTCAGCGATATGCATTCCAATAAAACTCGTTTCGTCGAAAACGGAGGTCGTTTGAAAAAAACAGTTATTTCTAACGCTTATATAATATCGATTATATATTATAAATTTCAAAACTAATAAATTAAATAATAATAAATTATTATAGTCATATAAAATAATATATCAGTTCAAATGTAAGCCAATATGAAATTATAACTCGACATTTATATCTTCAAATTCTACAGTACCTAGATATATAAAAATCTCTTTTAAATACATTAAATAAACGGTATAATTTATAAATGATTTCCATAGCGACTATTTAAAATTTTGATTTGGCTATAACTAACAATCGATAACACGAAATCTGGATTTTTCTCTTTCATGTAAAAATTGTAATCACCACGACTCCAACGTTTCTTGTTTCACATAAATCTAACTTATATTGGACCTTGTATATTCAATTGAAGTTCAAAACTAAATATTACGAACTACCGCGACATTTCGAGCTTGTTTTAGATTATATAAATATATAACGTTCAAACTTCGTTTTAATAATGAATTCAATATTAAAATCCATTAATATTCCAAATATAATATTTAAAATAATAAAATAATTTAAATATTTAACTACCAAAAATACGGGACATTACCTATTTTATCTTCCTTAGAAAGCGAATCCTATATCTTCCATTGAAAGCTACTCCTAAGTCATTAAAAAGGGGTCACTACCCTTCATTTCATTTCACCAGAATAGAAATCAAAGCCGTTCTTTCTTCTTTTTAATTCGAAACCTCCAAATGATTATTAAAAATCAAATTAAGTCGCTCCATTCCTCTTTTATCTGAATCGTATTCGTATTGGAGGCAACCCCCTTATTTATTTAAATCCTATATTAAATCGAAAATCCCCAAATCAAAAACCGCTTTAGTTATAAAAAAAGTGTGAATTGAATTCAATTTTGAATGCAAACATGTGGCGAGATTCTTGAGGCCGGTTTCTTCGATTGGGAGTTGAATGGCATCGTGCGTTTGACTTTTGGGGAGTTTGATTTCAAATTGGGAGTCGTGGTAAGGGTCGTAATGATACTGGTGATGCAACAAACAAAGTCGCTATTCGATTTATGAGGTCAGGGTTGTTCAATTTTGGGGCTCCTGTGTGTAGCATTTCAGGTGCGAGTTGTTGAGAAGGGGTTGGCGACGATGGTTGTGAGGGGTGCGAGGTCTGGTATCGGAACGTGTGAGTAGGATAGTTGGTAGTGGAACTGATCAACGTAGGAGTAGAGGAGAGTCTGGTTTTTTTAGGGTTGAATTGGGAACTGCCGTTTTAGCAGGGTTGGGTTAAGGCGGATGATGTAGTGAAAATGTTTATGGCTTTGGATCCAAGTAGTTTGGAAATGTTTGATTTGCAGTTCGGTGTTGGTTTTTGAGTTGAAGTTCAATTACTGCAGCAGTGCCTCGAGTGGGTATATAAAAGGAATATTGGAGCATGGCTATCAAGGGTTCGAGGAAATGTCGAGAATGGTTTGGGGTAGTTTTTGGACTAATTGCAGTCAATGATGGCCGAGTTGTTTGTAGATGGTCGAGTGATGTGCGGAGGCGACAAAATATACGTTGTTTCGTAACTTAAAAATCCATAGAATTATTTGTTTATGTATATATAGTAAGCTAATCTAAATAAATAGTCGATTAATCATTAAAAATAATTAAATCGTCATAGGTATGAAATGAATTCAATTGAAACAAGACGAGACGATATGGAAATTTAAAAGGGTATTTGACCAATAAAAATCAGTGTGAGTAAACTTGCTCTCTTATTCGATTATAATTTATTATAATCAAAATTTTATTTTATACCAATATTAATATGTTATTTGTTGGTTGTCTGGTTGCATTGCTGTTTATTAAATTATTGTGGATATTATATATGTTAGTTATTTAGGCTGGGTGATTGTGGTTATTATATATATTGGTGGTTGGATATTTCCCGCAGTACTAATAGCGGATGCACGTAGTATCATTAGCGGATGACCGTATCGCTCCACGACATATGAGTGGATTACCTTCTATAACGCGATATCCCGCCTTGAAGCAGGATTGGTATTATTATGTTGTCAAACTTCTGTGAATGCAGGGAAAATAGGCCGGAGGGATCCAACTGGATTCCTCAAAAATTTATTTATCGTTGTTTATATATTTATAAATGCATGAAATGTTGAATTGAATCGATGTTGTATGTTGAATGTTTGAATATCACTGGCCCTAGATATTAATATTTAAAAATATCATAAAAAGGGATTTTTAGATTTAAAATTATATTTTGAAATAAAATTTGAATTTCGAATAGGCTAAGATTACTATAACTTGTTTTAATTATAAAACGAGTACTAAATTTATAAACGATGTTTATAAATGGAAGAAAATTATCATGGATAGTATTTAATTTTAAATTCAAGAATGAATTTAAAAGGAAAATAACTTATTTCCCGAAGTGAAAATTGGATTTCAAATGAAATTTGAAATCGAAACTCGTTTTAATATTTAAAACAAAAAAATGAAATTTATAACAATATTCTGAAATAAAGGAAAAAATAACTATTATTGTATAATTTGAAATTTTAATTCAAATATGAACTTAATAAGTGAATTTGGATACGAAAAGAAAACGATGAAATTTATTTCGATGTTCGGAATAAATTGGATTGAAATAAATCTACACGATTTTATGATTTGAAATCAATGGAGTCGAATTTATAGAATATAAAATGTTATTTCCAAAAGATATGGGAACTTATTAAATACAAATTTAGAATTTTAATATGAAAATAGATTATATGATATATATATAAGTTATAGTAATAAAATATTTCAAATAAGGAATCGAATTTTAAATGGAAATTTAAATGGAGGCTTGTTAAATATAAAATAAGGAAATTGATTTATAAATAATGTTTATAATTATATTGAAGTAATTTTCATTAGATAAACTGGAAATAGATTTTTCCAAATATAAGAAATGACATTTAAAAATCATATTTTTAAATTGGATAGAAAAGGGGATTTTTACGATAAGTGATGTCAGTTTTGTATTACAAACTCTTATCCATCTCAAGATAGAACGTTTTTGATCAAGATCTGGGAGGTAATTAAAATACCCCAACATGAACGACTTCACTATTATCAAGGGACGATATTAGTTCGTAATGGTTAAAGGATATTGAAATTAGTTATTTTCCATTTATGTCCAATTGTAATCTTCAAAGCTTGAAGTTAGATAAAACCCTCGGGTTTATATAGAAATTGATATTTAATGTGTAATTGAGCATGAATAAATTTATAACCAAGTTATTAATTGGGAATGGAATAATTGACGATTTAGGGTAATCGAAAATATTAAGTTAAATTTGGAAAGCTGGTTCAAAATATATTATAATTATTGAAAATGGAGTTGGAATTGAATTATAAACGAAGTTTAAATGTTTATAATTAAATTTAATTAAAACGAACTCGCCGCATCGCGGTTGTTTGTAATTTGGCGATTCAAACATCAATTGAGTATACAGAACTCAATATAAGTTGAAATTCGATGAAATAAGAAATGCCTGAATCGATTAAATGATAGTTTTCGAATGGAAGAGAAAAATCTTGATTACGTCGTATAGATTTTGAGTTATATCAAAATCAAATTTTAGAAAATCGCTGTAAAATCGTTTAAAAACCATAATGATTAATTTAATAAATAAAAAGCGTTTTAAGTGAATAAAATCCGAATTCTTATTTGAAAAATCTAGATTTGAGTTATCAAATTAATGCGAACACAAGTAGAGTGAATTAAGTGATTTTTAATATAAAAATCAGATTTTGGATTATGGAATAATATTAACTAATTAATAAGAGAAGTTAGTTAATAGAGTTTGAGTGGAACTTAACGTGGGTCAAGAAAATTGGATTTGTAAAGTAGAATTTAAAATCGAATATGGGGCTTGAGTTATAAATGAAATTCAATTTGTTTGAACACTATTGTTTCAAACTATAAGTGAATAAAGTGATTCAACTAATTAAAGAATTAATTAGTGGAATTGAATGCGATTAAATCCATATGGTTGTGTGGATTGAAATAAAGTGAAAATGCAGGTATTTGTATATTAGACAGGTATATGATAAAGTGAATGAAGAATATTTTTAGTGCCCAACAAAAGGGTACATGTTTCAATTTCATATGAGATTTTATGAGCCTACTAGGCAAACCACATCGTTTTTTGATTTTCTTTTTGAATGGAAAAGGCCTAGAGAGGCGAGTTGGATTTTGAATTATTGACCGGTACAAAGGAGGTGCTGGCGAAATTTTTTGAAAACTTAAGGAGTTAGAATATTTTTGAGAAATTTGAAAAACTAAAAATCAATATATCGATATATAGAATTTGATAACGAACTTAAAATAAAATATTAGAAAGAGTCAGTGATTATTGATGGATATCTGTTTTCCTTTGATAGTTAAATCACCGGCTATCAAAGATTTTTTTTTACCATCGTTGTCAATACGGAGAGACCGGTTGGATTTAATATCTGAAAACCACTACATATAGGCATAGGCTTTGTGAATTAGATTATTTGGAGATAATCGAAGATTGAGTAAATTACAAGGGTTGTTCTGTTTGTCCAGACCCAAGACAACTTTTATGGACGAGCATCTGACAGAGTATTCCTAACAGATCACGTAAAATGATCTTTTCAAGGTATTATGTCTGGTGGCGGAGAGATTCGTTTCTCTTAGATTTTATACCCGTAATATTTTTGAGAAGATCAACTAGTGATTTGACGAGTTTGACAATGAGGCATTCAAAGTAAATGGTGGCCAGATGTTCTGAAAGATAAACGTAGCCTCAAGCCTTACTACTGGGAAATGACCAAAATCGGGCAGGCAGCATGGCTAGGTGGATCATTCCCAAGCAGGGTATATTGTCACCGATCTAGAGAAAATTCATAATTGTTCTTCTTTCATTTTCCGCATCTCCACGGATGTACGGTCGGCCTTTAAAACCGTAATGGAAATATATTCGATACACTCAAGCTAAATGAGTGGGTGGTCATGTGTGGCCGGGTTGTAAGATGTTCTTGTTGAACCACGGTGTATTGTATAAAACAGTGTTGTATACACAGTTATTTGATTTTTTTTTATGATAACAAAAAATATTTTTTATTATAAATGTGTTTGTTAATGTATTGTTTCATATTTACGTCTCAGACAGGAATAGAATATTTACATTTAAACAGAATATTACTGTACACAAATTTAAATATTGAGACAGTATTTTATTTAAATTTAAATATTTTATTTCAACATTTAACAGTACAAATTCATAACTCCACTATTTGTACATTTTCATCGATATACAATTTACAATGCTCCTCACTACAGTTCACTCAACACTCATATTACATTTCATCACTCATACAGACATGTGCATACATTGACTGACATATACACCCACTGTTGTTCTTGTCTTCTATCTTCTGTCTTCACTGCATCTCTCAGTCAGTCCAGTCATCTTTATGCTTACCTTTCATATACAGAAACACACACAACAATCTTGAACAGAAATAATTTCATATTCTAGTAAATATTATTTTATTTTTAAAATTTTATTTGCTTCATAATTTAGGTGTGTTTCTCATCATTTTTCATGACTTGATCTGATTCATCTGTGTCTAGACAGCTTGTCATATTCACAGTGGTATACTGTAAATACCAAATGGCAGTCAGTGTATATATAAAATATTTCAGTGCAGGGACAAGAAAATCAGTCTGATGGCTGCATATACACACGTGTACACATGTGTGCACTGCCTTACCAATCAGCGGGCAACTGAGAAGTAGCCACGTGGCCTTCTCGACTCAGTGCACATGTCAACATAGTCAACACATATTGAAATGGTCGAGCCAAGCACAAGATTGCTCAAATACAAAAGTGGACAAGCCAACAACAAGGACATGGTCAAGCACAATGTACATGTGCATAACAACACAACAAGTTTCAAAGCTACACAAACACATGGTTTAGAATTTACAAATGGTTCAGCAAGAGGTGGTGGCAAGTACAACATGTTCATTTCAGCAAGCGTGTATGGACAAGCTCAGGTAGAAGCCAACATGGATACATATACTCAAGACATGCTCAGCCATCAATATTTTCAAGTACATCAAGTATGGGAAGTACAGAACTAAAGTGAAGTGACATGGAAACATTTTCAATCAAGTTCAAGTCCAAGGAAATACAAGCCTGTTTCAAGATCAAGGTAAAACAATTGGAGGCAGCTCAAATTTGTAATGGCAATAACATTGAAAGAGGAGCATACAAGTGCTTAATTGCAAATGTGACAAACCAAAAATAATACAATCGTGTATACAGTCATATGTCTTTGACGTACAAGAAGATTTCGACCAGACTCAAGAAATAAACAGAACAATCATTCAAATTTATTCAGCTTGACATGTATGTATACACAAGCCAATAGACAAAGAAAAGCACAAGCAAGTACAAAGAGCAAAATTTTCCAGTTTTGAACAATGTTGGCAAATATTCTTTTCGACGAATTTGGAAGAAAACATTTTATTCCAGAAATACACTAGTCAAACCTCAAAGTGAAAGAATGAAGACAAGGAACTCAGGTAAACGGTTTTTAGATTACTTTTACAAGTCCAAGTGTTCATGAGTCTACATGCAAAAGATTTAAAGGGGTACATAGACTCAAGTACACACAACAACAACCAAAAAAATGAATGGAAACAATGGTGAAACAGATAGATACATGCATAAGCAGCTCAAAATGGAGTAACATAAGAAAATCAGTTTCAATTTTTATATTTGGCAAGGATTTTCAAAAATGATAATCAATATCTCAAGACTCTTCGGAATTCATGCAAATCAATGCAACAGCAGATTTTAGACAATAATGAACACAATTTTTGGAAATTTTTATAACATGTTTTTTCTAGAAATGTGTTCATGGGATAATCACAGTGGACCAAAGAAAACAAACCAGAGAATAATATTTGGGAAGACATTGAAAGGCTCCAGAAATCATAATCAACATTTTTAGCAAGTGATCAATGTATATGGTTCCAGTCTCTCCACAAATAGTCATTCATTCTGTGTTTTCTAAGGCATGCAGAAATTGAGTATGGATATCGAATTTTGCCTTTCATATTTGGGAAGAAATTATCTCTGCATTTAATCAATCATTGTTTTCACGCAAGGGAAAAATATTTTTGGAGATTCATTGCAGACCTATTGATCAAGCAATCAACCACGCAACATGATAAAACCATTATGACAAATGAGGAAACTTTCGAAAATAAGATCAAATCATCTTTGGCGAAATCAAGGAGTGTTTGGGTTTTCATTTACCCTATATATTACATCAATTACATCACTGGCACGGTATCGAAAACACGAGGCTAAAACTTAAGAGCAGATATCAAAATTACCCTAATTACTTACAAGTTTTCGAACAAAAGAAATTTCCCAAATCTATGAAGCAAGGAGGATCACAAATCGACCGACATCATCAATCAGAAGCAATCAGAGAATCACGACATCATTCCATCAAGCAATCGATCGATTTGGGGAAGAACCGGAAAACCTTAGCCGCCATTTTTTTTACAAAATAAAAGAGATCGGTTTTACAAAAGAAAGATGGACATGCCTATTTTTCTAGTTCAAGGAAAAAGGGGATGACCCTTTATTTTATTTTATTCTCGTAGGGTTTTCTATTTTATTTTCTACTTTGTTTTGAATTTTTTATTTTGTTTTGAAAATCGTCTGAATAGTTTCTAGGTTCTATAAAATCTAAAGGAACCAGTTAGGGTGTTAACTGGTAGTTTGCTAGAGTCTGTAAAAACTAGGGTTACTTGTTATGGGGTTGTAATCAGGGGAAATCTGATCTAGGGGATTAGATCAGTCTAGGTTTTGAGCGTAGGATTAAAATAGGAGCGAGGGATTCACGAGTGTACATGGTCTTGTATGCGGGATCTGTTCATTTACTTTATAGAAACCTTAGGAATGCAGCAGCAGGCAGGGTTTTGCCGAAGCTGGGTATATCTATGTATGATTTATTTTCTGCACTTTTATTTTTGCTGCATTCTGTGATCTGCATATTATTTTAATACCCAGTCAGATTTTTAACTAGGCAAAAAACTGTGATAAACCCTATGCACCCCCTCTAGGGTTAATCTAGATCCTACACAGTGTATCTCCTCTAGAGTACACTGATCAGGAGGTGGTCCCATACCTTGTCATAGTTGGAATCTAGTCTCCAATAAGCGCCCTGTGGTTTTTGACTTTTTATACTACATGTAGAGCTTGAGATGCAAGTGTTCTACTACTTGGTTATTTATTTGATTAGACAATATTATAATATCACTGGATTTTAATATCAAAAACGTTTTTGGGTTATAGTAAGGTAAAAACTAACCATGTTTATGTTTGGGCTGGTCTTACTATTATCCTTTTATTTCAAAAGGATTTTTCAAAGTTAAACAATATGGATGGAGTTTGCTCACACCAGTCCCATGACTGACCAATAGTTTATTTTGTTGTTTTTCCTAAACTTTTGGGTGCCCAAATTTGTACGAGCAATCAAGTGTTTCAGGCATCTACAGAAACACTTGGAGGAGTTCGAAGTAGGAGGCTTCACCACTAGATATTTTAGAGTATTTCCGTTGTATCAAATGTTATATTGTACTCTGATGATGGTATGTATATATTATACCAAATTTTGTATTTCAAAGTTTATGTTTTGTAATATATTTTATTCATTCCGCTGTGAGATTCTATGTTGTGGTTTCTGTTTTCTTCTATCTGTTTCTATTTCTTTAACCCTAATGACTCATATTTCAGTATTATTTGAGTTGGACATGTGTTATATTAGTCAGCTCAGGTAGTACGGGTTTTCGAGTCGTTACAGTTGGTATCAGAGCTTAGGTTGAGCGAACACCTCGGCTTTGGTGGAGATTTACTCATTAGAGATAGGGTCAGTAGTACCCTAGAATGAGTTGAGTGTATATATACGAGAGAGCGTATTTGTAAGTTGATATAAAAATTTGTTTTATATTGTGTTGATTGGTCTGTTGAGTGGTTTATGAACTTTGGTCGAATCGTGGGACGCCACGATGTCGATAGGAGTTTCTAAACACTTGAACAGAGAAATTGGCATAATATTGTTTTAAAGTGGGTAAATGAAATAATTTTACCCAAAATTATATTTTCATGTAAAATGGAGTAATTTTCAGAAATTATTATAATATATGGATGAGTTGATTGTTATTATTATAATCAAATAAAATTGTAAAATTTAAATGGTTATATATAATCAAATAGAACTTGTATATGAATATATATATATATATACGAATGAGATGAAATTAAATTGGATTTAAACAAAATTGGAATTCAAATTCCGGATGTTAGAAAAATATTTTTTAAAGTATTATGTAAATAGCTTTGTTTGGAAGGATTTTTAAATAAAAATCATTTTAATAGATTTTGAAAGTGATAAAGCATTGAACTCACTTCAGTAGCTGGAAAATAATTCTGATGATGATCGCGGCATCATCAGTGTTCATTTTCAAGTTTCGAAGTGATGGATTGCTACCATATTGAATTCCTAATGGAAATTTGTTTAAAACAAGTTGTTTTGAAAAATTCAAATGTTTGAATTTGAAATGGAAATATATATATATATATATATATTTATATATTTATATGATTTCAAAAAGATTTGAAATAAAAACCGGGTATTTGAATTCTAAAATTTAAAATTTAACTTATACAAATTAAATTGACAAAAGTGAAGCTGAAGAATTAATTTGAAACCAAATAAAAGCTAGAAATAGATGTTTGGTTATTATATTATCCAGAAAATACCAAATATGTGTAGAAAATTTTCGTTTGTCATAAACGAAATAAATAAATTGATTAGAATCAATCTGAATAAATTTGAATACATATGCATGGAATATAAGTTAAATATCGGTTGGAAATCATTTGACTTTAATGAATGTAAACATATATGGGATATAATATGAATGAAATGTGGTATAAACTCAATATTGGAACCTGTGTTAGCATGCACATGCAAAATATACATGGCATGATATGTTTGGAAATGAATCCACGTGTTTAATCATTCGAATGAATGGAAATCATTGAAACCTTAATATTATGAGGCTGATAAGTTTAAATCAAGTAAGTACAGGTTCATGGAGCTACCTGCCTTGATTTTGGACATGTAAATGGCTTGTACGCTAAGCAAATGCCCTTAACAAACGCTTATATAAGGTACACCTATGCAAAAAAATCAAATTAGGATATATGAACTATTTTCCGACCGTATTGGTCGATGTATACTTTTTCATATCTTTGGTATATTGCAAAAGCTCCTCCGTATAAGGGAGATTCTGCCAAAAATTATCCAAAATCTAGGGAGTTAGAAATTTTTTCAAAAACCGTGGAAATTTTTGTAAAGATAAAAGAGATGATTTTCAAATTGAGTATTTTTGAATGGGAAATAGAAAATTGAATATTTTCAAGAAAACTTAATATTGCATAAGACTTGAGTATAGAATATGAAATACAGAGTTATAACAAAGTGGGCTTTTGAAAAGTTAACGGGTCTTTAGAATTTCTTCTGCCCTAGTAATTTCGAGTATGAAATATTTTTAAGGGGGAAGGAATGAAAAGTCCCGGATTTTTAGCCATTTAATGTTGAATATTTAAATATTATTTTAAAAGTTGAATTGGAAATATAAATAATACTAATATGGAATTTATTGATTTAATAATCGATATACGATTTAATTTAGAATATACCGAATTATCGTAATACATAAAATGACTATATAAATAAATTTGAAGTTAAAACTGAATTGAAACGATTCAGATGATCAATACAAACTCTATTTTTTTCCAGAATCGATGATAAAAATAAATTATTATCGAGGAGTTCATCGTTTTGAATTTGATTATAACTTATCGATTTAGTTGGAACTCATGTGTGGTCATACCAGAGTAATACGTTTAGAGAATACATAGTTATAATATAATTTAATTTGGCGATCTTCCTTAGGAAGCCAATTTTAATCTTTCCTTGGAAGCTATTCTAACCTTCCTTGGAAATCCAATCCTATAGCTTCATTTGAAAGCTATTCCTAAGTCATTAAAAAGGGGCCGCTACCCTTCATTTCATTTCACCAGAATAGAAATCAAAGTCATTCTTCTTGTAATAACCCAGAAATCCAAGCCAATTAAAAAAATTTATTTTGGCAATTTTGATGAATTTTGAATATATAAAATGAATTATTTTAAATAATAATGAGGAGAAATTTATTTTGAATAGAGAACGTATATATTTATTTGAATCGTCATAGAATATAAATATTTTATTTTAATTATAAAAGGAATTGAAAATGACGCAGTAGTTCAAAAATTCGATTTCAAAATTCAAGTGAATGTATAGGATTCAAAATATACCGTATTTTAGGGAAACCAAAAATATTAGAATCTAACTGAGAATATCTTTCCAACGAATCCAAAAAATTGAAATTTCATAGCGGGAATCAAAAGTTACCAGTTGAAAATTCAAAATAGTCGCTATGGAATTCTAGCCCTTAAAAATGGAAATTTTGCAAACAACGTCGGTTTTCGACGAAACCACTTTTGTTGGATCTGGGACGTCAAATTATGGCTAGATTCCAAAATTCGTAATTTTATGAATCAATATGTGAGCGTGGCAAAGAAAATTGCGTTTGACCAGTTTCAGTTGATTTTAATCGACTGGAAAATGGCCATTTTTCAAACGGTCACAGAATTTGATGAAATTTGTTTCGTTAGGACTGTATCGTTAATACGAAGCTAGAAAATATTTGGGAATTTTTAGAGTCCGTATGTGGCCCCGGTAAACTGAAATGTACGTTTGAAATTGAATATATAGAGTTATGTTTTAATTTCAGCGAAAATTGAACGAAACAGTCAAACTGGCTTACGAAACATATCCCATTGTGTTCGGAATAGGGGTAATTAGTTAGAGGCGACAGTCGTTGGGTTTGATTTGGAGTTCGTGATGATTTTGATTTTTATAGCAAATTAAATAAAAATAAAAATATATATAAACCTACCAACTAAAAGCCCTAGTCAACCCTTACTATCGTTCAATGCGGTCAAAGGGGGAAAATATCCCGCCGCTCTCTAAACCTAACGGCGGAAAAGCCTTCAAAAATTCTTCCTTAATTCGTACTCAATCCCTTCATCGATTAGAAAAACATTATAAGTGAAAATGAATGCCCTCTTCACGCTCTTTAAATCCATGCCACGAAGATCGATTTTCGTGTTCGTTACAGTGATAATTTGGAGCTTCAACTGGTGCCGTTCCCTTCGATATTACCGCCGCCAGGGTTGACCGAGCTGACCGCTGTGCCAGACACTGGAAGGAGGAACAACGCTGATCGATGTGGGGTGCATGGATATGGGTCCGACGGCCTGAAGTGGGTTGCGTGGTGAAGTTCTCAGCTCGACAAATGGGTTTAGCAGTCCATGTTCTTTCGAACAGAGAAGAAGATGGTAAGGGTAATACCCTTGTTTAGTTAAATTAATTTTGCTTACGTAATTATCTAATAAAATATATATGACAATGTTTTTATCTGACAATGTTTTTTCTTATAAATGAAAGTGTTTTTAACTTATAAATTAGCATTGTTTTAATATACGAATTTTTAATAAAAAAATAAAATTAGAAAAGGATTTTTGAAAATAGAAATAACATTATTTCTTTTCACTTTTAAAAGAAAGAAAATGACATAGCATAAATAAAATCATTTTATAAAATAAAATATAGAATTTGTTTTAGAAATGTATATAGAATTTGGCTTATAAAAATATATAAGCAAGGTTCTAAATCTGATTTTATGAAAATAAAATTAGCATTCTTTGTGAAATTAAAATTGCCTTGGTTTGTTAAAAATATATGTAGCACTGTTTTTATGAATATAAAAATAGCTTTGTTTTTAAAAATAAAAATATGATTTTGACAAGGAAGTAGCGTTATAAAAAATATAATTTTTATAGAAGTATAACGAGAAAAATATGATTTTTATATGGAAAATTGAATTATAAAAATATAATTTTTATAATATAAACATCAACATAAAAATCTGATTTTTATGTATGAGGTAACATTATAAAAAAAGTGATTTTTAATAATCAACTGTGTGATACATATTGCGATGGTACTGTCAGAAAGCAAATCTGAATTCAAACCATTCAGAGATAAGGACTGGAGGAGTGGAACCCTCGGTGAGAACTCACTTTTATTTTAATTTCTAGTTGAGATATATACTAGGATGCAGACGGTGCTTAGCAGCACCCGACACCCGTCGTCCACAGACCATGGATGACTTGTTTGTTTGATTACTGTGTTGTGAAATTTGACTGTTGATTGTGATGAGTAGAAAATAAATTCATGTTTTGAATAGAAAATAAATTCATGTGTTGAAATAAAATATATATTCATGTGTTGAAATAAAATATATATTCATGTGTTGAAATAAAATATATATTGATGTGTCGAAATCAAATATATATTCATGTGTTGAAATAAAATATATATTCATGTGTTGAAATAAAATATATATTCATGTGTTGAAATAAAATATATATTCATGTGTTGAAATAAAATAAATATTCATTTACAAATCGAATGATTTGTTTATGTACACCGATTTGACTAATATTGATTGGGACGATAATTTTACACATCGCCCAACTGCACAAATAAAAATTGATGGGTTGATAGACTATGTAAGCATTGATTATTTATATTTAATGCTTATGCAGTTGTGTGGTGCACTCTGGATGATGGTTGGTGATTTATCGTTGCTATTATATACATGTGTTGTAGAAAATCCATATAATTAACATTATATGGTAATTGATTGGGCCTCTTTCCAATTTGGAAAATAAGGAATATTATAAAAATAAATTCATGTGTTGAATAGAATAAAAATTCATGTGCTGAATAGAATAAATATTCATGTGTTGAATAGAATAAACATTCATGTGTTGAATAGAAAATAAATTCATGTGTTGAAATAAAAAATATATTCATGTGTTGAAGTAAAATATATATTCATGTGTTGAAATCAAATATATATTCATGTGTTGAAATCAAATATATATATTCATGTGTTAAAATCAAATATATATTCATGCGTTGAAATAAAATATATATTCATGTGTTGAAATCAAATATTTATTCATGTGTTGAAATAAAATATATATTCAAGTGTTGAAATAAAATATATATTCATGTGTTCAAATAAAATATATATTCATGTGTTGAAATAAAATATATATTCGGTGTTGAAATAAAATAAATATTCATTTACAAATCGAACGATTTGTTTATGTACACCAATTTGACTGATATTGATTGGGACGATAAATTTTACACACCGCCCAACTGCACAAATAAAAATCTGTGTTTGTCGATTTGAAACCCCACATAGGTATTGGGATGATATTTGACGTACACTAATCCCGATTGTTTGGTTGTATGTCAATCGATGGGTTGACAGACTGTGTAAGCATTGATTATTTATATTTAATGCTTATGCGGTTGTGTGGTGCACCCTGGATGATGGTTGGTGATTTATCGTTGCTATTACATACATGTGTTGTAGAAAATCCATATAATTAACATCATATGGTAATTGATTGGGCCTCACTCCAATTTGGAAAATAAGGAATATTATAAAAATAAATTCATGTGTTGAATAGAATAAAAATTCATGTGTTGAATAGAATAAATATTCATGTGTTGAATAGAATAAATATTCATGTGTTGAATAGAATAAACATTCATGCGTTGAATAAAAGCCGTGTTGATTAGATTGACGCCATTTTGACGTGAACGATATTTATCGATTTTATTCATTTTTATAATGAATATAGAAAAGGAAGTAATTTCAGAATATAATGTTTTGAAAATATTATCATTTACATATCGATGATATGGAATATTCAATTTTGATTAGAAATTGAATAGGAAGTTGAATTCATTCTGAAAACGAATTTAAAACGATTTATAAAATACCTTTTAAAAAGAAATCGACGAAATATGTATAATATATGTATTATATATATAATGGCCTAAATAGAACGCGCCGCGCTGCGGCAGTTCGCGAATTTCGACCATTGACTTCGAATGGACATTACGGGAGATCCAACCATCATATTCTCCTTAAACCGGAACCGTTGGGTTCGTATCGAAAAGAGCTTTCTAATGAATATTAGAGATTTGAAATCTAACGGTTAGATTTGAAATTATGTCCAAATCAAATTTGAAAAAGGTCGATGTAACTGCAGTTCGATGACCGTTAATGGAAATCGACTGTACGGGCCTTGATAAAATTATTAAAAATAGTAATAATTTGTGTAAAATCATAAGAAATGATTTGGAAAGAATTTTTATGAAAAATTCCATATTTGAAAAGATAAAAATAGATTTTTATCAAAATGAACTAGTTTTGAACTAGAATTATAATCCATTTGTTTTTGAGATAAATAAATTGGATTTGAAATGGTTTTGAAAATAACCAGAATTTCCAATAATTGAATTGGAATGGATTTGAATCGAAATTGTCTTTGGAATATTTCAATGATGGATTTCGTGATTATACAGATATTGTTACGAAAATTTGAAAGATATATTAATATCGTTATTTCCAATACGATATTTGTTGGTCGTAGAATTTGATATTGAATATAAGCCGATATATTTCCTATTCAGAGCCTTGTATTTAATATCAAATGTGATTAGGGTTTGTCGTGAATGGTGTCTTCATTAACACTGTTCTTAAACCCAGTTGAGAAAAAGATTAAATCTTTTTATTTAGATTTAATGAAGTGTATCAATTAAATGGTATTTAATTGGAACTGAATTGGAATTCGTTTTTGGGTTTATCGTGAACGGTGTTTTGAATAACACTTGTTCTTTAACCCGATAATTAATGGAATGTGATTTCGGGTTTATCGTGAACTGTGTTTTAGTTGACATTTGTTCTTTAACCCAGTTAAGGATAGGATATTGATTTTTGGGAAGATTAAAACCAAGTGGAGTTTTAATGAATTTTTAATTAGATTGAAGTGATCGAGAAGGGGGTATCACCAGTTTTGCTCTAGGCGATAGTTAAATCTTTAATTAGATTTGAACGTGAAATGGTAATTGAATTCACCAATAACACTGTGGTGTTAGATATGAAGTATGACCAGTTTTACTTCATGAGATGAATAGGTTGGGATTGGGAAATAAAATGAATGATTACTTCGGTGTGGTTCGCTAATCCCGACAAGTTTGAATTGATATTCAAAGAAGATTAAAGAATATATTTAAAGAATTTATCTTTGATAAAATTAATGGGAACCTTTCCCAAAGTATAAGAATATTTGAATAAAAGAATATTCTGAATTGGAATGAGGTGTACGTTGTGTTTGTGTAACACTTGTTTATTATATAGGCGAGTTATTCAGAAAGACCGGGTTTATCCCATTCTGAATAACTGATTCGACGTGGTGTCGAGGATGAAGACGGTGGTCGAAGACCGGAGGTCTTCACATCGTTTAGATGATTACTGATGATCTTGATTGGGCTATACACCCAAGAGGAGGGAATCAGTTGGTGATCGTCCAGACGTACTTGGAGATCGATGGATATGCGAGGTATAAGGTGCCTCCGGTGTCGTTCAGACCCAGAACGGACCTGTAAATGGACTGTGTGTCTGACATTGGATTTTTTCTGTGTGATGATTTCTATTAAATATATATCTGTTTGGCGGCGGAGAATTTACTCTCTTGCTTAACGCCCTTCTCTGAGACGTACGAGCTCAGGGGTTATATATTGATGGATATCAATCGCATGGAGTGAATTGCCTGTGTGGCATGCCTAAGTGGCAAATGATCACAACTTCTATTGAAAAGCAAAGTCTTGTGGTTGATGATCAAAGCACGGCCTATGTGGCATAGCTTTGTGTAGCGTTGATTCGCGAGTCTCACACCCCGGTTTTGAACCAAAAACGGGAGAGGACCTCAGGGAGGGCATGCGTTTCCTTCTAGCTAGGGTGGTGTCAGTGACCTTCCAGCCCTGACATTTATATTATTTTCACCTGTGTCGTTGTTGCTGTTGCGAGGCGCCTAGGATATATCGGTTACTATTTGGAGCCGAAGGAGTCATTTGGCTCATTTACGCCCCCAAAGGGCGGGGAAACGTAGTGTTCAGGCATTTTAATCCATATCGGTGAACCGGCCCTGATGATCCAAGAGCTCACCTGTGTCTGGGTCTTGAGGCTCGGGCTAGACAGTCTTGAATCGGTAGAGGACTATCTTTTTCCTCAGTTCACAGATGAAAATCCAACTTCCAATACGTGACTTTGCGGTTTTATTTGTAGATCCTAGTATGGCGACAGTGTTATGGGGCACTTATGCCGCCTATGATTGATACTTATGATTTGAAATTGTTTTATACGCTATGCACTTATAATAGTACCAAATGATTTGTTTTTAGCGTATCAAGCATTCTTTGGATATTATAAGGTAAAAACCCTATCCTCCGGCTTGCGTTGCATTGTGTGATGGGACCTAGGTCTTATAATAGCTTCATTTTTCTTGATTTAGCATTGCGCTATTGTTTTATGCACTGGTGTTCTTGGGAGGAAACCTGTACCGTGTTATACGGTGTGGTCCCTTGATTTACCTAACTTTAAAATAAAGATTAATAGCTATTTTAGTTCTCACACTAGTCACATGACTGACCTGGAGTTTATTGTTTTAACCTAAACTCTGGGTGCCCTCATTTTGACACGGGAAGCTAGTAGTTTTGGTTTCGCTGATTTATATTGACAGGATCCTGATTTACAGCTGGAATGATATCCAGAAAGCTCTGTATCTGTATATCTCTTTCAGTTGTTTATTGTATTATTTTCCGCTACGACGTATTTAAATGTAATTTAAATCTATGATATTTTCTGTGTAATATTTATTCATACTCTGTAATATTCTTGTATTCTGATGGAATTGTTGTAATATACAATGAAATGTTCTTCTGTTTGCGTTCTGATTGGTCTTGTCCTCTATTCAATCCGTGCTTTCCTTAAAAGGGAAAATCGGGTCGTTTTACTTCTTCTTCTTCTTTTTAATTCAATACCTCTAAATGATTATTAAAAATCAAATTAAGTCGCTCCATTCCTCATTTATCTGAAATCGAACTCGTATTGGAGGCGACCCCCCTACTTATTTAAATCCTATATTAAATCGGAAATCCCAAAATCAAAAACTGCTTCACTTATAAAAAAGGGTGAATTGAATTCAGTTTCGAATTCGAACATGTAGTGAGATTCCTAAGGCCGATTTCTTCGGTTGGGAGTTAAATGGCATCGTGCGATCTACTTTTGGGGAGTTCGATTTCGAACTGGGAGCCGTAGTTAAGGGTCGCGATGATACTAGTGATGCGACAAACAAAGTCGCGATTCAATTTATGAGGCCAGGGCTGTTCGACTATGGCGTTCCTGGGTGTAGCGTTTCAGGTACGAGTTGTTGAGAAGGGGTTGGCGACGATGGTTGTGAGGGGTGCGAGGTTTGGTAGCGTAACATATGAGTGAGGTAGTAGGCAGTGGAACTGATCATCATAGAAGTAGAGGAGAGTCTGGTTTTTTTAGGGTTGAATTGGGAACTACTGTTTTAGCAGGGTTGGGTTAAGGCGGATGATGCAGTGAAAATGTTTATGGCTTTGATTCCAAGTAGTTTGGAGATGTTTGATTTGCAGTTCGGTGTTGGTTTTTGAGTTGAAGTGTAGCTAACAGTGATGTATAATTACTACAGCAGTGGCTTGAGTGGGTATATAAAGGAATATTGGAGCATGTTTATCAAGGGTCGAGGAAATGTCGAGAAAGGTTTGGGGCAATTTTTGGGTTGATTGCAGTCAACGATGGTCGAGTTGTTGGTAGATGGTCAAGTGATGTGTGGAGGCGATAAGATATAGGTTGTTTCGTAATTTAAAAATTCATATAATTATCTATTTATGTATTTATAGTAAGTTAATCTAAATAAATAGTCGATTAATCATTAAAATAAATAAATCATCGTAGGTACGAACTGAAATCAATTGAAACAAGTCGAGACGATATACAAATTTAAAAGGGTATTCAACCAATAAAAATCAAGGGGAGTAAACATGCTCTCTTATTCGATTATAATTTATTATAATCGAATTTTTATTTAATACCAATATTTATATGTTATTTGTTGGTTGTTTGGTTGCATTGCTGTTTATTGAATTATTGTGGACATTATATATGTTAGTTATTTAGGCTGGGTGATTGTGGTTATTATATATATTGGTGGTTGGATATTTCCCGCAGTACCATTAGCGGATGCCTGCAGTATCATTAGCGGATGACCCTATCGCTCCACGATATATGAGTGGATGACCTTCTATACCGTGATATCCCGCCTTAAAGCAGGATTAGTATTATTATGTTGTTTAACATCTCTGAATGTAGAGAAAACAGGTCGGAGGGATCCAACTAGATTCCTCAAAAATTTATTTATCGTTGCTTATATATTATATAAATGCATGAAATGTTGAATTGAATTGATGTTGTGTGTTGAATGCTTGAATATCACTGGCCCTAGATATTTATATTTAAAATATCATAAAAAGGGATTATTTAGATTTGAAAGGGGAATTTTTTTTTTGAAATAAAATTTGAATTTCGAATAGGCTAAGAAAATTATAACTTGTTTTAATAATAAAACAAGTACTGAATTTATAAACGATGTTTATAAATGGAAGAAAAATATCATTTGACAGTATTTTTAAATTCAAGAATGAATTTAAAAGGGAAAATAACTTATTTTCCAAAGTGGAAATTGGATAAACTTGTTTAAGTATTTAAAACAAAAAAATGAAATTTATAACGATATTTAGAAATAAAGAAAAAATTACTATTATTGTATAATTTGAAATTTTAATTCAAGTATGAACTTAATAAGTGAATTTGGAATGGTTCGAAAAGAAAACGATGAAATTTATTTTGATGTTCGGAATAAATTGGATTGAAATAAATCTACATAATTTTATGATTTGAATTCAATGGAGTCGAATTTATAGAAAATAAAATGTTATTTCAGAATGATATGGGAACTTATTAAATACAAATTTAGAATTTTAATATGAAACTAGATTCTATGATATATATATATATATATATATATATATATATATAAGTTATAGTAATAAAATATTTCAAATAAGGAATCGAGTTTTAAATGGAAATTTAAATGGAGGCTTGTTAAATATAAAATAAGGAAATTGATTTATAAACAATGTTTATAATTATATTGAAGTAATTTTCATTGGATAAACCGGAAATAGATTTTTCCAAATATAAAAAATGACATTTAAAAATCATATTTTTAAATTAGATAGAAAAGGGGATTTTTACCATAAGTGATGTCAGTTTTGTATTACAAACTCTTATCCTTCTCAAGATAGAACGTTGTCGATCATGGTCTGAGAGGTAATTAAAATACCCTAACTTGAATGACTTCACTATTATCAAGGGACGATATTAGTTCATAATGGTTAAAGGATATTGAAATTAGTTATTTTCCATTTATGTCCAATTGTAATCTTCAAAGCATGAAGTTAGATAAAACGGTCGGGTTTATATAGAAATTGGTATTTAATGTGTAATTGAGCATGAATAAATTTATAACCAAGTTATTAATTAGGAAAGTAATAATTGACTATTTAGGGTGATTGAAAATATTAAGTTAAATTTGGAAAAGCCGGTTCAAAATATATTATAATTATTGAAAATGGAGTTGGAGTTGAATTACAAACGAAGTTTAAACGTTTATAATTAAATTTAATTAAAACGAACTTGCCGCAGTGCGGTTGTTCGTAAATTGGCGATTCGAACTTCAATTGAGTATACATAACTCAATATAA
Organism: Allium sativum; assembly: GCA_030737875.1. NCBI lineage: Eukaryota > Viridiplantae > Streptophyta > Magnoliopsida > Asparagales > Amaryllidaceae > Allium > Allium sativum. Next base: position 110,623,962 of record CM060912.1, read on the forward strand.
GTTGAAATTCGATGAAATAAGAAACGCCTGAATCGACTAAATGATAGTTTTCTAATGGAAGAGAAAAATCTTGATTACGTCGTATAGATTTTGAGTTATATCAAAATAAAATTTTAGAAAAGTCATTGTAAAATCGTTTAAAAACCATAACAATTAATTTAATAAATAAAAAGGGTTTTAAATGATTAAAATCCGAATTCTTATTTGAAAAATCCAGATTTGAGTTATCAAATATATACAAACACAAGTAGAGTGAATGAATTGATTTTTGATATGAAAATCAGATTTTGGATTATGGAATAATATTAACTAATTAATAAGAGAAGTTAATTAATAGAGTTTGAGTGGAATTTAATGTGGGTCAAGAAAATTGGGTTTGTAAAGTAGAATTTATAATTGAATATGGGGCTTGAGTTATAAAAACATTCGTTTTGTTTGAACACTATTGTTTCACACTTTAAGTGAATAAAGCGATTGAACTGATTAAAGAATTAATTAGTGGAATTGAATGCGATTAAATCCAGATGGTTGTATGGATTGAAATAAAGTGAAAATGAAGGTGTTTGTATATTAGACAGGTATGGGATAAAGTGAATGAAGAATATTTTTAATGCCCAAAAAAAGGTACATGTTTCAATTTCATATGAGATTTTATGAGCCTATTAGGGAAGCCACTTGGCTTTTTGATTTTCTTTTTGAATGGCAAAGGCCTAGAGAGGCGAGTTGGGGTTTGAACTACTGACCGGTACGAAGGAGGTGCTAGCGAAATTTTCCAAAAATTTAAGGAGTTAGAATATTTTTGAGAAATTTGAAAAACTGAAAATCAATTTATCGATATATAGCATTCGAGAACGAACTTAAAATAAAATATTAGAAAGGGTCAGTGATTATTAATGGATGTTTGTTTACCTTTGATAGTTAAATCACCGACTATCAAAGATTTATTTTACCACCGTTGTCAATACAGAAAGATCATTGGATTTAATATCCGATAACCACTCCGTATTGGCATAGGCATTGTAATTTAGATTATTTGGAGATAATCGAAGACGGAACAAATTGCAAGGGCTGTTCTGTTTGTCCAGACCCAGGACAACTTGTATGGACATGTGTCTAAGAGAGTATTCCTAACAAATCATGTAAAACGTTCTTTTCAAGGTATTACATCTGGTGGCGGAGAAATGCGTTTCTCTTAGCTTTTATACCTGAAATATTTTTGAGAAGATAAACTAGTGATTGACGGGTTTGACAATGTGGACTTCAAAGTAAATGGTGACCAGATGTTCTGAAAGATAAACGTAGCCTCAAGCCTCACTACCAGGAAATGACAAAAATCGGGCAGGTAGCATGGCTAGGTGGGTCTTTCCCAAGCAGGGTATATTGTCACTGGTCTAGAGAAAATTAAAAATTATTCTTCTTTCAATTTTTGTACCTCCTCGGATGTACGATAGGCCCTTAAAACCATAGTGGGTGACAATATATTCGCTACACTCAAGCTAAATGAGTTGGCGGTCATGTGTGGCTGGGTTGTAAGATATTCTTGTTGAACCCCAGTGTATCCCCTCTAGAGTACACTGATCGGAGGTGGTCCCTTACCTTGTCATAGTTGGAATCCAGTCTCCAATAAACACCCTGCGGTTTTTGATTTTATACTATACGTAGAGCGTGAGATGCAAGCGTTCTACATTTGGTTATTTATTTGATTAGACATTATTATAATATCGCTGAATTTTGACAAAAATGCTTTTGGGTAATAGTAAGGTAAAAACCATCCAAGTTTATGTGTGGGCTGGTCTTACTATTATCCTTTTATTTCAAAAGGATTTTTCAAAGTTAAACAATATGGATGGAGTTTACGCATACCAATTCCATGACTGACCCAGAATTTATTTTGTTGTTTTCCCTAAACTCTAGGGTGCCCAAATTTGTACGGGCAGCCAAGTGTTTCAGGCCTTTACAGATACAATTGGAGGAGTTTGAAGCGGAGGCTTCACCACTAGATATTTTAGAGTATTTCCGCTATATAAAATGTTATATTGTACTCTGATGATGGAATATATATGTTATACCAAATTTTGTATTTCAAAGTTTATGTTTTATAATATATTTTATCCGTTCTGCTGTGAGATTCTATGTTGTTTTTGTTCTTCTTCTATCTGTTTCTATTTCTTTAACCCTAATGACTCGTATTCCTGTATTATTTGAGTTGGACATGTGTTATATTAGTCAGCTCAGGTAGTACGGATTTTCGGGCCGTTACAGAAGGGCATCACATAGGAAAACAATCACACATAAACAAAAATGAATTTTTACCTTATGATAACCAAAACGTTGCTACACAAATCATTTGATATTATTTTTAATGACTTGTGGGATAAAACCCCTGACATAAATCAAATCAAATATGCAAAATTGTTACCGTTATTAAATTCTGAGTATGTTAGACTCTAAAAATAAAAATTGCATGATCTTAGGAAAGATGAATTTCCATACAATGACAGGATAAGGGACTACTTCCCTGAAATAGACTTTTAGAGGACGTATTAAGGACAACCTCCTCTCTACTATTCTTGAAAAACCAGCCAACTTCACGAACCCATAACATTGAACTCACCTTTGTCGTAACCGACCTATCTGAGACATCTTATAACATAACAATATATGTGTAACAACCATTGTACTAGAAGATTACCATTTATAGTGATTAACGACTTATAATGTGAATTATAATTTGTCAACCATGAAATAAGTGTTGTTTATAATCTAAATTGAGTTTGACTGACTAGATGAATGGTTTGCTAATTAAAAGTGGAGATCATTAGAGAAATTTCAAGAAAATATTATTTGATTAAGTTTTTACGAGCTTGGTAAAGGGGGTTTTGGGGTGCTGCACTGTTTGGGGTGCTGTTGAACCTGCCCCATACACACACACACACACACACATATATATATATATATTTATATATATATACACACACACGTCATGTTAGGAATTTTCATATATGCGGTTGTGGTGGAATTGAAACAAATGATTTTAATAAGGGTTTACAAGAATATAAGGAGGATTAATAAAATATTAGAACATATTGGATCTTTGTTATAGATTTTAATTACCTAATAAAATTTGAATTAAAGGGTAAATGTTGGAAATGGTTGTGAATAACTTTTGAGGTAAAGGTGAGTGTTCTAGATATCCAAATTAATTAGTTGATTGAATTGCAAATATAAGTAAATAATTTTTTTATGTCAAACGGTGTTTTTGTAAGTTGTACGCTAAATGAAAATATAAAAATGTTTGTTGTAAAATATAAATGCATGAGTTAAAAATAATTTTTGCAAGTTCATAAAATTTTGCTATATCAAAAATAAATTTATTTGAATCTTTTGAAACATTTAAGTTGTAAGTGTATCAAAAGAAATGAAACCATGTGCAAATGTTAGTATATGTAAACTTTAATGTTGAACCTTTGGAAATAAATTTTAAAAAGAGTGGTTTAACTAGTATTAATACCTTTGTTATGTGTTTTATGGCTGAGCTAACTAGTTTTTATAGTGTTCCGTAACTGTAACACACCGTAATTCTGTAACACTAAGATTCACAAATCAAGGCAGAGTTAAAAGTTAAAATCAAAATCAAAATCAAGGGAAACAGGCTGCGCCATTGCGTTCGTCTCGGAACTCTGCATGAAAACGAGTCCGAGTTTGCGTAAATCGGAGTCCGTATGAGGAAGATATGGCCTCCGGAAGATTCAGCGAAGTTCAAATTTCGAAACAGATCAGAAAAGCGAATTCAAAATCAAAATCGAACCCAGATTGGGCTGGGCGGGAATTTTCCCGCCCAAGGCACCCAGGTCAATAGGGTAGTCGACCTAAGGGTCGACCCCCCCCCCCCCCCCCCGCTTTTTCCAGTTTTCTGAACCTGGTTCGTTCTTCTGTATCCGGACGCCCTTCTGACCAGATTCGTCTGCCTAACCCTATATAAACAGCCTTAGTCTCCTTCTCTATTCACAATTCTTTTCTATCCTTATGCTGCCTCTGAGAAAATGTATAAATAAATAATATATATATATATATAATAAATCAAGACGAGGAAATGCTGCTCAAGACTTTCAAGAGGAGATTCAAGTCAAGCTAGGATTCAAGTGAAGATTCAAACGACTTCAACGTCTGTTTTTCTACGAATCTAATATAATCTCTGTAATTCAGTTACTTCTTAGATTTGAATGTTTCTCTTTTCATGACATGAAATTAAAGGAATAAAATAATATGCCAAATCTCTCTCTATTCGAATCAGTGCCTATTTCTTTGGACCTAATCAAGAACTGTTATGATTCGATGACCAATTAGGCATTGCCTATGACTATGAACATTGCCTATGACTATGAACATTGCCTATGACTATGAACATTGCCTATGACTGTGACTGTGACTATGAGAATTATTTCCTTGACCATGAACACAAGCCTATGCCTTTGATTAGGAAACGTAAACTATTGCCTATGACATAACAAGAACAACTGTGATTCATGACTAGGAAAGTGTTGCTTAAGTTTTGCGACTATGAAATTGGGTCTAAACCTGATTTTCTAATCTGTCTATTCTTGGTTTTCTTTGGTTTTAGACCTTGGGAATTTACCTATTAAGTTAGGTCTACCCATGTTCTTGAACCTACATATCTATTCTGTCTATTCTTGGTTTTCTTTGGTTTTAGATCTTGAGAATTTACCTATTAAGTTAGGTCTACCCATGCTCTTGAACCTACGTCGTTATTCAACCCTTTTCATGTCATGCCTGTGAATTGTCATCTTATGCCAGTTGTTATGTTCGTTCCTTCACGACATTTTGGTTCATTCCCTTTTATCGACGAATTTAGCTTTATTTATGATCTAGGTTGAATCACGATTATTCGAACGATGGGAATACGTTTCGGGGAAAAACATGAAATTGACTAACTTGGAAATTGGCAAAAGTTGGGAACATGTATTATGGCATGTTCATAGAAATGCAAATTGGATAAATATGACATGAATTATAGGATGTATAATTTGAATCTAGTATTGACTTGTAAATCGAGCATTTACATGAATTGTGAACTAGAATAATAGGTCTAGTTTGACATGAACTGTAATTAGAATGCTAAATCAGAATTGGATTAGCTAATTTGGCATATTGAAATAAATTTGAAATTGGCCATAATTGGGAATAATTGTCATGTTTAGCAAAATCATGGTTAGTGACACTTAATTTGGTATAGTTTACATACCAAAAAGCATAAACATGTTATAGAGGGGAAAATGGGCCATAAGAATGAACGTTGACAATTTACATTAAAAAGAGTAACTAGGAAATAAGTAAATTAGGAATACTTTACTTATGGAATTTGTCCTAAATGGGAAAATGTAAATTTAGACAAATTAAAGGTTTATTAACGACATCTCTTTTAATAACACGCCATAAAGTTCTAGGGTGACAGAGAGGATAGTGTCTAGGGTTGAGTTTGGAAAATACAAGTTTCCTGCTCTCCCTGGCTATCCCTAACTGATCCGACGGACGGGATGGTTACTTTCAAAACCTGATTTGAAATTTAATCAAAACCCTTTGAACTTAGAAAACATGAATAGGCCTAACCCGAGGTTAGACTGAGTTGCGATGTAAACCTGCCCGAAACCAACCGGCACATCCAGTAATCGCAACAATATCTGTCTAATGTGAGCGGTCGCGGCTTTAATCTATTTAATAAAAGCTAGAACAAGGATGGTAGGGTTAATTTAACTAAGACACTTAACCAATTCAACATGGTAACTAGACCGGTGGGTGTGGTTGGGTCCATACAGACACCTAACACAGTTTAGCTAGAATGGGAGGGTTAAGTCCATAGGAACACTTAACCAACTTAACACAGTTAAGCTGGAATGGGAGGGCTAAGTCCATAGGGACACTTAACCAACTTAACATGGTAACAAGACAAGATTTGTAGGGGTTAAGTAACTAAGAAAATAGTTAGCCAAATTAACTAGACTAGAAGGTTGGGTTAAGTAAAGTTAATACACTTAGCCAAATTAACATGTTAACTAGAAGGTGGGGAAATTAACATGTTAACTAGACTAGAGGTTGGGGTTAAGTAAATACACTTAGCCAATTTGATATGTTAGCCGGACTAGACTGTAGGGTTAAGTAAACTTGAACACTTAACCGTCAGATTTTGATAAAGGAATAGGGTTAAGTCTAAAACATAAAGGGATAATACTTAACCATTAATAACATGTTAGTTAAAACAGACGGGCAAGGTTAAGTTAAAAAGGAACACTTAACCAATACAGGACGATGGGTAGGGTTAAGTAATAAGAAATACTTAATGAATATAACTTGGTTTGTGGTAGGGTTAAGTCAACTGATAACACTTAACCAGTTTAACAGGATAAAGGAAGAGGGTTAAGTTAGCTTGAATTGACTAATGACACTTAACCAATCCAAATTGACGGGAAAGAGAACTAAGTAGTAAAACTTAGTTAAAAGGAGCTAAGTAGTAAACCTTAGTTAAAAAAACAACGATTCTGGAAACTAAGTGGTAAACCTTAGTTAGTAGAACTAAGTATTAATTCTTAGTATAACACGGGAAGGAGCGAATATCCGTCTGAGTAGAAAGATGGCTCCAACGAATTGGGTTACGAAGCCCGAGGCTTCGAGGGGACGTGAGGGTACTCTTGGTATCCCTCTGTGAGGCTGCAGATGATCCTCCTTGGCTCAAAGAGGTTAAGGTCTACGTAGAAGAACTAAGGGTATGCCTTGGTTGCAATACATGGCATCCTAAAGACCAGGATGGACCAGCGTGATTCGACGAGAAAACGGTAGCCCTGTGATAGCAACTCGTCGTCTACCATCCATCTTGAGTCAGTCGAGATACCTGAAGCGGAATGGCAGAGAACTCCAAAATACCATATACTTGCTATCTAGTTATGGGAGAGGATGGCCATAGGATAGTGGGGCACTGGGGGTCTGCGTATAGTTCTCATTTTTCAAGGTGTGCCTTTCATTAGTTGAGGGAGGGGTCAAGTGGGACCATAGCCACTGGAATAAAAACAGAACTTAGCATCTGCATCGGCAGATATCTGAAAGCTCCCGACCGAGTTCTGTATTCCTTGATTTGCCCTGCAATAGGACTCGGGCCGCACATTACAGGACATGAGCATCTAGACAAGCGATAACGATTCGCGATACATGCGTGGGGAAGTATAGGAACATATACCACTCTAGGTAGTGTGTCCTAGACTTGGGGGCATCGTTCGACAGGTAGCATAATCCCTAGTTGGACTAGGTGGCATAAACCCTGAATCCGAGAAGCATTCAGCAGATAGCGTAAACTCTAGTTGAATCCAGAAAACACTTGATAGAAAACCCTAGATTAGATCTAGGTAATAAATAATAAATGTTTGCCTGAAGGCAATGGAAAATACAGGGATTGGGATCACGTTATCGTTACTAGTTGGTACACTAGTTAGGTGGTGCAGAGATATAGAAATCAATATAAAGGAAATAACGAAGCGGCGAAAGTATTAGAGCATATCCAGTTTATCTTAGCTTAGCATATCTTGTGGTTATCTTGTCTAATCTTGCCAACCCTATCATCATGGTGTTATCTTGTATTCAGTTAATTCATGTCGTTTTGTTTTTCCATGTTCACATGCTAGAAGTTACTGAACTTACTCAGGCTTTATGTCTGACTATGTTTTTCTTTCGTCTTCTTTTCTTCCGTTTCCCCCCAGGTAGTAAAGGAGGGAATAGTATAGCTTAGGTTAAGTTGGACTATCACTCTTTCCCAGCTTGAAGATTTGTCGAAGTTTTGCTTGGATTCTCTTTTCAGATGATATGGCTGTTTCTTGCTGCATTGGGGAATATAAATGTACTTTTATGCTTCTTTATTTTGTAAGACAGATGATATTGTGAAGAAATCATTGTACAAATTATTTTATCAATAAAGCAAAGTTTTATTTTCCGCTGTTTAATTTCTGTCTGTCTTGTAATTTAACTGCATCTTTTACCCTAAATGCTCCATAGAACTTAGTGCATTCCCTTTGTGAGTGACACTAACGGATGTGGGGTGTTACACGTGGTATCAGAGCTGAAGGTTACCAGATCAGATAAAGGATTTGAAAAATTATTTTCAAAAATGGTTTTAAAAGAAGCATTTTCAAAAGAAAAGATTTGTTTTAAAGGCATATTCCCCAAAGCCATACGCACTATCTTCTCTTCCTCTGTTTGAATTCTTGTCTCCTTCTTTCTTGAGTCTCTGGAGCTCCTAGCTTTCTGGGAGGTAACCTCATCGAAGGGCGAAGTCGTGCCTAGCTTCCATCCATGACCGTAGTTGTTTCACCTACGACCAGTTTTCTTTCAATCTTATAGGGTTTTCTGTACGATGGAAGCAGCTTTCGAGAGATTTGTCAACATGACTACACACGGAAGAGGATAAGAATTCATGGATGTAGACTTGGATCACGAAGGAGGAAGGGATTATAATACCTAAGACAAGAGGAAGTATCTTTACTAGGGTATGATATGGCATATAATTAAGGACAAGGGCAAGAACGAGGAACAAGGTTTTCAGAAGGGCAAGAACCTACTTTCGCTACCAAGCGTACCTAGGAGAAAGGTGGTAAAGTTCTGTTGGAAGAGTCTAGTTTTGCTGTTCGTACTCTTTCCTTTGGTTTTAGCGCTTCACATTTGTTCAAATCCACTTCCATAGTTGAGTCTCTGCACCATAGTACTTGTATAGTAGAAAGATCCCACTAGGGTCTCAAATCCAATTGGTGGTCCGACCAGTTTATTTTTGGTTAGTAGAGATTTGAGAATAGCTATCGAGTTTGCTTATATCATCTCACGTAGATCGTCTAAATTCGGAGAAGATATTCATTGGGTGTTTGTCTAATATTGGTTTAGGCCTTTGGGGCTTGTACTTGAGGGATGTCGAGTTCGACTAGGATGGTTTGCGTGAGAGATGAATAGTCGTGGTAGGCACTCTAAAAAGCACGCAGTAACCTTTCGACCCTTATAGTTATGGCGTGATGGATAAGCTAAGAGGAGAGACCTCAAACCATCTTGGTATGTACACTTGATATCATAGTTAACATCTGTTTATTTTGGAAATGGAGGTCAGAAACATCACAATCGCTAAGTTAAATTAGTTAAGATATAGTGGAGTAAAGCTCAAGAAGGCTAGATACTAGCATCATACCCGTTTCCTTAAGGGTGCATCCTTGATTTCTTTTGTAGGAGCTTTACGCATAACTGTTTCTCTCTTCCCAAAGTGTATCCTCTAGGTCGTATCTTCGATCCTTAGGTAGAAACTCCTTTGGATGTAAACATGTATTTGAAAACATGTTATGGTTGATGGTTGCAAGTGGTTGCTAATGGTTGCTCGTGAATGCATATGCATATGCATTAGGCACTAGATCAAGTTCGGACGCTTTCATATTGCATTTACAGATATGTATTTGTTTGTAAGTTGAACTTGATATGTTATCATATGGATGTTGCATATGGATGAATGGCTATGCACACATGTAGTATTTACATGACTAGGGATGCTTGCATACATGATTGGACGCATGGCACTGACATGATTTGCATTAAGGAGGCCAACTGAATCAGTAGACCGCCTGATTTTGCATTAGATAAAGACATATACACACACTATGCATATGAACATGAAAGCATTAGAAATCTTTTAAGGACAATGAATGCCTGTGATTGAAATGGTTCAGTAGATGGGTGATTGGATTGTAGGACACATTCTTCCTAACTTGAAGATTTCGGGGACGAAATCCTTTTAAGTGGGGGAGAATGTAACACCCTGTAATTCTGTAACACTAAGATTCACAAATCAAGGCAGAATTAAAAGATAAAATCAAAATCATGGGAAACAGGCTATGCCATTGCGTTCGTCTCGGAATTCTACATGATAACGAGTCCGATTTTGCGTAAATCAGTGTCGGTATGAAAAAGATATGGCCTTCAGAAGATTCAGCGAAGTTCAAATTTTGAAACAGTTCAGAAAAGTGAATTCAAGTTCAAAAACGGACCCAGATTGGTCTGGGTGGGAATTTTCCCGCCCAAGGCACCCAGGTCGACTGGGTAGTCGACCTGGGTCGACCTGGGGATCGACCCCCCTTTTTCCAGTTTTCTGAACCTGGTCCGTTCTTCTGTATCCGGACGCCCTTCTGACCAGATTTGTCCGCCAAACCCTATATAAACAGCCTTAGTCTCCTTCTCTATTCACAATTCTTTTCTATCCTTATGCTTCCTCTGAGAAAATGTATAAATAAATAATATATATAAAATAAATCAAGACGATGAAATGCTGCTCAAGACTTTCAATAGGAGATTCAAGTCACGCTAGGATTCAAGTAAAGATTCAAACGACTTCAACGACTATTTTTCTACGAATCTAATATAATCTCTGTAAGTCAGTTACTTCTTAGATTTGAACGTTTCTCTTTTCGTGACATAAAATTAAAGGAATAAAAGAATATGCCAAATCTCTCTCTATTCGAATCAGTGCCTATTTCTTTGGACCTAATCAAGAACTGTTATGATTCGATGACCAATTAGGCATTGCCTATGACTATGAACATTGCCTATGACTATAAACATTGCCTATGACTGTGACTATTACTATGAGAATTATTTCCTTGACCATGAACACAAGCCTATGCCTTTGATTAGGAAATGTAAACTATTGCCTATGACATAACAAGAACTACTGTGATTCATGACTAGGAAAGTGTTGCTTAAGTTTTACGACTATGAAATTAGGTCTTAACCTGATTTTCTACTCTGTCTATTCTTGGTTTTGTTTGGTTTTAGACCATGGGAATTTACCTATTAAGTTAGGTCTACCCACGTTCTTGAACCTACATCTCTATTCTGTCTATTTTTGGTTTTCTTTTGTTTTAGATCTTGGGAGTTTACCTATTAAGTTAGGTCTACCCATGCTCTTGAACCTACGTCGTTATTCAACCCTTTTCATGTCATGCCTGTGAATTATCATCTTATGCCAGTTGTTATGTCTGTTCCTTCATGACATTTTGGTTCATTCCCTTTTATCGACGAATTTAGCTTTATTTATGATCTAGGTTGAATCACGATTATTCGAACGATGGGAATACGTTTTGGGGAAAAAATATAAAATTGACTAGACTTGGAAATTGGCATAAGTTGGGAACATGTATTATGGCATGTTCATAGAAATGCAAATTGGATAAATTTGACATGAATTATAGGATGTATAATTTGAACCTTGTATTGACTTGTAAATCTAGCATTTACATGAATTGTGAACTAGAATAATAGGTCCAGTTAGACATGAACTGTAATTAGAATGTTAAATCAGAATTGGATTAGCTAATTTGGCATATTGGCATAAATTTGAAATTGGCCATAATTGGGAATAATTGTTCATGTTTAGCAAAATCATGGTTAGTGACACTTAATTTGGTATAGTTTACATACCAAAAAGCATAAACATGTTATAGAGGGGAAAATGGGCCATAAGAATGAACGTTGACAATTTACATTAAAAAGAGTAATTAGGAAATAAGTAAATTAGGAATAATTTACTTATGGAATTTGTCCTAAATGGGAAAATGTAAATTTAGACAAATTTAAGGTTTATTAACGACATCTCTTTTAATAACACGCCAGAAAGTTCTAGGGTGACAGAGAGGATAGTGTCTAGGCTTGAGTTTGGAAAATACAAGTTTCCTGCTCTCCCTGGCTATCCCTAACTGATCCGACGGACGGGATGGTTACTTTCAAAACCTGATTTGAAATTTAATCAAAACCCTTTGAACTTAGAAAACACGAATAGGCCTAACCCGAGGTTAGACTGAGTTGCGATGTAAACCTGCCTGGAACCAACCGGCACATCCAGTAATCGCAACAATATCTGTCTAATGTGAGTGGTCGCGGCTTTAATCTATTTAATTAAAGCTAGAACAAGGATGGTAGGGTTAAGTTAACTAAGACACTTAACTAATTCAACATGGTAACTAGACCGGTGGGTGGGGTTGGGTTCATACAGACACCTAACACAGTTAAGCTAGAATGGGAGGGTTAAGTCCATAGGAACACTTAACCAACTTAACACAGTTAAGCTGGAATGGGAGGGCTAAGTCCATAGGGACACTTAACCAACTTAACATGGTAACAAGACAGGATTTGTAGGGGTTAAGTAACTAAGAAAACACTTAGCCAAATTAACTAGACTAGAAGGTGGGGTTAAGTAAAGTTAATACACTTAGCCAAATTAACATGTTAACTAGAAGGTGGGGAAATTAACATGTTAACTAGAAGGTGGGGAAATTAACATGTTAACTAGACTAGAGGTTGGGGTTAAGTAAATACACTTAGCCAATTTGATATGTTAGCCAGACTAGACTGTAGGATTAAGTAAACTTGAACACTTAACCATCAGATTTTGATAAAGGAATAGGGTTAAGTCTAAAACATGAAGGGATAATACTTAACCATTAATAACATGTTAGTTAAAACAGACGGGCAAGGTTAAGTTAAAAAGGAACACTTAACCAATACAGGACGATGGGCAGGGTTAAGTAATAAGAAATACTTAACGAATATAACTTGGTTTGTGGTAGGGTTAAGTCAACTGATAACACTTAACCAGTTTAACAGGATAAAGGAAGAGGGTTAAGTTAGCTTGAATTGACTAATGACAATTAACCAATCCAAATTGACCGGAAAGAGAACTAAGTAGTAAACCTTAGTTAAAAGGAGCTAAGTAGTAAACCTTAGTTAAGAAAACAACGATTCTGGAAACTAAGTGGTAAACCTTAGTTAGTAGAACTAAGTATTAATTCTTAGTATAACACGGGAAGGAGCAAATCTCCGTTTGAGTAGAAAGAGGGCTCCAACGAATTGGGTTACGAAGCCCGAGGCTTCGAGGGGACGTGAGGGTACTCTTGGTATCCCTCTGTGAGGCTGCAGATGATCCTCCTGGGATCACAGAGGTTAAGGTCTGCATAGAAGAACCAGGGGTATGCCTTGGATGCAATACATGGCAACCTAAAGACCAGGATGGACTAGCGTGATTCGACGAGAAAATGGTAGCACTGTGATAGCAACTCGTCGTCTACCATCCATCTTGAGTCAGTCGAGATACGTGAAGCAGAAAGGCGGAGAACTCCAAAAGACCATATACTTGCTATCTAGTTATGGGTGAGGATGTCCATAGGATAGTGTGGCACCGGGGGCCTGCGTATAGTTCTCATTTTTCAAGGTGTGCCTTTCATTAGTTGAGGGAGGGGTCAAGTGGGACCATAGCCACTGGAATAAAAACAGACCTTAGCATCTGCATCGGCAGATTTCTGAAAGCTCCCGACCGAGTTCTGTATTCCTTGATTTGCCCTGCAACAGGACTCAGGCCGCACATTACAGGACATGTGCATCTAGACAAGCGATAACGATTCGCGATACATGCGTGGGGAAGTATAGGAACATATACCACTCTAGGTAGTGTGTCCTAGACTTGGGGGCATCGTTCGACAGGTAGCACAATCCCTAGTTGGACTTGGTGGCATAAACCCTGAATCCGAGAAGCATTCAGCAGATAGCGTAAACTCTAGTTGAATCTAGAAAACTGTAACACCCCACTTCCGTTAGTGTCACTCACAAAGGGAATGCACTAAGTTCTATGGAGCATTTTTGGGTAAAAGATGCAGATAAATTACAAGACAGACAGAAATTAAACAGCGGAAAATAAAACTTTGCTTTATTGATAAAATAGTTTGTACAAAGATTTCTTTACAATATCAGAGTATCATCTGTCTTACGAAATAAAGAAGCATAAAACAACATTTATATTCCCCAATTCTAGCAAGAGCCAGCCATAGCATCTGAAAAGAGGATCCAAGCAAAACTTCGACAAATATTCAAGCTGGGAAAGAGTGACAGTCCAACTTAACCTGAGCTATATTGTTCCCTCCTTTACTACCTGGGGGGGGGGGGAATGGAAGAAAAGAAGACGAAAGAAAAACAGAGTCAGACATAAAGCCTGAGTAAGTTCAGTAACTTCTAGCATGTGAACATGGAAAAACAAAACGACATGAATTAACTAAATACAAGATTACACCATGACGATAGGGTCAGCAAGAATAGACAAGATAATCTCAAGATATGCTAAGCTAAGATAAACTGGATATGCTCTAATACATTCACCGCTTCGTTATTTCCTTGTTATACTGGTTCCTATATCTCTGCACCGCCTAACTAGTGTTCCAACTAGTAACGATAACGTGATCCCAATTCCCTGTAATTTCCATTGCCATTGGGCATCCATTTATTTATTTATTTCCTAGATCTACTCTAGGATTTTCCTATCAAGTGCTTTCTAGATTCAACTAGAGTTTACGCTGTCTGCTGAACGCTTCTCGGATTCAGGATTTATGCCACCTAGTTCAACTAGGGATTATGCTACCTGTCGAACGATGCCCCCAAGTCTAGGACACACTACCTAGAGTGGTATATGTTCCTATACTTCCCCACGCATGTATCGCGAATCGTTATCGCTTGTCTAGATGCACATGTCCTGTAATGTGCGACTCGAGTCCTGTGACAGGGCAAATCAAGGAATACAGAACTCGGTCAGGAGCTTTCAGATATCTGCCGATGCAGATGCTAAGGTCTGTTTTTATTCTAGTGGCTATGGTCCCACTTGACCCCTCCCTCAACTAATGAAAGGCACACCTTGAAAAATGAGAACTATACGCCGGCCCCGGTGCCCCACTATCCTATGGCCATCCTCACCCATAACTAGATAGCAAGTATATGGTCTTTTGGAGTTCTCCGCCTTTCTGCTTCACGTATCTCGATTGACTCAAGATGGATGGTAGACGACGAGTTGCTATCACAGGGCTACCGTCTTCTCGCCGAATCATGCAGGTCCATCATGGTCTTTAGGTTGCCATGTATTGCAACCAAGGCATACCCCTGGTTCTTCTACGCAGACCTTAACCTCCGTGAGCCCAGGAGGATCATCTGCAGCCTCACAGAGGGATACCAAGAGTACCCTCACGTCCCCTCGAAGCCTCGGGCTTCGTAACCCAATCCGTTGGAGCCTTCTTTTTAATCAGACGGACGTTCACTCCTCCTCGTGTTATACTAAGAATTACTATAACGATCCGGATTTTGAGCGACTTTGGTTATCGACATAAACTCGATGTCGATAACCAAAACATCGAAAAATCCCGGTAATTAATGAAAGAAATTAAAGGTTAAAAATTGATAAGATAGAAACTTAGAATAGAAGAAGAAGAAGAACATAACATCAGAGTAACACGAACCTCACAGCGGGACGAATAACATATAATATATAACATAACTTTGAAATATAACAGTTATGTATACAATAGCACTTATCAGAGTACAACACTTACAACACAGCGGAAATAAACTATAGCTATATGATCCAGAAGCCTCCTGCTCTAGCTCTTCAAGTATATCTGTAAAATCCTGACTACTTGACTGCCCGTACAAATTTAGGCACCCAAGAGATTAGGGAAAACAACAAAGTAAACTCCGGGTCAGTCATGGGACTGGTGTGAGTAAAATAGTTTAACACAGTTTATCATATATACGATATCTCATAAGACCACGCCGTGAATACGGAACGGGTTTTTCCCTTATGAGAATCCAACATCTTTGACAAGCAATATCATTCTGATATTATAATAATGTCCAAGTACAAATATATATATATATATATATATATATATATATATATATATATATCAATCTAGCAGACACGCTTTCATCTCACGTTCTACATATATAGTATACAATCAAAATCGCAAGCACGTATTGGATAATGGATTTCCAACTATGACAAGGTATGGAACCACCTTCCGATCAGTGTACTCTAGGAACGATACACTGGAGTTCAACAAGAACATCTTGTAACTCAGCCACACATGACCGACCACTCATTTTGCTTGAGTGTATCGAATGTATATCACCAACGGTTGGGATCAGCAACCGTTCCCATATATATATATATATATATATATATATATATATATATATATATGGGACAGCATTGATAAATTTAAGAAACAAACGAATATTCTCTAGATAGGTGATTATACACCCTACTTCGGTGCGACCGACTTAGCCATGCTGCCTGCCCGATTTCTATCATTTACCGGATGATGAGGCTAGAAGTTACGCGTTATCATCACATTAGATTCACTTCGAATGCCACATTGTCAGATCCATCAAAAATCACTAATTGACGTCTACAACCATACATTATGTGTCAGCTAAAAGAAGTTTCCTTCTCCGCTTCCACTCTTGGTACGGTTGAAGAAATCAATGTACGTGACCTTTTTGGAAATACTCTGTCAGACATTCATTCATACGAGTTATCCCCATTCACTTAGAATGTCACATCGTCATACCCGCCAAATCACAAATTGATTTATCCAAAAATAACACGGGTATACAGCTTAGAGAAACGAATTCCTCTGCCACCAAACATGAATACGTTTGAACAGATCAACTTACGCGATCCATTGGATATACTCTGTCATACATTCGTCCATATAAGTTGTCCCGGGACTGGACAAACCAAAGGCACTATTCAGTATATCCATCTTAGTCACTGTTATCTAAGACTTATACAACAAACCTTGCATTTTTCTCCGTCTTCAATTATCTTTGGCATATATGATTCGCAACACTTATGCCAATACAGAGTGGTTCTTTGGATAATAATCCAACCGGTCTCTCCATATTAACAACGTTAAAATGGTCAAAACTTCGATTGTCTGTGAGTTAACTATCAAAGAAAAACAAGTGTGCGAACAACGATATTATTTCCAGATGGAAATTATATCGATCAATCATCAACATATATCTATATATATATATATATATATATATACACTCACATTGCCTTATTTTCTATGTTTAGAAAATATATGTTATTAACACTGGAAAATGTTTCCATCTTCTCATTTACCAATCACTACTCTTCCCCAACTATCAGTCCCTGACTGTAAACTAGTATGAGAACAATCCCCTAAGTATAAATCCCGAAGGCCGAAACCGACATCAGATGGACACTTGGAAAACCATTCAATTTACTAATCTCTGGTCAATTCTAATTTTACTTAACTCTATTTGATTAACTCTGATTGATTAACTCTAACTGGTCAACCTTAATTAATTAACTCTAATTGGTTTTACTTGGTTTGACTAACTCAATTTATTAACTCGACTGACTAATTCAACTCGATTAACCTAACTTGATTTACTTATCTCGATTAACTGAACTAATCACTTTGATTAACTCGACTAATTCACTTTGGTTAACTTAACCAATTCACTTAACTAATTCACTTAGTTTGACTTAACTAATTCACTTTGATTAATCTAACCAATTCCCTTTGATCAACTTAACTAATTCACTTAGTTTAACCTAACTAATTCTCTTAGTTCCTGTCGAATAAACTATATTCGAT